>CM046375.1:25552207-26152207 GCA_025413485.1 Ficus microcarpa
AGCATGGCTTTTATTTCTAATTTCTAATTTTTTAATTTTTATTTTGCACCTTTTTGTTCGGGGATTTCACATGATGGCTGGTACTACGGTCACAATCATGAACCTCAATCTTGTAAGTTGGTTTGGTAATAAAATTAAACTTTATTATTTTTTTTTTTAATTAATAAAATTTATAATTAATTTTTAAAAAATCAATCAATTTTATTTTTAATCAATGAATCAAACAGAAACTCACTCGTTTATATGCAGTGCTACAATTACATACATGTGATTAACAGATATTGCAGGTAAATCCACCGACCCTTTAAAGACAATATCATCCGCCAACTCCGTCTGGGTCAGCACAAGAGAATTATTGAACATTCTTTTAAGTAAATCACAAGCACTAGTTTTATCAAGATGGTCTGATATTTTAGCATGGGTTTTAAGTAAAGGCAAACTGAAAATATTCACAAGCTGCAATTCCATTCAAACAGAACTACTTACGAATCAAACAAGTGTTAGATTTACAATCAAATAGAAAAAGGCATCATCAAGAATTGTACATTTTTCCCCCTTTTTTTTTCCTTCTATTTTTTTTTTTTTTTTTTTTGGTTTCTTTAAAGCATTAGAAAACAAGTCATAATATTCAGACCAAGAAAAGAAGAAAGATAATAAAGAATGTCAACGGCACAACTAGACAGATTGTCTCATTTTAGAATATGAGATTTTCGTAATTCAACTGCAGCACCCTCCAGCTTGAGCGGATGACCCGTCTCTGCCCCCTGATGGTCCGGGGATTCCACCATATCCAACTTTTATCCCGTACGACTGCAAAAGAGGGAAAAAAAGAAAATGGAGCATCAGACATACCATCAACAACTCAACTATCATCATCATAATGTTACATCACAAAGGATTCCAGTTTAGCTGCCATGATTAGCGCCGAAATTGGGCCAAATGGATGCCAAGCAAACGTATAACAAGTTTACACTACATCATTTCCAAAATGCACCAAAAAAGAAAGTGAGGTTAGACGTGTTCCTCTGGTCCCAAAAAAGAATCACCATACAACATAATCATCTGCGGAAATCCGTTGACATGTTCTACTAAAACATTAACGGAAAATGTGAGGTGATATAAGAAAAATTAGCCCATGAGAAGGAAAAAAGGAGGACAAAAGAAAAGCCTACCTCATTTGACACATCAAAGACACCATCTTGAATCTTCTTGTATATGGTTGCAGCAGTCTTGATAAATGCCTGAACGATCACATTTGCCAGTTGGAAAGTTTTAATAGGGTAAACGCAAGAAATTGAAGCCCAATAAGAATAAGTTTGTAAAATTAATGACAAAGTATGCAAAGCATTATGGCTAGTCACCGCTCACCTCCTCAACATTCTGAGCAGTTTTTGCAGAGGCCTCCATGAAGATTAACCCATGCTCCTTGGCAAACTGCTCGCCTTCTTCTGTGCTAACAGCCCTTCTGTGAGCAAGATCACACTTATTGCCAATAAGCATTATTGACATGTTAGCATTCGCATGCTGTCTCGCATCTTCCAGCCAGCTGGCCAAGTGATTAAAAGTTTCCCTCCTAAAAGTAGAAAAAATTTAAAAGCCATTAGCCCATTGCCCCACAGTAAAAATTCACTAGCAGGTAGACATAATTACACAAATACGTAAAACCATTTCATATCCTCTATATAAAGATGGTTTATGCCTTGAATCTGGCAAAGAACTCCATTCTAGTACGTTTTAAGACGAGAACATAACCTTTTTATGTCAAACCCGCATATAAAATGGAGTTACGAAAAATTGACAATACACCAAAGCACAAACTTGGAAATTTTAACAAGTTGGGCAAATTTGATGATCAGGCGAACTACTTGAAGACCACAATACCGTTATTCAATTATGACCTCTTGAAAGTATTTGCCCACCGGATACAAAGATCTCGTCTTATCATACAAAGGGGAATCGTTGAAACTGTTCTATTGTTTGTCTGCAAGCTAATCAAGAGCCCAATTTGAAGAAAAACAATACCTGGTGATGTCATAGACAAGCAATGCACCAGCTGCGCCTCTGTAATAGGACCTTGTAATGGATCTAAATGACTCCTGACCAGCCTGGAATACAAGAACCCCGAGTTCAGAATCTAGGAAAACTTTGATATCAGAAACCGACAAGATTGAAAATTTTCCACCAATTGCATATTTTCCTCCAACAATTATAGAACAGAAAGAAGCTGTAACGCATTAAAATCTAAAATCAAACTTTAAGGCTAATTTGACCAAGTCCGAAGAAATTTATGGGGATTTACTTCAAACTAGTCCTAACATTTACTATCGCAAGGAAATGGAAGAATGGTTAGAAGAAAAGAAGGAACAAACCGTGTCCCAGATTTGAAGCTTAATAGGCTTGTTGTCAATGGTGATCATCCTTGCTCCGAACTCAACACCGATGGTTAAATCGTGCACCGGCTGGAATCGCTTGTCCGTAAACTGAAGAAGAAGGCATGATTTGCCAACACCTGAAAAAACAAATAATAAAATAAAATAAAACCCCGAAATTGAAAGAGAATCCATTAAAATCGTTTGCAAAATCATATATATCTCCGCCTCTCCTCTGATCATAATCTAAAAAAATTAAACCCTAAAAATGGTAAAAACGTTTTAAATTCGGAGAAAAATCGAGAATCGGATAGAATCGTGTAGAATTTGAATTGCGCATTTGATAGCACTAAAAAGAAGCTAGTAATTCAATCGAATAAAATGGGAAAAAAAAAACAAAAAAAAAAATCAATGCAATAGCGATGATTGCTACGGGGGAAAATATTACCAGTATCGCCGATGATGATATACTTGAAGAGATAAGCGTACGACATCTTCCTCTTCCTTTTTCTCTACGAGTAGTAAGAATCAACGACGAATTTGTTGGATCGGGGCACAGAGAATCAACGAGATCTCTCTCCCTCTCTCTCTCAAATTGAAGAAGAAAAACGACAAAGAAAAAATGGGAAAAGTGGTCAAGATTTTGCAGAAACCGAAAGCCGGAAAAGAAAACTTGGGTATATGTTTATATGAGTCTATATATGTATGTATGTATATATGTATGTGTATATAAATACACGTATGTGTGTATATGATTAGGAAGGAAGGAGGGGGCAAAAGGAGAAGAAAGAAAATAGGAAAAGGCAAAGACAGGAGAATTGAGAGGGTTGAAAAGCGAAAATATGAAGCGTTACAGCGAAGCAAAACTCCGATCTCTTGTTTCCTTGCTGTCGCTTCTTCCCTCACCCGAATAACGTAGAAAACTAGAGCCTGCACCTACGTCGGCCCACAACTTTATCACAGCCCATTTTTTATTATTATTATTTTTTTCTAAAACATTTATTTGTTTGTTTGTTTTGTCTTTATTGACAACGGTTTTTTTTTTTTTTGGAGAGATCGCACTAATTAAAAGAAAATGCTATAATTGTTCTAAAAAAAAGAATATGTCATAATTAGTATTGATAAAAATACACTATCATTATTCTCAATAGTTATATTAATTATTGATTATCAATAACAAAATATATTATGATGTGATTGTTGATAGTGAAAATGCATATATAAGAGAAGTTAAAATACATCAAAATTATATTATTTAATTTTTCATTTATCAAATATGTTAAATATTTAATAAATAAAATCTTATATATTATAAAAACATCATGAAGAATTTTTTTTAATATAAAAATGATATATAACTAAACTTTGCGAATAAGCAAGAGATAAGGTCGAGAACCCCTGAACACATTAGCGTAACTCTTGAGGGATTAAATATTCAACCCGTTTATAGTCCTTATTTGTTTAGATTGGGTTTTTCTCATTCCATTTAGGGTGGGTTCCGGCCAATTAATAAGTTAACAGGGAAAATTATCATCCCTAATATCACACATATATAAAGAATGTCGCATAATATAAGATCACATGTAAGACCATGCTCAATTAGTTGTTGTGATCATGGAACAAGACCTTTTTTTTATTTTTATTTTTATTTTTAGACCAAGCAGATGAAGATAACTAATTCTTCATATACAATATGACCTTTCAAATGCTGAGGGGCAAAGCATAGCAGGGCCCATCATAGATGTGTTGTACTTATCCAAAGCTTACTGTGACCCAACTAAGCATCAAGAAAGCTTTAAAATATAGCAGAATTGTGTCTACATCATCATAACACAAGCTTTACATTTTTGACGAAGAAGGCCTTGTAATAATGCAATGTCTACAATACAGAAATGACAGTCAATGTGGTGCAACTCCAAAGCTGTACACAAAGCTGAGGCTTTGCCTGATTTATTAAAAATAAATAAATTTTGGACTCAATAATAGAAAGTGATGACCCAGTTAGTGGCTGTGTCTGGAATTGTCACTGTCAAAAGATTGTCTTCACATCTGTACTTGAATCCCACACTTGTTGAGTTTACTGAGCAAGACTTGGGCTCTGCACTGGAGTATGCTCCAAAACTACCAGTTCCTCTTCCCACGATTCGCATCCCGCTATTCGAAGAATCGCTGAAGAAGTCGACTCTTTCGATGGCTCCACCGGAGTTGTACATGTTCACCAATCCAATTGGTGCAAACTGAATGTTTTGATGGTAAACCTGCAAATTAATCACACATAATACATATTGGGAAAATAAAAAATGTTTGTTGTGTGAATATTTATGTGAAAGTAAGAGAAGCAAACCTTAATAGGAGACACAGTAAGGACATCACATTGGAGAACTTTTAAGGTAATGTTAAGAGATTCATCCTTTGGCAGCCGAGAAAGAGAGCCTGAAATATATAAAAGATAACAAGTGTGTGAAGCCTTATTATTACCCTCGCTTCATTGCAGTGAAATTTTGGAGCGGCGAAAGTGGACGTAGCTCTCTGGTGAATGAAGGTAAATCTTGTGTGTTCTTATTTGCCTTTAACCGTAATTCCTTGAATGGCAAAATTAAAGAAAAATTTACCTGAGCTGAAGGAAAAGACTGCACAATGTCCAGTCCACTGCGTCCCGGAAACTTCTTCAAAATACTCGATATCTGCAGGAGAGACCTGCCCAGATATGGTCTCAGCACTAAAATTTCCCTTAGCAGGATTTTTCAGACAAGGCCAGCTTCCTGCTCCTTGGCAATTAAAGACGCCTATAACTCCAGTGCATTTGTTCAAGTTCCATATCTTCAGAAGACTATATCAAAATCCAAACAAACTAATCAGGAAAAAGAGCAAAAAATATATATATATATATATGCAAATTCCTTTGAAGGTTGACTTACTTTGTTCCATCCATAACTGGATCAATGAATAAACAATCACGCGATGGTCTTCCCGGATATTTTGCTCTGAGAACCGACCCGTCGGAAAGTACTAGCCTCTTGAGTATCTCGAAATCATGGTGGCCCGGTTTATCGCTGTTTTCAACAAAACTTATGGTATAACAGTTATGGTAAATGATTTTGAATCACTACAAAAGAAATATTTGGTAGTGTATTGAAAAGCATGGGAGTTTTGTTGTCATTAAATTTTGACTTCCATGGGTTTTAGTCTTGCCTGACATAGACTCCGCAACCTCCCACCGCTCTAGCAGCGGCATGAAACTCGGCTGCCTCGTGAAGGCTCTGAAAAGTAGTTCATTAAGTACATTAGTTACTGAATTTAAGAAAACAAAAGAGTATAATTCAACAGTACTTAAGAAATTAATGTCTTACATAGAACATGTCCCAATCAGGGACAACAACTTCTCCAAGAAGTATGCTGTTGTATGACACGGCAGCTACGTGCAACGTCTGCGTTGATGAGTTTTCCGGGTAGTAATCGTCCGATGCTCGTGTTATAGCACTTCTTTTAGAACTACAGCACCAGCAAAGCAAAACATGTACATGCAATTTATAACATGCAAAGTAATATTAGTTTATGGTTCAAACAAGGACAGAGAATATATACTGGTAGATGGAATCATTGCTTAGACCCATGCAGCAGATTATGCTGTTGTCTTGAAAGTTGCTTTCTATGGACTTCTCAAGTGCTTGTTGGAACCGCTTAGTAAGAGCGACCCGGCCGCCTAAGCCAGTTGAAATGGTTTCCAGCATGTTTTGAACATCAACCTTAACCCCATCAACATTCTGTGAAACAAGATATTTATGAAGATCATCCAGAAACTGATGCGCTTTTTCAGCATCGATTGCACCAACACCGTACTTCTCCATGCCATCCATGGCTGAATCCCTCATGTTTGCCCAATTCCCAGCTGACTGCACCGGGTATGTTAACTTCGGGTTATATTTTTCAGTCCCCGGGGCATTGGGAACAAGTCCTCCCCAGTATCCCAATAGGGCGTGCCACATATAAACGTACCTGAGAATTTTGAAATCTAAAGTGTGACGACAAATATAAATCTGAAGAAGTTATATTCTTGTGGAGTAGAAATCTAAGAATTAAGATGACCGTATGGAAACCTTACTTGACGCCATAAGTATTCTTAATTTCCGAAACAAAACTCTTGAGATCAGTTGGTGCCTCGCTTTGAGCATCCTCGGAAGCTTTCCGAAACTTAGTGTTCTCCTTGATGCTGGCCAATCTACCACCAAATCTGCAGTTTTTCACACAATTACAAGGACTGCACATGCATCTAAATATTAAAAGACATGTTCAGAGACAGGAACTTACTGTGAACCATCGATAAAAGGTTCCCCTTCTTTCTGGAACTCGTTTTCGACATCTTGCCACCCATCATCGATGAGCAAAAACTTTGCCGGAGTTCCTCCCTTCGATAAACTGTGGTTGTTGTCTAGTAGGTGAGGAATCTCTAAAACAATTTTGTTATTTAATAAGCAAAAAAAATGGAAAAATGACTTCTTGTGAGACTATATTTACCTTTCAAGTCCCTCTCTGATTCCTTGAGGATTTACTTCTTGGTAAAAGGCATCCCAGGTGCACCAACCAAAGCAATCTAACATTCCAGGCATCTGCATGTAATTAGGAAGAAGGGGAAAAAAAAAAAAACGATTCATCATGAACATCATGTTCATTATTTTCCGAGACCAAAATAGAAAGGCCTCTAGTTGTAACTGGTTAGTTGAGTTGCCTGTTTGGATTCCCTGCGCGCAAAGGTTCCGCTATACTTTTCAAGAATCCTGAAAATGGTCCAAATAATCATCAAAAAATTATTGTTTAAGATCGGTTTAAGACTTTCTCACATGATACAATTCACTCCAAACTCAAAATTCACTCGGAAAGCTGACCTACTTGATAGAATCCCGCAGTAGATCAAACGGGTGATCCCCAGAATTCACAAAAACTGCTTTAAGAGATTTTGAAGTAACAACTGCTGGGTCACCTATATAAAACAGCATAAAGAAGACCATGTCATTCTACTAAATGATCTTTGAGAATAACTGTTCTTTTTCCTCCTAGAAGGTGCATTATTGCTTATATGATATCCAAAACTATTACATTACCACTTTCAACACAAAACTCAAGTTCATCTGATGAATTTCCCTGTAAGCTGCTCCTGAATTTCCATCTAAAAATGGCAAGAATAAGACATAACAAGTCTCGTTCGGATCATCCGAATCTGGTCCTTTACTCGCTTCTAGTAGCAGCATCTGAGTTTCAACAGGAATGTCACTTCCTGAATTACCAACTCTCGGTATCATCCACCAAACCTTAAATCTAAACAGACATAACAATCTGACGTCCCTGCATCACAAAAACATCATGCATTCATCCCATTAAATACATGTCCACATTATTGAATGCAAACCACAAATATATCTTTTCATCACTAGACATTGTACTACGTTTATCCTTTCCTAGTGCAGTACCTTTAACATATATGTTTAGAGAGCGTGATTTGTCAGGAGGCGAAAAATAGGCCAACCAAAACAGAAATATTTGTAAATTGAAAAAAACAAAGAGTCAAAATAAGAGCTTGTAAACTTACTTGAGAAGTACCGATGCATGGAAGGTCTAATTGCAGTACAGTGCCTTTACTTCTACCATTGCCAATTATGAAGTTTCTTTTGTATTTTTGCAAATATATGAACTTTCTAACACAACTACAATAAAGATTGCTGGCTTATCATGACATTGAGGAGAGCCTCTTTCGCTTTGATGTGCTAGAACATGGCTATTTCACTCCCAAATATCCTAATAAACGGTAACCAAAAAAAGCAGGACATTTGATTTTCACTTAACCAATGAAAAACTAAGCAAATATGCCATTCTTTTTTTTTTTTTGGCAAGTAGGAGAGGATGACCAATGTGGTGAATCAAGCGCAAAGAACACCCCAAAAAAAGAAAAAAAAAATGGAAAAATGCATACCGAATGACTCCAAGCTTGAAGACATGTCTAGAGCTAGAATGGCTTGAAGTAGCGCCGATGAATGCTGATGAGTCAGTCAATGGGGAAACTACCACATTCTCGGGAACCTCAGTGATTAGTGCCTCTTTACCGCTTAGACTGAGAGTGCCATCTTTCAGGACAGGTTTGGAGCTAAGAAACATGGAATGTCTCCATGTCTTGTTAGCACGGTTAATGCGAACAAACCCACGTGAGAAGAGCTTCTGGTTGGTGGCTAGAAATGGAGTGCGGTGAAAATCGAGTTTAAACACGTTAGGAGAAGGAGAGAACATGGTGGTGTGAATCATGGTTGTACTACGAACAGTGTCTTGTGATAACCAGTAATGAAGGATTTGTGATGTGAGTTTGATTCAATATGATAGGAAGAGAGGAGAATATATGGGAAGGATAATTCAGTGCTCTTTTGCTTTACTTATTGACCACATTTTAAGGTTTCTCTTGTGTCATTTTCAAATCTTCTTTGGGAATTAAATGTCCTCTCATTTTTGCTGGACAACTTTGCCCTGACAGGATTCACCAGACCCATCAGAACTTGGTCGGCCCAATTCCTATGTCATATACTCCACATTTAGAGAATTTAAAGCACAATTTGCAGCTAAAAGTAATCATACTCCAAAGTTTTGGCCGTTTGAGTTCAGTTTGTCTGCCCGTTTTTCTTTGACTGCCATCTAAATTTAAGATGTCTTTTATTTCAAGGTTTTTAGCATTATTGTCCCTCAAATTTACGGTCTTTGGAAATTTACATCCAAACTTTTAATTTTCACAGTTTGCCCCTAAACTTTTCAAATTATTATAGTGTGCCTCGTTTTGCTAATTTCGTTTGAATTTAGAAGATTTGCATTAGAATTTGAATTTGATTTGAAAATTTTTTTGGTCCGGCATGAGATTTTTTATCCCTATAGAAAGTGCAACGGACTTTCCGTCGCTACGGTTCCTTGCGAGATTTTGTAAAGCTCATCAAGGAACAAATTTTTAAAGTCAAAGGTTGAAGGAATAAGTTACCAAAAACTGTAAAATTTGGGAGTAATGAAGTTCTAAAAACCCTTTCTTTTCAGTCATTAATTTAAAAAAAAAAAAAAAAACACACACACAGTTATATACCACCCCTATTTAAAAAAAAGGTTTGACATACAAACTCACAAAAAATATATATATAAAAACTAAAACCTTAACCTAACATTTAAAAAAAAAAAAAAAAAAAAAAAATCTCTAAAATCCTATTCCAGTAGTAGTAGCAAAGCCAATAAGAGGCTCATACCATTTTGCTACATTCAGCTCTTAGGGGAAGTTTGGACCACAAGAGGACTCCTAACGTAGTGTTTCCCATCACTCCAAACAAACACTCCAAATTGATAATCCTCCAAATTGTGTCCCTTATCCTTGAGAGTAACTCTGAAGCTCTTCTCTTCACCATGTTTCTCAAACTTTAAGATCTTGGGCTCCACCGCCACCGAAACTCCGAGCGGTTCACGCACTTGGACAACGTAGGTTGCCGGGTGTCCGACGTTCTTCACTGTCCGAGTCACGGTCACGGAGCCATTGAGATTCGGAACCGTCACGGAAGGGTAGTTGAAGTCCAAAACGGTGACGTTCTTGGAGGGACACTTGTAAGGCTCGTCGTTCAAGGTTTGGATCTGGGTCTCGTTGTAGCCGAGAGAGCAGAGGAAGTTGAGGTAATCTTTGGTGCTCACGTCGTAGACCAGACCTGGATCCACGGCTTGGTTCGGTCTGATATGGCCGTTGCCGTAGTTAAACGGCGTCGCTTTTTCCTTGTCGGCTGTCTTGATCGGATAGCCCGTGTTATCTCTCGTTCTTGCTGTGCAAAAACAAAAACAAAAACAAAAATTAAAAATTAAAATAATAATAATAATGTAAGAGAAAAGTGAGGAGATCATGAATGAGTTCTATTGATCATGCCTGTGGTGACGATGGCGGATCGAATTGCGCCGGGGGACCAGTCGGGGTGGATTGTCTTGAGGAGGCCGACGACTCCGGCGACATGAGGGCACGACATGGACGTACCGGATTCGACGTTGAAAGGGATCCGACGGTGGTCGATTTCTAGGCCAGTTGGGCTAACACCTTCACTGTATGCAGCGACGATGCTCACTCCTGGGGCAGTGATATCAGGCTACGAAAAAAAAAAAAAAAAAAGCGCCTTCAAAACTTTATAAAATTGGATTCGTCTGGCGGAATTTTTGTAGTAAGTACAATTCCGAGGAATTAAATGATTGGTGTGTTTCTGAAATAATAGAAACGCTCCCTTAACTAAAACAATAACATTAACACCTCTGCTCTTAACTATGTTAAATTTAGAACTAAATTAATAACAAAAATAACCAAATAAATACCTTGAGGATCTCGGGTGTAATGGTGTTGGGACCAACAGAAGAGAAAGATGCCATGGATGGAGCAGGCTTAATGCCTGTGGCTGCAACTGGGGGCAACAAAGTTCCCTGTGGATTTCTGTGTGATTTAATGGGGAAAAAAAAAAAAATGGTTAGCAAAAGTGTGTGACATGTTAAAGAAGAAAAATATACATACTACTAGGAGTCCATGAGAGAGGAAAACGTATTTACTTTGTGGCATTTACGTATTTGAGTAAAGATTGACCATCATCGTAAGTAACATGTGATGCGGGGAGAAAATTAGGATCGGCGATGATGCCGTTTCCATCCGCCTCGTCGTTGCACAGTATCATCCCAACGGCTCCTGCCTTGGCAGCATTTAGGCCCTTCTCAACTCTTGCAATAATACCCCTCAAACAAACCAAGATCTTCCCCTTCACCTTGGCGGAATCCAATGTGTCTGCCTTACACAACAGGCTACAACCCAAACGTGTAAAGACGGTACACTAACAATTAGCATAAGATGGTGGAAGGCTTTTTCTTCAAATTTAAGGGTCTAAATTGAAATCCCAAAACGGAAAAAGTAAAATTTGTATTGAAACAGAATGTATCAAATCTTACGCATCGGCCACAGAAGCATTAGCATTCTTAGCTTGTGCACCAGTGATCAGTGGGTAGAATTTCTTATTCGGTAGAGCCGAGGAAAGACTTGTTCCCTGTTAGTAGAAAGAAACAAATATGTACCAAATGTTGATATATATATATATATATATGTTATACATCATTAGATTTCTTGTGGAACAAGGAAATTTGAATGTTAAAAAATTAGTACCTTAAGGCGCAAGCCATCCTTGAAGGTCAACAATAGCTTCGAACTCTCTATCAATTGTACTTGCGGCGACGGTGATCATCCAAGGTGAAAGGTTTGAGACACTTCCAGGAGTTGGTCCGGAGTTTCCAGCGGAAACAACAACCGCAATTCCCTTCTTCACGGCGTGGAATGCCCCAATAGAAATACCATCTTCCCAGTAACCGGCGGGGTTTCCACCAATTGACATGGAAATCACGTCCACACCATCATCTATGGCTGTGTCCAAGGCATCAACGACATCGGCGTCGAAGCATTCTGGCCAGCAGACCTTGTAGGCTGCCACACGGGCTTTAGGAGAACCGCCCTTGGCCGTCCCATTGCCAATGCCTAAAATGCTGGCTCCAGGGACGAAGTTACCTCCAGCCGTGGACAGAGTGTGAGTGCCATGACCATCATTGTCACGTGCACTCCTGTCGGTAGAGTTAAGCTTCCCTCCCCCAGCCTCATACCCTTTGCTGAAGTACCCTGCTCCTATGAGCTTCCTAAAGTCACCAAAAAATAGAAGATTTATATATTATTTGTTTGCGTTAATGAGCAATTATATAGGGAAGAATTAAATGCAAATTAAATTACGATCATTTTAGAGTATTGTTGGATGGTATTGAGTCTTCTCAATCTCAAAAGCTAGTGTAAGAGATAAGATTTTTTCTCATACTTATAAATAGTCAACCTACCCTTCCACAATCGATGTGAAATTTCCTCAACAATCTCTCCCATCATATATCGGGTTTAAGTCGGATTACTATTGACCCGTTTCTTCCAAATCAGGTAGAGACTTGTTAGCTAACTTAGCTCTAATACTAGTGTTGGGTGGTGGGCCTTCTCGATCCCAAAAGCTAACTCAAACTCAAAAGGGTAAAATTTTCTTTCACACTTATAAACTGTCCATCTATCCCTTTTACGATCCCTTTTACGATTGATATGAGATTACCTCAATAAGTATGATTTCTTGTCTTACACTATCAAATTTAATCATTAATATAAGTGTTCGTATTAAAAAGTTGCAAGGCTAATCAGAAAACTACTTTACAGCTATAAATCACATCAAACAGTTAAATTAACAATTCACATATCCATGTAAAAGGTTATTTCGTAAAAATTTCTAACAAATTAATAGATGAAATTAACCTGTTGCAAGCGAATCCGTCGTCAGATTTCTGGCAGATTCCTTTCCATCTTGATGGAATGGGTCCATAGCCTTCATCATCAAAGCTCTTCGATGTGGGCCAAACACCTACCATATTTCACCAATATACATTGAAAAGACTGTTCTAGTCATGAATTAAAATTCACCAATTCTTATTCATAAATAATTGGGATAAATATTTCTCTTTTTCTCTTCTTCTTCTTTTTTTTTTTTTTTTTTTTTCAAATCAAGTTGGTAATTAAGGTACATATTGAGTATAGAAATAAGGTTTAAATACAAATATATTTGTACCAGTGTCAATATTTGCAATGATAACGTCATTTCCAAAGTCGGCCTTCTCCCAAATAGAATTAGGAAGAGCATCACCCTTCTGATCTTCAAGGATCATGAAACGCCATGAATGTGTGGTATGTAATTTCTTTTCTTTGTTTTGAAAGACCGAAAACACTTGCGGATGCTCTGTTTAATTTTCCAATGACTAATATTTAACATTTGAAATAACAGTAAATAACAATTCATGTAAATAATTAATTTGTTTATAACAATTCCACGTTATCTGAGTTCATACTAGCAATTTGAGCTGCCTCTTCCTCCTCAAGAAAAGCGGCAAACCCATTGATATGCCTCTTGTACGAGATGAAGATTGATTCTTTAGCCTTCTCTTTGCTGCGATGACATAAAAAGCCTACACTTAGCGAAAAAGAGGAGCAAAAAATAAAATAACAAAATAAACTAGGAATTTAGAACTAATGGTCTTTTTTATAAAGTTTTTTTAACAAATGGCCGAAGTTTTTAAAAATCAGATGAAAGACTTTTTTTTCCTCTAAAACCGTCCAAAACCTTGTGTAAATTGTTTGAATTCTTGGCACGGAACAAAATCCATTTAAAAATAAATGAAATAAAAACTAAATTTAAAGTTGGGTCGAGAATTCGAGTGGCTAAAGCAGAAAGAAAAGCAACAACTGGAGTGGAAGAGTCAGAGTCGAAAAGAGGATTCATCACTTCTTTCTCTCATTCAAAACCGTGCGACGACTCCTAAGTGATACAAGAAAGAATAACTCATCTTCTTTCTTTTTTGATAAAAGCCGCTTTGTTACAAGTTATATAGAGCTTGCGATGAAAAAAGAAAAAAAAAACAAGAATCTACACATTGATTCTTGTTGATTCTTGTTTTTTTAAATGGTCAATTAGTGACTCAATGGCCAAATATGAAGAAATAACAAATGACCATTTTGCTAAATAAAAAAAGTACAATTGAGTGAGAAAAAGCATCACCCAACCTAATTTAAACTATATATACTATATATATAACCTATTAGAATGTTGCTACGAATTTTCTTTCGAGAATCGTGTTATGTTTTCAATAGTTTTTCAATAGTTTTATTTAGGACTCGAGTGACAAAAAAGTACTTCACTTATATATCAAACTCTTCAACAACTGTTAATGATAGGGAGGAATATATAGGAGATCATTAGGGAGGAATAGGAGATCATTTCGCAAAAAGTTCATGTATATGTACCTTCCGAGAAAAGAGCCAAGGAATTCATAATGAGAATCAGCCACACGATCAAGATCAGCTTCCGTAATTTCAAGTCCATGTGCATGAGACCCCAAGTACACTATATACGACTGATTTTGGCATCATAAATATTAACAAGAAAAACCACGTTAGTACTATAAATTATACCAATGCAGGAAATTACTTATATATTATAAATTTAAAAGAGTTTCAGTACTAAAAAAAGAAGTGGCAAGAATTTATAGCAGAGTTCGAGTATATACGTTTTTTGCTGCAAGAGCTGGTACTTGAAGGAGTGAAAAAATAATGAGAAACTGGACGACAATTGAAGGTTTTAGCGTCGCCATTATTGGTTTTGAACAGAAAACAAGCTTTGAAGAAAATAAAAAGCCTCAGTTTATTCAATATATATAGTTTTATATATAGGCCCTATATGATAATGTTTAAAAAAAAAAATTATGATAGATATATAATGCTACTGGTTGATTTCAGATCCTTCGTAAATGAAAAGTATAAATATTCCAGGATCGAATTCAAAACTCGAAAATATATCAAAACGGAAAATCTCCTTTAATTTCTTTTGTTTTCCGGAGAATCTGCTAATTAATTGGATGAAACAGTAATCATAGAATTTCCGCAAAAAGAGAGAGAGAGAGAGAGATAATATTGTAGAAAATATAACAATCAAATAATTATATTATTCTCGGAGAATATATATATATGTGTGTATATATATATATATCCATAGGTATATATGTGTGTGTACGTATATATGGTTCTAAAGTTGTGCAAAAGCAGAATCCCTGTAATCTTGTGTATTTTGCATTGCAAGCCCCTAAAGAACTTAGACGACTTTTGATGCATTGATTAGATTAACTTTTGGGGTTAGTTTTGAATGTTAAATTTCAAATGAATATATATTAAAGATATTGCTCACCTTTTTTTTTTTTTCCCCCAAATACAGTTATTTCTTCAAGCCCTTTTTCTAATTAATGTGGGATTCAACCGAATATAGCTATAAATATTATCTAATTCAAAGAATGAGCTAAATTTAAAAAAAAAAACGTAGCATCCATATATCACTTCTGTAAGTTTGCATGCCACGTATAAGAAGTCATTTAATCCCCATGCAGGATGATTAACTGGGACATCAGGTTAATATTTGGGATTTTTTTTTTTTTTTGGGAAAATAATTTTTCAAGATTTAGAATGAGAGATTCGAAAACTAAGGAGATGGTTAAAATTTAAAAGTTAAATTTAATTCCCAAAAAGTCAATAAACGCTATAAATTTCAAATGTTGCTCAAAACGATAGTTTAATTATCCAATCAAAATAATTATTCGGACTATCTCATACAAAGAGATGAATTATATTTGTGGCAGAAATATATATGGTCATGGAATCGATTGTCTTAAATAATAGTTTACATGACAAGAAAAAGTAGAATTGATGACCTGACAGATAGTTTCAAGGAAACATGGAAAAAGAGTTCGAGAGAGAGAGAGAGGATCTGAATGAAAGAGAAGAGACTAAAAGAGTATAAGAGTGAAGAAATTGAGAGACGATAACAAAGAAATAATGTGTGAAATTCTGTATTCAACGTAACATCAAGGACTAAGTTAAAATGTCTACTAAAAGCAACATCATGTATGTCCAGCTAATATAATTATCGTTCCCCGTCACTTTTTTTTTTTTTAATTTTTAAATATTAGATAAATACGGAATTTTGAAACACTTATTTAAATAAATTGTCAATTTTTTACTTAGGAAAAAGGTTCGTTTATCAGTAAGATTTATTTAATATTAATCAATCATTAATTAATTATGATCCATTAGTATATCATATATAAAAAAACAATTTTTTTCCTTAAGGTTAAAAAAAAAAAAAAAAAAAAAACCACTTGTATACCCCTTATATGACGAATGGTTTGACATAGAGCCGGAAAAGAAAACATGTAGACATGAGTACCTAAATATTTCCTTACTCCAATATTTAAATTAAAAAAAAAAAAAAAAAAAACACTTACATATCCCTATTTGAAAATATGGTTTGATATCAAAACTAAACAAACAATAATAAAAAACTAAAACCTAAAACCTTAACCAAATGTTGAAAATAAAAATACCCAAAAACCTATCCTAGTATCTCAACCAATATGAAACTAATATGGCTTCTCAGGGGCGGTTTGGACCACAATACGACTTCTGGCGTAGTGCTTCTCATCACTCCAAACAAACACTTGTGAGGCTCGTCGTTCCAATCAAGGCCCCGTTGTAGACAAGAGAACAGACGAAGTTGAGGTAGTCTTTGGTGCTCAAGTCGTAGACCAGACCGGGGTCCCTGGCTCGGTTCGGTCTGATATGTCTGTTGCGGTAGTTAAACGGCGGTCGCTTTTTCATCGATGGCGGTCTTTATCGGATGGCCTGTGTCATCTCTCGTTCATGCTGTGCAAAAACAAAAATTTAAAAAAAAATGTAAGAAAAAAGTCAGGAGATTATCATTAATAAGTTAAGTAAGAAAAGAAAACAAAAGGAGAGGAGAAAGAACAACGTGGGAAAGATGAGATGATTTATGGTTCAGGAAATAGAAGAACTCACTAGTAAATAGCATTACAAATGAACTCCCATTTAAGTTACATATCAGTAATAAATCACCTAAAATGAATAGATTCTTAAAAATAAATTCGAAATTCCTATTTAAAAAAAAATCATATACAAAATATCAACTTTCTCTAATATAAAATAAAAAGTTTCCTTATTAGTAATGAGTATTGATGAGTATTGATCACACCGGTGGTGACGATAGCAGAGCGAATAGCAGCGGGGGACCAGTTGGGGTAGAGTGTCTTGAGGAGGACGACGACTCCGGCTACATGGTTGGGACCAACAGAAGAGAAATATGCTGTCACCTAAATGCCAATTATCACCAAGATCCAATGAATCTACCTTACACAACAGGCTACAACCCAGACATGTAAAGATCACAAGACACTAACTACTAAATGGGGTAAAAGGCTTTTTGATTCGTATCACGAAAGAAAAGTTGTATGTAACTTGTTAGGAGTAAAATGATAGAGACAAAGTAGTCATTTCACTTTTACAAAATCTAAGAATTCATAATTCGTGATATTTATAATTAAACGTTTCATGATATATATTATTGCTCTTTCTTTTCATTGCTCTTTCTTTAAATTAAGGGTCTAAATTGAAATCCAAAAAAAAAAAAACAGAAAAGAAACTGATGAAACAAACTGTATTGAATATCATATTTGCTTCTCGCAACGAAAGGAACCAAACAAATCATAATGAGAATCAGCCACACGATCACAGATGTAGATCAGGTCCAGGTCCTATATTCAGGTCCAGGTCACTATATAGGACTGATTTTGGCATCAAAGATATTAACAAGAATTACAACGTTGGTACAAGAGTTTCAGTTACTTAAAAAAAATAAAACACATAGCAGATTCGTATATATACTTCTTTTGACATAGCAGATTCGTATATATACTTCTTTTGACGCAAGAGCTGGTACTTGGAGGAGTGAAAAAAGATTGAGAAAATGGACGATAATTGAAGACTTTAGTATGCCCATTTTCTGGTTTCCAAGAGAGAGAAAAGCTTCGAAGAAAATGAAAGGCTTCATTTCTTCAATGCATATATATAGGCCTTTGTTTTTTCCTTTTTTTTTTTCCCTCTCTGATTCAATTTTCAAATATTGATTATGATCATAAAAAAAACAAAAACAAAAACAAAAAAATATACAAAAAAAAAAGGGGAAGATAATGGAATATTGTTACAGGTTGAAAACATATCCTTCGTGAAAGATATTTAATCCACATGCGTAATTTATGGCAATCGAAACGAAAAGTATCTTTTAAAAGCATCCTGTTTTCCGGAGAATCTTCTAGTTGGATGATTGATACAATAATCTTAGAATATCCGAAAAGAAAGAAAAATGGGATATTGTAGACAGGATTACGACTTTATATGATTATAATGTATATAGACGGAGATAAAATTTTTAAATTGAAGTTGGTTAATTTTTTAAAAATTAATTATAAATTTTATTAATTTTTTAAAAAATAAAAAATAAAATCTAAAATAAAAAAGTATAATCTATTTCAAGTTTAACTTAAACGCGAAACAAAACAAAATCTTCAAGTTCACATTTCATGGACGCCTCGTCGAGAACTTAGACAACCTTTTATCAACTGCATGCACATTGATTATGTTATGTTTTCTGTTAATTTAATATTTAAAATCTATTTTGTAAGTATAGTGCTCACTTTTTTTTTTTTTTTTGAAATGCCATGGTTTATCGCAACGAAATAACCACCACACCGAAAACGACAACTTTATTACGTATGACGACAAGAAATTTTCTCCATGACGTAAAAGCTGACAAAATTATCGTCAGAAGGCTCAGAACAACAAGAAATTCATAAAACTAAAATTTAGCTGCAACATTTATGAAAAACGACACAGCTCATCAATACAAGATTGCCTAAAAACGACAAGGAATTGAAAAACAACAACTATTTGAAAACGACACCATGTACTATTCATTTAATGAACACATGTTCTTAAACGACAAGGTAAAGCACAAGCTACGACAGTAACTACAAACGAACATGCTATGAAAATAAAAATTTATTTAAACTACCTATGAGTACATTCTTATATTAAAACGCATGACATTAATTTATTTAAACCTATGTTTGAACGGCCAATGAAATGAAGGTTAAAACTCAAATACATTCTTCAATGTTGGTGTCAGGTGGAGCCCCAAAGACAGGAGAAGTTCGCTGGCAAATGTTTTTTTTTTTTTTCGGTTTTTAATAATTAATAATTATATAAACACAAGCCAAAAAAAATGACTAATTAACAATTCAGATTTGCATTTTGTAGTTTATTAATTAAAGACAGCTTTTGAAAAAAAAAAAAAAAAAAAAGTAAACGTACGTGGACTGGAAATGAAAGGTTTTTTTATAATTAATTAATTGATTGATTGATTAAAAAATTGATAAAATGTGATAGAACACCCACCAACAATAGGAGGTGATCACTAGAGAAGATATGGGTTATCATCAAATTAATAACACTCATTAAAGCTATCCAAAAGAAATAAAATTGTCATGTATCAATTATTGATCTTCATGAAATGGACAATTGAAAGGAAGGGGGAGGAACTTTTTAGTTTATCATTGAAAAAACTCAAAATAATAATTTATCTCATTGAGAATTACTTAAGACAATCCTCCTCGTTAATTTAATTGCGAATTCTTCGTTAAAAATACCCTATTAGTAAAGCTGTGTTTAAATCGTCAAGTTTGATTTGATGTGATTTTAACGTGATGTAACGCTTATATATATAAAAGATAACAACACCCAATCAGAAAAAACTCTTAATATTTGTATGTATTATATTGGAAATTTTGGAATTTTATATGAGGTACTAGTTTTAAAATTTCAAAACGATCTTCATGTTTAGAAAGCCTGTTCAGAAACGGGATAAACGCTGGCTAGATCTGTGAAAAGCATACAACTTTTGTTGATTAATAATAATAAACGTTTGTTCCTTTGAATTTCCAAACTCACGTTTTAGGAACCAGACTGAAATTCAAGCCAACGCACAATGCAGAACTGGCCTTTGTCTTATTCACTGGATTTGTGGCCACGTCTAGTGAGTTGTGACCATCAAAAGCCGTTAACCTCTCTGACCAATTATAGCCCATCTCCTTACCATGCCCTTCAATAATCCTTTTCTTAATTCAACCAAAAAAAATAAAAAAAAAGTTTTGAAGACTTACAACTGTTACGACATAATTTATCATAAAAACTGTATTTTTATTCTATCAAAAAATATTTATTATAGATTAATTTTTTAACAATTTGATATATGATTAGAAGTAATTTTATATCACGTATTGTAAAGTTTTACGGTAGACACTTACAGATTAAACTGTTGAAAAATTAATTCTTAATTAAAACAATAATACTTATGAATAAGGTAAGAAGACAGTTTCATAGCATAAATTTTTTCTAATTGTTACATGTAAATAAGAGGGAAACAAAAAAAATCAAATATCATGTAGAGAAAATGAAAAAGAAATTGTTTAGAGGGGGTCACCTTTTCCAAGGAAAGGAAAAATACAAAAGAGGCTACCTGTAAAACCCAGGCAGCTTTGGCTCTATGTATGGAAGTTATACAATTTGCTAAGTAAATTAAGCCCTTGGGGCCTTGGCTGCCGCCTTCTCTACGACCTGTCTTTTCTCTTTCTCTCTGGACTTTCTCTTGTCTCTCCTCCTTCCCTCTCTACTCATCATCTTCTCGTTTATATACCATTCTTTTTATAAATCCCTTCTCACTGCATATACATGTACATACATACATATATATATATCCATATATGCTTCCAAGGCTAAGACTACAGAGTTACCAAAACCTCAAATCTTACAATCATATATATATATATATATATATGCACATATATACCTTCTTCTTCTCTTGGCTTGCTTCATTTTCTAAATTTATGTATGTGTGTGTGTGAGTATATATATTCATATATGGCAAAATGGGTTCTCTGAAGCGCCAGGTTTACATGCATCTCTAATCCCCTTGATGATTTCTGTAAGTAATTTTTGAGATCAAGCAGCTTGTTAATTAACCCAGATATCATGCGCGTGTATATACACATATATATAGTGTGTGTGTGTGTACTATTTTTCCTCTCAATATGTCAGAAGTAACCTTGGAGGAATTGCATTACTTTAATTTATGATGTCTTACAAACCTTTGTATTAATTTTTTTAACTTGTGTGTCTATATATTTGTATAGGTTTCTAAGTTCTACCCTGATCAATATATATGTATATATATGTGCAGGTTTCAGAAATTCGGAATTTGGTATCGTTAAGAGTTGACGTTTTTCTTGCCTGGCTCCCTGAATGCCATATAGGAAGTCTGTCAAAAAGCATTGGCGAACTTCCTACTTGGCATGAGGGGAGTCATGCAGGCCGGCCCGACCTTCAGACGGTATTGTTAACGACCAATGATAATCAATAATTAGTATTAATTAATGCAAGCCCAAATCAAGTTTCACAATTTGCAATTTGCCCCTTTTTATTCCTTAACGAAAATGATGTTTTACTTGCATTGATTTTATCGTCTAAGTTTTTTAAGATAAAATTTTGTATAAGCTTTGAATTTGATCCTTAATTTACAGTCTAACCCATGTGAATATGTTTAGGCTTCTGTTGCATATATGTATATGCAGGTGTATATATATGTATATATATATATATTAAGCGTAATGGTGAGATAAAGATATGATCAGAAAGTGCAAGGATATGTGTGTATATTTGACCCAGCTCATGGATAAGTTAAGCGGCTTCTCTGACTTTGGGAAAGCAATGTGTGGCTGAGAAGGACTCCATAAAAATGGTCGTCCATTCATATGGGCCTAGCCTCATATTTGGAATTGTATTTTCCGCTAACTAAATATTTGGATATATCTCTACAGCTACCCTTTCCGAAGAGTTCCCTCTTTTTTATTGGAAATACCATCGGTGTTACACATTATTATTAATATGGAAAAAGTTTTTATTTGTGAATGTCACGTTACGAGATTCACTTTTTATTGATTGATTTGATAGATAATGATTAATATCACTTATGTTCTTTTAACATGGACGGTTTATATTCATCAACATCAGTTTACTCTTTTGGACCTTTTTAGAGAGCTAGCTCTTTCTTTCCTTTTCTACATTTGTTCATTTGCTAGTTTGTTCGATTTCTCAGCGCATTTTACTCGTTTTTCTTGTTGAGAGCTAGCTTTTGGGAGTTATCCAGGATGGGTTTAGAGTACGTATTTGTAAATTTGTTTGACTCTTGTTTTGTTCTTATTATCACAACTGCTTTGTTCTAATCAATAATCAAAGAATTCATTTGATGTTTGAAATGAGATAAAATTTTTAAATTTAAATTAAATTAATTTTTTAAAAAATAGTTATTAATTTTATTAATTATTAAAAAAATAAATAATTTGAAATAAAAAAATTAAATTAAGTATGAGTTAAATTTATTCATCAAACATGGGCTAAAACTATACATCTTTATTATTATTTTATTTAATTGATTAATTTTTTTAAAAATAGGTGTGAAATCTCTCTCTCTGTCTCTCTCTTATTCGACTTGATCATTATTGTACTTGGAAAGACTACTGTTGAAAGTCTTGGTTAGTTGCCAACTTGGACTTGGCATCCAAGACAGCGACCAAACTGAAAGCATGGAACAAGACATGGTCAGTAATTTCAACGTAAGTAGTTTTTTTTTTTTTTTTTTAATTAGATATATATATATATATACACGTATACGGGGTCCATAAAATATATGATTCTTTGGTGAAACAATTTGAGTTAAAATTTTTAAATTTGAATTAGTTGACTTTTTAAAAATTAATTATAATTTTTATTATTTTTCAAAGAAAAAGATAAAAACTGAGATGAAAATTTTAAGTTTAAGATGATTTACTAAACAGAGACATAGTATTTTGTGTGTCTCCTTGTGCCTATCAGATCAGTAATTTATAAGCCGTTTGGTTCATGGATTAAAAAAGAAATTTAAATTTTTACGTGAAAAAATGTTAAA
Organism: Ficus microcarpa; assembly: GCA_025413485.1. Taxonomy (NCBI): domain Eukaryota; kingdom Viridiplantae; phylum Streptophyta; class Magnoliopsida; order Rosales; family Moraceae; genus Ficus; species Ficus microcarpa. Next base: position 25,575,120 of record CM046375.1, read on the forward strand.
AAAGGATTTAAATTATATGATTCAAAATGTGAATATATTAAACAGAGCATCTTACTGGATATTGCACGATTGTATGCATTCAAGCACTGTACATTTGAACCAACTACATTTATTCAATTCGTTCCCAACAATAAGTCAGTACCTTACCTTTGAATACCCCCATCAGTCATCGCCTTTCGTTTTGTGGAACTCTACTTTTATGAATGTTGACATTTTAATCCTTATATTAACTTTTTAGCAATCTAAATTAAGAATAAAAGTAGTTTTACATATTGAGCTGTAAATATTTAATATAAACACTCACATATTATATCATTGAAGAATTAATTTAATGATTAAAGTAACAATATCTATCAATAAAATAAAAGGACAATACATAGTTTATCTTTTTTGTCTTGCTTGGGGTACATGAACGATCCAGAACGATCCAGAAGAGGGAACTCATATATATACATATATATATATATATTCTAGAGCCTTCTAAGTATATAATTTTTTTTTGAAGACGCGTTTGAGACAAGGAGATACTCGAATAGTACTAGAGGAAAAAACCTGGTTAGCCTAGTGTGAAACAAACCAAATTTACTCGTGGAAACACCAGCCCAATGACCACGTTTGTAGAGTATTTTCAAGGTTTGTTAGAAGGAAGACTACTTCTTTATTGGCCGATTTAGTCTTTCTTCTGAACGAAGTTTCCATGTCGCCTTCACTTACAGCGTTCTGCTCATGCACCTCTATATATGTGTGTGTGTGTGTGTGTGTGTGTGTCTTGTGAGCTAGATTTATATATATACACCATTTCTTGTTTTTCCTTCTTCAAGCTGCTGATCAGGACTTCCAAAAAAAAAAAAAAAAAAAAACTTCTGAGTTAATACGAAAGTTTATCTCTTGAAGCTCTTGGAAAGAAATCAATACAAGGTGTAAGAGATCAAGATGAGTAAGGTATGTATTGGCACAGAAAGTGGATCTCAATTAATTTCGTGATTTATAACGAGATATATAATCAACATAAATATGAAGTTTTACTTGTTTACTCTTTTTTATATTTTTTTTGTACACAAATATAAGCTCTCGTTTCGTTCACCATTTCAATTTAAAATTTTCATATTAGTTTTTATCTTTTTTTGAAAAATTTTTTATTTTTTCTGAAATTTTTTTTTATTTTTTCTGAAAAATCAACAAAATTTATTATTAAAACTTAAAATTAAACCAAACAAACGAAGTCTAAACACATTTAAAAAAAAAAAAAACATGTACCACCTCATGTTCATTATGCCTGTCGCAAGTCACCAACCACGTCCTAATGACTCTTTGATTCCGAAGTGTCACGTCACGTCATTACCAATCTCAACAATCTCTTTCGTTGTTCCAATATAATCGACCTCGACGACATTATAGTATTGGATTTATTTTGTTTTTTTTTTTTCAAAAAAATGAACAATACAGACTCGTGTACAAGAAATACTTTTAAATAATTATAAATTTCCCAAAAAAAAAAAAGATTAACTTACGAGGTATACATATATATATACGTATGATATAACACTACACGATCAAGTAAGACGTTTGACTGATTATAAATCTTAATTATGCAGCAAAAGATTGTGATGAAGGTAGTTATGAAATGCAAGAAATGTCACACAAAGGCGCTCAAGGCTGTGGCAGGCAAAGATGGTTAGTAAATATATATATATATATATCTAGAAAATAAAAGGTGTATAATTAATTAAAATTTCCCTAATTAATTAGACGGGCAATTATAAAACTGTTGCATAATAATACATTGCAGGTGTAAGCTCTGTGGGGTTAGAAGGAGAGGAGAGAGATAAAGTGGTCGTGACTGGAGATGGGGTTGACGCCGTTGACTTGGCCAAGACTTTGAGGAAGAAGATGGGTGGTGCTCACATTATTAGTGTATCGCAGCTGTGACAAAATATATAGTTGTGTACTTTTTTTTTTTTTTTTTTGCCCTTTTTAAATAGACAGAGAAGCATTTCTTTTGGATTTTTCAATTATTGTTTTCCTGATGACTTGATCTTATATATATATATATAGGAAAAATTATTTGGTTTAGTTTTTTATTAACTCTGATAATTATTTTAATGAAATTTTCGCCTTTTCAAGTGGGTCATCTTTACGTTCTACATATATAGGGCGTCTTGACGCATTTTAGATCTTTGAACCAGTTGTACATGTGTGACCTTTTCAATTGACATACCATGTCGCAAGAAATTTCTGTTTTGACAAATTAAAGAAAAAAAAACAAGAAAAAACTAAATTAAAAAAAAGAATAGGAAAATAAATTGGGTTACCCCTAATTATCATTATAGGCCATATTATCTTAAATCCCGAGCAACACCCTTAAAACTAATGAATAATGTAAGAATATTAACTTTTATCTCAACATTTAAATATCAACTTATATATTACAATATAAGAGTTATCATTTTTAAAAACTCTTTAAATAATTATCATAATAAATAAAAGTTAAGGATTACATCTATCAATTAAAAAAATAAACAACTCACTTTCTCATTATTTAATACTCGTCTCAAAAGTTTCCGTTATTTCATGTTCTGACTCTAATAAACCACCTTATATAATATCGCATTTAAATTATCATTATTTTATTAGCCTTTCTTTAAATGATTATCATGTTAATTAAAATTAAAATTAAAATATAATACCTATCAATACAAAAAAAAAAGTCCTATAAATTAATATTCAAGTTAAAAATAATGTATTATGATATTATTAGAGTGACATGACAGAATATAGAGATAGAGAAATCGAATCCATCAACATTATAATTAAATAGATATTTTTTTATTAATATGTTATGATATTATTAGGGCAATATTGGACACGTATGGCAATTAATACATTCGTTTATTTGGGCCGCAAACGCAGGGTTGAAATGTGGAGTTAGCCGCATAGCCTAACATAGAAGCCCATTAAAGACTTGGGCCGGGCTTAATCATTTGCACCTGACCGCATTCCCGTTAGAGCCCAAGAGCGTCCACGTGGCACACTTATCGCATCCAAGAACAAGCAACGTATCAGTAACTGAAAAGCCCGCGCCACGTATTCCAATTCTCCTCATTTTCTTCTCCTCCTTCGCGCTTCTATTCCCATTTCCCGCTCTCTCTCTCCTCTCTTTCTCTCTCTAAACTCTTCTTCGACACACTCCGCAAAGCGAAAATGGCCGCAGTAAGTCAGCCGGAGGTCACCAACACCGCCGACAAATCCCCCGTCCAATTCAGCTTCTCCACCGTTGAAACTTCAGGAGATTTCTCACCTCTCCGACTGCATCCCCAACCTCCAAACCCTCCCGAACCCTCTCGAACAAAACCCCTTCTTCCACCCCTCCGACGAGTTCTACGTAAAATCCGGCGACGTCATCTTCCGTCAGATCGTCTACGACCTCTCCGGCACCCTCCCATCGCCGAGTCCCGACCACCTGGTGTACCACCGGGCTGGACCCCGGCGCGAAGTCGTTTTCGATCCGAAGACAGTTAGGGCGGCTATCGTCACCTGCGGGGGACTCTGCCCGGGCCTCAACACCGTCATCAGAGAGCTTGTCGTGGGGCTTTGGGAGCTCTACGGCGTCCGTCAGATCTTCGGCGTCACCGCCGGGTACAGGGGGTTTTACTCTAGAGAGCCCGTGGAACTAAACCCGAAGCTCGTTCACAGTTGGCACAAGAGAGGTGGGACCGCGCTCGAGACATCTAGAGGCGGCTTTGATCTGGAAAAGATCGTCGATTCGATTCAAAATCGGGGCTTTAATCAGGTTTATCCCTCTTTCTTAAACTTTGAAACAAATTTTTACAGTCGAATATTAATTGTTTGTTCATAAGTTGAAATAGAAGTTCGAATTTTTGTGCGAGAGAATACACTGTAACAAAAATGTTTGAGTTGTCATTTAAAACTTCACCAAAAAAAAAGTGTGAGAACTGAAAACTTGAAAAGAGACTGTAAGCTGCTAGGCTGAACTAAGCCCCAATTTGGGGCAGTTTTCCAAACAGTGAAAAATCGTCTGATTTGCAAATGAGCGTCTAAAAATCTGTTTTAAAAAATTTGTTAGTCAGCAATTTTTTTTATAGGAAAAAAAAAAAAAAAAGGAAAACATGCATCCGAAAACATATCTTTTTTTCAATTATTTTTTTCACTAAACACAAAACTCTGAAACAAAAAATTTTTTTTTTCAAATGTTTTTATCTCGTATCCACATTTTTAAAACTCATTTCAACTCCAAAAATCTCAATAGCAAAATTGTCTCCAAAATTCCCTGAACGGGCCCTAAAACTGTACCTCAGTTCTGGAATGGGTCATATTGGTTGCCGAAACTGAAAGTCTGCAACTTTAAAGCCCGTTAAACCCAAACTATGCATTTCGAAATTCGGACCTCTTTGGAAAGTAACAAAGGCCGACGGTAAAATTGAAGACAGTCAATAAAGAGTATTACTTTATTTTTATCATTCTGGTGACGGTTCACTTTTTGAAAATGAGGAGGGAAAAAAAAGGGGTTCTCTCTATAATTGCGTAAAGCATGGAAAGGTTATGGTGCTTAACTTTACTTTCTTTGTATCTTTAATAATGTGGAAAAACTATGATATCTTGACCTTGCTTGTGACAAAGTTTTTCTTTTTTTAACTTTCATGTCCATTTTTTTTTTCCCTCCGCTTGGGATGTAATCAGTCATCACTTCTCTCTTTATTGCCATTTGCCAACATACGATGGCCCAGCATTAATGTATTGATGAACTTTAACTTTAACATAACACTACTCTTTCGGAAATTGGTGACAAGGTGTCCTTGACGTAATATTACCGTGTAATTTTCTATGGCTCTCTCCAAAAAAGGATATGAGTTAGAGTTGGCCAGACCATGATTAATGCTAGTGCTCTTATCTTAATCATCCATTTGTGTTCTTTAGTTTTTGGCTCAATTTGTTCGAAATATTGCTACTTTAATGATGGTTTAACGAGAATAGTCTTTTGTGCATCTAATTAAGATGTGACATTGTCGAGTGTCGGCAGTTGCCAGCATTGCATGATTGTAAATGCACATCTGACTCTATTGTAAGGTGAAGAGTTCAAATCCCCACCCTTAAGTTCAAATTGAACCAAAAAAAAAAAAAAATGGAGGAGGAGGAGGAGGAGGAGGAATGTCTGACTTCCACATTTCTAACTAAGATGTCGAATGTAGTGCTTTACCATTCGATATGTTGAGCTGGAAAATAGAATTCGTTTATCAGTTAATTTTTTAGTTGAATCAAGAATCTCATTCATTCTCATAAATATTTGTTGGCAAAAAAATTCTCCTTGCACAGATAATTTTGGAGGCATTTTCTTATCCTTTGATTTATCTGTTTATCCCCATAATGCAAACAGGTGTATATCATAGGTGGGGATGGCACAATGCGCGGAGCAGTAAAGATATTCAATGAGATCCGACGTCGAAAATTGAATGTTGCAGTCACCGGAATCCCTAAAACCGTGGACAATGATGTTGGCATCATTGACAGGTCGTTTGGATTCCAAACTGCAGTGGAAATGGCCCAGCAAGCAATCAGTGCAGCTCATGTGGAGGCAGAGAGTGCAGTCAATGGAATAGGCCTGGTGAAGCTAATGGGTCGAAGCACCGGTCACATTGCTCTTCATGCGACGCTGAGCAGCCGGGATGTCGACTGCTGCTTGATCCCTGAGATGGAATTCTACTTGGAAGGCAAAGGAGGACTGTTCGAGTTCCTCGAGCGTTGTCTGAATGAGAACGGGCATGCAGTGCTGGTAGTGGCTGAAGGAGCAGGGCAATCAATGATACCAAGAACTGATGCTCAGAAACAGGAGAGGGATGAGTCTGGCAACCTGGTACTTCTCGATGTCGGCGGCTGGCTGAAGTCGGAGCTGAACAAATGGTGGACACGGGACCACCCTGGCGAGCTGTTTACGGTTAAGTACATAGATCCGACGTACATGATACGCGCCGTTCCCGCCAACGCCATGGATAACACGTATTGCACGCTGCTAGGCACATTCAGCCATTCATGGAGTTATGGCAGGCTACACTGGGTTTGTCTCGGGTCCGATTAACGGTAACTACGCTTATATCCCTTTGGAAGAGGTGGCACAAGCAAGGAATGTAGTCAACACCAAGGACCACAAATGGGCTTGGGTCAGATCCGTCACCAACCAGCCTGATTTTGAGAGAAACTAAAAGAAACATTTTAATTCTGGATATGCATTGAAAATAACTTCTTCTTCTTCTTCTTCTTCTTTTTGACATGAGAAATCTGTATAATGTAAAACAAGCAAAACCTCAAACAGTGAGTTGGTATTGGTGTTTTATGGAAATTATGGTGGAGCCTTAGCCATGTTATGGTCGGTGGCGTGATAAGATTTTCCTTTTAAACAAATAACAATAATGAAAGATTAAAAACCATTGCTTGTCTTTGAAGTTTGGTAGTATTAGCTCAGCGTGTGTGTGTGTGTGTGCATGCCATATGAGCACTGACTATGGTACTAAACAAGTTTTGAGCAAGCTTCCATTAATATTCCATATGGAAATGGTCAATTTGGAAATTATATTCCTTTGAAAGTAAGTAGAAAGATAACGTAAAATAAAGAGAGGCAGCAAAAAAAAAAAAAAAAAAAAAAAAAGCCGGTTACATAATTGTGGAATCACCAATGAATTTGCGTCGAGGAGATGCCGATGATCTTGCAAAGTCGCACTGCTTTTGATAAAGAAAGAAAGAAAGATAGAAAGAAAGGCGACCAAATTTGCTTGCAATTTGCATATAGCACCTTTATCCATGACTTAGAGAATCTCACATCTCTTTCACTACTACGCGACTTCACAAACGGTATCTCTATCTCTACTTTCACAAAAGTCTCCAAAAGCTTTTTATTTTTATTTTTATTTTTATTTTTAAAGTGAACTTATCAACTTGCAAATGGAAACGAACATTCCCTCTTAGTGCTGAGAGTAGTTAAGAATTCATAGCCATTTTTGGAGTAACAATCAATCTTATATTAACTTGGTAACATGCACCTGCATTTGGGCTATATGTTTAATGGCAACTTCTTGTGTTAGGTTATACTCTTTTTTCAGCATGTGCCTAATTTGTATGCAAGAAAGACAAGATTTGTATAGGATAGGATTTATTTTCGTTCCTTGACTTTATGAGGAAATTAGACCTCTATTTTTACATGTCACATATAGAATAGGACCGATTTCTTATAATACTTGGAATCTTTTTTTTTTTTTTTAGGGGGTGTTTGGTGAAAGAGTTTAGTTTAAGATTTTTAAGTTTCAATAGTAATTTTTTAGAAAAGACAAAAAACTTTTTCAGAAGAAGACAAAAATCATGATGAAAAAAGTACAATTTAGTTTAAAATGAGTCATTAACCAAACATGCCCTTAATATATAACATATTTTGAGCAGCCATCACATGCAAACCATTAATATCACCACACAAAATCGGCGGACAAAACATAACACCTCCATCCTCCAATATGAAAGCTGTGGCAGGGTGCCATTGCCTTTTTTTAGGTTTTTTTCCTTCTTAAAATTGTAATCTAAAAGATTTAAAGAGCCAGGGCTGGCAAACCTTTTAGGATCATGGACGATTGCGTTATCTCTTTAAAGCTATTAAAGGCATGAGGTCTGTGGTGCATGAGACGTCAACCATCGCCAAAAAGATATCTTTGTTTTTGTTTGCTTAATTGCTTTTTAATGTGCTAATTATTCTGGAGATTAATCATGTTTGGATCTCTCCAAAGCTAAAATAATTACTCTTGTTGTTATTTTCTTGGGTGCTAATCAATGAGTTGTTTTTCTTCTTCTATTTCTTTTTCTCTGGATGGATTATCTTTTAGTAGAAAAAAGAGAATCGGTCATGTTTTCACGTCTGAGTCCAATATTATTATAAAATGAGCCTATTAAGATCACAGATGTAATTAAAAAAATTCTTGGTCTGAATCAAGATTTAAAATCATTACAGTGGTTAATCAATGTAGATGGATTGAAATGAAGGCTTTTAATAAAGATGTTGTTACTATTTTGTCTTAATTAATCCCACTATTTAGGCTCCATTAAAACTTCCTCACTCTTTCCATGTTACACATTTAGATCCAATCCTCAAATTATTTTCTTTTTCCCTTTCACGCCGTACAAAAACAGAATTTGTCTTGTCTTCTACATAAACATGACCCCATATCACAGTCGTGGCCAAAATCCAGATGCATCGACGTTAGTGGTTAGACATTTTTTGCACCTAAAAACATGATTATTTAAAGTTGAGGATCGGAGATACATGACACTTGTCCTCCCGAGAAACCGATAATTAATCGGCTTGAAAGGGAGTAGACAACGACATTAAAATTGTCAGTCCAAAATCCAAACCGACATGCATGTGCGGCCGAATTTCTTGATAACGTTTGGACTGAGGAAGCAAAAATTATAGTAAGATACTTTGCTAGCTTTTGACAAGCATCTACAATAAATTATTTAAAAAAAAAAAAAAAAAAAAAGAAACAAGAACAAGCATCTAAAAGGGTTTTCGAGCAATTCTCCCATAAGCCGGCTTATCCTTTTCAAACAATATTCCAATTGTCACTTGGAGGATCTTTCTTTTTTGTTATTCTCATTCACAGTAATGGTTAATGAATTAGCTACTAATATAGTGTTATATAATATGAAATGAAATTAAGTAGACACGCCACATATTCTAATTTATAACATTTAGGCCGTGTGTCACATCGCATTTTTTCACTTTGTTTAGTGGATAGGGGCCATGTCACATCATCACCTATTCACCGTCTGAATTTCCACTCAGGGTTTGTTTGGCAAACCTCTCATTTTAAACTAAACTGTACTTTTTTCATCCTGGTTTTTGTTTTTTTCCCAAAAAGTTTTTTGTCTTTTCTGAAAAAAAATTTTGTCTTATCTAAAAAGTCAACAAAAATTACTATTACAACTAAAATATTTCAACTCAAATTAACATACCAAACAAACCCTCAGTCCATTTATCAACTTTAACACTCATTTAACAGTAATATAATTTCTACAATCTTAGCAACGAAATTCAATTTTATAGCGCCGATGATATTAAGTATCGCTAGATTCTCGCAGTGTCATACCTAAAAAGAAAAAGAACGAAAACGACAAATACTTTTTTTTTTTTTTTTTTTGGGTACACTTTCTTTAATTCATAAACAAATTGAATCCATACAACTCAATCGCAAATATATATAGTTGATCAAATAATTCTTGATAAATTACTTGATAAACTTAAACCCTTATATTCATACACAAAAGGAATATAAAATAGGAAAGCTAAAGTTATCTTACTGAAATATTATCTCGATTCAAATAATAAGAAAAAGATGGGAACATTTTGGAGGTTTTTCTTAAAATTATAAGATGAACAATAACATTAATGATAATGGGACTCTTTCAAGAAAAATAAAATTCTAAGCTTTTCAATTAAAAAATTCTAACACTATTTTTTTTTTAGTGTTCTTTTAATAGGTAAAACTTAAATAGAAACTGAACTTTTTTATTTTTATCTTGATAAATAATTAACAAAAAAAAATAAGCAGTGTCTTCGTATCTTTAGTCTAAACTTTAGACTCCAATGCGTCTAGAGTAAGTAGGAATTGGATATCTGGACCTTCAACAATCAACAAGTCATGAACTCTATCCAAATAATAAATTAAAAAAATTTATAAAAGTACTTGTCTAAATAAGATTCTATTTAAATAAGATTTTTTTTGCCATCATGTCATTATGAGAGATTGAAATATGAAATTAAACATAAATATTATTATAATTATTTTTGAATGGTCTAATTTATTAAAATTTACATAAAAAATTTTTAGTTCCTCATTCATAATTTGTAGACCACTTATGGTCTAGTCTAATTCATAACTTGATTCTGGTCATAGATCACCTATTTGAAAAACTGATCCAATAAAGTATTTACAACAGAATTCTTCGAAAACATAAAATAATAATAAAAAGGTAAAGGGTTTTGTCTCTGTCGTTGGGTATAGCAGTAGCCACTTTTTTTTTTTTTTTTTTGGTGAATAGCAGTAGCCACATTCACACTTTTACTTGGAGGATACGCAGCTCCTTCGTCATTCCCATTACATTTACATCCCCTTCACTGTGAACGTCGTAAATAACATTCAATACTTCCTTCTTTTAATATTTTTTTAAATATTTTTTTCAAGACAGTTATTCAGATTTGGTCGTATCTCTACCTCCTTCATCACTCTCTCTCTCTCTATATATATATGTGTATATATATATAGTAGTACTCTACTCTCTCAAGGGCCACACCTTTCTCTACCTCTTTCTAAACCAAACCAAGCCCACCGCCCAACTAACTGATGACCGAACCATTCTGGTTATCTTGGGCTACAGAGAGACCATAAACAGAGAAGAAGGAAAATGTTGGAACCGAGACTCTTCACCACATTCCTGGTTTGTTCTGCGGTTGCCCTTTGGAGCTTGTCAGCTCCAATGTCGGAATCGGCGGTGGGGGTGAACTGGGGCACCATATCCTTCCACAGGCTGAATCCGTCGACGGTGGTGGATCTCCTGAAAATTAACAAGATTTCGAAAGTGAAGATCTTTGATACGGACCCAGGCGTTCTCAAGGCTCTGATGGGGAGTGGGATTCAAGTGATGGTTGGGATCCCCAATGAGATGTTAGCTGCCTTGAGCTCCTCCACCGCTGCTTCCGACTTGTGGGTCCGCCAGAATGTCACTTCCTATGTCGGTAAAGGCGGTGTCGATATCAGGTCTCTCTCTTCTTTTTCTTTCTCTTCAGAAGTTTCCTTCTTTTGTTCATAACTTTTCTCATTTTGGATGCTTTGTGTTGTTTTTTGTTTTTGGTTCTCGATGTTGTTTTCTTACTTGGTGTTTTCCAATGACAGTCGAGTGTGTTTTTGAACTGTTGCGAGCATTGTCATTAGTTTTGTGCTCTTGTTTTTGAATTCCTAGTAGATTTTTCTGGACTGACGTTGAATCTGAAAACCTTTTCTCGTGAGCGAGTCCTCAATTTGGATCCCTGATATCTTACTTACGAGCTAGGATAATGAAGGGTTTTTACGATAATAAGTTGAAACTTCGGAAAAATACTTAATGAACTTAAATTTGAGGAAACTGGGGATGTTCTTCATTCGTCGAAATTTTGTTACTAAAGACGTGAATTCAAGGGTTGATGTAAATTTAATGAATAACTTACACCATTTTCTTGGGAGTTAACAAGGAAAGAAAGAACTATAGACAAATCCCTCAAATTGTTCCTTGATCTAAACCAGTGGTAATTGTGGGGTGGTTGAGAGGTTGCTCGTTCTCCTCAACAAGGTCTTAGCATTTGAGTCAGTCCCACCATGATGTCCATATGTCACTCGGGGAAGCACTACCTCCCTGAAGTTATTTGGGTACATCACCCCTACTCTTATGATCTTTTTTCTTTTACAAAAAAAAAAAAAAAAAAGGTTTAAACTGATTTTCCTCGATTAGCTGCTATTGCTAGAAACTGCAGGCTCATGGTTAGCTAAGAATTGTTTTGGCTAGCTTGAAATCCTATGCAGTTGAGCTTTGCCCTGCTTCCCCGGCAATTAGTATAATTGCTATTAAGCTCTAGAAGCGCCTGCTTGCCCAACCTTTACTCTGTGGGTTGCCATGGTAGCTGCCTTGGCAATTTTCACTTGGCAGCTTCTTGCATGCTTCTCATCTTGGGACGTGCAGGACATCGTTCATGTGGTGGAACACTGAGTTTCCTGTTTAAGATAATTTCCGACAGTGAGATACCGTGTTCTTTCCTTGGAAACTATCGTCAAGTTAGTTAAATATTGTAGGGAAAAGTATAGAAGGAGATTCTAAGAGACTTACCATGTTAAGATTATGGCATGATGAGATCGTCCAAAACTAGATTTACACCTAATATTTCCATAAGAAGAAGCCCCACCTCGTACCTAGGTCAAGAAAGACTCGTTCTTTGTGTCTAAGTGTAACAAAAATCGGTAAAAATGCATGTGTCATTAATATATGTTTTTACTTTATCTATTTATGTTCTCTATGTCATTGACTGTGATTTTGATACCAAACAATTAGTGATCCAGGTAGATTAGGAATTTAGACTCATTGATATACTGAAATATGAAGAGGAAGTGCATAAGATGTGCGGATCAGAACCACACGAGAGGTTTGGCGATATGGATAAGCTTCATATTAGGATTTCTTATGCTTGGATAATTAAATTCTGAACGTAATTTCTGGTACATAGAATGTGGGGATCAGTTATTTTAGGAAAATGTGTTGCAAACGTCCTTACAAGAACACTTGTTTTCCCCAATATAACTTGTATTGTTTCTGGTATTTCTAAGATAAATAAATGCTAGTTCTTTTTGGCATTTAACAGGAATTCTTCTAAAATAACTTTCCCCTACAAATGACAGGTATATTGCAGTAGGAAACGAACCTTTCCTTTCGAGTTATTCCGGTCAATTTCAGTCCTATGTCATGCCTGCACTTCTAAATATGCAACAGTCCTTGGCCAAGGTGAATCTTGCCAGCTACATAAAGTTGGTGGTCCCTTGCAATGCCGATGCTTATGAGTCGTCTCTTCCTTCTCAAGGTGCATTTCGACCTGATCTTGCACCAATCATGACTCAGCTTGTTGAATTTCTCAACTCAAATGGTTCTCCATTTGTAGTCAATATTTACCCATTTTTGAGCCTATACGGGAACTCAGATTTCCCTCAAGACTATGCATTCTTCGACGGAACTACCCATGCTGTTACAGATGGGGCCAATGTTTACACAAATGCATTCGATGGGAATTTCGACACTCTAGTTGCAGCCCTCACAAAAATTGGATATGGTCAGATGCCCATTGTTGTTGGGGAGGTGGGTTGGCCGTCAGATGGAGCTGTCGGTGCAAATCTTACAGCTGCAAGGGCGTTCAACCAAGGCCTCATAAATCATGTCTTGATTAACAAAGGAACCCCATTAAGGCCAGGTGTCCCTCCATTGGATATTTATCTTTTCAGTTTACTTGACGAAGGGGCAAAGAGCGTGCTTCCTGGAAACTTCGAAAGACACTGGGGGATTTTTTCCTTTGACGGTCAGGCTAAATATCCACTGAACCTTGGTTTGGGCAATAGACTATTGAAAAATGCAAAGAATGTCCAGTACCTACCATCTAGATGGTGTGTGGCGAACCCGTCTAGGGACATGTCGGACGTGGAAAACCATATGAAGCTCGCGTGTAGCATGGCAGATTGCACCACTCTCAACTATGGAGGGTCGTGTAACGGAATCGGAACAAAGGGAAACATTTCATATGCATTCAACAGCTACTATCAGATGCAAAATCAGAACGAACGGAGCTGCGAATTTGACGGGCTCGGGATGGTCACTTTCTTAGATCCTTCTGTTGGTGAGTGTAGGTTTCTTGTTGGTGTCACCGAGGGTGAAACTTCTTCTAGTTCAGGTCTTCCTTATAGCAGTTGGTTTATTGTTTGGTTCTTACTTTCATGGGGGATTTGGTTATTTTTAGTGTGAAAAAGAAGTTTCTTGAAGTGGTTTTTTCCTTGTCCCCTCTTATGAAGCTAGTATAGTATATGTAACAGATAATTATAGTAATTCATTCTACAAATTTATTAAATTATTAGACCAGACAAGTGTACGAGTATGCTTTAGTGATTGTATCATGTGACGTACTTGCATGGATATAGTTAAATATACCTCTACTTTTATTTTTTTTATTGATCGAATAAATTTACCTCTACTTGCATTTTATGTTCAAGAACTCTTTTTGCCAATTTGCCAAAAAACTCTTTTTGCCAAATTTTGGTGTATATTCGGAGAAGGCTACTTGCCAAATGATTTCGCAACAATCGATTTTTGTGATGAACGATCAATATCGATCCAATCGGACGTTTGACAAATTAGATCATTTTGCTAATTTCACTTTCTAAAGTTCTCGTTTTGAGATAGTTATTGCCACCACTAATCCCAATTGCTCTACGGTGCACAGATCAAAACGACGCGTCATTTTGCTCTAAAAATCCGCATACTCTCCTTTTTGTTGTGAATTTTAATCGTTCATTCAAAAAAAAAAAAAAAAAAAAAGATTCTTGTGTTGATAATTCAAGTGGGGTGTAGAATCTTGCCGTCTTTGAAGCAGTGAAACAACAGATTAGCATGTCGTCTAATTAATGTTTGCTTTTGTTTCTTCTGATAACATTGTGTCACGTTTATTAAATATCTTACATTATATCATGTCTATTGAATATCTTAATGTCATGATATTTTAACTAGTGTTGTACCGTGTTATTGGAGGAAATTAACAACACAGGAACAAGAGAGCACGGATTCCATGAAATGACTTGCTTATTTCTTTCTTAAAGACTCGATTAGTTGATATATTTCTCATTAAAAAATCCTATAAAAGTCGCAACGAATTTATTAAGGGTTCGTTTGGTATTGGAATTGAGTTTGAGATAAGATAAAATTTTAGTTTGAGTTGAGTTGACTTTTTAAAAATTAGTTATAAATTTTGTTGACCGTTCAGAAAAAGATAAAAATTGATATGAAAAATTTGAGTTGAGTTTAAGTTAAACTCATTCACCAAACATAGACTAAGTTTTTTTGCGGTTTGGAACGAAAAACAACAATCCATAAAAACTTTAAAAGAAAATCATGTGCTCCTAAACCATCATTGTAAACTATTTTTTTAAGACCATCAAGATAAGCTTGAAACGATGCTTTAGCAATTATCATCATAAATATTTACCCAAAATTAAAACTTCAATATTTTTGGTTGATGGAAATTTTCAAGTCAGAACTCAGGGTAGAAACGTTTGAGATTAGGGCATTTTTGATACGTTAGATTGTTAAATTGTGATATATTGACATTTGACGCTAAACTTACGAAAATTTGATGATTACAAACTTACTAATAAAGTGTTTTTATTAGATATTACTAAAGAACTCTCCTTTTATAGTTGTAGACTCTCAACGGGAAAAGCCTTTATCTCTTCTTTCACGTTCCTTTGTTTTTCAAGAGAATTCTAAAGTAGGAATTTTTTTTTTTTTAACAATTTAAAAATCAAATATAATTTTTAACCATGATATTATATCAGAATCATATTAGGGAAAATATATATATATATATATATAAAGAATCTAACAATCTAACAAAAGTTAATGGAGATCATATGCTTAACAAACACATGTTGAACAGATCGTACTCAAGTTAATAAAAAATAAAAAATAAAATAAAAAAACAACAAACAAACAAACAAACAATGGTGTCCTATCAAATGAGACTTTTTTTTTAACGCCCAATAAAATAGTCCTCTTTTTCTTCTCTTTTTCTTTTTTTCTCTTCTTGTGGAAAAAATAATAATAAAAATTAAAAAACCATTGTGTCCTACCAAATGAGATTTTTTTTCAACACCCAATAAAATAGTTCTCTTTTTCTTTTCTTTTCCTTTCTTATGTTCTTTTTGAATTAGCTAGATCTAATTGTTTACCTTATTTCCATCACTGCCATTATACTATTCCTAAACTCGAAAGGAGAATTGGTTAAAATCACAAGTGAAGTCCACGCAGCCATGCTCATCTTAAGGAAGTACATTAATATAACTCCACAATCCATGTCAAATTTCTCTTTCGAACAACCGAGAAGAAAACGTTCAAAGCAGGAGGTAAATTTCCAAGGAAAATATGCTCGATAATTCAGAAGCTAATTAACCATCCAACATGAAAACTGTAGGTTAGAATGCAACACACATATATCGGAAAATAAAATAACAAAAGAGGTTACAATGCAACGCTGAGGTTTGACATGCTCCGAAAAGAAATCAGAAACAGGTAATTTGAAGTTTAGAGTACTAAAAAGGATAAGTTGTACTTGAATTTCCATTGAAAGCAAAGCCCTCCTGGAGTTCATTAAACCACATACATTCCATCTATTAGATAATAGTGAATACTATTGGCATTGCCTGTAAGGTCCAATATAATTAAGAAAACTACACAGAGTGAGTGCTTGGCCTGAACTTGTAAGTACTACAATCGCCGAGGTGAAAGGGATCATCAGCTTTGCAACCATGGGCTCTCTTGTTGTCGTAACCCGGGTAGTCGCCCTTGCGAAACGGAACGATTTCGTTCAGAGACAGTCCTATCTTCTCTGCCTTCTCCTTTAGATTCCATTTGTCGTAAGGGTCACCCTCCTTGTGCGTTATGTGAATCTCGCCATCGTCTTTCCTCAGCAGAGCTTTTGCGTTCTTCAGAAACTCCTTCACCAATGTCTTGTTCATCCTGTTTCAGCACCACCATATATAACCCTTCATGATCACAACTTCCAAAAACCAAGAAATTGATATCTCAATCACTACCAACTTGATCACATGGAAAAAAAAGAATGTAAATTTCTAATACACTTGGACTACAAATTGACAACTCAAACTTGTAAATTTGGTGAAATAAGAATTTCTTCTTTAGTGTCTAAAATTTGGACTTGCCTATTGTTTAGAAATTGGCTTCTTTTTTTTTTTATTTTACTTTAATTTTTTTGTAAAATACTATAATTGCAATATTCCACCCCCTTTTCTATTTGTTTAATCAGAAAACGGATATTATATCATGTCGCTAGGAAAAGAAACATGCAGCAACCTCAAAGTTCGTAAGAAATAGACGATTTATCACTATTAGCGATACAATCAGCACACATGTGAGAATACAATATAAACGGAACGAAACCATTTATATAGGCTAAATATAAGACCTATATATATATATATATATATAAGTGAAGGAGAGTGAGTTAAGTACTGGATCTGGCAACAACTGTCTTCAGGGTAGAGAAAGCCAACGTGAGGGAAGTTGTAGACGATCCTGTTGAACCTCTGGGTTTTGAGGAAGAAGTGTTGGCTCATCTGTTTCGCGTCCACACCGTACAGTACCAAACACCCCTTGTCTTCTAGCTCCATCACGTTCCTCATTCCCTTGCCGTACTTCTCCTGTATCTTCTCTGCAATTTCATATATATGCAATATATATATATATATAGAAAGAGAAATACCCATGAATCAAAGTTAATAGAAGATGATGAAAAAGAAAGAGAATTAGATTTGAAGAAGGGCGTTACCCAGAGGATCGAGGGAAGTGGCGACCATGTTTCGAGCAGAGCCGAAGGTTCTGGCCAAGCTCACGGAAAAGGAGAAGTCTCCTTCGCCAACCAACAGGATTCTTTGCCTCGACGAGTAGTGTTTTCTCCATTTTTCTGCTGTTTCTTCTTCCTCTTCATCTTCATCATCTTCGCTGTCGTCCGTACTGTCTTCTTCATATTCTTCGTCCTCGATTCTTACGAATTCCTCGTCCGCTGGGTTTCTCATTGTTCCTTTTCCAGATTACCCCACCACCACTAACTAGCTTGTTGAGAGTGTCGAGACTGAGAGATCATCGGGTTAGGTGTCCTTTTTTAAGCGATTCTTTATTCTTCCTTTCTCGGAAAGACACAAAAGCGAAAAAAAGGCAGCCTGAGAGACGTCGTGTACACACACACACACACACACACACACACACACACACGTTTCTAAGAAGAGAAGAAATGATAGAGGGTGTATAATTATACAAGTATTGTATAGTTTGTGTTTTTTGGGTATGTAATGTGTATGGTATGGCAATCAACTGGACCTAACCGTCCGCTCAAATCACTCAACTCAAATTTTTTTTGTCTTTTTTTCAAAAAATTTTTATCTTTTCTCCAAAAATTTTTTTTATCTTTTTTAAAAATTTAAAAAAATTTATTGTTAAAACTTAAAAATCTCAACTCAAACTACTCCATCAAACACCCTGAGAGCATGTTTGGTTACAAAACTCTAACCTCAAGTTTGAACTAAAAATTTTATCTTTTTTTTTTGTCTTTTCTGAAAAAATTTTTTGTCTTATCCAAAAAGTCAATAAAAATTATTATTACAACTTAAAAATCTTAATTCAAACTTACACACTAAACACAGATCTGTTTGGGGGAGCATTCCATACTACATTTTCAAAACTGTTTTTTTAATCTTTTCTTAAATCAAAATTATTTTTTATTATTTACATGTTCAAATCTCTACAGTAAACTTTAAAAGTGTATAACTTTATTATTTTACGTCAGAAAGGATATATTTTTTAAATAAATTGCATGTAATTTTAATAGAAGCAAAATAAGATACATATTGATATTTTTTTTTTGAACATATTTTAAGATTTAATCATTTTTCACTCTAACTAATTTTTTTAACCAAACGTATATTTTCAAAAGCTAAACTCATCTATAATCAAAATATCTCTAAAAGGGTGTTTGTTTATCATTTCATTTTAAATTAAATTGTACTTTTTTCATCATAATTTTTGTCTTTTTCTGAAAAAAGTTTTTTGTCTTTTCTGAAAAAAATTTTTTTGTCTTTTGTGAAAAATTACTATTGAAACTTATTCATCAGGATGGCAAACATTCCAACTCAAACTCATTTTAAATTTTTTTTTGTCTTTTTCCTAAAAAGTTTGTCTTTTTCTCAAAAAGTTTTTTGTTTTTTCTGAAAATTCAAAAAAATTTACTATTACAACTAAAATATTTCAACTCAAACTAACATATCAAACACCCTTTTAAAAATCTTAAACTAAACTCATTCACCAAATACCCCCTAAAAGTCTATCTCTAATAATCCTTCCAAACAGCCCCTAAGTCACAACATTTTCTTAAGAGTGAAGGCTACGTTTGACTTCTATAAGTTTAACCTGTTGACCTTCCTTTTTTCTTATTTTTCTCCTCAACTGTCTCCATCTACACCAGTTCACTCTCCACTAAAAACAAAAACAAGAAACTGCTAAAATTATTCTTTTAACCTTTTTAATTGCACAAAATTCACCCTCGTGTATTTTGAATCACACAAAATTATAGTTTCCACCATAATTTTACATTCTAGCAAAAATTACAATTTTAGTTATTAGATTAACTTTTGAGTTTTGATCTATGAGTATGACAAGTCAAAATTCAAAATAATAATAATAATAATAATAAAGTTAGATTAATAATAATAATAACAACAACAATAAAAAAGTTTGATCATTAAGTGCTAGACAATTAATGATTAAAGTCATAGGCTTTGGGATTTTCTTTTACACACAACTAAGGTTCAGCATTTAAAAATTAAAAACACGACAGATTCACGCATTTTGCCCAAAAAAAACGAAAGTTTTTGTTACGATTTCTTCGAACAATTATAGTCTAATTTTTTTAGTCCTATAGTTATAGGCTAACAGTTGAAAACACCAAAATCCTTCTTACTCTACTGGTAATGCATAGCTTTGGACAGTTAAAACCCCTCTTTTGAAAGCCCCTAGTTGTATCTTTGCCAAAGAACTCTCAAAAAACCAACATCCAGAGAAGTTTTGGAAATCTCCGTCTCATCAACAATTTAGACTGAATAAGTTCAAGTCTTCCAGTACTATCACAAAAAAAACCTCTCAATGGACTGATTGGCTTTTAATTCCACAAACAGTAGTTCGATGAGTACGATGATTCATTTACATAGCATCTTCAACTCCTGGCGCACAAGAAAGAAGAAAGGAAAAGGTTGTACAATTTCAAAGGGATGAAGATGACTATCATCCATGCAAGTCTTCACCACAGGAACAGTCCATATCCACATCTCCAGCACCAACAATGTAAGTTTAGCCTGTTTTTATGAATGACAAACCAATCAATAAAAAACAGGAATGCATGGAAGCCAAATACCAATCTGAGCAGAAGATGTTAGATCGGAATATCTTACCAGGAATCTTTACATTTTAGGGTCTGGTGTTGACTGCTTGAGCATGGCTAGCTCAAGCAAAACCTCATTGAGGGATTCACTGAGCTCGCTTTTCTTAGCCTAGAGAGAGAGAGAGAGAGAGAGAGCGGATTATTGTATGGCATCTTCCCATGTTGTAGAATCGAAGTTGAAGTCATGGAGAACAAGAAGAAGCTAATCACGGATATTCAGCCGGTAAAGATATATTTCTAATTTTCAATTGATAAGACGGTTGCATAGGAAAATTAAGTGCCACACAACGTTATCAAGGACACAATTATCAACTATTTGTTTCTTATCTTATTTTATTTATATTAAAAACGTACCTTCAAAGATGGGACTAGAGCAAAAACTTCATCAGCAGTTTCTGGACAAACATCAGCAATTATGCACATCTGCAGCCACACATTTGAAGTTAAGATCACAGCTATACATTCTAGGAACCAAGTATCAAGTAGTTCTGGTTCAGACTATCACCTCCCCATCTGTGACACCATATTTGGTGAGAGTCCTAAAATTTGAGTTAAGTGTTTACAATAGGAAAAAATGCCATTGGTACATAACACAGAACACTCAAAGAACCTCTATATAATACAGTTGTAGTAGATATATGACTTATATATAACACGTAAACCTCCCACACGAAATTAAGGATACTCGAGAACTTTTCTGACGGACTGGGGATTTGTGTAATGGCTCCCTCTTTTGGCATACTGCAGTCCTCTGTCAAAGGCTCTAAGAGCAAACAACATAGTTTAGCAACTCATTCATATATAACACACAAAATTTCCGCCTGCAGTAACCTGCCTATCCTCTGTTCTACAACAAAATTCAGGATTACATTCCTTACATAGGTACCAACTACCACTCCAAAAACAAAACGAACAAACAAACAAGAAAACAAAAACAAAAAAGAAAAAAAAAAATCAAAAAAAGAAGGTTCCTTACAAAGAGGCTTTAATAGTTGGATCCTTCGATAAGAGGACCATTTGCTCCTGGATTACTTGCAATATATCAGCAGCCTCACAGGCCATTAGACATTTGACATTCTCTGGAAGTTCTGCTTAGATAGAAAAAGAATAGAAAGCCCTTTAAATGCTAAATAGATTTCAGAACTCTAAACATAAATGCCGACTAATCTAGAACCTACATATATTGTTAGTAGTTGACATAACCCTAGATCAAAACACAAAGAATTATTACGGCATCACATCTTAAAAGGAAGTATGATATAGTCAAGGCAAATATTTGCTCACCGTTTTCAATTCTTAGCTCCAGAGGTTGCGGTGTTTTCGGCATGGAACTCTTGCCACTAGAAAAGGTCTTGTCCCCTTTTCCTGCTTGGCCGCCACCAGCTAAAGAATCAGAAGTCGTTAAAGGAAACAAAATCTAGCCCTACAGCACATCGCTCATGGCGAAGCAAAGCATCAAAGATAATACCAAAAGTTGAAAAACACTGAACCTTTAGGGAATGTGGTTGGCGTATCGCCCTTCCCACCCGATCTCGACGAGAAGTTCAAATGGGCTTCACCTGCACCTGTCGACCCGATTAGCCACCATTTAAAGAGAAACATTTCAAGTGCCAACAAATAAAATCCATCACCTTAGAACAATAACAACTAGTTCATAGAAATCATAAACCTGTGTCAAACTGAACTTTTCTTCCCTTCTTCGACTTTATTGAGTTATCATCCTTCCCCTTCAAGCTTCCTACAGTGTAAATGCACAATAAAGAGATTGGTTCAGAATACACGATTTCATTTATTTACTTACTTATTGTGTAAAAAAAAAAAAAAAAAATCCCCACAAAAGGAAAAAGACGTAAATATGAAACACGCAAAGCCGAGACAATTTCTCGTAAGAGTGAGAAAAAACAAGGGTTAAATTTTAACCATGTTAAGCATTCAAAACATATTAAGATTTCTCAGCTAAATCAAACATTACAAAAGATGACTCAAATCAAAGCCGAAAAAATTTTCCGAGAAAAATACCACAAATACAGAAGCAATATTTTTACTGTTAGGAAAAGTTCAAACCTTCCTTTCCAGAGGCAGATTTGAGGGAAGATTTGACTCCTTTCTTCTGGGGCATCGTGAACATTTTTCCTGTTTTCTCCGCCATCGCTACTACAACTGCAAATTCAACCAAAAATACAGAAGCAATATTTGTCATTGCAAGAAACCCATTTTTGAAACCCATTCAAAATATTGAAAATTTTTTACTTTAAGGTCATTCAAGAGAGAAAACCCTACTTTAAAAATTCTGAACTTTCTCGTCGCTCCAGAAAGTTTCGCTACAGAAATTGGCCTTCAACGAAAGCTCCGTAGTGAAGCCAAAAGACAGAAAGCGTGGAGAAAGAGAGAGAGAGTGTGTGCTTTTGTGCGTGATCGGCCAGACAAGAAAGAAAGGGGAAAAACATATAAATTTCAAAAGTTAAGAGGTCAAGATAGAATTCTCGGAATCATTCCTCTAATTCTAAAAACATATTTCTTTTTTTTTTTTGGAATAAAAAATATATTTCTTTTGAGTATTATATAAAAGATATTTTTCTCAAATAACTGAAAGAATTAAACGTCTCTGCATCGTCTTCTTAATAATTGTTCATTTTTAAAGGAAAGAACAAATATTTTTTTCCCTCAAAAATCTCAAATGTTTATCTCTTTTTTCTTGTAGACTAAGCATACATTTGGTACTAAAATTTAGATTAAATTTAGATTTAAATTAATTATGCATTTATCAATATATTTGAATTATTAGAGTTAAAAAGTATAAAAACTTAAAATATATTCGGAAAAAAAAATTAATATGGAATTTATTTCGTTCGTCTTGAAATTTTATAAAATTTATTTAAAAAAATCATCTCATATAAATTTGTCTATATAAAATTATGAATTTTTAAAATTTAAATTACAAAACTATGTAAATAGTGAATCTAAAGGAAAAAGACAAAAATTAAATTATAATTTTAAGGTTTGAACATGCTATTATTTGTTGATTAGATACAAACACTTGACTATTTATTTGCATAACTAAATAAATCCTGTCAATTTAAATTTTGTTTGGAAGAGTAAAAGAAAAAACAATTAGGGGTGTTTGGTGAACGAGTTTAGTTTAAGATTTTTAAGTTTTAATAGTAATTTTTATTGACTTTTCAGAAAAGATAAAAAATCTAGTTTGTTCTCATTTCTTAATCCCATTACATCATTCTTCTATTATTTATTTATTATTGGGACAGTAGGCCTACTGTTTGAGTTTTTCGTTAAAAAGGGTAGAGAAATCAAGGTTATGAAAAAAGCACTTCTTACAGAAGCAATGCACGTTATAAAAATGACAAACGGTCTTTCCTAATATATCATGCTTCCTGTGATAATTCTATACATGATTTCATCATCGGGTATAGAGTGAAAAAAATAATAATGAATAAAAATCTTGTGGTTTAAGAAGAAAATAAGAGACAGCCTTATGCTTCTTTGCTCCAAGCAAATCAGTGGAGTCAGTTACAAACACGGGTACGTATATAAATGAGAAGCAGAAAAAGGAAAAATTAAATTGGCTTTACAAAAATCAAATGAGAAAGAAAAATGGCGATACAAGATTTTAGAGATGTGGGGCGTGGGGCGTGGCAGTGACTCATCAGCACAAGAAAACACCAAATTCCCACAAACAAATGACACTCAAAATGTGAACTGTGAAAATTGATGAACAGATTTCTCTTCCCTAATATTCCCAAATCAAATCGACAAGCACACCCGCAACCAAGTTCTTCATGCTAAAGCCCTCTCTATCCGGTGAAAAAAAAAGTTCCAATAATATCAACAGTAACTTGAACATATGCACACAAATGACAATTGTCTAGAAATGGAAAATACAGTCTTCAACCGGTATTTACGATCAAACTTGTGTCTGAGATTCAGGTATCATCCACCTGTGAGTGAAATACAAAACTCGGGAATGTAGTGGTGATATCTCTGTCCAAGATAAACAAAACCGAATGTTAAGTTCCAAGATCTCGAAAGCAATCATGTTTCACAATCAATTGAAACAAACACAATGTTTCTGAACACGTACTTCTGCATGTTACCTTCAAAGGACAGACTAGCCCTAACAGTTAAATCATCGCCTTGGAATCAATTAAGAAAGAGCACAATTTGATGCTCCCGCCACTACTTGAGTATATCAGTGCATGTTTTTGCAAATATGAAACAAACATGTAATAATGACAACATCAACTCACTTGAGATATTGAAGAGTCATATTCTTCAAAAGGGATGGATGTCGCAGCACAAGGCTTCGCCATTCTTCCTTGTCAATCTTCCCGTCATGTTTAGTATCTGCTTCCTCAAAGGTCTGACAAAATAAGAAATTTGAGAGAAATCTAATGAGCACCAAAGAGTATCAAAATTTCATCAATGGAAATAGTGGTGATGCTATTCACTATTTTATTAGAAGGAGATTCTAAATCCAATAAGTGCAATAAAGTTAGCGTTTGCAGACTCAGATCATCAAAATGGCGACGGTATTCACTCCTTGTTAGGAGCTGTAGATCCTAACTTGTAAATGATATGAGAGAAATTTTAGTAATTATCCTAGGCAAGCGGATCCTAACTTGCACGTGATGAGTGGCAAATTATAGTAAATTATCCAAGAATAACTTGTCCTGACTTCTAAATAATATTTGAGAAATTTTAGTAATAATCCAAGAAAATCACAATAGTTACATCAAAAACCAAAAATATAGCGTCCGTGCTATTAAGAGTACCAAAGTGCTATATTTGTCCTCGTGCAATACGTATGGTCAGCAATAGAGCAAATGACAAAAAAAAAAAAAAAAAAAAACACCTGTTGCACAGAATCAACCCCACTAACATGCTCAATTCCCATAATCAGTCCGTCACTCTATTATCCCTCTGGGGCTAGCTCAATGGTGGGAGGGCAAGGGTTTGGGTAGGAACTCTCAGGTTCAAAATGAGAGTGTTTTCATTACTATTTAATAAATGGGAGCCACAGGCCCCATACCATAAAAAGAGAAGGAGAAAAAGAACAACTTTCCCAGTAATGTCATTCAATTGGGACACAAGAAACTAAAGTCAACCAACTTGATTCCAAACATAAGTTAACCAGTTTGGTTATCGAATAATTACTTCCTCAAATATTCAAGAATAATAATATAGACGATATGCAATCATGATGTTTCCTGTAAATGGCAAAGCATCCATGCAAACCACATAAATTCGGATATCTCATTTATTGCCAAAATGCAATCCAGAAAATACGTTGCTAAATAAATAGGACATAGGAATCACCTTGTCAATAATACTTTCTATAACATCATCCGACAGATTCATACCAGATTCAGCCAGTGTAGCCACTACCATTTGCTTTACCTGATATAAAGGGGGGGAAAATAGGACAAATAAAAACATAACTTGATATAAATATGCCTGAAAAATCGACCTTGCAAGAAAGAGGAGTGGTCTATATAGAACATTACTGATTTAAAAAAGAAATGAAATCAACTTTCTTAAATGCAGCTGTCCTCTAAAATTCGCAAGACACAAAACTAATGAGTTAGAAACAGTTAACCAAAGCAGTACTTGTGCATTTTCAATGAAGCTACGGGTGGCTGCCTGCCTGATTAATCTAGATAGTCAGTTGTCAAATTGCCAAGTTATTCATTCAAGATTCACACATCTAAGCTTAACAAAGGAAAAAGTTCCCATGTGTCCAAATGGTGGGAGCCTTTCAAGAATTATAATGAAAAGAGGCATATATTGGTGCTTACAGCGTATGGTAACAAAGCTTCCATACTCCAAAAATTATTGTTTACCAAATATGAGTAGAAGTCGGGCTTTTTTTCCTCTCCTATGATACTATTTTATAAGTTTAGCAGAAAAATCTTGTTATGTTTCAGGAAAAATAAAAAATAAAAAGAGAGAGAGAGAGAAGGAAAAGTACCTCCTGTCTCTCAATGAACCCCTGTTGTTTGAGGTCATACAACTGGAAGGAAACTGCAAGAAAAGGAAAACTCAGGGATCCCCACCATTACAAAGACATTTGCCTCCGAACAAGTTGAATAAGCCACAACCCTCACCTCTGCTCTCCCAAGTCCCAACACACTTAATAATTGAAGCCATTTAAATATAAAAGATGCATAAAGACATCGGAAAAATTGCTAAACATACATTCAATTTTATCATCAAGTGGTGCATTAGGGTGAAAGACGGAGAGAGCATGAGCAAACTCTTCAAAATCTAGTATCCCATTATGCTTTGTGTCAAACAAGTCAAATACCTACATTTTAAACAAGAGATGAGAACAAATATTAGACTTTATTAAAGATTACCAATGATATGTATAGTGTATATGCATTTTCCCAGGTGGACGTGCTGAATGCATACAGTTTATTTTGTGAAGGTTAAATGCCAGCAAACACATGCATGTTAATTCGACTGAAAACATCAAAGGGAAAGTCCAGAATAATCAGACTACTGTCAGAACTGGCATGTTTAAAAACTTCTGTCGATGCATCTTGCCCAAGGGATCAGATGTTTCAAAAAAGACATTATCAGTTTGGTAAAATGTGGTACAATGGATAACATACCAAAAGTTTAGTCACATGGCAAAACATATGGAATGGGATTCTTACAGGATTTCACTAGATGTCTACTAGAACATATGATGATGCATGAGCAAGAAATGGGCATTCAAGACAGTCTCGAGGGGAGGAAAAAAATGAAGATTGGCATGAAGAAAGATTACCCGGTCAGCAAATAAACTCTCCTTTTTGTTAGTCTTGAACAATGCAAGTTGGAATTCTCCTGAAACAAAAAACCTTCGGTGACTAAAACAAACCCCAGTGGGACAACAAATCAAAAGTAGCAGGCTAGTAGCACACAAGACCTTGATATAGATACATGGATATCTAATTGTGTATCATATACACCTACAATGACAATGAAATTTGGGGAAAGCTATTTCTACCAAGGTAACGTAGATAAAAAGATCCCAACTATATTTAGCACCTCGTACCTTATTGATCAGTCCATCATCAATTACTGCACTGCTAATTTTTTTAAATAGCTCGTACAAGGCTTCTATTTCACTTACACTAACTGCAATTAAAGTAAGGGAAATATAAGCACCACCATATGTATCAAACATCGCGATTCCTAAAAATAAACAAACAATGAAGTTTCTACTAGTACAGTACCAAAACATCGATTAAATTTATTATAGTTCTTAACCATCCAAGATGACAATTGATATCTAATTGACAATACACCTTTTCATTGTAAAAATGTTTCCATTCGATCACAAAGAAATTTAAGATTAATCTGTTCCGTAGTCCCTAGCCAAAAAAAAAAAGGATAAAAGGCAAAAATCTACTCCCTAGAATCTTACTCTAATTAAAACACACACACACACGCACACACACACAGTATGAACTATGAAGGCAAGGAAAAAGAATTCCAGATTTAAAGCCAAATTGACCACATTGAAATAACCATGAAAACACTACTCTTCTATCACTAAATATTTCCTAACATTGAACATTAAAGGTTTTAAAAGGAAAGTTCAAGGTAATATACAGACTGTCTCCCTTGCTAGAGCTTCGGGATCTTCCAGACCCTTTGGGTGTCTATATAAATCAGCATCACAGCAACTAATCACTTGAATGCACAAATGCTTTATTCCTTCTAAGCACTGCACCATGTTCCTTTCCAGATGTCAGAACACCCCATACCTGCCCATAAATGAACAATAATTCTTAAGTCGTGTAATTAGAGTGAAAAGACTATAGATATCTTGGCAACAAGCTAAGATCAAATTCAAGATAGCAAATCCGACCTATTCACAAAACTATAGTGGCTGAATAGCAAAACTGTGAATTCCTAATTGTATACTCTATTGACTCTTTACATGTCATATAGCAGTCTATCCACCTACTTCCTTGCTAGTCGGCCAAAAAAAAAACTAGTCTTACAATTTGGTCTCAATACTCATGACAGCTGTTAAAAATCTGACATTCTCCATTCCTTCAGATAGCAAAAACATGCATAGCAGCAGTTGGCAGTAAGACAAAGACCCTCTCGACAAAAGAAATAGCAGTGTCAACAATGTCTTATTTGAATATCTGACCAAGGAAAACACTATACTTCGTTCTGTCACCTTGAAAATTAACAAAAGGTAAAGAAACATCAGAATTCGTTTCTTCGCTCCATCATCTGAAATACCGGAAAGCGCAATATGATAAATGCTCAAACTATTGGAGTCACTAAACTACTTACCCCCAAAAGAAAACAAAACGTGAGCCACCAAAGATAACAGCACACATGCAACGTAACATAACTGAATGTATATATAGTTTAAAAAAAAAAATCGTCAAACAGCATAAACTCGTTCCAGCATTTAACTCTCCTGCACAAATCGGACGAAAAGATGGCAACTTACTGATTCTTCTACACTATCCTAATACAAACAGCATCACAACGAGGTTACTGCGTTATAGCATAATTGCCCGAAACCAATCCATTATCCATCAAATTTCTTATGCTTGACAAACAATGACAAAAATAGAAAATTTTGTTGATCACATTGAACCATAGCACCAAATTCTTTCAGGCATTTGAAGCAATGAAGCCAAGAACAAACAGTTCCACGGAAAGATTAGAAGACAAAACCCGGCCTTAAAATCAGAAACCCGGTGATTTGTTTATTAATTGGAAGCAATTAAAAGAGACAGAATCTTAAAAGAATTCAATATCAAAACAACTTTGATTAAAGGAACAAAGAAACTTAATTTCTGTCAACGAATGAAACAAGAGGACCATACGTGAACTAAATTGACAAACTTTGCATTCCAAAAACCGATTCCATAACCAGAACTCTCTCGTGGTCGATACCCTAATCCCCATTTTCCACCATTAAAAATCCAAAATTGCAACAGGAGAATCTCCGAACCGTCGGAGATCATAACAGAATAGCAAAAATGAGTCATGAAATTGAACCAAAAGCTCAAATTCGATACAATCCAAAACTTAAACTAATACAAAACAAGAAAAAAAAAATTCATTATTTGAAACAAGACAAGAAGAGGAACGAACCTTTGAGAGAGATCAGAGCAGGGGAAATGATACTCCGACATAATGTTTTTTTTTTTTTTTTTTTAATATTTGCCAATATCTCCGCCTTATTCCCTTTTTTTTTTTTTTTTTTTAAATTTTTACTTCCTTTTTTTAGCACCTGAATGATTAACGATTGCAAGTTTCAATACAAAAACAACGATTACGATTGTAAAAAATGTTGATAATATCAGTGAGTTGGATTGTTTGGTATTTTTTTGTAAAATAAACGTTAAATAATAAAATTAATAATTAAACAGAAAAAGAAAAAAAAAAATTGCTGCTGACAACGACAAGAGAGATCTGATGGCTGAGTAAGATAGAGGGTGATAAAGTTTTTTTAAATCGAGTAAAAGATTAACGATTTTTTAAGATATTAAAAATTCCATTTTCATTATTCAAAAAATAAATTCCCATTTTTAGATAAATATACTTTGAAAAACACGTGGCTCTTACGTGGCATCTCATTAAAAAATATTTATGATCAAATATTTTTTTGCTGGAAAAAAAAAAAAAAAAAACGATTGATCATCGATTTTTTAAATGTTTAATCATAGTTTTTTTTTCCCCCAAGTCCATCTCGGTGAACAAATTTCAAACAAAGGAAAAAACTTTAGATTTTCTACCACATCACATCTCTTTGGCACGTATGTGTGATGGCAGCCCTTGTATTTGTCCTCACTCCTCAACTTATCCATTGAATTTAGTCGTTGATAGGACTAGTATAATTGGCCTAAATTATGAAGCGGGGTCAAATTTGAGTAAAAAAAGATTATAGATATTTTTGAGAAAAAAAAAAAAAAAAAAACTCAAACTCAAGCCCGAAATCTATTTACATCCTTGGATAGAACAAAAACAAGAGAGAACAAAATTAAAAGGGTAAATTGTTAAGTTGACATTTGAATTTTTGATATTGTGTAATATTAATTTATGATCTTCTCTTTTTTTTTTTTTCCCTTCTATGGTCAGAATGTCTTTAAATTATTTAAATATTACTATAAGAGTCTTTTTATTAATTTTGAATAGAATATGTTATTTATATAATTTTTTGATTAAATTACTAATAGATTCAGTTAAAAAATTAACAGAATTGACTATTATAGTAACATTTTAATAATTTAGAGGTATTTCATGTTTTTTTTATAGTTAAAATGGCCATAAAATATTAAAAATGTTATTATAATAGTCTTTTATTATTAACTTTTAGATAAAATTCGTTAGTTAGCATCATTTTTTTAACCAAGTTATTAATGAATTCTTTCTAAAAATTAACAGAAAAGACTATTACGACAATCTAATAATTTAGAGACATTAAAAAAAAAGGGATAAGAGATCAAAATTGTACAAGATTAAAAATTTAAAGATTAAATGAGTAATTTACTCAAAATCTGAATTATGAATTTGAACATATAATTCAAAAAGAGGACTAAAGAGTGTAAACCAGCATTCTTCAATCCTTAAGCGGACTCTTATCAGTTTGCTTGCCTTTCTTCCATGGAGTTGAAATAATCGAATTTGCAAACGAATAACGAGAACAAGCTATTAGAAATTACCAATGGGCAATAGCCCTTATACAGATGACACTTTTATAATAATATAATAATAAAAATAAAAATTCATGTAGTTTAATGAAGAAGCTAAGGGCCCTAAATACTTGCTTGCTTTCTTGCTTGTTTGCAACAATTACAACATCTTCTAACGTAAAAAAACAAAATTACAATGGCTTCAAACTGGCTGAAACAAAATGAGGGTCTTTCAAAATGTTGTTTTTTCTTTTTTTTTTTTTTTTTTTCAAATAAATCTTCTACTATCTGTCTCTGCCTTTGTCACGTCCATGATCTGATCTACTTCCCTTTGAGTTCATCTTCCTAACGTCCCTTCCCTTATTCTCTGCTTCCATTTCCTCAATCTCTCCTTTCCCGCCTTTTCTTTCCAATTCCGCGGCTAACTTCCCGTCCGATCTCTTCATCGACCTGTGCTGGTCCTTTTCGCCGACGCTATCCGAAACAGCGGTGCTTCTGGTACCGTACTCTCCTCTAACACCACTTGATTTCTCATCCTGACCAAGTTTCAGCTTACCCTGCTCGGTTCTCGGGGTCGGTGCTTGTTTCCCTTTGGGAATGAGGTCTTTGAATGACAGATTGTTGTTCATGTTGGTGGTGATGGTGGTGGGGTTGTTGTTTGTTGTTGTGGAACTTCTCTCTTGCTCAAAGAAGAGAAGTTGCACCACGGTTCTCAGTGGAAGCCGCTCGTTTTTCACCGCGTGTGCGCGTACTTCTGGCGACAGTTTTTGGCAATCCAGAACCCGACATAGCCGCTTCTTCTCTGCCTTGTTCAATTCAGGATGGTCCTGCTTATTTTCATTGAAAGACATTGTGAAAGGAATTTAGTAAGTACAATTTGCAAAATTTTTGTGTTCTTTACATGTTTGATGTAAGCTTTCCTTACCTTAAGATAAATGTTGATTGCCTTGTAAATGGTATCATGATCTTCCCTAGCAATATCGGGCACGGCTTCAGCTAAAGACACTACTTTCACTACCGGCATATTGGCATCTCTGGCGATGACTTGAAGATAAGAATCGATGAGCTTCCCGACCTTTCTTAGCGACCGGAGAAATTGGCTGCTTTCAACGGAGCCCGGGGTTTGCCTCTTGCATAGCACCAAGAAACTCTCTAGCACGGCCAACACCAGATCGATGTCGTAAAAGTGGTGGTTGAGGGTGATTGTGAAGGGAAAAGCAAGTCCTCAACCGATGCCTCGTCAAGTTGTAGACTGCATTTCCTCAACAATTCTGTTTTTGTCACAGGAGACACTCCTAGGTAGTTTGCGGTGCTGAGAAGCCTCATCAAGAAGCCAACCGAGACCGACCCCTTCTCCGCGGGAATCAAGCTGACAATGATTTCGAGAACTCTTTGACTCCTCTCCTCGAATTCCTCTGCTTGAGACGCTGAACTCTCTGGAGCTCTTATCTTCGTGGTGTCCGGTAACGAACGACAGGCGAACACGTGCAATGCTTCGCCTATGAGCTGCGGCGGCAGGATGCTTATCGTCTTAAGGGCGGTAATTATACATCGAAACATGTCTATGTCAAGGTCTGATATGTCTTCTGTCCACCAATCCTTTGGGACAGAATGCTGTTTTTTGTTGTAACCGGGTCTAGTATAAGTGTAGGACCAAGTGACCTAAAAAGAATTTGCAATTATTTTCACTAGGCAAAACAAAAAGGGAAAATCTTAATCAAAACATTAAAAATATGCTTTTACCTTTGCAGGAGGTGTGAGGATTTTCTCAACAATTGAATCGATGCACTTTCTGATGATTCCGAGATTTTCGGACCACTCAGGCAGCTTTGCAGTGGTCTGAAGTGTGACAATGGAGTCCTTCCAGCCCTCAAGTATGCAAGAATTGAAGAAGGCCTCCAGTTTGAGAATAAAGTTTCCCTTCTCTACAGACTCGGTCATTCTAAGGAACTTGGCAGCACAAAAGGCAGGGACAAAGTTATGGGCACTGAGATTAATTGTGATCCCATAACAGAACTTAGCACAAAGTTCAAAAGCTTCTTCTCCTCCAGGTATGTCGTGGAGCTCGATCGCGACGTTCTCCGCGTCATCCGAATCGGAGCACAGCCGTTGCAGGAGGCCGCATCTCGGAAGTAGTGCAAACTGCAGCTAAGAAGATGCACAATTATTTTGAGCAAGAAGAAAAATTCATGTGCCCAACAAAAACAAAAACAAAAAAGAGCACATAAAAATGCATGACTTTGGGACACATATAATAATTTCTAACCAATCCGTACCTTATGGAGAAGATAGCTGATGTTGTTTATCTGTATAGAAAGATCACTAGGTATATCTGAGATCAAAGTCCTGCAATGTTAAAGGAAAATTCATTATTTCTGCTAAAGAAAAGGGCTCTTAAATACGGTATGGAAAAGTCAAATGGTTATGTTCATATATATATATATATATATACGTGTGTGTGTGTGTGTGTGTGAACCATGAATAGGTAGAAGTAAAATGGTAACGAAACTCAATGGTACCTGACAGCTTCTTCTGTGTAGAAGGTGTCTGGCCTGGTCCCAATTTTCATGAACTTCATTTTTTTCCCCCTTTTTCAGCTGGTATTTTCTTTATATCAAATATTTTATTTGACAGTTTCTCTCACTTCATAAAACTGCGAGATGCCCTTATAGATGACTTCTGAAGAGAAACCCAGAATCTGAATACGTGTGGTTTTGTTGACATGAGAAAAAGGAAGGCAGAAAAAATAAAAATAAAAAAAGGACAAGAAGAAAAGAAGAAGAAGAAGCAAACAAAACAGGCACTGTATTACTTGGAATTTGTGCTCAGATTTATGTGCATTATGAAAACTAAAAATTAAAAAATGAACAAATAAATCAATGAACAACAAAGTCTGAAACTGCTTCTCCTTTCATGAAAGAAGAAGAAGAAGAAGATAGGAATCCTAAAATAGAGGCCTCAAGATTTATGATATTAGAGATAATTTGCATGCCAAATTGAGTGCTTAAAGAAGGAACTGCAAAATCAGAGAAAATTCATGAAGATGGAAATTAGGTATTACCTTTTCATCTCTCAAAAGGGTCCCATATTCTTGATCATCTTATCCAGTAAACTGTACAAATAGACCCCTGCAAGCCCTTTAATTGTCAAAGAGGAAAGTTCACCTACATCACAGGGAAAAAAAGGTCAAAAAAAAAAAAAAAGGAAAAGAAAAAGAAAAGAAGTTTGTAATTTGCTGTCATGAATGAGAGATTTTTGAAGCTTCAAAGTGGCAAGAACTTGTATTTAATGCATTTGGGAAACTCCATGCAAAAAATTTTGTCTGACACAAGCTCATTTGGAAGAAGTGTATCAAAGTGAGTGGTGGAATGATAAGCAAGTTTAGAAGTATGTGAAGACAGCCACTGTGACTGCCCTTCAACGGGCCTCAACATGTGTCTGCATTTTGTGACCAACGTCTGACACTTGGTTATTAACACAGTAACAAGAAACTGACCAACTTCTCAAAAAAAGGAAAAAAAAAAAAAAGAAAGAAGAAGAGGGTCATCAATTTTTTTGGATCATGACATGCGTGACTCACATGACTTTGTTTTTATATGCTGCAAAAGCATAATCACTGCTGATATTTGAAAATAAAAATAAAAATAAAGGGACCGGGAGAGGCTGTAGAGAATATCTCACAGGCTCACACAAAGAAAGGCTGTGGAAACCAAAACCAATAATAGCTTTCTGTGAGGACTTAAATAGACTTACTTGTATATTAGTGCCTTTTTCAGTCAGTGTCTGTGCTCAGAGCCATCAATTCCCTGGAAATTATTGTGAAAGTCAGAAAATTTTTAGTGACTTTTTTTTTTGTTTTGGGTGTTAGTGAAAGTCATCATGGGCTTGTGTTTATAACCTGTGGGGTGATTCATAATATTGAAGAAAAGAGAAAATCTTGAATATTAATTTAATTGTAGTTTGACTTCTATATGGAAAAGGAAGGAGAAGGAAAAAAAAAAAAAAAAGTGAGTGCCTCGAGTGAACAACTTGTGATGAAAACTTTGATAAAATTAAACTTCAATGAAAATAAAAGAAAATAAAATAAAATAAAAGAAAGAGTGAGAATCTTTTTACAAAGACAAGAGCAAAGCGGAAAAAAACAAGAACAGAAACAAAATCCTTGAGAGAGGTTTTTGGTGTTATAGATAGGAGACTTTTTTTTATCGCCATCAATTTGGTTGAAATCTGACCTTTGCTTGGTCTGTGCTTTCACAGACAATGGAAAGATAAAGAGGAAACCACAGTGGCTAATGTGACACAACACATCCTGCACCTTTTTTTTTCTCCCACCCTTTATCAGAGAGCTAAAAAAAGACCTTTAGATTTTCTCTCTTCTTTCTTCCAAGAACGAATATACCAAGCAGTAGTCTTTAGATCTTTAGAAGACTCGCCAATAGCCCAACTTTTTTTTTTTTTTTTTTTCAAATTTTTTCTTTTTTCTTTTTCAAATTTTATTTATTTTTTACAAGATTCCATTCCCAACACCATGAACATGAAATACCGTTCACAAAATTGCATACAGACTATGTCAGCCTTTGCTTCAAAAATTTCCGGGACAATCAGGTACAGACAGTTTAAAGTCTGAAGGGTAAAATGGGCAGGGAGGATTTTTTTTACTATGTTACCTAACTACAGAGAACACTTTCCTTCAGAAATTTATTAAACAATATTATAAAATAATAAAATAATAAAAAACTTTA
Source organism: Ficus microcarpa (assembly GCA_025413485.1). Classification (NCBI taxonomy): domain Eukaryota; kingdom Viridiplantae; phylum Streptophyta; class Magnoliopsida; order Rosales; family Moraceae; genus Ficus; species Ficus microcarpa. Next base: position 25,610,369 of record CM046375.1, read on the forward strand.
CAATAACTCCATATTTTTAAGGTTTTGCTATAATTCCCTTTTGTCCGCACTCACTTGGAGGCATGTAGTTAAAGCCTGGCGTGACACAGTTTCCTTTTCAACATCACTTTAACTTGTAGCAAAGTATTGGCAGAATCTTCCTCTGGACAAAATAAATGAAAAAAAAAAAAAAAAAAAAAAGCAACCTTGGGCTTTTGGTTTGATTTTTTTTTTTCCCCAAGTGGCCTATAATTACAACTAGGCCAACAAGATTTCTGTCAATCTAATCACCCCTAACTAAATAAAATAAAATAATATTTTTCCCTGTTAATTGGCACTACCGTCAGTAGTGAAACTGTGAAACAGAACTAGAAGAACGGTGAAAAGAGAGAGAAGTAGAACTTACCACAGACATATAACTGGAAGTCATCTGGTTTCCTTCAAGTCAAGAGCACCATATATATATATATATATGTATATATATATCAGAATGAAAAAGCTGCAACTTTACTCTTCAGAAATCCAAAAGCAGCAGAATTTGGAGAAAACAGGTGTAGATACAGAACCACTTTCTGAAGTGAGGCCAAAAATAGAGGGACTTGAAACGCCGAAACAAACACATAAACATGTGGAAAGGGGGGCTTTGGGATGCAACGTGAATTGGGTCTCATGCAAATGTAGTCCTAACTATATCTATCTATATATGAGCTTGAGAGAGAGAGAGAGAGAGAGAGAGAGAGAGAGGCTTGTAATAGGCTTTTTGTTTAAGATCAAGTTATACCAGCTAGCTAGTTAAGCAAAGCAAAGAGACAGGCACCAACTAAAAGGAAAAAAGTGAGTCCTCTCGATGTGTCGTGACCAAAAGACTAAAACTAGAGAGAGAAAGAGAGAGAGACAGAGACAGAGACAGAGAGAGAAAGTGTGCATATCGTAGTTGGTTGGGATTAGTCAACATGGTAATATTATCAAAAGCATATCATTTTGAAAAAGAAAAAAAAAAAAAGAGAGAAACGAGAAGTCGAAATTAAAGAGCCTGAGATTTTGGGTGGTCTATGATTGAAGGGATTTATAAAAAGCATGCAACGCAAGTGGGAAAAAAAAATGACCATAGAAGAAGTGAGTGCTGAGAAACAATAAGGATGTGTTTGGCTCACAAGTTCAACTCCAACTAAACTATACTTTTTCATTTTAATTTTTATCTTTTTTTTAAAAAGTCAACAAAAATTATAATTAGATTTTAAAAAATCAATCAACTCAAACTTAAAAATTTCAACTCAAACTGTTTTACCAAACGCTACATAAGAGGTGGTTTGGGGTAACGTTTTTAGATAGATTTTTTAACTGTTCAACTTTAAAATTGTTAAATTTATAACTTATTTTTTTTCTCTTTAATTTTTAAAAAGATTAAAGCTTCAATGGAAAATTTTTTTCCAACTATTTCTTCAATCGTCGCCACAAACGACCCGTAAAAACAGGTAAAATGAAAAAAATGTGCGGGTGTGGGTTTTTGTCGTTTGTGGGACCCAGAAAATGCATTTGGTAAAATCGAAAGAGGATCTGTGGATTGTGGGAAGGGTGATGATTGTTTCCCCCACTATCTCGACCCCAAGTATATTCGCTAGCTCTTCCTCTACTGCGTTGGCTTCCGCTGATCTGCATGTCGGCCACGTGTCTCGTCCTCTGCCGTTGGCTACATCCCAGTGATGAGGATGATGGGATTGCGCTCCTTCCCTTTTGTTGGTTGTTTCGGAGGCCAAACCCAGACACGCGTTTCTCACTCTGTCAAAAACCTTCTGTTCCCCAAACCATGCGTGCGACTTGCGAGGACTGTGAACCCCCGGATTTTCTCGCTCCTTTTTTCCCTTTCGCTCGTGTGCAATGCAACTCCCTATATATCCCCTATATTTTATATTTTTACATATAAACTAATTTCAGCCAACCACAACTAATATCTCATACATATAAAAAAAAAAATCATATATTGTTTTATATGACTAACAGGGATACGTGGACAAATAATCTTCTTTTTTTTTTTTTAGTTTTTTAATAAATGATCAAAATTTTATTGTTGATGCCGAAAATTCCTCCGACAGCAACACCCAATGAATCCGGTTGATCTGGTCAGCTCCGCCTGTCAGCTCCGCCGTCGGTCACCTGCACAGGAGAAGCACCTCAGAAGTGATGGGGGCACCGGTGTGGTGTCTGCCGTTAGCACTCCGATGCTTAAGTCAGCAGGAGTACTGAAGAGCAAGCAGAGAGGCAGAGCTTTGGCAAGGCAAAAAGTGACCATACCTGAATTTGGGGGTTCCCCTTTTTATTTATAGGTGCCTTCCGCAGGTTTGGGGCACCTGGATGACCCGCTCGGGTCAATTACCTAAGGTGCCCGACCAGTAGGTAGACCGTAGGTTTGCCGGAGTGTTAGTCCAATGGGCTGCTGCCACGTATCTCTGGCCCTGCGAGGAGGGCATCAGGGGAGCCTGCCGCTGATGTTGTTAGACCTACCCCCTGTCAAGATAGTCGGCAGGCAGGCAGCGATGTGACGTAGCGCAGAGGTAGGGAGGGCGAGGTCAACCATAGGTAAGTGCAGCGACAAGACTTGTGTCAGGCACTAGGCGTCGGCTGAAATGTTGACCGGGACAGCTCCCGTGGTAGGGTGGCTCGGGGATCCCGGATTTACCCCGGATATGTAGTTGCCTAGGCACAATGCGCATCCTGGCAAGATGATATCTGACAGCGTACTCGGCTAGCCCGAGCACCATTTTGGTCGGCAGCACATCTCCGGCGATAAACACTGAGCGGTCGGGTTACGACTGGCAGATCGACTTCATAACCGGATCGTATCATGGCATCAACATTTAAAAAATTAATTAAATGACTGTGTTTTAAAATTTTTATGATTGATTATGATTATTCAGTGATTGATGTATTTATTGATTAACGATCATTTTTCTAAATAAAAAAATATCAACTATTTTATTTAAATAAGTGTTTAAAACTTACCTATTTACCTAATTTTTCCAAACAAAAATCCTAAAATATTCTCTAGATTAAATAGTCATATATATGGTTTAAATAGATTTAAAAAGGTTTTAAAAATTAAATATCTGGTTTATATTTAAATTTTTGTACGTTACATGTTAAACCGATCTTTCTATCGCTAGAGTGGAGGTTGGTTTGGATCACCATTTTCAATAACTATTATTTTAATTCTAACAAATTGTGTGTTTGGTGGACGTAAAACATTCAAGTTTATCAAACAATTCAAATAACTAAAAAAAAAAAATCAATTCAACTTAAATTTAAATATAAATATAAATTTTTACTTTTAAAAAAAATATATAACGCTTTTATTTTTCTTTCTCTATACTATTCTAATATTATATTAAATAAAGATTATTAAAATAAATATCTAATTTGAATACCTAATTCAAATTCTAGATTTAAAGGTGATTTTCTAGTTAGAATGAATATCTCGACTTTGATTTAGCTTCTTGGAAAGCATGATTACGGGGTCCCACCTCATTGTAAATCATGTCATCTTTGAAGGGGTGGTTGGTGGAGTCCACCCATCCTTTCAATCCCTTCATTTGAATGACAAGTGCTAACTGTTAATTCTTCATGGATTAGTTTTAGTTCCAAAAGACGTTTTATAAGCATGCACATTAAGTTAGCTAAGCCCCAAAAGATAAAAATAAAGCAAAAAAATTATTATTAAAAAAAAAAAAAAGGGTCAAGTTGAAAGGTTTTTAATTCGTTACAGCCTAAAACCAATTATGTCATGCCAAGGCCCCGATGCCGGTCATGATGAGGATCATCATCATTGATCATGGCATGATCATCATCATCATCACCTCGGTCATCATTTTAATTTTAACTTTTTCAAGATTTCTTAGTCAGATTTTGTGTTTAAAGAAAAAATAATAACTGACCCATATATTTTATATATATATTTATATATTATACCTATAGCTTTTTAATTTTTCATTTCTCACATATCAGAGAAGCTATCGCAATACTAGAAACCGATCGTACTAGTGGTTATTAATTGAGTCATGCATTTGTTTGGTCGCCTAAATAAAAAATCCGTAGGCCCTCCTCAGTAATGAATGTTGTACGACTTTTTAACTTTTTTAATTAATTAAATTGAGTCAAAACTCATAATTCTTTGCAATTCCATATTATTTATAATTGGGTCGGATGTGCCTTTCGCGGCATAAAAGTTGTCCCAAAATACTAAACTTTTTCTTGCGGTTGGACCCAACATCATCTGGTCCGTTGGTCCGTTGCTACTAATTTACTTACGTTTCTTTATCAACAACAATATTATATTTTAATAGACAAACGATGTGATAGCTACAACAACAAGATCACATTTATCACTAAAAATCTAACCTAGTCTCGATTCTCGATTCTCAACTCTCAACCACAAAGCAAAATCCCGAAACTCACTTTATTATCTTTACTCCGATAAAATCATTAAATTTTAAGTTGTTACGTAATTTATGACGACACGTCAAACCAAAGTAAAATGATAACATATGAATTTTTCTACACACAACATTAAAGCGGAGTCTATGAAATGAAATAGTAGGTCCAACAATCAGACGGTTTAGAACCTTCGGAGACGGTTGTAGCCGGTACAGGTTTTTCTGTGGTAGGAAGTCACATGTATTTCAGTGCAACGTAGACAGACAAGACTAGTAGTAAGTGACTCGTGTGTGTAAGCTAGGGAAAGGCTAGCGTAGATAGCTAGGACCAAAATGGGAGTAGTCAATCTCTACTCCATCACATAAATGGGCCTACCGGAAAATTCCCAACACTGAGGGCTCTCCCATATTTGGGCAGTCAGCCTCGGTGGGCGGTCACTAGTCACCCCCCACTGCCTCATGTCAATGTCGTTTTCCCTACCACATGGCTGGCCAATCCAATACAAATCTAGGGTTAATTTCTTCTCTGGTCCTTGCATCATAGGTTTAATCCCATTTCAATCCCCGAATTTTAAAACGTCTCGAGATTAGTTCTCCAAACTACTAGTGTGTCTTGAAATAATCTTTTCCTTCACACAAAATATTAAAAACGAGACGGTAAATATCATGTGAAGATTGCTAGTTACACCACAAGTGTTTTGAGAAATCTTGAACGTGAGAATAAGGATTATCGTCGTTTTAGTTGAGTATTTTAGTAATTAATGTTTAGTTTTTGGTAGTGTTTCAGAGAGAACTATCTTGAGATACAATAATAGTTCCACGACTGATTTTGAGACATTTTAGAATTCAAGAACTAAAATAAAACTAGACTTGTAATTGAATGCCAAAAATGAAATTTCCTATAATCTACAAACACCATATAGGGTTTGCCCCAATTTCAGATTCCATGGTCCATTTGGGATCACCATATCTTCCACATGCGTCTCAGGGATATATTCTCCCTCTCTGGCACCATCCATCCTTTTCAATGTTTATTCACAAACAATTTAGATCTATACCATTCTTACAATATATATATATTATATCTATATATGTATGTATATGTGTTATATTTATACCACAACAAACGTGTTGTGTTTGTTTTCTTAAATAATTGGTGGGATGAGTGGAAGATCAACACAAGTAATTAGCAAAGCAATTAAATTCTGTCAAAACAGTTGAGCACTATTGGCTAATGGAAAATTGTTATACAGTTCATATATAGCACGATACCTCGTAACACTAAACACATTCCACTTCCAAGTTTAATTGTCCTGTCAAATTGAGCAAGTTACGTGGCTGTTTCTAGACTTTTATCAGTTTATTTATTTATTTATGTATTGTTTTTATATATACCCAAACAAGCACACACAAATTTTTCACGAGACGGACTGATCACAAATACCTTCAGGAGAAGGAACAAGTGGATCCATAAGTGAACCCTATTAAGTTTTAACTTCCAGATAAATGTTCACCGAAAGAGAACTTAGCGCATTTATATGTCACTCAAAGTCCGACTCTTCACATTTTTTTTTTTTTCAGTTACATGTTAAGGAACTATGCTTGTTTGAGTATTTCGATACTTGTTCGAGTATTTGAGTTTTTTTTTTTTTTTTTTTTTGGTGGAAAATTGGGGTTTCTTTGATTTTTATTTAATGTAAAGATTTATTTGATGGAGAATTCTTCGATAAGATATGAGAGAATAGTTTATTAATTAGATGGTATTCTTGAATAGGATTTATTAGTTTTATGTACTTTTTTTTTATCTAATGTAGTTTCGATCATATTTTATTCCGTTAGAAACATACATTATTAATAAAGTATAGGAATATTGTTTGTTATTAGTTTCACATAAGAATCACAAACATGTAAATAAATTTAAAAAAAAAAAAAAAAAAAAAGTCACAAACATTTAATGTGATTATTTTCTGGTTAGGTACAGTCGATTATTCTTTGGCAGATGGAGAGAGTTTGGTAATTGATATGGCAGATGAAACCAGGACATCTTCACGAGAGTCGACCTTTCCAAACGGTAGGGAAAGATATTTCACTGTATCTAACTGTTGTTTATATTCCTATACATATATAACTGCTATTTATTTTTGCTAAATCCAATCTCCAAAAGGGCAAAGTGTGTAGCAAAAACTGGATTGGAAATGATGACACTTCACACGTAAAATGCTTAAGCTTATGAAAGGTGGTAAAAGATGGGAAAAAGTCCCGCTTTTTCTTTTTCTTAAAATAAATGTTTTTTTTTTTTTTTTTTTGGGTAAATGCTACAAGCCAACCCTTTTTTATTCAGAAAAAGAAAGATTAAAAAATCTTTTTTTCTTTTTATTTTTAATTTACAGTTCCAGCCAGCAAGACTTTTAAGCTTTGAAGTAAGCTTCTAAGGTACGATGATCCTTAACGTATCTTTCTAAACTTTAATCTAATTCAGATTACGTCAAAATGAAAAAGTAATGATAATTATCGGACGGTTCAAAACAGTTTCCTCAACAGCATTCTGAGCATTTTATCTTTCATTGGTAGCACGTAGACACCTACTTTGCATAATTTAGATTTCCGCCTGATAAAACGAACCACACAGACACTCTCGCTTCTCACAACTAAATTTGGAAGTCTACAAGATGAGAAAATGTTTCTATGAAAAAAAAAGAAAAATCGACAATTGCAAGGAGATTTCTGAAAACTAACCACCTTGAAAATATTATAACCATATCGCCCCTCAAAGGTCACAGAGACACTAACCATTTATGCAGTCTCTTTCCACAAGCTTCACCACTACTAGACCAGCACAAGCTTATAGACAGGTCAAAGCATGAATCATGATAGCAAGAAGCTGATTAATTAGAAAGAAAGTGGAGACCGCAGTATCTCATCTTGTCGTATCCGTTCTGAGGCGGGTTTTGGAAATACAAGGTTTGGGAGCTGGAGCTAGCAAGGAAAAAGTCACTTATGTGTTACAACAAAACTCTATCCTCCAGATAGGAAGCGCGCCATGTACTTTCCAGGGATTGATGCTTTTTCAACCTGCCAAGTATATTTTTCAGACCATGAATCGGAGGATACCAAAAATTTTACACCAGCTGTTCAATCGGCTGTAATCAATCACCAAACAAATCGTCGTCGTCGTCGTCGTCAACATGACTTGAGTCATTGATAGGTTTAGTGGGAGAAGCAGGTTTACCCCCAGAACTAACAGAAGAGTATGCCCAGGATGAGCCCACTTTGCCAGCAAAGGATTCTCCATACAGATCATCATAAATTCCACCCTTTGGAGCGCTTTTTACCTTATTCAAAACCTCTTGCAGTTTACCAGTCACACCTTTTTGGGAAGAACTGTCCTCCTTGACCAAGTTTTGTTCCTTTCCTTTTGGTATTACCGTTACCTGTACTAATGATTCGTATTTTCCAACAAGAGTTCCTTCTTTCACACCTATTGGACCAGGTTCTGTTTCTACATCCACACCATCTGAGATTCCAACAACTTCTTCAAGTTCACCCCCAACTTGATCCCTGAAGGCCACTCTTGCCTTCTTCGTTCTTTTAGCGGGCCTCTCTTTGTGACTGTCATCTGTTCCACCTGCTGAGCTACCAGAGTCATGGGATTTAGACGGTACCATAGGCCTGTTAATACCATAGCGGTTGAGAAGTGTATTATAGGCCACAACGGCCTCTTCATCAGATGGATCAGGTGGTGGAGGTAGGTTGATCTCCGTGGGCAGTGGAGGGCGGGGAAAAAGGGCCTCCTTATTCTTTCTCAAAATATAAGTTCTCGTTGATGCTGCAAATCGCAGAGATTGCCCAACTTCAAGCTCAACAGGGGTATCTTTAGTCAACCGTTCATTAGCAACAAAAGTGCCATGTGCAGACCCCAAATCAATTACGTACATGCTGCAAAAGCAATGACAACTTGTAAATTCCCACATGGAACATAAAGGAAAAAGGAAAAACTTTTAAACATGGCAAAAATTAAATCAGATATGAAAGTACCAAGCAACTCTCCCCCAGCCTAGTAGACAGGAACCACAACGGTACCATTCATTAGTAGCGGGGAATTAGACTACCCTATAAGCTCCTCAATTACTAAGTAATCCATCCTGATTATTCAGTTGATCAGCCTAAGTACAGTGACTGGAGCTCCAACTCTTTAAAAGTAAACCATTAATGACATTATACATCCATCTCCCTTGTCTAGATCCGATCAGAAGTTTACACAAAGATTTTATTTCTTCTATCTTCCCTTCAACATTTTCTAAGTGTGTTCAAATTAACACGGATATTCAACCAGAAATGAGTTACACTAGTAAACCATTTCCACTGAACTCCTTCGAATTTTGGTTTAATATGCAATCAATAAGTTTAGCATTATGTTTATTCAGTTCCAAGACAATCAACATGTTAGTCTCCAATGTTCAACTTGTGCGAAAATAACATCTCTAATTGTGGTTTAAAGACAAATTGGCATGTCCATATATGTGTGTGTATGTGTGTGTGTGTCATCAGAAACATATAGAAACTTCAACCAAAGCAATATCAACGGATGCTTGAGCAATGATTCTCACCTTCCATTCTTGTGAGGAATGACAGCAGCATGCTGGCGAGAAACCGACTGGTGATCAAGCACAAAGTCACATGTATGGAATTGCCTCCCGAAGATGTGTCTCCGCCTGTCGAGATTTATCTGGTCAAGAACCTCACCGTCCTTCAAGACCTCAAGATAATAAACGCCGGCGCGAGGCTCAATGGCCCAATCAGGCGGCTGCCAAGTTGACTGCCCCCCTCCGACCTGCGTCTGCCCCACCAATGGGGCCGCAGCCTCCTGCCCCGCAGGCTTCTGAGGACCCTGGTGCTGAGCCTGCAAGACGTTACCCTGAGGCTGTGGATGAAAAACCGACGAATGAGCAGTGCTAACGGGTTTTGTTGCAGAAGATTTCGAAGCCGCCGAATTGACAGTGGTCACCGAGAAGGGTTCCAAGGACTGAGCTTTCTTGAACCTATCAAGTCCTGCTCGTCCGTACATCATTCAAAACCCTGACTCACTCACTCAAATCAGTCTGGTTAATATTGCTGAGCTTACAGAAACTACTCAGAAGCAATGTGGCATTGGCATCAATCGAAAGTTCCAAAATTTCAAGCCCTCTTCCTGAGGGAAAAAAAATCCCATTGTTCCAACATGTTAAGCTAAGAAAATTACAAGAAAACAGAGAAAATAAAGCCCAAAAAAATAAAATTTTCTTTAATATTTTCTCAGCCGGATCTAAGAAGGGTCTGGAACAAAAGAATCAAACCCACTATTACTCAATCTAAATTCCTTTAGCTTCAATATATGAGCAACAAGGTTATTCCTTTAACGATTAAGGGAAAAAAAATTTTAAAAAAATAAATGAAAAAAAAACAGGGAGTTTTTTTATCAGTTAATTTATAGAAAAATCGAAAGGCAGACTAATATATATATATATATATATATATGAAAAAGGGTAAAGAGGGAGATCGAATTAAACTCACGAATCGAAGAAGAAGAGTAGTAGGCTAGGAAAGATGAAGAAGAGAGTTATAGTTAGAAGGAAGGTCAAATGAGTCCTTCATTCGGAGGAGTTGTGAAAAGAGGCAAACGCTGCGCAACGGCTCCTCCTCACAATTTCACAAAACAAAGTAAAGGAAAAGGGCCATTGATTCTGCCCTGCTGTCATTTTATTCCCCTCCTTCAGTCCTTCTTATTCCTTCCCCTTGTTATTATTATGATTATTATTTTCCTAACTTTAATTTAATACCAATTCTGCCCTCTCTCACTTTACTAAATATGTTGTCGTTTTGTGGTTTTCCCGATGGTTTCAAGTCCTTTCACCTTCTACTAAACTTTTTGTTTTTCAATATTCATCTTTAAAAATTTTTAATTTTATTAAAAATTAATTATCTCTACATAAATCCTTTTAAAAATTTTATTTTTTGATATATGCTTTTATTCAAATAATAGTATGATTCTGTCGCTAACTATACACTTTAATAGGTAATATTTTGGTTCTTTTTTTCTTTTTATCAAATGACTTCTTAGAAGTATTGGAAATTTAATACTTCACGTCAATTTCGTCTTATTTTCCTTCCTATTTTGTTCAGTTTATGCTGCACAAAAGAAGAGGAGCAAGTTATATAGAACGGCCTTTTATCTGATTTTTCAACAACCCATATTGATATGAGAACTAGTAAAAAGTTTACAGAGTGGGGATTTTTGTTAAAGGAACAAAGTTGAGGGATATTGATCGATGCGCGACAAAATTTGGGGGCATTTTTTTAAAATAGTCCTTTTTTAAGTGTTTGGTATGTTAGTTTGAGTTGAAATATTTTAGTTGTAATAGTAAATTTTTTTGAATTTTCAGAAAAGACAAAAAACTTTTTCGAAAAAAAATAAAAAAAAGTGTCGTCTCCCGTTTTTGTCGTTTCATTTTTTTCCGTAGTTTTCTCAATTTGTCGTTTACTTTTGTTTTCATTTTGTGATTTATTTTGGTGTCGTCTACTGCTTTATTGTCGTTTGCAGTTCGTTGTCTTGTCATTTCCCCTTTCTTGTCGTTGTCTCTATTTTTGCCGCTCTACTGTTTGATTGTCATCTTTAAAACATTTGTTGTCGTTTCATTTTTTGATAGTTGTCGTTTCAAATTTTCGCTGTCGTTTTTCATGTTTTCTCGTGTGTCGCTGTTTGACCCTCTCCAGTTGTCGTTTTTGTTGTAGCTTTTTTTAAATGCAATTTGGAACCAAAATAGATTCTTCCGAAAAACTACTGGTGTCTTTGGTTGAAGGATTTGCAACCAAATTCACACTTTATGCTACATTGGTTTGCATTTGAAACCAAAATTTTTTAGCTCAAACCCTTAAAAATTAACAAAATTTTTAGTTCTAAATTTTCTACATATACGAAATATTGAATTTGCATCATCCTAGCTTTGCCCTTCAATCTCCACCCCATTGGAAAACACGACAAAAGCTGGACGTGACTAACCAGCGCCAAGAATGTCAAAAAATCAAGATAATTTATTTATTCTTATTATTCTATTTGGAAACAAAAAAAAAAAAAAAATGTCCCAGTTATTCTAACAGGAATGCTTACTGTGAAAATGCTATACACCACTACCTTATCCTCAATGTGCTGAAGTTCTCACTTAAATACTTAATACAGAATCATGAAATCACTCAGCCTATGGAAAACATGAAGCTCTTGTGGGATGACTGATAAGCATGGAACAGTGAAGAAAAGATGTGGATAGGGGCCGGAAATGGAAGACGCAAAAGCAAGTACTGCAGACCCCTTTCGCCACCTACTGAACCATAACTTTCTTGCAGCTTCTTCATCGACGCACTAGCAATGTTCTGTCCAAATCAACACATCAAAAAGTACCACTTTTACTTCCTTCAAATTCTTCTCTGTCAGTACACGAAACGATCATTTTGATGGACCTTGAACTCCATCTCAACACATTCACAAACATCAAGTTAGACCTTTCGTCAAACAAGTGATGGAAAAGAATGGAGAATAATTTCCTACGCCGCGACAAAGGCCTTTGTGTACTGAGACGTTGCATACTTCTGTCGAAGCCTTAAAATCATGCAGAAGCTATTGTTTCTGCCTCAGATTGTAGAATGGATTATAAACTCGTATTCTCGAAAATCCAACACCCATACTCCATTGTGTAAAGAATTTTGATTTTGACAAGCAGCTAACCAGTTGGTTTTGAATTTAAATTCCACTTTGAAGAGCTTGGCCATAACTTATGTCCATCTGAGCTTGAGCAGATGTAGAATCTGAAGCGATGACATCCACAAGAAGGTGTCTCATAATATTAATTATGCCATATGCATCCATTCAGAGGAAGCCACCAATTCATCTAACTATTTCGTTCCAAATTCCTTCTCAATTACACTAACAATCACCTTCAAGCGGCTTTGTAGATTTTGAAGAATATTCTTTGTAATCCTTTTCTGCTGCCGAGTGCTTTTGAGCCAGGCAATACCGAAAAATACTTTTATCTGACATCCATTTTGTTCTGGTGGCAAGTCCTCAGCTTGGTATCTAAGTTGAAGCTGCAAAAACAGTTAAATGACATCTTCAGCATTTGGAACGAGAGGTATAGAAAGGAGGAACCAAGGAATGGCAAACAGAAAAATGTATACAGAAATCCAGAAGAAACTGTAAAGATATTGTACATTGAAATAGTCACCAAGTGGAATTCCATGGAGAGTCATGACCTCCTCAACAGTCCAACCATTTCTATCAGAACTTGGGTATCTTTGCTGCGTACTTCTTGCCTCTCCTCCATAACGGGAAATACGCTTCGCAAATTTGTAGCATACTTGCCTCTCATAGACATCCCCCTTCTCCGATTCCCATGGGGTTTGAGAATAGTTAATGCAACCAGCTTTTTCCATAGCTTTATGCTCCAACTCACTCCCACTAAAAAACTCCAGGAAGAAGCTCGTCTAAGACAACAACCACAATAATAGCTAGTCAGAGTGGAAAACCATCTGATTGCTCAAATAAAGAAACAAAACTAGAAGCTGCCGTTCATGAATGAAAGGCAGATAGAGAGAGAGAGAGAGAGCTTACAGGAACAGAGAGAACACAAGAATAAACCTCAGACATGCTAACATCATCAAGGCCCAAAAACGATCCACTCTCGTCGGTCTGGAAGCTTTTAGTTTCGGATTCTTCTTCAACAATTTGCACCTTCTGCTCAGGACTCAAGGATCTAGCCTTCCATAGTGCCATGATCGTCCTATTTAGCACCACCGAATGTTATGGAATGTTTGGAGAAGTGCAAAAAGAAATGAACCAATGAGATTAACTGATGTAAAACATCTACCTATTAGCTGCATTAAAAGAAACAAAGGAGTGGAAATGGAACTTCAGCCTGCCTTCCGCGTCCTGTGTCTTGGCACCATGCCTTGCATCGATACCTCTGCCTTGCCAGAGAGTTATCACGATAATTGGACTACCCATAGACGACAGAGTAGGAGCACCAATGTGGATATCTTCTATGTCCTCCCAGAGGAAAAAGAACTTTGTCTTGTGTCCAAACAGATTTGCATGGAACCCAATTATTCTTGGCGACAGAAATAGGCGACCCTGCAAAGGATTAGATGCAAGTTGATGAGATATAGCACAGAAAGCATGTGCCTAGTTGCACTCCTGACCCATATAAAGAATATTCCTACGAACAATGAACGTAAAGAGCAGTGTAACAGGAAAAACTCTCAACATCGGCACCTGCAGGGGCATCTTTCGCCTCAAGTGACAGGTAAAGTCATTGATAAGAAATTCCTCCGGTGGAAGCCCAAAAAGCTTCTGGAATGCGGAATTTGTCTGAGGAGAACGCACATTTATCTACAAAAATTTTCATTACACGTCATGTATAGAATTATATAAAAGGCGACTAAATATCTATTTCAGGAAAATAACAAAGGACCACCATTTTGAAAGTCGGATAAATGGTTTTTACCTTCTTTCCCACTTCCTTCTCCATCTTACTTAAGTAATCTTCAACAGCATTTCCACCTCTTGTATTGTCCAAGAAAATTCTCAAATGGAGCTTAGACTGACAAGCCTGAGCTAACTTTCCTTGAAGAGGGATCCACAGATCAGCTAAGATCAGCTATATTCGTTTTTACAAAATTGATTTCAGCATGTCCCAGAGATGTTGCATCATCAAAAGGCCCATCAAAATCACAAACTTCCACATCCAGCGTAGAAGGAGGTTCATCCATTGCATCAAATTCAAATATTTCTGAAAATACAAATATGATAAAATAGGAAATTTTAATCAGGTTTGGAATCAGTCTATGGCTTCGGAAAAGACACACATTTTAGCCTGGTTTTTGTGTTATTCTAGCTATAATATCTTTTAAAATGGTTGCAGAAATAGGCAAAGAAAATGTCTAAAAAAGGTCTAAAAGTAAATATTACCATTCCATTGAGGATTAGATTTCTGGAACTTAATCGAACTAGTTCTAGTTTTCCCATTGCAAGTAAACACCACGTATGGATCAGAAAACCCGCTTACATCAACAGCTGCCAAGTTACTTCCTTCGATCAAAGCTACAGTTAGCAACCACCCATCTCCCTGTGCTTTCACGCCATGATCACCGCCTATTATTGGAGAAATAAAGAAAACAAATCATATCCAACCCTATGCAAAATAAAGTTTCAGGGGATTAGGCCGATAAGGCTATGTAACCCATAAAATTCACTCCGTAGGCAATGAAAAACAATTAGTAAGAAAGCATAAGTAGCCAGAGGCGGCATTACCTTTTTGCCCTCTGGCCTGCATGAACCTTGAAATCAACCCCAGCATGCGCTCAGCTTGAAGAACCAGCACACCGCACACAATAAATTCACCAATAGAATCTGGCAAGTCAAGCCCGACAAACTCCAGCCCTTGGATAGCGTCTGGTTTGGCCAGCCAGATGTGAACAAACACATACAAACCCATTAAAATTGTGGAGATAACGGTGAAATTAGCAAAATACTGCACTGCCAGCTTCCTATCCGACTGGGGTTCCGCCTGTAATGATGCTAGAAGCTGTTCCTTGTTGGATCCGAGCTCCTTAGAGTCAACTGGCTTGACATTCTGAGATAACAGACTAGCATACTGCTCAAAGCTGTCCTTCAGCCCTTGTCTGGCTCCATTTTCTATCATACCTTTCATCATGGTACTCTGAAGAAAATTCGTCCGCCAAGATATTACCAAGCGCGAAGTTTGTTCTCCAGATGAAAGCTCAGGCCCAGCTGTAACACAGTAAAGAACCTCTGTCTTAAAAGTGCTTCCATACATGACATCAGGAGTGCTAACACTGGACAAAACTGCGAAAACCTTCCCATCAGCTCTGAGATACGTCTGCTCCTCAGTGGCCTTAACAGCCTTAAGTAATTTAGTTGCAGCCTTGATGTAAGTGATCACTCGCTTCAAGTTCTCACCACCATTCTCAAACTTCCAACATCCTAATTGCAATTCCGTACTTCCCTGCATCTCAGCTAGTGATTTTGGAAAACTTGAATTCAGCGAGAATAATAAAGAGTTCAGATCTCCAGGTGCAATGGCATACAATTGATCAAGAAGCACACCTCCAGGTAAATTGCTTGGGATATCACTTCCTTGATCTCTTGACCCCATCATTTTCATTAATTCTTCAAAACTGCCAGAAGAAGACTCATCCTCAGACTTGTTGTCAAAATCCTCAAGTTCAACCGTTTCAGATATCTCAGACAAATCGGTACTTCTCCGAGAGGAAGTCGGAACCGTATCCGGATTCTTATTAAAGATATTAGCAATTAGACTGGCAATGGTTTTCTGTGCACCAGCCTTCTCTTCCTTAGACGACACAAACTCCTCTTGCCTTGCAGGAGAACTGGAGTTTGATGTACCACTAAAAGACCTCGAAGGTGATTCATTTCCCATATCAGCATCCTTCCTCAAGTGTGGTGCAAGATTACGATTACCATTCGACTCTGCAGATGAACTGCTTCGAGAAAAGCTTATAAAAAGAAGAATTTCGCCTACAAGTCAAAAAGAAAAACAAGAATTACCCCAGAAAAATGCATATACTTCAACCATTCTACACAATTCATCAGAAACGGACATCGCCAATAAAGCAAATTTCATACTTGAAACTGTCCCTCGCCGTTACAATCCTAAAGGTAATAAAGCAACAAGATGGTCCAAGAAGACAAAAATTAAAGGAAAAGATACGTAGAAAAGGCTAATAACTACCAAAATACACAAAGAAAAACAAAAAAAACAAAATTACCCACGAAGCAAAATTGACCCAAAAATTGAAACGAAGATTGAAAAGAAGAAGAAAACGAACCACAATCCTTGTTCTTGGACTTCTTGTTTTTAGGTTGAAGAGGGTACCAAGCAGTGTCAAGGGAGTTGCTATCCGCATCAAAAACTCGGGAAACAGGAATCTTGACTTGCCCAACAAAGTCGTCGTTGAAATACTTGTCTTCATCAAGAACAGAGACGACTAACTCCTCGTTGAGATCCTCAACCCTGAAGCTGAACTCCTCTCCCCACGACGGGTTTAAGCTCTTCTTCACCACTTTGGTCTTCGACCTCTGTTTTCCCAGCTGCAATTTCACGTACGGATCGCTCAGCCCATTGGGATCCGTCGGCGGCAGATTCCGACCCTCGAACACGCGAACCAACAGCTTCATTTTTTTTTTTTTTTTCCGAAACCCAGAAAAGAAAATCAATTTTTTGAAGAGATTATGAAATTATAACCGTTTGGGCAAACGGGTCACGTGAAGAACATGAAAGAAGACGACGGAGAATATGGAAAGTTAAAAGAAAATTCCACGCAATGTCGTGAGATTCATTGATCCGATTTTATGGAAGGAAAAGGGAAAACAGAAATGCTCTATCTTGTCTTGTCGAAAAATTAATCATAATAGAAATCCACGTAAGGCTATATCTTGCCCTTGCGTCCAAGAATTGACCAGGAAAAACTCGGGAAAATGGACGATGACATGGTAAGGAAAATGAGGATTAGCACATGGAAAAACAGAGGCAAAAAGAAAAAGAAAAAAGAGAGACCCAGATGAAGATTTTGTTATTGAGAAATATGGAATTAAACAAATCTGAATAGAAATAGAAAGAGAGAAAAGAAAGAAAAGTCTTTTAGCTTTTGAGTTCAACCTGTTCCTTCACCCTCTCGTCCCTCTCTCTCTCTTTCAATAATTAGCATTGCGCGTATGAACTTTTTGACTTTTTTTGGGACTGTTTGACAAACATTTGTTAAACTTACGGCTGTCTTTTCTTTAGTTTTACTTTAGATCTAAAATTTAAATTTTTTATCTTAATTTTTATCCTTTTTTTAATTAACAAAAATTATAATTAATTTTTATAAAATTAACCGACCTAAACTTAAAAATTTCAACTTAAGGGGTGTTTGGTGTTTAATCCAACTCCATCTCATTTCAAACTTTTTTTTATCTTTTTCCTAAAAAATTTGTCTTTTTCCCAAAAAGTTTTTTATCTTTTCTGAAAATTCAAAAAAATTTACTATTACAACTAAAATATTTCAACTCAAACTAACACATCAAACACTCCCTTAAACTATTTCATTAAACGGAGTCTTTGTTTTGGAGTCCAAAATCTGTCATAAGAGCTCATCAAAACTACATAATATGGTTTATGAAAAAACTCTATTTAAACCTATAGAGTAATTTACCTAAATAGTTCTTGAACTCTTTTGAAGACGACGGTTTGATCCCTATTCCTTTTTTTTTTTTATTGAGATGACCATAAACTTTTATATTTTGGTCGTTATAATCATTTCCGTCCAAATCCGTTAATTTGTAAGGATATTTTAGGAATCCAACATTAATTAATTTAACAAAAATTTAAAACATCATAAAAATTAAAAAAACAAAAAAAAGTATCCACTCCTGTCTCTCTCTCTTCTTTTCTCAAAACCCAATTCAGGGGGAGGGGGCCGGCGACGTGAACTAGATTAGAAGTAAAGAGGGGTGGGGGGATATCGGCTTCATGGTGGGGGAAGTAGCCCAAAAGGCCAAACTATGAATTAGGGTGGGGGGTGGGGGTGGGGGGGAAACCCATATCGTGAATTGGGGGCGGCGGCAGCGGGGGGGGGGGGGGGGGCAAATAGAAACAGAATAGGGGGACCCAGTCATGGGTAGGGGCAAACAACAACGAGAGGGGGGAGATCCAGTCGCGAGGTGGGGGGCAAACAGGTGGCGGGAGGGAGGCGGCGAAACTGAGAAAGGAAGTAACGGGGGCAACCTTGTTGGGGTTTTTAGGGGGGGGGGGAGATCCGGTCACGTGGTGGGGGGGCAAACGGTGGCGGGAGGGAGGCAGCGAAACTGAGAGAGGAAGTAAGGGGGCAACCTTGTTGGGGTTTTTTGGGGGGGGGGGGCAGACTTGAGAGAGGGGGAGGGGAAAGGGTGGGCGAAAATATAGAGAGAGAGAGGGGGGAGGGTATTTTAGTTATTTTAATATAGAAACTAATCATTTCAGTGAGATTTCATTAGAAATTTAACGGACGTGGACTGAAATGACCAAATCATTATCTTTTTAGAGAGTTCAGGATTAGCATAAAAAAAAAAAAAAAAGGGAACAAGAGCGTCAATTCTTAAAAAGTTCATGAACCATTTAAGTCAATTACTCAAATTTATATCAAAATTTTAATAAAAAAATTATAAATTTTTTTTTTTTTTTTTTACATTTTGTTAGTATTAGAAAAGTATTCAATCGTTTTAACCTATTAAACTCGTTTAAAAATATGATCCTAAACATTAAAACTATATATTTTACTTCTCTTCTTCAAATGATTAAAAAAGAAAGAAAAAACAAAAAGTCTGTGCAACAAATTCTATTTAAAAATGATTTTTTAATCCTCAAATTATAGATCAATTTTCATTTTGATCATTATTTTAAAAATGTTTAGAATAAATCCTTAATCTATTAAGGCCTCGTTTGTTTTGTGAGTTCAAATTCAAAATTTTCATATCAATTTTTGTCTTTTTCTAGTCTTTTCTGAAAAAGTTTTTTGTCTTTTCTGAAAAGTCAACAAAAATTACTATTGAAACTTAAAATTTTCAACTCAAACCCATTCACCAAACGGACGCTAAATTTTCCTAAATTAATCTTTTTGTCCTTTGTTCATGAAAATCTGGACCAAAAAAGACATTTGAGGATCATTTATGATTTAAGGGATGGCTATTAAGAAATAACATTTGTCATTTTTAGTTGAGATTTTAAAAATCAGGTAATTGGATAAAAATAATTTAAAGAAATTTACTAGATTATAAACTAATTCTAAAACGATTTAGAAATTAGGGAATCATAGTTTCAAGACTTCAAAATACAAGTTCATTTTTAATTACAATAAGGCTTTATTTGACATTTAAGTTTAACTCCAAAAAAATTAACTGTATTTTTTCATCTTAGTTTTTTTTCTTGGAAAAGTCAACAAAATTTATAATTAATTTTTGAAAAATTAATCAAGTCCAATTTAAAAATTTTATTTTCAACCGACAAACCAAACACATGCTAAAGAAAATTATGGATCACAAATTCCAGACAAAATGATATATATATATATATATATTATTTATTTAATTTGGCTTCTAATTTAATTAAGGGACGCGCGTTCATGGGCATAAAGTTGCTGGCACGTTTTGTAAAGGATCATCCAAACCCCATTTAGGAGGCCATTCAATACTTCTGTTAATAGGGTATCCAATGGTATAATCACCGATCAGAAGGCACAATTATATAATTCCCAATCACATATTGATGGAATCTATATACACACTTGCTCAATAGAAAATATAGGAAATTGTCTTGAATCCGACGACCAAGTATCATTAAAAAAATTAAAATTATTAATTATAATTATGTAAAAAAATTGCAAGTGTTATTTTATAAAAATACTAAATATCAAACAATCTAGATTGCTTAAAAACAATGGAAGAGGCATGCTTCATGCTCTTTTTAAGGACATGTTTAAGGTACTATTTTCAAATATCATTTTGTCATCTGAATTTCAAATTTATATCAATTTTTTTATTTCATTTTCAAAAAATTAAAACTTTAAAAGTTTATAAAATTTTTTTTATTTTAAATCAGGAATGAGATGATTTTTATATCAAAATATTTATAATAACGAGATAAATCAGACAAGATTTATTTTATATTTTTTTCTAAATATATTTTAAATTTTTACTATATTTTTTATGTCAAAAAATTTTTTAAAAAATTTTTCCTTAAAACATATATTTTTAACTCAGGGTTTGTTTGGTTTGTTAGTTTGAGTTGAAATATTTTAGTTGTAATAGTAAATTTTTTTGAATTTTCAGAAAAGACAAAAAACTTTTTAGGAAAAAGACAAAAATTTTTTGGGAAAAAGACAAAAAAAAAGTACAGTTTGAGTTGAAACGAAACGTGAAACCAAACGCACCCTCAATTTTTAAAATATCCTCTTTAGATTTTAAAGAAACGGGCCTTAAGTGCTCGATCGAAAATTTTGTTTATAAAATTCAAATGGCAGGAAAGGTCGAACTGACGTATTTGACACGATACTTTATTGGTTAAAGAACAAATTAATACTTTTCTAGCGATAAAGCTCAACGTGTAATGATTAATAGCAGTCACTTTAACGTATTTTGTTTGGCTCCGAATTTTTTTCTCAGTTTTTTTATTTTTTATTTTTTGTTTTTGGTGGGAAGGCATTTATTTTTTGGATGAGTCTTTTTTTTTTTTTTTTTTTTTTTTTTTGAACATGATCACTTTATTAATCAATAACATCAATAGCAACAGCACTAGAGACTATCGTAGGAGTCTCGCCAATCCAAACATTCGAACATTTAGCATTGAAACCAAATCTAGCAAGAAGGTGTGCAACATGATTTGCACTACGACGTACATGACGAACCCCATTACTGCGTAGCTGGCCAAGCAACTGTCTACAACTTGTATTTTTTTGTACAACTTGTGAAAAAAAATAATTGATGTGACAAGAACATGCGACAACTTTTTTTTTTTTTGGTAAATAAAAAAAAACATGGGGTGTTTGTTTATAAATTTATTTTAAATTAAATTATATTTTTTTATTATGATTTTTATCTTTTTTTTTAATTTTTTTATCTTTTATGAAAAATTTTTTTTGTCTTTTCTGAAAAATTACTATTGAAAACTTAAAAGTTTTAAACTTAAACTCATTCACCAAACACCCTTATTTATATTCATGTATAGGACTGCTTTCTTAAATATAATAGAAATAAGTCTTTTTATATTAGGATTCATTTGATATTTGGATTGAGTTTAAAATGAAAGAAAATATTTAAGTTTAAATTGATTGATTTTTTAAAAAGTAGTTATAAATTTTATTAACTTTTCAGAAAAAGATAAAATTTGAGATGAAAAAGTACAATTTAGTTGGAGTTAAACTTTGTTACCAAACGAAGGCATAGTTTTTTTTTTTTCAATCATTCACATGACATTTATTTTATCATCATCAAATCATGTTTTAATAGTTGAAGTTGAAACGAGATCTAAAGAGAGAGGGTGAGAATCAAACTCGAATAAATAAAAAGAGATGTCTAGTAAAGACTTTCTATCCCTTTATTGTCTCATCCGTGTCTACACATGTGAACATGTGTCATATTCTTAGAGAGTGTTTCAAACTCAGGTTATAACTTAAATCTTTTTACAAAAAATCAATAAAAATTAAATTAAATTTTTAAAAAAATCGATCAACTTTAATTTAAAATTTTCATCTTCAATCAACAATACAAATACAAATGGAAGCTTAATTTATCCTTGTCTTATAATTTAAAATCACCTGTCCAAGGCTCATTAATTTGGCGTTGGTATAAATCCGTTCTTAACTTTTCAACACAGCCGGACGCTGCTGTGCGTGTAGGCTGCAGCCAGCCAGTATTTGTTTAAGCAAAATTATAGGAGTCAAGACCTTAAAGTGTGTAAACGAGAATACTATTTGCTAAGGAATTTTGACAATTGAACTTTTTTTTTTTTTAAATATTGATAAAAATATTTAATTTTGTTGTTAGATTTATTTTCCAATGATTTGATTTATAATTAGAAGTTTTTATATTATACATTGTAAATTTTTAATATAAATATTTATATATCATATTGTAACAGTTAAAAATTATTATTTTTACTAAAAATAAAAAAATTAAAGCTCATATGAATCCACTACTTTTGATCCAATCTCATAAAAATTCATTATATTTTATGGCTTAATTGCCCAAACCACACCACCCCGCACGAGGTGATGCGGCTTTTTTTTTTATTTTGCTTGTCTTTGTGATTGATCAATCACTTGTTGGAAAATTTTGTCAAAACCGTAATTAATCAAATGGACCGTGTATTTTTACTAAAATAGTTTGCCATTGGTGATTATTTTTTTAACAACTTGTTTGCTCTATTTGGTTTTGTTCAGAGAGATTTTCCATCCATGGTGTGTGTTTTCATCCTAATCACAACAAAATTAAAAAGAAAAACGAAAATCCCATATAATTATTTCTGACCATTCAAAATATTAAACCTCGTAGTTTCTCTAATTACTTAAGGCCAAGGTCACCGTCGTATTGTTTTCACCACTTACCAGTTATTATCAGGATTGATAAATGCCGGGGACAAATGGTCAACGTCTTATTCATTTGAACGAAACTTAAGGCCATTAACATTGGGCCCACACGTCAATATAAGATAAAATTGCGCCTTCGAATCCTTAAAGGATTCCTCCGTTAATAATAATGTCACTCGCTATCTATCTTGTTATAAAGTTATCATAAAATTTAAGATATGATAAATTTAAAATAAAAAATAGTATTTTATTAGAGAACACTTATTTTTTAATTTAAATACCAGAATTTATTATTAACATAACAATTTCATATTAAATTGGGAAAGCTACAAAGTATAAATTAGCATGACGCGATAAATTAAGATACTACACAATTAAATCTTATCATAAATATGTTTATTTGACACATTGTGTCTACAATTTTTTCTAAATTTATTGATTTTTTCGGCAAAACCAAACAATAATTATTATTTTTGAGTAAAAGCCAAAGAATTATTTAATTAAATATTGATTTTACAAATTTTTGTGGACGGAAAATAGAGTTAAACAGTTAGTTTCCTTTTCCCTTTTCTTTATATTTTTTAAACTTACGAGGAAATCCAAACTCAAAATCTTACCCTTGTAATCATAATTAATTGTAACTGAATAGGTTACTAGATAGGTAACCTAACGAGGCTCGTCTTGAAAGCAATGAAGACAGGAGTCCTCTTTCTTCTAGGCACACATACAACTTTCTGGTAGGAGGTTGGTGAACAGCAAACGTGAATTCGGCATCTCTATTTCCATTTTCTAGGTTAACATGTAAACAATCCATTGTAGTCTAGTTGTTAGATATTTGGCTCTCACCGGAAAAGCCTTGGTTCGATACTGTCTAACAATTAAATTTGTACCTCATTCCATTATAAGGTAACCTAATGATAATTCCGTCACGAGATGTAAAATTCAAATCCTTGTACACTTGAAGTCACATATTTAAATAAACCTAATGTAATGAGAGTGAAACTTATCATTATTGTAGTTTATTCAAGGATAAACCAACTGAGCAAAACCGATGACAATTTGGCAACAAGATGTTTTCAGAATTAGGATACAGCAAGAGATCAAATTCGTCATCAGATTTATAGAACATAACTTGGGAAAAACAAAAACCATTTTTAAAAAAAAAATCTATTTCTGCCTCTTGTAGATCTTGGCCAAGAAGGACTTCAACCGCTCGAATAGCTTTGCTGTGGTGAGCTTCAATAGATCTTACCGGCTTCTTGTACCCGTTGATCTCATACTCCTTATATTCACCCTTCCAAGTAAGTTTGTACAGAAATTAATTCGTATTTGCATCAAGTTGGATTAACTACAGGAGATTGTGCCCTGACTGAAAAGGTGATTGACTTTGTTTGTGCGAATAAAATTGGATGGTGCTAATGGCCTGGGTGTCATAGTATTGTGCAAAAAATTCTCTTGCCTTTTCCAACCCCACAAAATAAGTACCATCCGAATTTAAACTTATGAACGAGGTCACCCCAATGTAGAATCTCTTATTAAAGTAAGGACTTCTTTTTCTTTTTTCTTTTTCTTTTTTTTTTTTCTTTTCTTTCTTTCTTTTTTTTTTTTTTTTTTTTAATTAATTGTGTGTGAAATCAAGCCTCAAACCTGAAGATCAAGATCCTTGTCTTAACTTTTGCAACCCTTATTGGGTCTGACTTGCCATAGTTCTCCTGGAAACCAAAAACTCAAATTGAGTAATACTGATTTTGACCAAGGAAATGACACTTGGGATTAAGAAAGAGCCAGATTTTACGTGTAAAATTTTCTTTTGTTCCTCATTGCTGAGTTCCAGTGCTTTCACTACCAACCAAGAACACTTGAAATCTTCTATATCTCTCCCAGGCTGGTAGCACAAAGAGCTAGAATTAGGAACTCATGACGCACAAAAAAAAAAAAAAAAAAAAGTCTTTTCAACTATTGAAGGTGCAATTTACGTCATGTTAAGTTTCACCTTTCCGAGGACTTGAAAATCACCATAGACATCCAAATAATCGTCCTACGAAAATAAGAATAAAGATCATTGACAAGGATAAAGATTTTCATTAATTGAGCAAATAAAAGAAACCTCAGACTCTTCCTGAAAATCATGTTATACAGCAGCACCAAAAACCGAACTTTACTAAACGATATTTTAGATTGTAAACTATATAGATAGAAACTTGACAAGATTCGCGATTGCTCAACGGAAAGCTTACCTGTACTTGATAGTAGATCCCCATCTCAACAAGAATGTCTTTTACATCTGCATGGTTGTCCAGATTCTCATCCGACATGAGCAATGTACATGCGACCTGAGTGGATTTTCGGATTACGTAGACGAAATAAGCCGTTAAATTTGCAACAATTTTGAAGTAAAACAACAAAGCTATTTGGAGCAAGGTGGCTTTCAAGGAGAAATAAATCTCCAAATTGATATTATCATCTTGGAAACACACCATAATTCTAAGAAAAAATACCACAAACGAAAAGACAAAATGAATAATAGGCTGTTTTGCATAAACAGCACAAAAAACATCAAACACGACAAGTAAGACTGAACTTTCGAGTGGCTAACGGTTTACTTGCTATCAGAATTGATACTCACAGAAAGGTAAAATGAGTAGTAGGCCGTTTTGTACTGAACAATGTGGCGGTGACTGCAAAATATCCGAACAATATAATGAAGAGATTAACAAAAACTTAAAAATCACAAGGAGACAACAGGATTAAGTCTGTTTTATGTATTTAAAGATGGAATAAAGTTTAGACGTCCCAAACCCGCTTGAGCTAGCTCAGCAAATGAGAGAGTTAGGTGTTTGAAATCTGAGAGTGTTTTTATTTATTTTTAATAAATAAGAGTCATTCGCCATATGTCATTGGAGGGAAAAAAAAGGTGGACATCCCCATTATCAACATCTTGAGAAGACGTTTATCATTTATTCCACTTAAAAGAAAAAAAAAAAAAAAAAAGGTTGTGAGAACGTATATATTTTTATTTTGTTGCACTGCTTGGGAATTTGTCGCTGTTTTAGTCGTTTAGCAATAAAAAGATCCCGCAGACAATATTGATTATTTTATAGGCTGAAAATTTCGGAAAATTTTTACTCACAGTGACAACGAAAATTTGGAGAGATATTTTTCTCCTTCAAGAAAGGAGATCAAGTCTATCATCTTGCCTGAAGTGGTCTGGAACTCCACCTACAGTCAGGATATTGATTTAGTTTTTCTTTTTTCTTTTTTAAGCAAGGTATTAAAGCTAATAAATCTATGATTGAGAAAACACAAGTAAGAGAACTACCTCGTTGAACAAATTGATCAGATCAACGTAGTATGGCTTGTCCCTGAAGTGATTTTTAAGAATCCTCGACATATGGGTTCGGAATACAACACCGTCGTTTATTGCAATCATACCAACCTTCATGATACAGCGTTGCAAATTCATTGTTTTGTCACAGAGCATATTGATCTTTATGAAAAATGTGGATTATTCATTCTAGGCACGAACCTTGGGAACTTTATACCAGCAAGGATGGCCACGCCGAGTATGCGAGTTGTCCTCGATGTCGTCGAAAACTAGAAGATATGCTTGTAGCTGCAAAAACATTAAAGTTAAAAGATTCTCGTGCTAGGAAAAGGCTTTTGTTCAAAGATTTTCCAGGTCCTAATTGAGTTATTTGGGAACATCCTACCCATTCAATGCACCAACCAAGAGCTCTGGCTGGAAAGATTTCCTTTTCAGTTAGTTCTTTTCCTTCTTTCAACAACTTGTAACTGTCGATAACCGAAAGGCCACGGGTTAGCTTGCCTGCAACATCAAGAACACGCAAAGCTGCATCAGTAAGGCAGCTCTAGACATCCTTATTTGGCCTCCTTTTGTTTTCTTTCACAACATTATACACTTGAAACACCCGACTCGCAAAGGTTTTCTGTTTTGGTTTTGGTTTTGGTTTTTCTTTTTTTTTGTCTTTTTTTTTTGTTTTGTTTTGTTTTGTTTAATAATCCATATCTCGAAAGCTTAAATGGTTAGGAGGAGAGCCAACAACGCTACCATTCTCGTGCAAGCTGGACAATGGACAAACATTCGGACAAATATTAATTAGAAAGTCCATAATAAATATATAAGAAAAAATCCAAAACAGATTAAAGACCCAACAATGACGAGTCTTCCTTCACGTGCAGGCTAAGCATATTAAAAATCCGAAACTTATTAAAAAGAAGTCTAACTTATTATTTTGGAGGAAATTCCATTTTTTAAAAAATAACAAAGTCATTTAAGAAAGATAAGCTCAAAGTGGATAAGCTATGCTATTGGTTGGCAGCAAGCCAACCAACTGGTACTAAATTAATCAATAACATTACCATCCGAAAAAAGAAAAGAAAAAAAAAAAAACATTGACCATCTAAGAATGTTTCTAAATATAAATATCAATACCAATACCAATACTTTATTTGACACCAAAATATCTAAAATTTCATGTGTTGATATACTGCTCTATTTTATGTCTTGTACATAAATTTCTCTTATGTCATGAATATTAAGCTTTCAAACCAATAAAAAGGACTTTAAATTTTCCATTTTGAAATTTTTAGATGACAATGTCAATAAGCAATAAATATACCAGACCTTAGCAATATATTATATTTGGTGATTGATAATTTTGTGATAAGCACAACATTACATATAGGAAACTAATTTTCCAACTCAAGAGTCCAATATTGGCACTGGCGTAGAAATTTAACTGTGTATTGTTGATGCTCTGAATTGGCTATTGCTAAATATGAAGATTACAAACAACTTTCTTTTTCTAGACTGCTTTATATGTATAGGAATACTCTCCCATTCAGTATTCGGTTTTCCGCTGGGGGAGAGAGGGGGAGGGGGAACAACCTAAGAGACTAACTGATACAATCTAAATTACTACCCGATACAATCTAAAATACTAACCATTACAAGTGTCATTCGTGTCCGATAAAAATGAGGTGCTGGATACAAGAGTAATGCTATATTTATATACACACCAATATTCAATTAGTTATTAATAATCCACAACTTGTATAAAAAGAGGGGCAGGGGTAAATTCATTTTTTTTAACATAGATTTTAGTGGTTATATGTTATTTTACTTTATTTTTATTTTACCATTATAGGGAAATTGCAAGTATTTTTGAACATTTAATGGTTACTATATTGTAAACAAAAGTTAGGATCATTTCAAAAATAAAAAATAAAAAACAAAAGTTAGGAATGATCAGTGTTATTATTAATTTCATACATTCATTCAAACAAAAAACTTATGACAAGGTAAAATGGCAAAAGCTGATGGCAAAAGAATTTTGGCGTGATACTCTTATAAATTGGTGTCTACGAAGATAACAAGCGAAGTTATTTTCGATGATGCATATTAGTTACCAATAATCTGTAAATAATCTTTGTACGAGATTTAAATGGTTAAATACTTTATTTCATTATATTTTAATTTTAATTTACTGTTTTAGGGGAATCCTTGGATGTTTGGAAAATTTGACGGTCAAGGAGGTGCTTATTTGTTTTTCTTCTTCTTCTTCTTCTTCTTTTTTCTTTTTTTTCTTTTTTTTTTTGGGGTGCTAATGATTCCTTTATCACCTTCAAAAAAGATAAAAATAAAAATTTTTGTGATTTGTATCGCTGCATAGAAGCGATTTAACAAGTCATTGTTCTATATCAAAAGGTTCATACTTGGTTTTTTTTTCCCCGATAATTGCATACTTATCTCTTTGTGCTTTCTTAAGCCCTTTTCCTTGAATAAAAACGTAATGATAAGAAGAATTCTCTTTACAAAGTACAAAATAAATCTTAGTGATGATTTAGTTATACATTATTAAATCACGTTAGAATTTTGTGAGTTAAAAAATATAATATAATTGCTAAAATTTGATCAAAATTGTGCCATAAAGATAGGGTATCTTCCTCAAAAAATACTTCCAAAAGAAAAAGCAAAGGTTGCAGTAAAGACAAAAGTGTGTTATATATATATATATATATATATATATCATATTATCATTTCTTTTGTCTCTTCTAAATACATATCTAAATTCATATGGTATGATCCAAGCAGACAAAACAATATCATGCACGAGAATCTAATTTGGAATCTATTGCTATGAAGATTACCGGCAACATCATTTTTTGGTTAGTATTTTAATAATAATAATCAATAATTGATAATCTATACAAATTGTACAGAAGAAGGGTAAAATGTTTGAGAAGTAAAATTAATATTAACACAGATTTTAGTGCCTATAGTCTATTCTTACTTCATTTTACTTTTACCCCTTTTAGGGGAATTGTTGGTATTATGAATTGAAATGATTAAGAGATGGTGTTCTTATAATGAAATTTGATCAAGTAGACGTCAATATAATATTTAGTTAAAGAGTGTAAGTAATAATTTGTTTAATAGAAAAAGTCTCTCTGGCAAAGGAAAAGGGGCAAAATCGAAAATAGAGGCCAAAGCTGAGGGCATAGTTGCATGAGCTGCACATGGAGAGAGAGAGAGAGAGAATGAAAGTATCCTCATAGATTCAAAAAAATTATATATATATGGATCCAAGAATCTGGGAAAAGAATAACCATTTCAGAACCTAAGGATAATAGGTCGTTTCACAGTGAACAATGCAGGGGTAATGTTAAAATCACAAAGAAATGAACATGACATAGTAAACCAACAAAAAGAAAATTATGGTGCAGAAACTCATTCCTTGCTTTTATTTTTTATTTTTTATTTTTTATTTTTTTGATAAAGATGTGATAAATGAATTTCTTACAAAATAGATATGGATTGTCCACATATTCCGACCAACGCGGTGGGAGCAATTAAAACCCAAATATTTAGTGAGGAAGATAAGCGTCCAATTAATCCACCTAAAGGACATCATTCATGCACTATTATTTTTTGTTTTAGGATTTTAAACGTGGTATAAAGGTTGGAGATCCTTATTAGTAATAATTTGGAGAATACGTTCATCCTTAATTCCACTTAAAAAAAAAAAAAAACAGGTGTAAGAGGGAAGAACATGTAATTTTAAAATAGAAGACGTAAATAAAATTCGTGGAGCATACCCATTTGTGCTAATGACAACGGAAAAAAGGATGATACTCGACAGAGGAAATAGAAAAACCGAAGAATATTTATTCTAGCTTAAAAATTTGTGCTCAGCAGCTCAAATGAGGAAGTTTTGTCTACCCAAGTTCTAATTTGAGCAAACAAGATCTAGGCCATCAGAAGGTCACGTTCGAAAAAATTAACACCGTCGGATTGAATGCAACTAATGTTAAAATTATGGGAGTTCATTGTCAAAAGTTTTACTTGATGAACTAATCTGTCAAGCACGAGAAGTTCAGGGGCATCTATGCAAATAGACCTCAACATAAATGCTTAAAAGTCAAAGTCTGACTCAGGTTGGCGACACCTGGCACGACACTAGCGAATGGAGGACGAAAGACAAAACGCATATTCCCAAACCTTAAAACTGTGTCTGCTTCTTTGAAATATATATATATATATATATATATCTATATATTAAAAAATAAAAATAAAAAGCCGACAGGTCTAGACTAGAGTCTCAGAATCGTCTCTGCTTATTCTGAACGCCGATATCGACACAATGAACTCTGTAGCTAGACCCATTTCCCACCCCCTCTCCGCCGCCAACATCCGCGATCTTCTGGATTCCGTCGACGCTTTTCTCTTCGACTGCGACGGTAATCTTTCATGTCGTTTGTTTTCTTGTCCAGAATCGTACAAATTCTTCTTCTTTTTTTTTTTCCCCCCTATTCTATTGATTTCACATTTTTCGTAATCAGGTGTAATCTGGAAGGGCTACTCGCTCATTGATGGCGTGGCTCAGGCACTTGAGTTCCTTCGCTCAAAGGTCCTCTCTCTCTCTCTCTCTCTCTGTTTTTTTTTTAATAAATGATAAATTTTGATGAAGATTAGATCGATTCGTGTAAAATGGGATTTGGGTTTTGATTATAGGGAAAGAGGCTGGTGTTTGTCACCAACAATTCCACAAAATCGAGAAAGCAATACGCCGAGAAGTTCCAATCCCTCGGCATCTCTGTTACTGAGGTCCATTTTTTGTTCTTACAATACCCAAAAAAAAAAAAAAACCCACAAATTCATCATTTTTTTAATGATTAAAATAGAATTGTGATATTTATTTATTTATTTTTGTTTATTTTGTAGGATGAGATTTTCTCTTCCTCATTTGCAGCGGCTATGTACTTGAAGGTGAACAATTTTCCAAAAGAGAAGAAGGTTGGTTCCTGCACTACACTTGTTCTGTCACGGTTTGAAATTCAATGGCTTTGATTAGTTTTGACTCCGAAAAGCTTAGCTTTTTGATGCCTTTGTTTGCAGGTTTATGCTATAGGCGGCGAAGGGATAATAGAAGAGCTCCAACTAGCTGGGTATACAGGTCTTGGTGGCCCTGTAAGTTCAACATTTTCCCCTTTTCTTGAATGACAATATTGAGCTTGTTTTGTTTTTCATTATAGACTGCATCTAGGAAATTACATTGCATATTCGATATATCGTCTAAACCTTTCACATGATCTGTAATTGTAGCCATTAAGAGAAATTACGGGCTTAATCTGCCCTATACACTTGTTTATCAAGGTAATGAGATCTTTTATAGCCACTTTTTAATGAGAAGACATTGTGTTACAGGAAGATGGTCAAAAGACAGCAGAACTGAAATCAGATTGTCTCTTTGAACATGATAAGAGTGTAATGCAACATCTTTGCCTATTTTCTTAGTTGTTTTACTTGTTACTTTCTGCTTGAAATGAAGAATATCCAAATTCCGTTTCCAGGTTGGAGCGGTCGTGGTCGGATTAGACCAGTATATTAACTATTACAAGCTTCAGTAAGGATTCTTTTTCCTCCTCTCTCAGAATTACTTTGACACAAGACCTGTTGTTAATCGGTAAATGTGTGTGTCGTCAACTGGCAGATATGGAACCCTTTGCATACGCGAGAATCCGGGATGCTTGTTCATTGCTACCAACCGAGATGCAGTCGGCCATATGACTAATTTACAAGAGTGGCCTGGTTCTTTCTTTACTTCCAACCTGTCTTGTTTAAAAATAAAAAAATAAAAAAAATCGAAGTAATTTAGTTATAACATTCAATTTGGGTTGGGGTTTTAGGTGCCGGGTGCATGGTTGCAGCCATCTGTGGATCAACTCAGAAGGAGCCAATTGTAGTTGGAAAACCATCCACTTTTATGATGGACTTTTTGCTAAAAAAGTAAGTAGATCCTATGAAATTTACGGACGACTTTGATATGAACTCAGTCTTCAGTCAAACGCTCGTGCTCTTACATTTTTCCCCTGCATTTCTCCTTGTTATAGCAAAGGAAATATAAAAAAAGATACTTGGAAAATGGAAAAAAATTGCATTTGCATGATTGTAGAACTTGGGTTTCTTAGTCAATGAATTATGCCCTAATCTTTTTGGTATGCCCTATTCCTTGTTTGCAGATTCAATATCAGTTGCTCCAGAATGTGTATGGTTGGTGATAGATTAG
Organism: Ficus microcarpa; assembly: GCA_025413485.1. NCBI lineage: Eukaryota > Viridiplantae > Streptophyta > Magnoliopsida > Rosales > Moraceae > Ficus > Ficus microcarpa. The sequence continues at coordinate 25,642,530 of CM046375.1, forward strand.
ACACTGATATTTTGTTTGGACAAAATGCTGGCTGTAAAACTCTTCTTGTTCTCTCAGGTATTCTCAATTAGCTACAATTTCAATTAAATGGTAATGCTAGGGACACCAACACTAATTTCAACTTTTTATAGTAACTTTGAGTTGTCATCTTATCATCGTCAAACACAATCTTTTGTTGCTAATCGATATGGCAATTTAACCAATAAAAAAAATTACAACAAAGTTGAGATTAGGGTTGAGGTCCCTAGCATTTTATTTTCCATGAAAATGCGGCCATTGGGAGTTAATATCGAACACTGAGTCTCCTTTCCATGTTTTGTTCATTTACAGGCTGCACAACTCTGCCCAATCTTCAAGACCCGTCAAATAAAATCCAACCGGATTACTATACAAGCAAGGTGTCCGACATTTTGGAGTTGATGGAACCATGATCTAGGGATGGGTAATAGAAAATTTTTGAGGCCAATATTCAAATGCCTCTCAGAAATTTGACAGTCTTTCAATTGTGGGCACAGCATACAATAAAGTTGCTGCGTACTCATCTTGATAAATAAAGGATTATGATTTTTTAAAATAATAAGAGAAAAACATATAACAGAGCATGAACATTCAAAGTTGAGGGCGAGAATGGTTCTTATGTTTGTTTTTTTGTTTTTTGTTTTTTGAGAATATCTTATGTTTGTTTTAATACCTTTGATTTTGTGGGGTCTATAAATGCTGAAATTTGTTTATCAAAACGCTGAAAAGAAATTGATCGTTAGAAAAACCTCCTCTATAGCTACAAACAGAATTGTGAGAATTCATCACGAGCTTTTTTTAAAAACACTAGGAATGTTCCATAAATTTTTATAATCATACAAAATTATACATATATTCTTGAAGCCAGATTTGGTCAAATTTAATACTATAAAAACATCTTTTTATTTTAAGGACAAAAAGTTTCAGTAAAAATCAAAATTTCTAACAAAATTAAAGTTGCTTATTCTCAAACGACGGAAAATTTAGCATCGATATTGTTGTCTTTGGGTTTTTTCTCACCATCAATATCTTTAAAATAGACAAATAAAAGGTAGTTTCTGGCAAAGTTTTGATTAATGTAAGCCAAAATAAAATGAGGAAAAGCGACGACAATGGATGTGGTGTTGGAAACAACAAATATTAAAAGAAACGACAACCATGTATAAACGACAATCGCATGAAATGCGATAGCAACTAAAAACGACGTAAAAAAAATAAACGCCAATAAAAAGGAAGAGAAAACGACATGAATTTCAAGTCAACAAATGGGAAACGACAATGGAATAAAAAGAAACAACTAAAACACATAATGAGATAATTGTAAAAACTGATAGGGCGTAGAAAAACAAAATTCATACTCAAGTTATGTCTCCTCCTTTTCTCAACAAAAATCAGTTCTCTCTCTCTCTCTTCTCTCTCTCTCTCTCTCTTTATTTTAATTTTTGTAGTAAAATCATTTTACCTAATTACCCCATCAATTAATCATGTGCATTACGCATGCCTTGGTTCTGTTTGATTTTTAATGGAATTGGAACCAAAATTGCAAACGATTTAGGAATTTGAATATTGTTGAGTCAAAAAAAAAAAAAAAAAAAAAAAAGAAGACTAAATCGTTACTTAAAAGATTGAGGGATTTTTTTGCTGAATTTTTTTTTTTTTGAAAGGAGAGATTGCATAATTTTGAATGCAGTGAAGTAAACCTGAGGACAAAGAAACTACAACATATATTTGATTATGCAATATCATTCCGCTATATATGGGGAGATCACATGGATCAATTGTAATCCGATTTCATTTTTTTTTCATTTTTTTTTTCTTTTTTAGCTTCATTCTGATGTATTAATCTGCGGGAAGGAAGATAGTTTCATTGACTTACCAAATGCGATCAACCGAAACTTAAAACCCAAAAAACCAGAAGACATAATAATAGACAACGACAAAAATCATGTGGTCATACAAGTTCGAACACAATCTGTTTCATTTCAACACAAGATATCATCACGACATCAGTTTATCACATAAAATAATACTTATAATATATCTATATATTAATATAAGCGATACATAATAAGTAAATATGCCATGATGTTGATGTCGTAGATCACGTGGTCTTGGAGGCCGCACGAGATAGTATGATAAAGACTGCCACCAGAACCAGCGGGAAGATGAGAAGAGTGAAAGCAGATGGCGGATGCACGGACCCCATCCCATGCGGAACGAACATGATCACAGATGTTACCACCAACATCATGACAATGGACCAGACACCCCACACAACGTTAATTTGTGATCCCTTCATCTTTTCTAATGTGATAATCTTCTCAATGCGGGACAAATGTAATTAGAGGGACAATATTTGTATGGTAGTGTTAGTGAGTTTTGTTTTGTGACATCGTACGTATTAATATGTTTGCATGGTGACTGTTCGGAACGGTTACGACGGCTGGCCATCCGGTGCATGGTTTAGGTTTTCCTGATATGTGCCTACGACACTCAATTCAGGAAAGGAAAAAAATATTAAGAAAATACGACGCGACGTTTGGTTGAAAGAATAATAGTTGCCGCTGGTCTCTTTTTTTTTTTTTTTTTTGGGGAAAATGGATTTACTGAATTTAGAGCGTGGCAATTGGCAAAACCGTTTAACTCAGAGAGAGACAGAGACAGAGACAGAGATTTTCGTATTGTTATCCAACTATTCCACCCTTTTTGAGGGTTTTTTTTTTAATTTTTTTTATTTTTTATAATTATGTTTTAAGCTAAACTCTTTTGGTATGTAATTTAGCAAATTGTTTTAAAAAAATAAAAAAAATAATAACTCTTTTTTAGGAAAAAAATAACTTAAAGCAAATATTTGTGCTTTTTTAATAATTTTTTTCTACAAGTAAAAATCAAAATTTCGTTTTCTTATTTTGTTTTGTTTTGTTTTGTTTTTTTTTTTTAAACTTTTAGGGTAGAGATTCGAACTCTACACTTTTAAATGGAGTCAAATATGATATTATTACCAGGCTATACCTGTAATCACTTGTTTTGTTTTGTTTTGTTTCGTTTTTTTTGTTTTTTCTAAAAAACAGTTCATCTCGGATTCCACGTATATTTATATCTCCATATATGGGTAGCCGGTAATAAGCATTTGCAGTACCTAAACTATTAACTTATGGCGACAACTAGTCCCTTTTTTTTTTTTGGTTGAATAGTCCATTAATTCAATATCTTTACTTAAGTTTTGGTCTCTAACACAAAAATATGGTCCAGATTTTAAATTTTAACAAAAATGAATACGTGTTTACATGTTTAACAGGTTTCTTTTCATTTTTTTCTTTTTTAAAAGATTGTGTATTAACTTTTTTTAAAAGAAAAAAAAAAGAATATGTTATTAAAAACAAAAAGCATCTCATACATTAACGACCAAACAAGCTCACTAGGAACCGGCAGCTCTGCTTACCAAAAAATAAAAATAAAAATGAATGGGCTCTATTATCTTCTCAATACACATGACATAACTTAACTCTTGAAAAAAAGAAAGAAAGAAAGAAAGATAATAAACTAAACTCATCTGACAATAAAAGACCGAACTCATTGCAATGAGAAGAAGAATTCTTCAAGAATAATTGTCAATGCATTTGATTTCACAAATTAAAGATCTAGACCAACATCACGAGCCCGTGAAAGACTGACAGTGATAGGTTTAGCTTCCGCGTCACAGATAGAGAAGGCTTTATCAAGCTTCTTAACAAGAGCAGCCATAATAAAATCTTCAGAATATCGAATAACAACAATGGCTTTTAGAATTATATCCTTGAAGAAGAGATCGATGCATCTATATTGAGTTTGTAACATAAATGATCGGGACGGTTTTATTTCGCAACTTCATGGTAGAAAAGTTTTGATATCACCCAAGTCTTAAAGTACTATCCATTCGATTGGTTGGAGATCACAATTGTGCAGGGGAAAAAAAAGCTCAATAAAAAGTTTAAGTTCTAAACTAATATATATTTGTCGTTTGGCTTTCAAGTTCAAATCTAAATTTTTTATTTTAGTTTTTGATTTTTTTTGAAAAGTCAATATAAATTATAACAAATTTTTGAAAAGCCAATCAATTTTAACTTAACAATTCTATTTCAAATTCATACACCAAATGCAAGCTAAGTTCAAAGATAAACAAAATCATTTTTTAGAGTAATTGCTGAGTTGTTTTTTTAATTAAAAAAAAAAAAGGCTCAGTTGTAAATGCATGCAAAAAAGAAAACAAATGCAAGGTTTTACTCAAAAGAAAAGACAAACAAGTGTGTATATATATATATATATATAGAATCACTTTGAAACTTGCCCAAGTACTAGTATTACCCCTCTGACGTCTATGCGTTCTCTATTTTTTCAAAGTGATTCTTACTTATTGCCAGTTCATATTTCTCATTTTTCTTTTCAATAGAATAGATGTCCATCGACTTTAGTATTAATATAACCCATTACTATAGTTTTCGACTCCATAATCATCCAGTAACCGTGTAATAAACTAAATTTGTATGGTTTTTGCGTAATTTAATTTCTTCCTCAAAGGCTAATGTCGTTTCTTTTATTTTCTTGTACCATGACATTATTTCATTTTCCAGCTTATTGTTATTCTAGATCATAGTTTTCCCCTTTTACTGTCGTCTTCTAGCTAGGCCTATTGTATTTTCAATTGTCGTCTACGCTAGGCCTATCGTATTTTCAATTGTCGTCTAAGTATAATCTTGTCGTCTTCTAACTCACCTATATCGCGTCCCTTATAATATTTGTTGGTCGTACGGTTAAAAGTAATGACAATAAATGAAAATTTCTATCTTCGTTCACACGGTATTGCCACGCTCTAACCGGTGTGGTGTCAACCATTCTCAATTACGGGAAACGTCACGTCGTTTTATATTTATTTATTTATTTCCTGAATTAGAGTCGTAAGCATATATATATATATATATGGAAAACCTTATTATACCATGCACCTTTTGGCCAACCGTCGTAACCGTTGCGAACAGTCACCATGCAAAACTATAAATACTTACGTACAATCTTACAAAAACAAAACCCACTTATACACTTTCATACAAAATATTCTCACTCTAATATTTGTTTATAATTAAGATCATATCAAAATCATATTAGAAAACATGAAGGGATTCCAGATTAACGCTGTGTGGGGTGTATGGTCGGTCGTGATGATGATGGTGGTGGCCGCGATACAATTGTTTGTGCCACAAGGAATGGGGCCAGTGCATCCTCCTTCAGCCTTCACTCTCCTCCTCTTCCCGCTAGTTCTGGCGGCAATTTTCTTCATCATGTCTCGCGCTGCCGCGGCACAAAGTGATCCACAACATCAGCATGACGACATAAACTATCTATTATTTGTCTTTTACATGAATATTAGTAGTTTACAAATTATATGAAAATAAAGTTATGTCGTGATTGGTTATTGAAATGAAATAGAACTGTTTCCGTACTTGTTTGGACCATGTTATTGTTGTTGTTATGTTGTTGAACGCAGATTTTGGCATTTTGCTGTCTTTTTAAGTTTTGGTTCGTCATACTTGGTATAATATTTACAGAAAATTATTTACTTATTGTGGAAGGTACTGATATTCTTCCTTCGGCAAACAATACCAAGATAAACTTATAAAAAAAAAAAACACTGATATCAGATTACAAAATACGTTAACCTGCAATAATCACCCAGTTTATATAAAGTGAATCCACGAATCTATTATTTGTCAGCTGTTTTACTTGCATACAAAATCATGCAATCTCAGAACGTCTTTGTTTCAAAAATATTTTAGAAAATGTGAAACAAAGTAGTATAATGCAAATAATTTACGGTCCACATGCAAGAAAAAGTAGTCTTGCTCATAGAAGAAAGAAAAGATACGTTTGATTTTTAAGACCACAATTATTCAGTAAAAATCAATCTTTCTCAAGTAACAAAAAATAAAGTGGATTATTCTCAAATGGAAGAAACATTAAAGATAAAGATATGTCTTTGGGGTCTATCTCGTAAATAATCCATAGTTGTGTGTGTGTGTGTGTTTTTTTTTTTTTTTTTTTTTTTTTTTTTTTTTTTGACTCAATTACCGTAGAAAACGACAACAATGGATGTGGAGTTGGAAACAACAATTGTCAAAAGAAACGACAACTGATTAGACATGACATCATTTTAAAACGACGTAAAAAGGAATAACGCGATTAAGCCAACAAAAAAATAAAGTATAGAAAACGACAGGCATTTAAAGTCGACAAATATTAAGTCAAATGACAATGGAATATAAATCAACAACTAAACACATAATGAGATAATTCTAAAAACTGATAAGGCATAGAAGACGACAATAAATACGGGGAAATGGCCGTCACTTCAGAACGACGATGGGCTGGAAAATGGCAATAATATCATATCACGAGGGGGGGAAAAAACGACAATAGCACCCAAAGGGAAGAAAATTAAACTCAAAATTACGGTAATTAATTTCATTTTTAATCTGTCAATTTATTTGTTTATTTATTTTGAAATTTTAGTCACTACCACAAAAATCTACAATAGATTTTGAATTTAACAGTAATAACTACTTTTTTTTTTTTTTTTTTTTGGCTAAACATGTAATTTATTGAACAAGGCAACAGACACAAAAAAAGGAGAGAGCCGACCAAGACAAGGCTGACTAGGCGGACAAAACAGAAAAGAAAACAAAGTAGAAGAAACGCTACACACAAATAAACAGTCTAGTAGTGAGTAGCGGACCATTCAATACAATCCGAAAACACAGCAAAAGGAACCGAATTCGAATCAATGGTGCCGAATTTGTGAACATGACCGCACAATTAGAGAGATTACGAGCAGCAAAATTAGAGCTCCTGTCGGTCCTATCAAAATCTACAATCTTAAAAGCAGAAGAAAGAACAGATCAGTCAGATTTGATATTCTTCAATTGCCAAGGACAGCAATAACTGCGTGTTTGTTATTCCTATTCTGACAACGTAATCCCCCCCCTTTTTTTTAGTCCATCAATGTAAACTCTTTAAGTTTTGGTCCCTAGATAGCGAACACAAATCTACAATAAATTTAAAAATTAATTACGTTGTTTAGGGCATGTTTGGTGATAAGCTTATTTTGAACTAAATTGTATTTTTTTCATCATGATTTTTATATTTTTATGAAAAAGTTTTTTATTTTTTCTGAAAAAAATTTTTGTCTTTTCTGAAAAGTTACTATTGAAACTTAAAAATCTTAAACTAAACTCATTCACCAAACACCCTCTTAGCTTGTTAAATTTAAATTTGAAAGAAAATCACATAATTAAATGTAAAGTTTAAATCCTCTATATCCCAACTTTAAAATATATATATATATATATATAGAATACTCACTTTAATACTCTTAAAAACCAATAGTTTTCTTAATATTATTGTTTGAAAGAATCTGCTAGTCATAAAAATAAAAATAAAAAACCTTTGAAAATCAAACTGTTTTGCATTTCATGTGACTTCTTTTGAAATAGTTCAAGTTATCATATTATTTGCGACCGGAAGGAAAGATCAGTACTTCATATATAACTTCGTTGACATACCAAAAAAGACGAACCAAAACTTAAAGACCCAAAAAGCCAAAATTTGCATTCAACAACATAACTACGACAATAATAATCACGTGGTCAAAACATTACGGAAACAATACATATTTCATTTCAATATAACATGACATATAACTTTATTTCATACATAAATACTACTATTAATATGAACAACATGATTAATATGTCGTCATGTTGATGTGGTAAACAATTACTAGAACGAGTGGGAAAAGGAGAAGAGGTGAAAGCAGATGGTGACGTGACGTGACGTGACGTTTAGAGCCTGACGTTTACTTTGTCCAACACCTTATCATATACGACGTAACGTTTCCGGTAAAGGATAATTGGTTAACACCACACGGTGTAGAGCGGGGCAATACCGTATGACCAAGATGAAATTTTCATTTGTTTACTTTGTCTCGTTACGACCAATAGATGTAATAAGAAAAGTTATTAGACGACGGCAAAATTATACAGCGCCAATGACATGAATAGACGATAGGGCATAGTATACGACACTACAAGGGGAAAAACGATGTAAACTTAGAATGACAATAAGCTGGAAAAATGACAACAATATCATGGCAAGAGAAAATATAAAAAGAAACGACGATAGCCTTTAAAGATGAAATTAAAACTCTGCATCCATATATATCACTCGTCACCGAAAAAAAAAAAAAAAACCCTCAATTATTCTTTTAAAATAAAATTTCATTTTTCTAAAAAAAAAAAAACTAAAATTCATACTTTTGTTTAGGAAGTAAATAAAATTAATACTTAACTATCTCTAAAATTCATACTTTTGTTTTGAAAATAAATAAATTGGTCACTCAGCCTGTATTGTTGTGAGTTTTTTGATGGTAGTGACTGTGTTTAGCATAGTGGCTTCATTGAAGTGGATCTAATGTTGTTTAGAGATGGTTTCCAGCGGCTTTGAGACGTTTTGTGATGTTTTTCCCGTCTGACGATAGTACTCTTTTGGGGTTTTATTCCAAACGGTGGTGAGCTTCTTATAGAGGTGGTGGTTCTAGCTCTAGATGTTGATGGTGGTAGCATGTGTATTTTACGTTCTCCTATTTGAAGACATCTCGTCGGCTTCACTGCTTGTCTCTCAAAGTATTCCTCCTACTCTGATGGTCCTCTTATCGATTGCACTTTCTTTAAAGGCTTGCGACGGTTGTACTTTAGTATTTAGTTTTTTATATTTTAGTCTGATAAAGACATTGATATTTCCGCCGTAATTTAGCAATTCATTGGAGTATTACATCTCCAGCCTCTTTTGTTTCATTTACCTGTTGAATTTGATCATAACCTTTTTGCCCGGGAAAAACACACACACAAACTGTTTTCCTATTTTTATCTTATGATTTCACAAAAATAACACCTTTTTTCACTCAAATATTGAAATTTACTATTTGACACATCAATTTAGAACTTTACATGGTTGACCTTCTGTCTCTATATTATTCATTATAACACTAGCATTTCAACTGCTATAAAACTTTTTATGAAACTCGACTAGAAAAGAAAAGGGAAAAAACAGGAACGTCTGAAAACCACAACCTTGTTATAAGTATTATATGTGTGTGTGTACATATATATATATATATATATATATAGGAATATGATCAGGTTAAAACAGGGCAACCTTCAACGTTGATGCCAGGGGCAGTAGGGCAACTAGCGAGAGGGCAGTGATCATCCAAATCCAAACCCCACCACCTCATTCCATTGATATCCCTTATCTGCAACATGAAGTAGCAGAGAATCGCCATGAAAGCCACTCCGGCGTCAAGCCCCGCCGACAAGATGTAGTTGTGCCTGGCCCACCAACCTTTGAATCTCCTGTACACCACGAAGTTGAAGAACAGCCCCACGGTGCCCCAGCAGATGTAGTTCACGGCCCTGGCCGGCGGCATTGCTCCTGCGCCGCCGAGGATGATCGGTACGTGGATGAGGCGGAGGAACTTGTGCTGCGGAAAGGCCCGCGAGAGGAGGTAGAACGGCAGCGGAGCCAGGGCGCCGAAGAGGAAGAAGTAGTTCATGTGGGGGTAGTGGCCTAGTCTGCCGAACATCCGGAGTGGCCCCACCACTCCCCAAATTATGGAGGCGTTGTAGAAGACGTCGTCGCCCGGGCACGTCCACGGGCTTCCCACCGGCAGTTTCGACGGTTGGCAGATGTCGGTTACCGATGTCAGTAGCCACCACGCTGTTCCGAAGTATACTGATGATGCCACCACCGTCCCCACTAGCTGCAATTAAGAACATAAATTTTATGGCAGTTTTTTTTTTAAATTTTTTTTAAGCCATAAATTTTATGGTAGGTAAAAGGAGAAAAAATGTGCACTTTTTAGAGATAAAACTGAAAAAAAAAAAAAAAAAAAAAAAAAGGTTCACTGGCGACACTCGGCCATGGTGGCTCCACCCCTACTTGAAACGGAAACTAAGTGAAAATGTTAAAGTACTCGTAGTTTAGTTTGATTTAATGACAGTTTCTACGAGCAAAATGCTATTTTTTCTGTCTAAATTTATGTCCTGTTCTACCTGAACAATGAACATGGACTTTGGGGGAATCTTCATGTAGTGTCCCAACTTGAAGTCGGAGAGGAACATTATGGCCTGTGTCATGCTTATATAGCCATAGGTCTTGAATGCAACATTTGCAAGGGGTCTCCCCGGATACATGAAACCGATCACAAGTTCAGTGATCACGTTTAGTCCTGGTTGCTGCAAATGATAAATTTTACGGTATAGTTAACGCCAATTATTAAAAGGAAACTGAGGTTAAATTGTCGACAATTTGGAGGTGAGAAAAACCTGATTTGTGGTAGCCGTGATGACACCGATTGGGAGAGTGAAGAGCAGGGCCATCCCCATTGCTAGGAGAACACCCCAGTAAGGGAGCTGCAATTGTTTGCCAAAGCCTTCACAAGCAAGCATGGCAAGTGACAGAACCACCATCAAGATTGTGTAGAACCACCACTCCGGAACAGCCTCATAGTTCTTCTTCATCAGTCTGGTATGCACGTCTCCGAACTTGTTTTGGAATGTTGCCCTTGTCTGTTGCCAAATCTCTCTGTGTTTCAAAAATTAAATAGTCAACAAACTAGAAAAACCACAAAATCAAGTTTTTTTTTTTTTTTTTAAATTTTTTTATCACAAATTTGGATAATACTTGTACCTTCCATGGAAAAGAGCAACATGAGATAATGTTGCAGCCAATGTCGCAAAGCTTAGGCCATAAGCGTAAACGAAGAAGATACTGAGATTGATTTTGCTGTAGTCAACATATCCTTGATCATTAAATTGAAAGGTAGTTTCATTCAAGACCAGTGAAACATTATATGTTTGCCCATTAGCGTCGAACACGTGTGACGAGAAAATGGGAAATCTCTTCGCCTGATAGGCATTGGTCCAGTAAGCTATCGGGATCAATATGTAGAGAATTATGCAGAAACCAACCATGATGTTGACAATTGCAAAGCCAGGGGTGGCTAAGGGAGATCCTAAAAATCCGGCCACAGTCGACCAATCAAGGGCAAACGAGCCTACGCCGAGGCCACGGAGGCCAGAGCCAATCTGCTGGGCAGTGATCGAGTCCTTCCATATCCAACAGACGAAGGAGAGGGCTGTTATAGATGGAAACAGATAGTTGGGAACTATGTAGTATGCAAAGCTTGATACAAGCACCATAAGAAAAAACTGCAGCCTTGTTAAGCCTCCTTTTGGCCTTTTTTCCACATCATGCAATGCCCTGCCGGTTTAGAAGAAGTTGTTATTAGCAGTGAGGAAATAATTCATAAAGAAACTTAATTACTCATATACATGTGTGTGTGTGTGTATTTGCGTTGATCAATATTCATATGCATATACTAGCTAGAGTGAACCTGAAGAGGGAGACTTGAACCAAGTTGGAAGGCCACCACATGTATGGCGAATCAACGAGAAACCTTCGGAAAATCCCTGCCCATCCATATCCTAGCATCTGAAATTTCCCATCAAGAACATATAAATCGGTATCCATATTACAGATATAGTTGCAGAGAAAACACATGAAATTTATTTCAAGAACCACAACAATGAGAAGATTCTTATCAATTTTTGAACTAATTAATGATTCCTGAGTTCAGTAACAACCTGAGTTGTTTGTGCCAGCAACATAGCTGCAACGGGATGGATATCCCGGATATAGAAAGCCTTGATGATTGTAATAATGTTCACAGCATAAACACCGTTTGAACCCGAATTCGCAAATATTGTGATCAGGACATGCTCTTTTAAGTTAAAGGGTCCTGGATTCAGCGAAAACGACCAACTCGTTGCAGGTATCCGAATCGATCTCTTTGGTAGTTTTGCAGCCATGAGAATCCCAATTGGAAGCACCACAATTTGAGCCGAGACTGATGATATGTACAGCGCATTTTGGCGGTAACCAAAGAACTGGTTCAGGAATGCAAGAACAGCACATGAAACGATCCCCAGAAACCATGTTCGAAAAGTCAGGCACGGTAACGTTGGATCGTCGGTGATCGGAACTGTCAGCCTGACTTGCTCAATCGGAGAATCATTCAACTCATCATGATCATCTGCAAGGGAAAAAAAATAAAAATTATGGAAAAGAAAATAGGATTTGGCAAATAGTTGCCGAAATAAAAAGGCTAATTACCAGATTTATGCTCCATAGTTTCACAAATTTGAAATGTTTGCTCTCTCAGATCATGAATCAGCTGTCGAAGCTAATATAGGACTATCAAAAACTCCAATGACGTACGCAATGATCGTTGAAACAACATAGGAATCCTCAGTGGTTGTTACTGGTTGTCTTGTCGTTTTCCGCATAATTTCTTTAGCTGTTTCTGAAACGTTTACCGGATTCAAAAGATTCCAATCCGAACAGTACTTGAAGGAGAGAATCTTCCATGAAAAGGGCAAGATACAAGCAGTTAAAACTGCTGAAACGTGCATTATTAGATAAATAACCAGGAAAAAAAAATAACTGAGCTGAACTCGTGTTGTGAATGTATTGCTGTCACGCAGTAAAAACAATGCGACGTTTATTTATGAATAAATATCAGAGTAACCATTTAAAATCGTTTATCCGCGTTGAGGACAAATAAATAAACCATATTACATTGATTTTCTACCACGGGAACTTCAAGAAGGCAAGGCTTACCCAAACCAGTAAGATGTATAAATGTATTATGATGATAACAATATTGATGAACAGCGAGGCGCATTTAATTGCCTTAAATTCTGGACCATCATTATTATCTGCCATCAAATAATTAAAGCCGGCAGGTCATGTCAGCTAAATTAATAACCAATTTGCAAGTAAAATGCCATTACTTTTTTTTTTTTTTGTTTTTTGTTTTTGGTAGTGATCAAACTCATGGATATTTGTAGAGGATGCTATAGAAATCAAAATCTAAGGTCAGCAGAATGAGCTGGCTGCAGTTTTAGAAAGGAAAAATTGCGTTCATATATGTTTTGTACTTTTCGATAATAATTTTGTGTTTCTCAAAATAATTACAGAAACCCTCTCTAATTTATAATTTGCAGGTTTAAATTGGCTAGTTTTCCTTTCTCTCTCTCTCTCTCTCTCTCTCTCTCTTTTAATACAGAATTATACTCCAACTAATGAAAATAAATCAAGCAAATTAGTTATTAAAAAAAGAAAAAAAATAAAACTACATCATTATGCTTTAAAAATGCTTGATTTGAACTTGCTCAGGATTTATTTTGATGCAATACATGTGCAATATTACGTAGAATGGAAATATATATTTATTTGATAAAGCAACTACGACATAAGAAATGGTAGAGCGCATAATAATTAGGGATGACAATTTGTATTAACGGATCGTGTTCGTGTTAATCTGTTTATTAATTGTGTTAAAAAATATAAGATTCATTTAATAAAACTTATCAAAAAAATATTATTTCAAATATGATTTGTTAATTAATTATATTGATCGTGTCAATTCAAATAAATATGAACAATGTAAAAAACAAAAACAACGCTACATGGCCAAGAAGAAAATGAAAAATTTACATCATGACATTTACTTCCGAAATGCCTATCGATGAGCTAACTCGCACCAGTCCAAACCTCGTGAGCTACTTGTATGGGCTAAGACAAAAACATCACTATTTAAAAAATAAGAAGAGAATAAAATGACCATATTATAGCTTAAACCGATCATAAAGCTCGTGAACTTGTGAAAATAAAACACTAAGATCTAAATCATGACACTAGCTAATGTGATTTGATTGAGTAAACACATTAATATGTTGATGTGTATTATGATATAACGTGCGGTTATGTATATCAAGTAAAATTTTCCAATTTCTATATATGTTAGGCTATATGTATAATTGAATTAAATACGTTGGAGAAATTCTGTGGTGCTTGCGTAGAGGACGCAACAACTTGAGCTAGCCGGAAACTTGCACATCATAACCACGAGCATTTCCCAATGAGATATGCATGCCATTATTTCTCACTCCCAAATGAAGAAGGAATATTATATATATTTGTTTTAGTGTGAAATTAATATGGCAGTTGAACATTCAAATTCATATTTAAGAGAGTACATAGCTGTGTCCGTCTAGCCGGATATGCTTTATCACAATCTTCGTCACCATTACATACATCGTACCGGCACATACATGTATAAACGCTCTTATTCGATACTTTTTATGAAATGACACTTACAAACCTTTTTTTATTCGTTATTTTATCAACCAGTTGATTACATGATATTTGTCATTTCCATAAATAGTTCTAGATAATTTATATTACAAAATTCTAAGTATAAAGTTACATGTAAATAAATTAATAGGTACAAAATTCTAAATGTTATGTTATAATTATGGATCTATTTGGCTGTCGAACTTGAGACATTTAATTTTCTCTATGTATATTCTTCTTTCTATTGTTTGGTAGTCAAACAAGTTCGCAATTGTGACTCTATATTTACAATCATGCAACAATTGATTGATTTACATATAATTTTATGTAAAATTATATGTAATATGATACTGTTTAGAATTGTCATTACAAATGATATGAATCACTAAAAAACATCACAAAAATTATAAATGCTGTTTTATAAATATGTCAGATAAAAGACTAGAGAAATATGTGTGTGTATATATATATATAGATGTATGTGAATATCTTTAATCTTGTTGATGTCTTATTATTAATCGACAGAATGTATTGCGTTTCGTGCCAAATAGTCAATAATGCTACGTACGTATGACATAGGTTGTCAATGGCAAATCATTTTTGTTTGGTAAGTAAGCCTTTCGTCAATGGCAAATCATTGAACCATACTTCATCATACATGTTGTCTAATTATTTGCTGTCTTGTAATAATTTATATTGAAATTCCTTGTCACGTCCCCAATCCCTTTACCTATTCTTTTGCCTCCAGCTAATTAATTAAAGCACTTTGTGTTGTATAAAAAAATTATGTATATACAATGTCTTCTGAACCTAGCTAAAACTTCGTTTTTGTTCGAGGTATAAATTAACTTTGCTTAACTTACGTGCTTAATGTGTGCGTGTTTAAACATACACACACCTCGGTTCATAACTCAATATATAAATATCCGCAAAGTACGAGGATTCACGTTCCAATTGCCCTTGTATAAGTCATGTAGTGTTATTGAGGGGACAATTAAATGAAAAAAAAAAAATCTAAACTCTAATTTTGAGGGGTTTGTATTTTACCCTTTTACCCCTCTTTCACGATGGGGTGGAGGGATCTAAGGTCTTCCTTAACCCCCTTTAAGGGGAAGGGGATCTAGAGCCCTTTATATCCCTTGATTATCCAGTGAGACTCAGATCTAGAGATCCATTTTGGTACGTTAAACTTATGTTTGAGACATATATTTCGAAAGTTGTTTTAGAAAAGATTTCAATTCAACTTAAATTTTTTTTGCTATTGAAATCTAGCATACTCAAGGCTTGTTTGGCCTTGTTGTTGGTTTTTAGTCTTCAGAATTGTGTTTCCAAAGATGAGAACAAAAACAATTCTCACCATGTTCTCAAAAATTTATGATGTTTGGCAATTGTTTTGAGAAAATAGATTTATAAAATGAAAACAGAATATACATATTTGGATTGAAATTTTAAAAATATTATTATTATTATTTTTTAAATTGAACCTCTATAGTTTATCGAGGTCAGGTTTCGAGATAGGACCCCGAGTTGGGTTTTCGCACGATGGTCGGGCTTGGATTTCTGAACTGGTGTTGAGTTTGGGTCGGGTTCAGGTTTCGAATCGAGGTTGGGGTTGGGTTTCGGTATCTGGAGTCGATGTCAGGTTTCTAGACAGGTTCAGGTTCAAGTTTCGAGACAAGGGTCAAGGTTAGGTTTTGATGTCGGAGTTGAGTTTCTAGACATGGGTCAAGGTCGGTTTTGAGACCAAGATCGAGGGTTTTCTGGACGAGGGTCGGGTTTCATGACCGAGGTTAGGGTTAGGTTTTAGGATGAGGGTTGGAGTCAGGTTTTAGTATCAAGGGTTGGGATCGGGTTTCGGAATGGAGTCGGTTTCGACCTTGACCACCGTATCCTGTCATGGACCCCAATCTTGAATATTGTCTTTGATCTCGAATGCCACCTCGATATCGATCCCGATTCTCGACCTAGACCCTCAAACCAAGTGGAGTGGTTTCTTTTTAATTTTAAATGTATCCTAGTAAAAGTTGTTTTCAGAAAACACCGAGAAATACAAAAGGTTTGTTTGGTACTCAAGTTTAACTTGAGCTAAATTGTACTTTTTTTTTTGTCTTTTTCTGAAAAAGTTTTTTGTCTTTTCTGAAAAGTCAACAAAAATTAATATTTAAACTTAAAAATCTTAAACTAAACTCATTCACCTAATACCCCCAAAATGTTGTTTTCTGAATTTTTTACTTTCTGTAACTCTGCTTTTTTAAAACTATTATCAAAAAATAATAGCCACATACATTATTTTGATTTTAGAGAACAAAAATAGTGCTTAAAAAAAAAAAGAGTTTTAAATCGAATGGCGAAAGATATTTAATTTTAGTTATAATCTTTTTGAATTTTTCTTGTCAAACCTCCGCGCCAAATATACTCTTATACAGGGTCACTTTGAAATATTCAAAAGGGGCCTGTAAAGGATGACGTGTCGCAATCGGCATGGACCAAGAATATCCTTTGATTGGTCAACCTTCCTATAAAAAGGTGTACTTTGCTATTTTTCATTCTCTCTACTGCTTGTCTGCGTTGAGCATCAGAATGTTTTTGCAGGCACAACTACAACATTATGACAGAAAAATATGGTGAACAACATAGAAATATCTTTGATGTTGTGATTTTCACTCCAACAATATATATTAGATGCCTATAACATATAGGATATAAAAATATATATTGTATATAGGATATAAAGTAAAGGGGGTGTTTGGTGAATAAGTTTAGTTTAAGATTTTTAAGTTTTAATAGTAATTTTTCAGAAAAGACAAAATTTTTTTCAGAAAAGACAAAAATTTTTTTCAGAAAAAGACAAAAATCATAATGAAAAAAATACAATTTAATTTAAACTAAACTTATGGCCAAACGAACCCAAAATATATATAGCAATTCTCTATTATCCGGCATTGCCATTCGTCCGATTAGAGATAGAGGAAAAAAATGAGAGAAAGAGACCAGCCGTTTCTTGGCCGGCTGCCGTATAACTGACTTTTCCTATATATATATATATATATATATTCACACACGCTACACTCTAAATACGTAATGATGCCGAAGATGTAGCCAAAAGCCAAAGTCTATAAGTTTTCATGAAGACGAAAACAAATTAACAAAAGGTAAAGTACCAAGCTTGTTATGGAAATGAGTGTACAAAGGCCATGCGCAGCGCAATCAGCGCTTCCATTGGGGTTAGGCATACTATACTTTCTGGAACCAAGGGTTAAGGGTTAACTATTTTTATATTATATAAGATATACATATATATATATATATATTTGGCTTTGTCTATAGAGGTGAAACTGTTGCGCAGTTTGCTAGCTGTTATCATTTTTTACACTGCTAATAGATATATATATATATATATATATTCGGCTTTGTCTATAGACGTGAAACTGTTGCGCAGTTTGCTAGCTGTTATCATTTTCTACCCTGCTAATGGTTTCCGATCTTGTTGTAGCAGCAATTTAAACAAAACAAACTGTTACAATGTGGCTAAGTTTCCGAAAAATCAAATAAATGGATATGAAAAAGTGCAAAAAAAAAAAGTGAAGTAGGTAAATTGAAGTAACTAGCATTTTTATGAAGATAATTAATATAAATAACAAGGTTTTTAGAATATTTGAAGTAAATAGTGAATTTACTAGGTAAATTAAAAATTTAATAAATGAAAAAAATTTATTAGATAAATAAAATATTTATAAGAAGCAAATAAATAAACTTGGTAAATTTGTTATTTGCTGCTCTTTAGTACAAATATTTTTAATTTGCTTCTTTCCGCTATTGAGGTATATGCAGAAATGGACTCCAAGATATGTTAGAGTACTACATCTATTATGGGGCCAAATATTGCAGCCCAATAACCATGAGTTTTTGTACAAGGTTAGGGTTTTCTTCTTCTTCTTCTTCTTCTTCTTTTTATTTTTTATTTATTATTATTAGTATTTTTTTAAGGTAACCATGTCCAACAAATTTATTGCTTCTTTGACTCGTAAAACAACAGGGAAAAATGCAATTGTATTGTCCACCCCTCGCATATCTTCCAACTGTTATTGTCAGGTTTATGAATCATCCTATTAGTCATCAGTTTTTGTTTTTTCAATTTCAAAAAATAAGAGACATTTGGTGGCAGTTTACTTGCTCTTAATTAAGAATGATTTCATCTGACTTAGACCAGCGGACACCTAAGCTTAATTGGTAATTAAACTAAAACTTGGATCAAGTCAAATTTTATGTCTTTTATTAAAAATAAAAATAAAAGAAAACAAGTCAAAATTTGAGTACAAAAAGGAAATTATTAATTAATCCATCTTCAGTTGCAAACGAGTATTTTCTTTCCCTTCTAGTTTTGTTTTATTTAGTTCAATTTAAATTAGGGGATTTCCATATGTTCTCAGTACCTAAAAAAAGAAAACCATTGATAATATACATTAAAAATTATTTATTCTGCATTCTTTTTATTTTGATATATTATAAATAAATTTTGACAGTTAAAAACATACAATATTGATGTGGAGTACCTTCGTTATAAACTTCTCGATCTTTTCATAAAATGGAGAAGATGAACTAAATTCTTCTACTCAAATTTATTACAAAAAAAAAAGAGAGAAAGAAAATGGTGAAGGCATAAAAATATACAAAAGTAGCAACTCTTCAGGAAAAGTAAACGAATCCAAACTGAACTAGTCATTGCTTTGAGATACAGTCTAGAACACGACAGTAAAAATATCCAAATAAAGTAGCGTAAACGAATCCAAACTAAACTAGCTAGTTATTGCTTGAGATGCAGTCTAAAACACAACAGTAGTAATAATATTAATTAAATCTGCGATACTCTGAACTGTCGAAGTAATTTACTTGTCGGATTCCTTGGCCCGTGGAGGAGGTCCCACTTCCAGAGTTTTTGGTCCACAAGGAAGGAACTTCACTTGAGGCAACACCATTTCTCTTGGCCAACAGGGAACTTCATCACTTTCTTTTTTTTTTTTTAATTTTATTTTTATAATCTCAACTTAAGATAACTTTTTAGAATTATTGACTGAGTGTTGATTATTAAGTCACTATATTCAATGCTTAATTTTTTTTAATTGATCAAACTTGTAACATTCTCCTCAAAGTCTCGTCTAATTCATACTTTCACAAGAACAAACAATCTTATGCCACCACGTTTAATGGTTTCTCTGTATAGCTTTTTCTATATATTACGAATTTGGATTATTAAACTCTTTCATGTCAGACCATTTGCCTTGTATATGTATATCAGTCAGGTTTTTTTTTTTTGGACCAAAATTTTTATTTTATTTTATTTTTCCTTCACTCCCCCTAACTTTGTCGTTATCCCCTAAAAAAAATTGAAAAAAAAAAAACTTACAATTTATAGAGCAACAACAACTTTAGTCTAGATGAAGAAATTAAACAACCATAGATCTTAATTAATACGCCTCCAATTAAAAGAGCCTCGACTAAACCAAGATAAATTATTCTGCCCACAAACCGTCAAAACCACACAATTATTAATTAGTAATTAATTTGTTGTGCTCTCACCTTTTTCCCTTTTCTTCTTCAATTGTACTATTGTTATCTTTATGTCTCTCTCTCTTTTGTGTGTGTGTGTTTTTTTTTTTTGGAAGGTAAAAAAAAAAAATTTTTACACTCAGAAAATGGCCTTTTTTTTTTTTTTTTACTTCGAATTCAACTGCAATATTTTGTTTTTCCTTTTATTTGAAGTGTAATTTTTCGTTCAAGACACTGTTTATTTATCAAGGAAGAGAGAATTGAGATATATCACCTTGGCGAGTTACAATTAAAGTTAATGGTTTCTGGCTTAACATTATCCCTAATTAAAAACTTATTCATCTTCAACAACCCCATAGATGTTAATATAGCACTATATATGTGTCTCTAACATGAAACGAGTAAGATACAACTATAATAAGAAAAAAATAAATAACATAACACAAGATAAACCTTAAAGAAATGAATTTGTTAATTAGCAACCATCTTTTAACATTAGCATAGAAAACAGATTATTTAAGTTTATCATGTCCTATGTTACATTTTTCTTGTATTATTATTGCATTTTATTTATTTAATATTTTGTAACATGTATCTTATATTACATTAAATGAGTAAAGAAAAAATTTTAATAAAAAACTAACATAAAGAATCCCCATTGAAAGGAAGTTATAATATTATTAAGTTTATTTGTAGGCTTTGTGGGAACGGTATAATATTCTTTTTTTCTCTTTTTGCTAAAGGGCTTCCCATAATATTTCAACTCCTACATATACATGCACCTATAGGGGTGACTGTATCTTTCTTAGTGACGAAGAAGGGTAGTATTTTTCTTAGTTTTTTTTTCATCCACCTAGTTTGATTCTCGTCGAATTTTTATAAGATCCTTATTCTAGTTTTAACTGTAAATGCATTGATTTTGTGATGTTTTGAATAAATATGAGTTAATGACCGTAAAAAAGTTAGATTAGAGACACGTCTTTTCTTTGTCATTCTTAAAAAAGTGAATCTCATTTATGAGATTAAAAATAAGGTGATAAGAGTTCTATCACCAGACTATTTTTTTCTTAAAAAAAAAAAAGAAAAAAAACTCCTACACATACATATATTTACATATTGTTTTGTATCTATTGTTGTATCCACTTTGACAAGTCAAACTCTGTATAGATATATATATATATTTTTTGACGGGAAGGTTGAAGGATAAAAAGTAAATAGGACTAGTAAGTACTAAAAGCGAGAGCATCTATACAGCACATCTGAGGATATATATATTCCATATTCCATTGACAATTAAACAAACAATTTTTTATTTTTCATTTAAATTCAACATGACATCGAATACACAATCCATGCATCGGGTAGTAGGCCCATTTCACATGTGTTTGCCACGAGTCATGATCTGGTTTGCAGTGTTTCTAATCAGTATCAGACGATAAATCAGTAATCAGTCTACTATTCAATAATACTGAAACCAGAGGACCACAAGCCCCGTATCACGAAACTGTTTGTGTTTATATATTCATTAAATAGAACAAGTGTGTGCATATATATATATATATATATATGTATGATTACACACACACACACACACATATATATAAATATGCTTGCATGTGGGTCTGGTATATGTAGCTCAAACCTCGAGCTGTGCAGATAGGCATTTAAAAAGAATAAAATAAGTCCAATCTACTGTATATATCTCTCTGTGAAACAGTGAAACGTAATTCTATTATTATCATTATTTTAATATTTTGTAAGAAGGCGTAATTCTAGTTAAATAGGAGAAAAAGAGTTATTTTTCTAGGGAATAAATGGAAATATATGGTAGGACATGAAAAAAAAAAAAAAGGAGATGTCATAATAATAAAGTTCTATTTTGAAATTATTAGATTCACACAAGAATAATTTATTTTCTATTTTTTAAAAAAATTTTGATGTGCGATCGAAAACTAATGTTAAAAAAATTTACCGTAAACTCTTTAGAAAGCTAAAAAAATAAAATAAAAATATCAAGCAATGTAAAAGATCACATGCAAAAGCTTTGAATTCTGATACGTTTAAGGCGAAAATGGACATCTTGGGGAAGTTTAAAGCATACAAGAGCTTTGGAAACGATTCCAAGATATTAGCAATAAAGTACTCTGTGTGTGTGTGTGTGTGTGTGTATGCAGTACTCATGATACACTGAAACTTGCAGAAAAGTTGGTGGCCGTTTCGTAGAGCATCTTCCAAACACGCAATTTTATTTATTGTACTTCTTTGAAGAGCTAAAGAAACTAATTAATCATGTGGAAGGGGCTCATTGAATTTGAATCTCATACAAATATCAATATCTATATATAATTTTGTTAGCTGTTTTTTTTTTTTTAAGAGAGAGATACGTAAAGCGATGATAGATTTTCACTTTTATATTTTAATTTTTAATGTGAAGATGAGGAATTCGAATGTCATATCAAGTCACATATGAAATTATCGTTAGTATATACTTGTAACTATGATTGAATTTCTTAGTCAAGAGTGCGTGTTCTATCTTATATACAACTTTTTGAATTGAGCAATACGTTACTCAATTAACGCAATAATTAAACATTTGTGTTTTTTTTTTTTTAAAGAAACTTGCTTATCTGCTTGTCAGTTGTCACATATACGTTTCTCTTCTGACTAACTGAACAAGTGGGAGGGAAAGAATTTAAGTAGGGATTTTTTTTTTTGTTAAATATGAGTTATAGGTTTTCATATCGTGAAAATAATAGTACCAATAGTAATAAAATATTTCACAAGTACGTACACTAGAGTCCCCTTTTTTTTTTTTTTTTTTTATTTTATGGAAACGTTGCTGGTCTGTGATTGGTTGCATGAAAAAGAAACTATAAGACAAGAATAGATCAACGATCTAAAAAATTTTTCAAATTTTGTTTTTCGCAATCACCCAAAAAAAAATAAAATTTAAAAAGTTGACCAGTGCTTAAACGGCATAGACGGAAAGACGATATAGACTTGCAATACCAATAGAAAATATATTAATTTCACAAAAGCTGAATTACAGAAGTGTAAAAGCAAGGTTTATTTTAGTTAAGATACATATAAATAATTATAGGTGTTATCCGTCTAATTGGATTGTGACGTGAACCAGCAAAATTAGATCAATTGAAAGCTCACGTACGACAAAATAAACCGAACAAAAAACAGTGTTTAACAAAAGAAAATTTTGCCCTTGCCAAAATTGATTTGTTGTCGTATTTAGAACATGACTTTATAAAAGGTATTTAGGTCTTTAGGTATTCCGGCTTTCCAACTTGTACTAGCACCAATAATAATTATTTATTACTTTTTATTTCTCATTAGTTAAGTAAGAAAAAAAAAATCAAGAAAAGTCACGAGGCATTTCATTTGGTTGAAAATATCGACATGCATGTTTCATCAAAGAATATTAAAAGATCCCAATTTTACTTAAAAAAAGAAAGATGTGTCTTGTTTGAATGTTGTCTTCCGATCGTATTATTTAGACTTTTGGGATTTTATATGGAGTAGACTTTCATGTGTATATAACAAGTAGTGGGCATCATTTTATTAGATCCCCTGTATATATTCATATTTAACACCATATGCTTTTCCGACCAAGAATATTGAAGCCACGTAAGCTGTTTTTTTTTTTTACAACTATTTATAATATGATATTAGTAAGATAGAAAAAAATTTGTCCGATTTGTGGAAATCTTATGTCAGGAGACTCATCTTTTACTCGTAAATGATATTCAACACTACTCCGATATATTTAACATTATTAATTAACAAGAAAAAGGAGATCCTTGATAATTTTTTTAAACCGATAAAAATTGTCAGCTTTTTGAATGGTAAGATACGTGTACATGTGTATTGCCTGTAATTTGCTGTAAAACTGACCAGTTTACCTGGCATAATTAACAAGATCATTAATTCTATTTGTTGCACCTGCATTTCTTATATAAATAAGTATTCCAGGTGCATTATTATTATTATTCTTTCTCAATATCATCTAAGTCCAAATAAAGGATACTATATTTATATATATATATATATATATATATTATATGGCTGTGGACTTGCCAGAGGAGAAACTTGGATATCTCTTCTGGAAAGACTGTGATGTTTGGATTATCTAATCTAATTAAGCTCCAAAATATAAACTATTTTAGATCGAATATATTTTTATGTTTATGATAACGACAATCAATGAATTCCAACCAACCCAATCGTTAAGATCAGTTAATAAGATCTCGTGGTCATTCGGGACCTCATGCGGTTGTGAAAATCCCTTTCCTGCATTACACCACCTTGTAAAGGTGCCTCTCATCCCCACTCTGCCACATATCATGAGTTCCACTAGAGGCTCTTTTTTTTTTTTTTTTTTTTTGAATAATTTACTCACACGCATATATAGATGCAATATACTATATATATGCCTTATGTTCTAGTCAAAAATAATAATTTTGCATGTAACATATATGAGTCCAAAAAACTAGTTATATACATATATATATATATATGAAGTTTCCATAAAGTGTACTTAAGTAATTACACAGAGTTTCTGATAAAAAAAAAAAAAGTAATTCACACGAAGTTTTTTTATATGATACCGTGTATGATACGATATTTATAATTTTCTGTTTAGAAATTTATAATAACTAGTTGATTTACATGTAATTTTTTATTTATAATATTATCACATGATATTATTATATTTAAATCATTTGATCATATAACATCATACGAGTCATGTTATACAAATGGTATTTATACAATATACCATCTCTTTTTGGTTAAAATATATAATATTATTAGGTTTCAGTGATCCAAATGTGATGCCCTTGTCCCATCAGAAGGGCAAATGGATGTTGTGCGGCTTAATTAATAATACAACAATAACATGTGTAGCCCTAACGAATGAGTGTTTAGATCTAATATGGGCATTGAAGAAAAAGGGGGTCCGCATTAATGACAAACCTTAAATGGGATATATATATATTACCCGACACTTAAAATCAAAACTTGAATGCATTTCCAATCAGTTACCAAAAAAAAAAAAAAAATGGACCACTGAGTTTTGGATAAATTAGGTATACACACACTTCTATTATCCTCCACTCAATGGATTCCCATCAAAAATTAGTCCGTTAGTTGTGATTTGCTTGGCTGCTAGTTCTCAAATTACCTTTAACACTCGTTTTTTCTTTTTCTTTTCAAAAGTTTAAAACAAAAGAATTTAAACGGTGTGAAATTATCGTTAGACTATATATTATACAATTATTAATTATTTTTATGAACATGTAAGTTATAACACATGGTATCGTGAAAATATTTTTTTTCCCAATAAATAAGAGATGTTTTGAAGATTATTGAAACATAAAATTGTATATATAATATAAGAAATACAAATTTGTGGTCAACTAGGACTTGTGATAAATCTTGACTTGCGTGCTTTTAATTTAATTATGTTTAGAAAAGTTCAATTTCCGAATTTACAATGTATAATTTAATAATTTATATCATCCAATGTAGTTTCAAAGCTTCGTTTTAGTGCTTAAATAAGTAGAGCATGATCTGTGGTAAAGTTTCGTAACAATTCCACAGCAACTTTATGTTTTTATTTTTCTTTTTTCTATTTTTACGGAGGAATCATCCACAGCAACTTAATTTGTTCCTTTGGACTTCATGAACGGTGGAATCAATCCAAGTAACTTCAAGACTAAATTCAAGCATATATGTATTCTAGAAGAAGGACTCTTTGGTTTGGTAGGGCAAAAAAGATATTCTATTTGTCCATTGGTGTTGCACAATTTTGGATATATATTTTAAAACTCGAGATATAGATTTAAATATATTTTATAGTAAAATCAAGTTTGAAATTAGTATTAAATTCGAAAGGTTAGATAAATATCAAAATCATATAAAAATAAGAACAAAATTCATTGTAATGAAAAAAAAAAAAATCAATTAACAGTTATTTTTATCCTATTAAAAAGTTCCTTATCCAAAAATTTACATAAGCATCAAAAAGATAAAACCAAAATAGATAAACATGTAATAAGATGGTTCAACAGTTAAGATGTATTTCTACGATTTTTTAGAGTGACTAAAAGTGTTTTTTAACTTATTTCTAGTTTGTTTGGTATTCCAATTGAAATTCAAAATTTTCAACTTAATTTTTATCTTTTTCTGAAAAATCAACAAAAATTATAACTAATTTTTTAAAAAATCAATTAATTTCAATTTAAAAATTTCATTTCCAACTTATCAATCGAACAGAGGCATCATATCCTCATTTTAAATTTCTCTTGGGTTAATGAATTATAAGGTCAAGTGGGTTTTTATTATATACACACACATAAGATTGGGACGAAATAAAACTAATTACAATATTTTTAGAGGGAAAAAAGAAAAAAAAAAAGCTTAGGGGGTGTTTGGTGATAAGTTTAGTTTAAATTAAACTGTACTTTTTTCATAGTATGATTTTTATCTTTTTCTGAAAAAGTTTTTTATCTTTTTTGAAAAAAAATTTTGTATTTTCTAAAAAATTACTATTGAAACTTAAAAATCTTAAACTAAATTCATTCACCAAATACCCCCTTAAGTTCAGACCAAACACCCCCTTAGGTTCAGGAAGAGAATTTTTATTTGGGAAAAAGGCATGGGAGACAGGTGCGTGACATGAGAGAGTTCTTTTGGTGATTCGGACGCCTTCAGTCGCGGGACAAAAAACCAATGAAATTATTGCATGAGAAAAAATAAATTAATTAAAAAAATAAATAATTAAAAATGAAAGCTTTACTTTTGCTTTGACCCCCCTCTCTCTCTCTCCCTCTCTCTCTCTCTATCTCTGCGTCTAATAGTCCACCAGAAGCGGAGGCCCGGAGCATTTTTATTGATTGCTTTTTCTCAAGCTTCCCATTTGCTCTCTCCATCTCTCTTCTTTCTCTCTCCTCTTCTTCACTCTCTTACGAAACACAAATCAGGTATATTAAGCAACAACGACTTCACTCTCCGACTCTGCAAAAGCGAAGGCAAAGGCAAACCATCTCCCCACTCTGATCCTTCTTCTTATTGGTAGGTAGATGGGTAACTCTTTTTTTTTTTCCCTCCCCCTTTAATGGGTTTTCTGCGTCTCTTTCCCTTCTGCTTCCGGACCTCCTCTTTCGCAGCTGGGTCTCTTTCTGCTCTCGGATCTGTTCTGGGTTTTCTCTGAAACTCTGAATTCTAGATCTGGTTTTTTTGTAATTGCTCCTTGATCATGTTTGTTTAAACGCTTCTTGCGATTTCAAAGATGCTTACAAATTGCCTAAATAATATTTTTATTTTCGGTTAGCTTATGTTTTACATAGTTAGCTGGTTTGTAAATTCTTCATATCTGTTCTGAACCTTTTCAATTTTTCCAGTTTTTGTTTGTTTATTTATTTATTTTGGTTTCGGGTTTTTTGGGAAAATCTTAGATTGGGTTAAACTCCTCAGGTCATCAATCCTTTTTACTTGCCTGTTTCCATTTGAAATTATCTGATCACGGTCTGTGCATGCAGCTTAGGAATTGAATCACTGTATTTTCTGAGACCCAAAAAAAAAAAAAAAGTACAATTTATCGTATTGGGTTTTGTGTTATGTTGCTATTTGCTCTTGAAAGTTTGCATTTTGGCTCCATTTTTTAGGAAACGGGCAAATCGGAGTTTTAACTATGTTGTCGTTTATGCATTTCTAGGTCTTGATATTTGATCACACTGTGTGATCCACTATTGGGTCATGTGGATTGGAAACTGGTTTTGGGTCTACTCCCATTTTTGCCTAAGTTTTCTCTATTGATTTATGGAGGGTCTTTTGTAACTTGTTAGGGATGTCTGTGATAAATAATAAAGTGTTGTTCTTGGCAGAGTTGGGCTGCTAATGGAAGATAAATCGTTGTTGGGAATGGATAATGATCTCACAATCTGATTAACAGCTGAAGTCCTTGACATCTTTAATGGCCTCAAAAACCGGTTTAAGGGCTCCCCCAAAGGTGCAGCAGAAAACAGCTGTTATTCAGAATCAGACAATACAAACTAAAGATGTAAAGCCATTGCCTCAGCCAGTTTTTGGGGCAAGCAAACCAGAACTTGCTACTCCTGAGGAACAATTACCCAAATCCTCACAGAACGCAGTGAAGAAGATTGCACTGGAAGCTTCAGAGAGTAAAAAGTCACCCAATTCTCATCAGAATGGAAGTTTTGATTCATTGATTAATAAATTGAATTCAAGTTCGTTGTCGGACCAGGCATCGACAGAAGTAGATTCTGCTGTTAACGATACCCGTGGCTCTCTAGAAAGTTCTGTCGATCAGGAAAAGAAGACATCAGAGTATGGAAGTGTGAAGGACAGTTCCGTATCTGCCAAGGTTAGCGATGGGGCTAGCAGTCTTGCCAAGACTAGTGGAAGTGCGAAGATTAGTGACCGGGTGGATTTTGTTGAGAGTGGGAAGAGCAGTATGTGTAGAGGGAGCACAAGCAGCGATGTGAGCGACGAGAGCAGTTGTAGCAGCTTCAGTAGCAGTATAAACAAACCTCACAAAGCGAATGACTTGAGATGGGAAGCTATCCAAGCTGTCCGAGCAAGAGATGGGGTTCTGGGTTTGGTTCATTTTAGACTGCTTAAGAGGTTGGGTTGTGGGGATATTGGGAGTGTCTATCTGTCGGAGCTAAGCGGAACTAAATGTTATTTTGCAATGAAGGTTATGGACAAAGGTTCTCTAGCGAGTCGGAAGAAGCTTCTGCGTGCTCAGACGGAAAGAGAAATACTGCAATCTCTGGATCATCCATTTCTTCCAACATTATACACTCACTTTGAGACAGAGAAGTTCTCATGCTTGGTGATGGAGTTCTGTCCCGGAGGAGACCTGCACACTCTTAGGCAGAAGCAGCCAGGGAAATATTTCCCCGAGCAAGCAGTGAAGTATGTTTGCTCAACTTTGTTTAATCATTCCTTGCAATTCCTTGACACCCTTGCACCGTCCCTCGCTGTTTTGGGTTGAGCATGCACTTTTCCCTTGCAGAAGTTTTGCCTTACAGTTCTTATAGTTAATGGATATCATGGTTAATTTTTTATTCTACAGTAAGTATTTCACATGCATTTGTTTCACTATAACAGATGAAGCAAGTTATGTTGTCGTATCAACCGAAAAAAGGGGGAAAAAAAAGTTAATGTTGTGGTAGGTGGTTCTCCACATGCTCCTCTTTTTAGGCATCCATAGATGCCCCAACTTGGAAAATCACATGATGTCGAATAATCATATACAAATTCTATTATAGTCTATTTCCACTGGTTTTTTGTGAAGGGCATTGTGAAATTTTGCCGAACTTTGATTTCCTTTTTTGTTGATTTTGACGCATGAAAGACTGATTTTAAAATATCCAAAACATAGAGACCACCAAACTCATATTACGTGCTAGTGTCAATTGATAAGAAATCTCAGAGTATTGTGTTAGAAATGTCTTGATGTGTTGTTCAGGTTTTCACTGGGGAATACACTTTATGTATTGATTTACTTGGAATTCAGGTGGTCTTCTTTTGCAAAATGAGAGTGGATGGATATGTAGTCCAAACGCCAAAATTTTGTACGATGAGCTCTTGAGAATCTTAAAGAGATGGGTTTAAAAATAGGATTGTCATATTTTTTTATGAGAAAAGATTCTGATAATTGTTGCTTTTCATCATGACTTGCAGATTTTATGTAGCAGAAGTTCTTCTAGCCCTGGAGTACCTCCACATGCTTGGGATTGTCTACCGTGACCTTAAGCCGGAAAATGTGCTGGTGAGGGATGATGGGCATATAATGCTCTCCGACTTTGACCTTTCCCTTCGTTGCACTGTTAGTCCAACTCTAGTCAAAACCTCGTCAATGGATTCCGAACCCTTGCGAAAGAACCCTGTCTATTGTGTCCAGCCAGCTTGCATTGAACCATCTTGTATCCAGCCATCCTGTGTTGTTCCTACTACTTGTTTCTCGCCCCGGCTCTTTTCTAGCAAGTCCAAGAAAGATAGGAAACCCAAGAATGAGGTTGGAAACCAAGTTAGCCCTCTACCCGAGCTCATTGCTGAGCCAACTGAGGCTCGATCTATGTCATTTGTCGGAACACATGAATATTTGGCACCAGAAATTATCAAGGGTGAAGGTCACGGTAGCGCTGTTGATTGGTGGACTTTTGGAATCTTTTTGTACGAACTGTTGTTTGGTAAGACTCCATTCAAGGGATCCGGTAATCGAGCAACATTGTTCAATGTTGTAGGGCAGCCTCTCCGGTTTCCAGAATCACCAGTTGTCAGTTTTGCTGCACGAGATCTCATAAGGGGGTTGCTTATTAAGGAACCACAGCACAGACTGGCATTCAAACGAGGAGCAACCGAGATTAAGCAACACCCCTTTTTTGAAGGCGTTAATTGGGCTCTAATACGGTGTGCTACCCCGCCCGAAGTCCCCAAGCCTGTCGAGATTGAGCGAATACCTGTTCCGACAGCATCATCAAGTGAAAAGGCTCCTACCATCATAGGAGCTCCGGATCAAAAAGGATCGAATAATTATCTAGAGTTTGATTTCTTTTAGCAATAATCAGGGACGGGTCGCAAATGGTTTCCGTTGGAAGGGGCAAAGACTTGTCTGGCCGTTTCGGGGTCGTTGTTTAGTGAGGTTAAAAGTTCTTTTTTTTTTCTTGATAGATGCTGAGGAATTGTACGTTTGTTGTTGTTATTCCCCTTGACAGCTTTCAAATTTGTAATGGCATTTTTATTTTGCTTGAATCCTCTGTCGCCTTTTAAGGCATGATAATGATGTCCTTTTCATTATATACGTTTTTGACATCCACAAGTTACGCGACCAAGCCAAAACTCTTTCGGCAGATAAATATGCCTACGTAAAATTATTCTCGCTAACACAAAATGACTTAGGGTGGTTGTAGTTTGTAGGCATAGTTTAATGGTAAATTATACATGAACTGTTTAAGTTAGAGTGACTGAGTGTTTGTTTGGGAAGATAGTTCAAACTACCAACTCAAACTAAAATTTTTGTCTTTTTTTAAAAAATTTGTTTGTCTTTTCTGAAAAAATTTTTTGTCTTATCTAAAAAGTCAACAAAAATTACTATTATAATTAAAATATTTCAACTCAAACTAACGTACCAAACAAATCCTCATTTTGCTTGAATTAAATACAAGTAAAATCCTGATTTTCCAAGTGAAAAAGAAAAATGACCGGTTTGCGGTGAGCGTGGATCGAACACGCGACCTTCAGATCTTCAGTCTGACGCTCTCCCAACTGAGCTATACCCGCCATGCGGGAGTCATTACAAGAAATATTTTATAGATGGCTCAAGCGAACTTGGATCTAAAACACATGCAAGAAATGGGTTGGTCGCCTTTAACTTCTTCATCTTGCATGGACTTGGAGTTATCAAATTCCTTGGAGCTATCAACATTGTCACGTGGAGAGGGTGACTCAACCGTCTGATCAGTCATCACCACTTCATTGCCTTCACATATGATCTTAACTTCACAGGTTTCCGGTGCACTCTTGAGTATCTGATCCACCGTTCCTGTTCCTTTCCTTGACCTTAATTTCCTATCAATAATAATAATAATAATAATAACTAAATGAAGATGAAATTAAAAGTACAAAGAATCGCCTTGAGTAGATTCCGTTACAAAAGTTTTGCTTGATTTGATGTACCTTAAACTGGATTTGGCGGTTCCAACAACAAGCTTCCTTATGTTAAGAATATCAATTAGGTCCAACAAAGCCTTTGGCAGCCCATCGCTCTCAATCAGTATTGTATCCACCTTAACCTACTCTTGTCATGTTATTAAATTAATGTTAGTTCAAGACTAATATCAAGTTATTACATATTAGCGCATATATATATATATGTATGCATGTAGGTGTATGTACAGCATGATATTCTTACTCTGGCAGCTAAACATTTTTGGAGGAACTTTTGTAAGAGCTCTGTTCTCTTGCCTCTTTCTTGTGCCATGTAGCTTTCCACCTGCTCTGGACTCACTTGACTCAAGGGAAGCTTTCCTACTATTTATGATATTAACCACATAATTAGTTATAATCCAAGATCATTCTTAATATCATGATCACAAGTTATATAATTAACTCCATTTTTCAGCTAGAAAAATTAACTTTTGATAAAAATTGATCATGGGGCATGACATGATTTTGTCCCATGTTTTAATTTTTCTTGATAAAGAGATGTTTTTTGGATAAATTATTCATTTGGTCCCTAATCTTTTTACTTAATTACGTCCTTGACGTCCTTTTTTGTTGCTAAAAGCTCTATAGACTCCTTAAAAAGGTACAAAATGGTCCTTTTTGTTAACAAACATTAAAAACTTGAACAGAAAATATCATGTGAATCACACATGATGTACTATCTAAGGGTAACTAAGAAAAAAAATGTATTACATGATTCAACTTACATATGCCATACACGTAATTTTTTCCATCCAATTTTTAACATTTGTATGTAAAAATGACCATTTTACACCATTTTAAAGAGCTTATGGAGCTTTTAACCAAAAAAAAAATTGAGGACCAAGTTGCAACTTGATAAAAAGTTTAGGAACCAAGCAAATAATTTACACTGTATTTCTTTTAATGGCTCGAGTCAATACTGAGCGGTGGAGAAAATTATTACCCAGCTAATAACAACAACTCAAACGTTGTTTACCTTTTAAAACATCCATTTTATGGCACTAAAAACACCAACAATTGCATCTACTTGAACTTATAGTAGTAATTATCAATCTACACAAAATAAATCCTAATTAATAATGCATCAAAGGGATCAAGTATTTAGTGATTCAGGACACGTTAGATGTCAACATTAATGAAATTATTTTCAAATGGCATCTTTCGACAAACTTTCAACCAATATTCTAGAAACCTGTCCAATCCAAACCAAAAATTATACATCTCATCAATGCTTAACTGTCTTATGGCCGGCATGGTCCATATTTTCAACATAGGCCGGTTTGACCATGACTTGTGGCCTCCTCAAGACAAAGAGATGGACTCAAACGACTTTTCAAAGATTAAAAACATGTTCATATCGAATTTAAATCTCGTGTTTTACAAAACAAAATTTGATAAACAAGTTGGTTTTTGGTAATATATAGTATTGTTTTAGAAAATATGTATATTACGAGATCCGAATTCAAATTAACTTACAAGGAGTCGGAATCTGCCGGATCTCGGGATAAATATGAATGAGACAAACCATGGTCGACCCCGGATTTACCAAGTGCCTCAACGTCCAATCCAAGGCGTCCACGCTGGACGGGCTCTTCCCGACGGCGACGTAGACGCTGTGATCCTCTGTGCTAGAGTACACACTCCCCTTATCATGCTCCTCCTTGATGGACGGCATCGGCGCGAACCTCTTCGTCTCGAAAAGCTCCTTGATCTCCGCCGGAACGTCGACGTTTGAAGCCTCCTCTTCCTCTATCTCGCTTATACTAGAACTACTTCTACTGTAGCTAGTACTAGTACCGCTTGTTGAGAAGTGATGGGACTGATCTTGACGACCAACATCCTTATCATCTCCGTCGTGACCGGTTTCCGTTATCGATGTAGACATTATCCGACGACTTCTTAGTTAGTTTTCTGTTTTGGCCGAGATTTGAGAGCTGGCTTTGTTTGACCGCAGTTTATAGAGTTTTGATGCGGGTGTGAGAAAAAGAAAAGAAAAGGAAGAAAAGAGAGTGAGATTTTAGCTACCTACGAAGGAGAAAGGAAGTTCATGTTTGACGCAATAAAGTTAGTGAAATATATAAAGGATGTCTATGTCCTTTTTGTTTACACTTTATTGCAATTATATACTTTCTTATATTGTAAATCCCATTTGGGATGGGATTTTTTTTTTTTTTTCCTTTCCATTTTCCATTTTTTTATTTTTATCTCGGCCAAAAGTACAAGTTCTATGAAGTTTGCAACTATTGTTATAGTTTCTTCAGCTTTGACTTTTTTTTTTTTTTTTTTCAGTTGGATCCTCCAGAAAAAGAATAAATTTAAAAAATAAAAAAGAAAGAAAGGAGAGATAAAAACTATTATATATGCCGTTGTATAATTGAAATTTTAACATAAGTTAATATGGTGATGCTGATCTGGTTTTTGAAATGGGATTTGGGAAGGTGAATAAATCATATATTATTTTGTTTGCATCATATGAATATATAAATAAATATATATTGTTTGGTTTACATTAATTGAGACGCGCAGAGGGACTATTGTATTGTTGTTGTATTTGTATTATTTTGGAGCGCAATTATGAGTGGCAACAACGTCATATATTATTATTTTGTGTCCAAAATGTTGATTAAATAATTTGTCCACGTTGATGTCGTAAACGGAAACGCACAGAATATGCGAATATCCGAGAGGGAATCATCGCCGTTCATCAAGAACGGGTCATTGTTTCTCAAACCAAAAGTTAATTATTTTATTTTTATTTGAAAAAAAAAAGTCAAAATTTGAGCTCCGATTCCTGTGGTCATGACATATTAGATAATATATAAGAGGCTCAGCTTGAGCTGCCCGTTTGAGAATAAATGGTTTGTCCCAGAAACCGATAAAGACTCTGGTAATTAGTGGCAAGGTTGCACTCGAACGAAAAATTATTGAGTGGTCAGAGCCAATTATATTGTCATTCGCAATGTTTTTTTTTTTTTTTTTTTTTTTTTAATAGCCAGAATAAAAACATCAAAATTTTGAGCTGTGTATAAACACATCTGTTGTACTGCAATGGCGAAACTTTCATTCACTTGACAAGAAATCTAGTTTATCATTAATAAAATATTTATAAAAAAAAAAAAAAAAAAAGAAACTCGAACGAAACGTACATCAATCTTTGATTCATTATGGGTAGGAAAGTCATCGAGCAAAGGGAATATGCTACGCCAAAGGAGTGGGACTAATCAAGATGGTGATGTCCATCAAGTTCAAACATTGTTTATGATTTTCACGTATTGTATATGATTTTTAATTAAGATGCAATGTACTATATATTCTAATATGTGCTTGGAAGTCACATTTTTTATGTTTGAATGCATTTTTTTAATGAAATATGCGTTTGGATGTTTGGATGTTAATATTGGAATACATTTGAGTGTTTCAAAAATGTGTATTCAAATTGCGAATATTATTTGTATTAAGGTTTGTTGGAAAAGGTATATATTCAGATGCAAAATACTGACAACCAAATAAATATTGTTTTGTAGTGTTTTGTCGTGTAAAAATATTCCAATGAAATGACTGAAGGTGTCAATGGCCACAATTAAAAGAGAAATTTGATAGGAGTCCCACATCAAATACATGAACAGAAATAGGTCTTACCATCTTAGTTTTATAATCTTATGTTGTCATCTCATTGTGTTGATTTAGATATATTTTAGACATTTTCTCTTTTTTTCTTCTTTAATTATTTATAATCAGTTAGAAAATTTAGATATAATATTTTCATTAAATCAACATATATTTAAAACCAAAAAACAACTTTAATAAACAAACTTAAAAGCACAAAATTAGTTTCTATTAAAAGGAACAGAATCCTCTAATCTAGAAATTGGGCATAGTTTTGGTTTCATGGCTGTGAGTTTGGGATATTATGAAACCTTAATGTCTTGCTCGGGAAGTAGCACTAGTAGTGAGTTGAACAACGAGGAAAAAGTACTTGCCGGAATCTCTTCCGGATTGGTGAGAATGTCTGTTGGCTATTTTGGGACTTTGGAGCAGAAATGGAGTCTATTAAAACAAACTCACAGCCATGAAACCAAATTGGGCATAGTTTTGTAAGAGGTTCATTAACTGGTTTGCTCTCTCCTCTGTTTCCATATCCAAACAAAGGAGTCCTCCGTAGCCATAACCCTTGTTGATCATAGACTTGAAAAGCTTGTGTTGTAGGTGTTCTTCTAGACCCGGGTATATGACTTTCAGGCCTAATTATTTCATCCTTTGGGCGAAGACCAAGGCCCGATGCTGTGCTCCTTCATTCTTAAGCCCAAGTGAGGGATTCTCCCTGAGAGGTCAAAAGCTAACTTGGCATTCATAGTTGGACCTAGCAGCATTAAGGCTCCTTGGTGCAGGTCCGTCATAGAGTTTATCATATTTGCCGGCCCACACGGCACCTGTCTCACATGTAAAAGAATTATTAAATATTTGGATTAAAAAAAACAACGAATTTAAGTGTGTGTATGTATATATATATAGTTTACAAAATGCACTTATAGTTCTCATTGTTTATAAATAATTGATTGTAGCCTAAGTGAAAACGATATGACAATAAATTAAGTGATAATCGGGAAGGATATATCTCCTATTTTAATAGTAATTTTCTTAATCCACCTACTTTACATACCTCAACTTTAACGTGTTTGGACTTTCAATTCAAACCTTATTTTTACAATCTAATTTTTGTCTTTTTCCTCCAATTTTATTATTCATACAATTTTGTAACTCATATTTTAAAAGTCTATAATTTTGCACG
The DNA here is from genome assembly GCA_025413485.1 of Ficus microcarpa. NCBI lineage: Eukaryota > Viridiplantae > Streptophyta > Magnoliopsida > Rosales > Moraceae > Ficus > Ficus microcarpa. The sequence goes on from CM046375.1 coordinate 25,678,918, forward strand.
GACATGTCAAAATGAGATGATTTTTTTTTTTAATAAAAAATTTGAATAGAATTTGAAAACGAAAGAAACAAACTTCATATTGATTTTTATTTTCCAAATACATTTCAAGTTTTTGCACTTTTTAACTCAAGCAATTCTAATATCTTGATAAACACATAATCAATCCAAATCCAAATTCTACAATCTAAATCTTAGCACAAACGCATGCTCTATGCAACATCATCATACATGATAAAAATTAATGTTTGTTTACACTATAGAAAAAGAAACGCACCTATTAAAACCCAACTAAGCAATACAGATACGAATATTAAAATTTAGAAACACAAGACACAACAAGTAAAAGAACTTTAAAAAAGAAAAAAACCAAAGAAAAAGAAAAGAGATTAGAAAGAACCCCTTTGGACATCTTGCATGTAATCCAAGACTCAAGTGTATCAAGGCAGAACGTTCCCTTATACATACATATATACATATACATATCTATATGTATATATATAAAGAAAATCGACCACTCCAATCCAGAAACATGTGTTCAACACAGAAAAACGGTTAGCTTTCTTCTCTGATCATCAAAGGCATAAGCTTTTTCTTCACCTTAATCTGGAAACCGACGTCCCAGATTCAATCACACACGATAAACTATAAACACTATATATACCAACAATTTACGTACACAAATTCACGAATATTAATACACGTATGAGTGATATGACACACAACATTTGTTTTTATATGCATACTATTTACCTGCAATAATGTCAGCCCCACCGCTGATGAACTTGGAGATACTATGAACAACGACATCGGCGCCGAGCCGAGCTGGAGAGAGCACCATCGGCGAGAAAGTATTGTCCACCACCACCGTGACGCCCTTCGCGTGCGCCACACGCGACAGCTCCGGTATGTTGGCGACGTTCAACGTGGGATTCGACACACTCTCGAAGAACAACAACTTGGTCTTCCCTTCCGCGAGGGCCCGGTCGACCATGTCGACGTCGTTGATGTCGACGAAGGTGGTCGTGATGTTGGAGACGCGGGGGAGGAAGTGGGTCAGGAGGCGTGTGTCCCGCCGTAGAGGGTCCGCGAGGCGACGACGTTTTCGCCGGAGCTGAGGAGCTGCATGAGGACGGCGGAGATCGCGGACATGCCGCTGGCGGTGCAGTAGGCGGCCTCGGTGACCTCAAGGGCGGCCATGAGGCGGCCGAGGCCGAGGACCGTCGGGTTGAAGTGGCGGCTATGGATGAAGAAGTCACGGTCGGGGCCGAGCTCGCCGGAGAACATGCGGCACATCGTCTCCGGCTTCATGACGGTGAACGTCGCCGAGGCCTCGATCGACATGTTCACGCCGCCGTGCTCACCGAACTCGTGGCGAGACCCGGCCAGCGCATCCGCAGGGTCCACGTCAGCGGCCGAGAACAGCATTGACGATTTCTTGGTGGCTGCGGCGGTGTCGCCGTCGTGTGTTGGGGCGGGGCGCTTCTTGCTTTTGGTGATGCCGGCGGGGGCTTTGATTTCTGCCATGGTTAATTTTTGGTTACGAGAGAGGGAGAGAGAGAGAGAGAGAGAGAGAATTTTGGTTTCAAATGTCGGCAAGAGAATTTTGATTAGAGATATTGTATAATTGTCTCGGACGGGGTTTAGCTAGGTACATATAGTGATTACACTTTTAAATCTTTTATTAGATAATTATCTGTAAATTTTTGAAAGTGGATTGAAAAATTTTATTTTAACTCTTGTTATTTGTTTTTTAAAGACTTTGGTAACTTCTTTTGGGAATTGATCACTTCGAATTTTTCTTAAAAATATAAAAATCAAAATCAGGAATTTATAAAAAATAAAAATAACAAGCATTTTTTTATTTTTTCAATAATTATCCCAAGTGTCTTAATCTCTTAAAATTATTTTTTCTTTTAAATGGTCAATGTTTGTGACTTATAAGATTTTTTTTTAATTAGGAATGAGAATTTAAACACTGCATATTTAAGTTAAGCTAAATATGATATTACTACTAAGTTATATGTCTACATACTGCAATCACTTTATGATTTATATGTAGTAATCAATATAAATCAATAAATTATAGATCTACTATTAATATATCGTCCATCCATCAGCAAGAGAACTGTCCACCTTAACGTATAATTGATATATCATCGTAAAACTCAATAAAAAACGACTATTTATCTTAAAAGAAAATTTAGCTATTCATTTAAAGGGTGACCGTTTAAAAGTTAATTGGAAATTCCCGTATCTGATAAAATTGCGTTTTAAAAGTTCACATATGTGTCTGTTAATTTGTCTAGTTTCAAGCATAAATCTATGACATGAGGCGTCTATATTTGTTCATTCAAATGTAGTTTTTCTTTTTTGTTTTTTTTTTTAGTGATTTTTAAAAAAAATTAAGTTGGGTGATTCGAATTGAGATATGCTATTACGGATTTATTGTCTTATTGGATGTCTTTCTTATAGTATTATATCATATTATTAAAATTTAAGAATTTAATTACATAAAAATGTTAAATATTAAAAATTATTGAACAAATTTGATGAATTGTTAAAATACTATTAATGGACAGCCTTTGAAATAAAAAAATGAGACAACAGATCTAGATTCGTGACCTTTTTTAATCTCCTAATATAATATATGGTCGAATTTTTTTATTTACCAAAATGATAATTTTTTATTTTTCCAAATTTGATTAATAAGGAATTGACTACAATTAAAAATTTTTAAAAATTTCAGCCATTTGTTAGAAAACTTCTAAAGTAAAAAGACAATTTAGTTATAAATCTTTTTATTTATTTATTTATTTATTTATTTGAACGGAAATCAAGTGTACAAATGCTATGTTTGGTAGTGTGAAAAAGAGGAAAGAAAGAAGGAAGTGGGTTGAGGGAAAAGTGGATGGAAATTGATTGAGTTGATTGTTTGGTAATAAGAAAATAAGATGGAAAAATATTGTACATGCTATTGAATGTACATTGAATGTGGTCGTGATCTTAGAATCAATGGTCTACCTGAAAATTACATACTATTTTTTGCCGCCACCACCCTTGCCAAAAAAAACAAAAAAAGAAAAAAAAAAACTTTATCCCCTCGTCCTTCGAGGCATCAACGTTCTTCCCATCTCCTTGTTCCTTTCTCAGCCCTACTCTTCCTCTTCTTGTTCTACACATAAACCCAATTATCACATAAGGCAAAACCGCATTCCCAGTCATCAGACCAGTCACAAGACCAGCAATTGCACCTGAACACTAAGCCTAGAGTTTCAGCACCACCGAGAGTTGTGGCATGGTGGCAAAGGAAATCCTACCTGAAGTCTTCGTTTTTAATAATTCAAGTATTCGAGTCATGTATCATATAGATCTGTCAATTTGACGACCATTTGTTGGTGAACTCTATAAACCCTTAATATGTTAACTGTTAAGGTCCAGGGATATGATCTTTTGCCATTCCGTTGGTAATTCTAGCTGTTGCTTACCCTTGACGCACTGAATTGAGAGACATGAAGATACCACCGATCCCTTTTTTATTTATCATGAAAAAAGGGGAAAAAAAAAGTTCTGAGTTGGTGCTACATTACGTTTCAAAGGCGGCCCACAAAGTTGCCTCCCTGATACACCTCAAACTTAGACTGATCGTCACCAAAAACTGGCAAGACCCCCAACCAGAGGTTGTTGCGTGAAAGGTTCAAGTTTTCAAGGCCTTTTAGCTAGGTTATGTGGTGAGAGATTTGGTCAGAGAACATGTTCCCGATATAAATACTTGTTGCCACCCAAGTCAAGAAACCGCAGGTTCTTATACCACAGGGGAAAGTTAACATTTTGTTCATAGTTTATCTCGAGTAGTAGTTTGACTTTATTTTGTATTTTTGGAGGAACAATCTTACAAATCACCCACCGTTAAATGAAGTACGGCTGATGTGGGTGTGTTTTCCGCATGGTGCCGTCAATTGTGATTCTTGTGGCATGATAGAAAACGGTTTGTTATCCAAATGATATTGTGGGTTGGGTTAATGTCCAGTGGGTTGGATCAACAAACAGGCCCAACCTTGGAGCCTCCAAGCCGAAGACCCCAAAAAAAAAAAATGTAAATAACAGTTTTCAGAAAATAATTAAAATAAATAAATTATTTTTAAAAATATCTAGTGTAAATAGCAGGTTAATCTAACAAATGATTCATTTTCATCAGATTTACTAGATAAATGATACATTTACATTTTGTAAATATGTCATTTACTATATTTATCAGATAAATAATTCATTTGCATCTTATAAATATGTCATTTACTTTGTAAAATTTCCATTTACCTAATTAATATGTTATTTACTACAAATATTTACTACAATTAAGTTATGGGAATTTGTAGTGTTGCCACTCAAAAAGCACGTCTTTAGATTTTTTTAACCTCTAGTTAGATAAGTACGGGTATGTAGGTAGCTAAATACATGGTTAATCAAACAGCTTGGAACAAGAAATAAGACAAAAAAATCCATGTTGATCATAGGAAAGATGTGTTACCTAGAAAATAAAAACTAATTAATATAAGTATATGAAAATTAATATTAACATATTTATTTGAGTAGCTACTTTCACAAATTTTCTCTAAAAGTTAACTTATACTGCAATTGGCTCTGTATTATATAGGTGTGGGAGTGATACTCAGTCTAGAGGCGAATGTGGTGCTGTGTTGAGTACTCTAACGAGAGAGATCCTTGGTTGGTTCTCTCCACATATCGATGAATGCTTCGCTGTTTGAGAGGGAGTGTTCTTTGTTTAGTTATGTGGCTTTGGTAATTGGATTGTGGAGTCAAATGTCTTGAATATTATATCTAGGGGTTGTTCACGGATCAGTTTCTACGGATTATCTACGGATTAGGCTTCAATTCGTAGACCAATCTGTGACCTTTGGATTGAGATTTTCCTAATCTATAACCAATCCATGAAGCTTCCAATCTAATCTGTAAACCTCAATTTACGCGAATTGGATTCACGGATTCAATCCAAAAAATCTACGAACTAAAATATAAAAACATAATGCTTAGGATATGAAATAGTTCAATAAAGTTACAACACAATTAATTTCGAGTCTTTAATCATCAGCTAAATTGTAACTTACAGTACATAATAACAACCAACTTGGATTACACTCAAAATAAAATATCCAGACTAATCAACTTAACCAATACTACATCAAAGTAATTTAAAAGATTAACGGATTGAGATATCCTCGACCCATAATTCAATCCATAACATTCAGTTTAAGCGGATTGAACGAGTTGACAGATTTTGTAAATACCTCTAATTATATCTTTATTTCGTGATCCCACATAATTATTAGAGTCGTTATCTATGTAACACTGATAATGGCATTGTTTGTTACGCCTCTTACGATTGGGAATGTCTATGTCTGTTGATTTTCTTTTTGGAATTTGATTACGTGCCAAAACTTCTTAGCTCTTTTGTGAAAGCAAACCTTGCCTGCTTTGTTGATTGAAAGAAAGTCAAGTTCCCTAGGGACCAAAAAAAAAAAAAAAAAAAAAAAAAAAAACATGCATAACACTCTAATTTATACGTTGACGCTTGTAACGGATTGAATTGAATTATTAACTGTCCACATGTGTATATGTATTTACTCGGTTAATATAACGAATTTTCCATGCGTAGAATTGCAGTATATGGCACGTTAAAAACAAGGTGATATTTAAAGAAGCCAATGGTCAAATATAGGGTACTCGACCTTAATACACGAGGACATAAATTATATAATCTGAGTAAGTCAAAGTGGGAACTGGAATTCTGTTTGGAAAAATTCAGTCAAATATATTAAACCCCCAGTCGTTAATTACTGAAATATGACATACCAAACATTGATTAGAAAAAGGGCGGGGGAAAAATGCAAGCAGAAAATAATTTTAAAAAAAACGTGATTTTTTAAATTACACTGAAACTCTCTGATTTGTATTTTTATTGCATTAATACTCCCTTGAATCAAAGTTTTTTTCCTTTTTTTTTTTTTTTTAAGAACATCCCTCTTGATCAAAGTTGATTATAGTAACACCCCTTCTAACTAAATCTGTTAGTTTTTTTTTAAAGACTGAAATTAAAAGATACCCAAATGAGAGAAAATATAGTTATAATTCTCCTATTATGCAAGTAGCAAAAGGTTTTCTTACCAACATTTATCTTCTGTCGACTTTTTTTTCTTTTTCTTTTTAATTGATTTTTCCTCTTGTATAAAATAATGATCTATAATTCTATTTTCTTTTTAAAAAAATCCCTTCAATCTTTTCCTTGGGTACTTATGGCGGGACAAAATTTATTTAGAGAGAGAGAGAGAGAGAGATTTCTTGATCACTAAATTAAATTTTTTAAGCCCCTGTTTGCCTCATTATCTCATTTCAACTCAAACTGTACTTTTTTTGTCTTTTTTCTAAAAAGTTTTTGTTTTTTTCTCAAAAAATTTTTTATCTTTTCTGAAAATTCAAAAAATTTTACTATTACAACTAAAATATTTCAACTCAAACTAACCAACCAAACAAACTTAAGTTTTTCTTTATGTCATCTTTTAATATGCATTTGGAGATTTTCAAAGAGTACTACCTTAAATTTTGAATTGTTTCACGTTTAATCTTTTCTTTCACTTTCCACTTCACCAAATTTCTGGTGCTTTTGAATGTTACATTCAAAAATTTTTTTTTTTTTTGCTATTTTTGTGTTTGAATACACAACTTTTGGAACAAACCTCAATATAAAATACTATTCATTATTTGAATACATATCTTTTTAAAACACACCTTTCATTTTACATACATTTCATAATTGACATCTAAATGCACATTTCATTTTTAAAAAAAAATACATGCATTCAAATGTAAAAATTTAGCATCCAAACAAATATTAAAATACAAATATTCTATTTAAATGCAATATCAAATACAATAAAGACATCGAAAATAACATTATTGTTCTTTCACATAAAATAATTAAAACTTTCATTGAAAGGGAAAAGTTTTGCATGTCAGTGGGTCCCAAAAAAATGAAATTAGAGATGGAGACAAGGCAACTAAAGGCTTATTAATTGGGTCCGACGATACTGCCAATGATGACGACATCTTTGCGCGTTTAGGCTTTTGAGTTGAAAGCAACCGTTGACGTCGGATTACCAGTGAAAGGAAATTTCTTTCCACCCCATAAGAAGAACTTGGAAAAAAAGGAGCCACAAAAAAAGTACTACAGTGTTATTGACCACAAATTAAAAAAAAAAAAAAAGAAGATAATTGCCCTTTAGTCCCCAAACTAGGAATATTCTATCGTTTTGATCTTCAAACTTTTGATTTTGATAAATTAGTCATTAATTTTTTTTATTTTTGGCAGTTTTAGTCACTCATGCTAAAATTGAAGGACGATTTTTAAAATTTAACGTAGATAATAGAATCTCAATTGCATAATAACTTCAAATTTTAAAGAAATTATTACATTAAGTTTAAAAGATTTTAGTTCTTAAGAGTTTTATTAAGAATATGAAGTAAAATTTTATAATATACTTAATATAATTACTTTTGTAAAGTTTCTGTGTTAACATGGAAATATGATTATATACACTAACTTAAAAAAAATATTTCATCAACTTCAATGTCATGGACCAAAACTACCAAAAATCAAAAGTTCATCGACTAATTTATCAAAATCAAAAGTTCATAAACCAAAATGACAAAAATATATATATATATATATATAATTCAAAGATTAAACAAACAAATTGCCAAGAAAAATAAAATAAAATACGAATTAAAAGCGACACTTTCTACTATAGAAACCATTATTTTTGTTTATCACCCATAAATATTATTATTTCAATTATTATATTAACTTTTAACATATTTGATATATGATTGAAGTAATTTAAAATTATAAGTCATATATTTTCAATTTGAATACTCATAAATCATATTGATAAAAAATTAATTTCACGATTTAAAAACAATTTATACTAATATTACGATATAATAGAATTCCTTTCCTTGGCAAAGGAAGGGAGGGAAGCAAGCAATTCCGCAGAAGAAATAGGGCTTGAAAGGCGTGAACTAAGGTTCATTTCTATATTAAAAAAAAAATTCATATTAGATTATTAAAAAAATTAATTACATTATTAAAAAATAATTCGTACCAATAATATGAAATAATAGGTTCTACTTTAAAAGGACCCAACAATAAAAATAGAAACAAAAAGAGAGGATTTTTACAATAAAAACCCTTCTTTTTGGTATAATTATTTCAATAATTAGATTAATTTTTTATACAATTTTTCCTATGATGAGAAGTAATTTTAAATCTCGCTACAAAATTTTAACATAGGTACTAATAGCTCATACCGTTAAAAAATAACCTAACAGTTCTAAAATGTAATTCTTACTTCTTACTAAAGGTGAAAAAAAAAATGAGTTTCAACCATTGAAATTCTCCTTCTTTTTTTTTTTTTTTTTTTGATCAAAATTCCCTATTTATGAAAAAGAAGAAGATTTCTTTTTCCATGAACAGAAATTTATGATTTTGTCCGCTTGCAGAAAAACATCATGTTTGTGGTGGAAGGAAATACGATAGGCTTTAAAACATGATCATTATGATTCATGAATTATCTCAAGGTAAAGTGGCAAAAAAGAATCATGTAAAAGAGTATTGGTTGTGTAAAGAAAAAGGAAAAAAAAGAAAAAAGAAAGAGAAGGTATCTCGTTAAGAGAAGATGACAAGATGTCCCGTTTTTTCACAAACCAAAAAAGAAGACAAACAAAGCAACATAAAAAAATAAAAAATAATGTAAAAATTTAAAATATAATAAGAAAAAATATATAATATGAATCTTGTTTTTTATTTTTTATTTTTGTCATTTTATGTGAATTAAAATAATATTATCTTATTTAAATTTGAAATAAAAAAGTTGTGAGATTTGAAATTTGAGTTTTTGAAGATAAAAAAGAGAGAATATGATATGGCTCCGTTTGGTGAATGAGTTTGAGTGGAAATTTTTAGCCTTTGTTTGCCTTATCATCTCATTCCAATTTAAACTTTACTTTTTTTTATCTTTTTCTCAAAAAATTTTTGTCTTTTTCCTAAAAAGTTTTTTGTCTTTTTTGAAAATTCAAAAAAATTTACTATTACAACTAAAATATTTAATTTACTATTACAACTAAAATATTTCAACTCAAACTAACCAACCAAATAAACCTTTAAGTTTAAATAGTAACTTTTGTTGATTTTTTAAAAAAGACAAAAAAAATTTTCAAAAAAGAAGACAAAAAAATTTTTCAGAAAAAGATAAAAATTTGAGTTTCACACCCTTAAGTTTAAACTTATATTTCAAACGGGCCATAAATTTTTGAATTTTGTAATTGAATTGTAAATTTCTGTGTGAAAATTATTCCAAACGACACTAACCGGGTAACTTCTGGACCCACTTTATGAATATGCAAATAGAGGTTTAAAAAAAAAAAAAAAAGATTGAAAAGTAGGTGGCAGGATCTTGTGGTGCAAGACCTCACGGTTCACGACAGCCTTCGGGACCAGAACACCGTCCATTAGTTTAATCAAGGTTGATATGGGAATCTTCATCAGAAATTCTATTTGCTTCTTCTTCTTTTTTCTGATGAGTACAGCTTAAGAAACATGAGTATATACCCCTGTTGTGAAAAGAAATATCTAGTGGAATATTGCGTTTAAAGTTCTCTCAAAGAAAAACAAAGGAATGTTAAGCATTGTTGACTTTTGTTTCAATTGTACATGAATCAGATTCATGTACAATAATGCAATTTTGACATTTATTGCAACATACACAAGTCAATTTGCAATTAGGAAGGGTTTTATAGCTAAATGGTTTTTTTTTTTTTTTTAAGTAAGTTTTTAAAAATTAGTTAAAAAAACTCAAGTTTTTAAAAATTATTTAAAAGATTTTTTTTTTCTTTGAACATTAGTTAAGTATTGATTAATCATTAGTCAATTAATTACTGATTGAACATAGTCAATCAGTGATATCATTAATTGATTAATATCATTGATTGACTATTGGTCAATCAATGATTGACTGATATAATTCACAAATTTTGTAGTCAATAACTGATTGAGTGATTAATCTTTGGTCAATCAATAATTAATTATAGGTAAATAACTGATTTAACATTAAAAAAATACAACTTTCTCTCTCTTTCCCTCTCTCTTTCTCCCCCACCCACGACACCCTCGTGAGCTCCCAAACATTGCTGCCACCATTGTTGTCGCTTTAGATCTGCACATCACCGTCAAATCTCAAGAGCGATGATTCGTGACTCTGTCAGAGCTCAACATGAAAAGAGATTCCGAGCTTCATCAATAGTTCGCCTTCATCGTGTTTGCATTTGTGATCTTCATTAGGACAGTGCAATCACCTCTCTTACCACCTTGCCTCCTAACGGTTCAACTCGCAAAACAAAAACCAACATCCTAGATCGTGACAGAGGATCTCTCGTCGGAGAAGAAGCCAAGATCGGGAATAGAAAAGGTTGGCTCTCCCTTGTTGTCATGACATCTTCTCCGTCACATGTTCTCGTCCTCCAATCATCAGGGAATGAGAAAGAAAATATAGGGGATCTCAAATGGGAAAACGGCTGTAGGTATGGTCAGCGAGTTACACCGCCTTCGATGGTGGATCTCAGTCGCAGGGAGAGAAGAAAGAAATAAGGAGGGGAGGTGTTTGGGAAAAATGAAAATTAATTAAGCAAAATATATATTAGGTCATTTAATTAAATAAAAGAAAGTTGGGTTATTTATTAAATTAAGTAATAAACATAGATCACCCACTCTAATTATCTATTTACATTTGAAAGCTAGGATCGGAATTTTACGCTTTTGTTTTTACTAATAGTGAGCACGTACTCCGCACGTACCATGTATAATTGGAAAGAAAAGAGTAAATTAAATGAAAAGTAGTTGAATGAGTTATATGAAAATATTTCTAGACAGGGATATACTTGACAAAAAATAGTTTCAGTTGAGGCTTAAAAAATTGAAAAAAAAAATGAGAGAATGAAAAAAGAAAAAGAAAAAAAGGAAGAAGGAGAAGAGGCTATATGTCAAGTAAATAAGGTAGCACTTTAACTCTTTTAATGTAGTTAAAATAAAAATAAAGATAAAGAAAAGAAGTAAAGATAAATATAAAAAGATAAAGATTTCTAATTTCGCAAGAGTATTGTTTCTGAATTTGTATTTTCGGTAAGTTCACACAAGCGCCCCCCCCCCCCCCCCCTCTTTTTTGATGGAAGTAAGTTAGCACAATTTGAGAGGAGGTCAATTTCTTTTTTAATGAATGAAATAATAAGGTCAAACTCCATATGGATTTTAAAATTCCAATCTATATCAAAATTTTTCTCTCTTTTATTTTCAAAAAAACTCAAATTTTAAAAGTCCATAATCAAAATGAGATAATTTTTATGTCAAAATATTCGTAATGACGAGAGGAATAAGATACGATCCATTTTTGCATATTTTTTCCGAACATATTTCAAATTTTTATATTGTTTTCTATTTCACAAAACTTTTTCAAATGTGTCCTCCTAAATACATATTTCCAACCTAATCCTCAAAATGCCATATCCAGTTATTCCCTTAAACGGGTCCTAAGTTGGGATATATGATTAAATAAGTTATTTAAAGCTAGAGATGTAAAATGGCCCAGCCCGACCTATTTATTTTGAGCTCATTAGTATTTCGTACTGTGCTCATGTCAGTTCATTTAATAAACGTGCTATGCTGTGCCGTGCTCATAAAAAAATTATAGCAACAAGCTCGGCCTATGACCCATTTACTTAAGGGCCCGTTTGGAACACTAATTGGACTTGAAGTTTCCAATTTTTTTTGACTGAAAAAGAACGAATTTTGTAAATGTGTGTTTGTTTGAAGTGTGAGTTGGAAATAAACTATCATATAAGGAATACTGTAAAAATTTAAAATATGTTAAAAAAATATATGCAATATAAATCTTATTTTTACTCTTGTACATTTCCATGCAAGAATCATATCATTTCGACTTAAATTTTAAAGTTTTAAGCTTTTAGAAATGGAAGAGACAAGAAAAAAGATGTAGATTTGAAATCACATGGTGGAAAAAATTAATTTTGAAAAAAAAATTATTGAAGAAATTTCAACTCTAATGATTATTCCAAACACCTCAAAAATTTTACAAATTTAACTCTAATTTCAAGATTTATACTAAAGTCAACTAATGCAAGAACATACTTGAAACCTCCTCTTCCATACTAATTTCAAGAACATACTAATGCAAGAACATACTAATTTCAAATTAATAAGTACATACTTGAACTTGAAACCTCCTCTTTTTTTTCTTTTCTTTTTTTTTTTTTTTAAATTAAAGATAGGGATTCCAACTGGTGAAATCATGCATGAAATTACTTGTAAACTATATTTACAACTACTGAAACCTCATATTTTGATCTCCAATAATATTTAAGAGTAATGCAACTACTCATCCTAATAATTGCAACCCATTAAAAAAGACGCAAACAATTATTTTAAAAACACAGCCCAACACCAGACGAATCTATCAACCTCCTTGTTCAGCCATATTATAGTGGGGCAATAATTAATTAACTAACAACCACGAGTAGACTATCTTTTTACTGTTTGTAAATATATATATTTTTCGTTCGGAAACACTTTTGGAAACATATTTTCCAATTTTTTTTTCCCAACTTTATTGTTTATTTTTTCAAACATTTAGTTTCTGTTTGATAAGTTAGCTGGAGATAAAATTTTTAAGTTGGAATTGGTTTACTTTTCAAAAACTTAATTATAAATTTTATTAACTTTTTAGAGAAAGATAAAAATTGAGATGAAAAAATACAGTTTAATTTGAGATGAACTCAACCGTCAAATGGAGCATTAAAAAAACTCAAACTTTAAGCTTGATTTGGTTTATCAGTTGAAAATGAAAATTTTAAGTTGAAACTGGTTGACTCTTTAAAAATCAGTTATAAATTTTATTAACTTTTCAATAAAAGATAAAAACTGAAATGAAAAAATACAATCTAATTAGAGTTAAACTTAAATTTCAAAAACAAACCTAAGAGTCCGTAATTTTACATTTTAAGTTGAAATGATATAATTTATTATTTTAAATTATATAGAATTTTGAGAAAAACGAAACAAAATCTATATTACTAATTTTTTTCAAAACATATTTTAAGTTTTTACATTTTCTTACTCACAATAATTTATTTTCACTATACATATTTCAAAACTCAAATTATTTTTAACATCTAAAATACTGTCTCTAATTGTGATCCCAAATGTGTCCTTAAAAGAAATATTTGTTTCTCTTTTTTTGAAAGGATATTCTTTTGTTTTTCGTTTTTGGGGGAAAAAGCACAGGATGTTCTGAATCTTCACTCTTCAAATTTTTAGCCTTTTTTTTTTTTTTTTTTTTTTTTTTTTTTTCTATCACAGAAAAAAAGAAAAAGAAAAACTTGAAGAATAAAAAGGACAAAAAAAAAAAAAAGGTAAGAGAGAGAGAGAGGTCGTACTGTTGTAGGTGGAGGAGAGAGAAAGGTTGAATCATGACTATGGGTGCCCTTGTAGGTTCGCCTTTCTTGAACCTTGACCCCTCTTTCTCTCCCTCTGTCTGCTCTCATTTTCTCTCCTCTCTTTCTAGTCTCTCTCTTTCTCTCTTTTAATCTATCTGTGTGTATATATATATGTTAGAGAGAGAGAGAGTATTTTGCTCGTAATTTTTGTCTCTTCCCCTAAATCTAGCATATTAGTACAGAGCTAAAACGAGTCAAATAATAGAGATTAGAAGACAGAGAAGCCCAAAAAAAGCAAACAAAAAATTAAAAAGACAGTGCAAAATTTTGGGGTTGGCTTTTGATACCTCACCTTTTTTTGATAGATAGTCTTATGGTGGGAAGTATTTTCTGTAATAGCCCGTGAGAGAGAGAGAGACAGAGAGAGAGAGAAACTCAAGAAATGGGAAATGTTTCTCAGGAAGCGATCAAGCATTTAGAAGCTCTCATGGATCAAAGTCAGCTTTTTTTTTTTTCTTTTTCAAAATTTTTATAATTTTTTTGTTCTACTGTTTTAATTTCACTTTGCAAACTTTCTCACTCAGTTTTCTCTCACTTTCCTACTTTGCAATCACAATGGCAGTTGAGGAGCCTCTAAAGAGAACATTTCAGGTTCGCAATTAATTAAATTTTTTTTTTTTCATTTTTCACTTTTCTTCGCTACTTTTTCTCCTCTGTCCGATCTGATATTCTGTTTGACTCAAGAATCTTGTACTCTTTTTTTTTTTTCCTCCTCGCCTACTCCTCCTCCTCCTCCTCTTGCGGGAATATGAGAAATTACGTGTTTGTCCTTGAATATGGAAGATGATATTTAGACCCCAAAAAAAAAAGTTAGGTGATGTTTTTAGATCTTATTGATCTGTGCAATAATTGGTTTTCTGGGTTCGATCTGATTCGACCCACTATTCAAATTCAAATTCAAATTCAGTTTAATCTTATTCAATGTTTTTTTTAAGAACAATTAATTTAAAACTCGTTGCTTTGAATTTTGACCACTGCTAGTTGGTTTGGAATGGTTCAAACTAGACTTATTAGTCCCCTTTTGTGTAATATTTACTTGTGATTTTGAGCAGGTAAAAACAAAATATATAAAATATTAGAATATAAAGAAGAGGAGCAAAAATAATTACTTTTTTAAATCATCCTTTGGAACCATAATTTAAAAGAAATTGATGAAATAAAGTTACTGTTCAAATTGAGTATAAGCAACAAAGATGCTGTAAAATTTATTGAAGTTCTGCAAGTTGTAAAAACAGCTTCCTTGAGAAGTCGGAAAAACTGATTCCAAGAAGCAACGCCAAATAGGTCCCAGTTCTATGGAATATCTAACCGTTGTGTTTTGGTTAACAGAATGTTCATCAAGGATATAAGGCTGAAACTCTGGCACGTTTTCTAAAAGCAAGAGAGTGGAATGTTTCCAAGGCCCATAAAATGGTTAGATACACCTCTTTAGGTAGTTTGGAACTTGGTAAAATCTATGGAATAATTACCTGTTAATTAGGAAAAAAACATTTGCTTATGGTCTAATGATCCTTGTATAATGTTGCAGTTGGTCGATAGCTTAAATTGGAGGTTACAAAAGGATATTGATAATATTCTTGCGGTAAGTTTTTCTCTCGAATTTGTTTTATGCAGTGAAAACCTGTTATTAATCATATCTATTGAATGAGAAGTTGAAACTTGTTGCAATGCATTATATATCTAGGGCCTAGCTGGCTTGGGGTAGCAAGTTCTGCCCTTTTTCACTAATTCACAACCTTAGCATTGTATTCGATACTTAAATGCAAGTTGGTTTTGACGAGAACGTGATTTATTCCTCGCATTACATGTTTTGATGATCTTGTGTATTTGTATCATAATTTTGCATTTTTATTCCATTCTTTTTAACGAAATCTGATATGGTTAGTATCTGTGATGGTTTATGAAAGATTGCGTGCTTAGTACTTACATCTATGTCGTATGTGTTTTTTTCTTTCTTTCATGCAGAAACCCATAATTCCGGCTGAATTATACAGAGCAGTACGTGATTCGCAGCTCATAGGTCTTTCAGGTTACTCAAGAGAGGTGCTCATTCTTGATTACAGTTTATCTTGCAATCTGCTTTTATAATTTATATTCCACCTTTGATGTCTTTCTTTACCGATTACATGTTTGCCTGAACCATTTTTAACTTGTTTAAACTATAAAAAATACTCTGATGAATATTTTGTATGATTTTCTTCTACATTTTTATCCTTTGTAGGGCTTGCCTGTCTTTGCTATTGGTTGTGGGCTCAGTACATTTGACAAAGCGTCAGTAAGTACTTGATTAAAGACTCGGTCGATTTTGTACCCGAGCAAACTTAATTTTGGGGCGAGCAAATTGTGCAACTTTGTCTTGATGCTGTGACCCTCAAACTACTATGGTACCTAATAGAGAATCTAAACCTCTGTTTGTGTTTCTTTTCTTTTTACCCCGGGACTGCAGGTCCCTTGCTATGTGCAGTCGCACATTCAAATAAATGAGTATCGAGACCGTGTAGTTTTGGTGAGTATCATTAACTTAAAAATAGTAATGAGCTTTGTGGATAATAAGTCCCTTGTTTTTTTAATCCAAACCTACAATTCCATGATGTAGCCTGCTGCTTCGAAAAAGCATGGACGAGCTATTACCACTTGTGTGAAGGTTCTGGATATGACTGGTTTGAAGCTTTCAGCATTAAGTCAAATTAAGGTATTGCACAATTACTTTCTACACAAGGGAATTCTTGCTCTACATGCAGGTTTACATACATATATATCTGTATTTCTCCCGGGAATAAGTTTTTATTTTATCAATATATGAATTTGAATTTTCCTCAAGTTTTTGTCTTACATCTCCAAACGAGAAATAAGTTATAGTTGGCTATTGGCTATTTAAATTACTCGGCTAATCCTAATGTTTTATTTTCTCCACGAAATAATTTTTCTGGTAGATGGATGGTTCCTTTGGCTCGACTTTCGAAACAAATTTTATGCAATAAAAAAATATGTGAATTTTTTTAACGTTCTTGTCTTTTGTCGTATGTTCATACAGTTACTGACAATCATAGCAAACATTGATGATTTGAACTACCCGGAGAGGTCAAATGCGTACTATATTGTAAATGTCCCATATATATTTTCAGCGTGTTGGAAGGTAAACAATTAGATTAGTGGTCGTCATGATTTATACTACTTCTCATCTACCTTTTTTTTCCCTTTCTATGATTTTTTTTTTTTTTTATAAATTAATTCTTCCCTTCCAAGATTAGTTGTTACTTATGATGCTTATGTTTCTACTGGAATGAATTATGTCGTAGAGTCTCTTTGCTACTGCATTACAGTAATAGTTTTAATCTATGATCAGGTGGTCAAGCCTCTTTTGCAAGAGAGGACAAAGAAAAAAGTGCAGGTGTTATCAGGCTGTGGAAGAGATGAGCTGTTAAAGGTTGATTTTCAATTTTACCGTTCTTATTATTTCGTTGCCTTTTGTATAGTCCCTTTCCTTTCATACCTACTCTAGAACCTTTACTATTTGCGCTAACCACTACCAACAAAGCGAAAATTTGAGCAGTCCAATTTCCTCTCCTCTTGTCAAAGCAAGTGAATTTTCAAACTGGACAGAAAGTGAAAAGATATAGCATGGAAAAAGATTGGACTCAATTGGCTGATGAATTTCTCATATCTTTGCGGAGAAAGAAGAAATTTTGAAAGAGTTCAATTTTATATTTCTTTCCATTCATTCTAAGCGGTCTGTTGTTGGTTCTGTCTTTGATGTAGATCATGGACTATTCTTCCCTCCCACATTTCTGTAAAAGAGAAGGCTCTGGATCATCTCGAAATTCGGATAACGGAACTGAATATTGCTTTTCCTTTGATCATCCTTTTCATCAACAACTTTATAACTACATCAAACAGCAATCCTTGACCGCTGAACCTGCTGAACCGATCAGGCAGGGGTCTTTTCATGTCGACCTACTCGAGCCAGCTGCAGAAGGAACAGAGATTATCAGAACCATAGAATCCGAGTTGAACAAGCTAGGGAAAGGAAATGGCCCCAAGGGACTATCTGACTCTCTCAATGGCATCCGACTAAATGGTGCTTGAAACTTATAAAGGCAAATATGTATGTGTGGCTTGCCGTGAAGAAATTTTCCCCATATTCTTGATCTCTTCCATAGAGCTCTTCGAATAGGGTTTGGTTTTGCCGGTTAGCTGCTGCTATACAATGTAAACGATTGTAATAGTAGTGCCTCATCTTATCTCTACATGAGAAATTAATACAATGCATTATGTACGCGACCCGACACGTTGGCTGGATAACCAGTACGAAGTTATACTTAGGCTAATCTGCTGTAGGATTTTCGCAGATGATCATTTTCTTTTGTTGCCACGTCGTAAGTTAAAATGGTAAATGCACAGATTAACCTGTTTTTTTCCTTAAAATTTCATGCTTCGCAATTTTGACTAGCGTTTGTATTACTTTTGAAAATGAAAAGTAGATCAACAATAGTCAGGTCTCCATTTTTGTTGTTGTCCGTGTCATCACTCTGTGTCTTAAAGTTCCCGAGCAATGATGTTTTCGTGGACTTTGTTGTATCTGTTTTTATGATCTGCTCCCCCTTTGTTCTTCTTGGCGCCACCTCCGAAGCTCAACTTCAACCACAGTTTTTGCAGACTCAGCCATCTCTGCCTTCCTCAGAGCCAAGTCTGTTGCAGCCTTGATTTCTTCGTTCGCTTTCAAGTTAGCCTCCAACCTTTTCTCTGCTTCCGTTTTTCTCGCCTTGATTTCTCTCTCCAAGGCCTCGCTCTCTGCCTCTTTTGTCTCGGCCGAGTGCTGAGATTCCTCAACTTTCCTAGTCAAAGCATTAAACTCCTCGACCGACAGTTTCATCTTGGCTCCATTTTCTTCACTGGAATCATCAGCCATTTTCTGTCGTTGGGACAAAATCTTCACATCGCCAACCGCTCTTTGCTCTGCTGCTTTTGCTTCTTCAGCTTCAATCAGGGTGATCTTAAGCCTTTTCTCTGCTTCCTCTGCCAAGACTCTTGAATTTTTGGCTTCTTGCTTCAGTTTATCGGCATGTCTCTTCATCTCTTGTTCTTCACGCCTCGCGCCTTCGGTTTCTTCCATTAGCTTCTGTAATTTAAATCTCTGCTCCTGTTGAATAGCAGCAGATTCCATTTCCATTTCCTTCTTCACGCTCTCCAATTCCGTCCTAAGCGATCCCACTAAGCTTCTAAGTGAGCTTTCTTCTTCAGCAACGCCTTGAAGTGTTTTTGTGGCTTCATTGAGCTTCACCGTCACAATTCTCACATTTTCCATTTCTGATTCATGGGCTTTTCTCATTTGCTCTTGTAAAACTTCAACCTCTGTAGTTGCTTCTTTAAGCTTTGCCTCTAGATCTTTGGTTACATCAGGATCAACTTCTTTCCTCATAGACTCCAATTTCTTCTCCGCTTCTTCCTTAGCAGAAATGTAAGACTGCTGGCTAGCCTCTCTCTCCGTGACAATCTTCACCCGCTCTTCTTGGACTTGTTGAGAGGCAAGCTTGAACTGCTCAATCGAGGCCTGCATTGAAGAGATTTGCATCGAAAACTTGCTGACTTTCTCTGCATTCGTATTCGCTGAACGCTGCGCTTCCCCTGCCTGCTGGAACGCATCCAGTTTCGCCTCCAATGCCGCGTCAAAATCCTGCCGGATCTTGGTCAGCTCTTGCTTTGAAGCATCTAGTTCAGCAACTGTGGTTGTGTATTCCTTCCTTGTCCGGTCTAATTCCCGCTTCCAAGCTTCGGTTCCAATCGCTTTTTTTGATTTCTCAACTTCAAGCTTCTTCGCAAGCTCCTTCACAGCTTCCGCAGCTGCAATTGCAGATTGCTTGGACTCGTTCACGGTTTTGAGCGTGGACGTCAAATCCTGCAGCGTCCTATTAGCCCTTTCAAGCTCAGAGAGTGCTCGAGATTTCGTAGTTTCGGCACTCTCAAGTTGTTCCTTGATCGTGTTTAGTTCTCTCTGGGCTAAGGGAAGTTGTGTCTCCTTGTCCAATACACTCTGTTGTAGATATTAAAAACAAACGAAACGTTAACTAGAGGATCCAAATTCGAGAAAAGTACATGACACGAAAACTAACATACCTCGGAGGAAAGTCTTTTCTTGATGGTAGGTTTTCCTCTAGGGGTAGCTACTTCGCCGAATAAATTTACAGCGGCTTTGACAGATTGGAACGGAGCCCTTGTATCGATTTCTCCGAACTCAGGCCCTTGGAGAACCTGAGCCATTTTCTTTCATTCGAATATTAACCATTTTCTTCTCTTTAAATAAAAAATTTGGACACCTGCAAAACATCGAGTAAGTTGACAAATATCATCTCGGATATTTGCATTTTAAATATAACACACACACACACGCATATATATCAGAAGACAATAGGCAGAAGAACCAAAAAAAAAAAAAAAAAAAAAATCATACAGATGAACGAAGCAGATGTTATGCCATGTTATGCAGGACCTTTTGTTTAACTTCCTTAAAAAACAACCAAACATAGGAAACTTGAACAGAAACATAAGACAAATCAAACAAAACACAGAACAGCTTTGAGAATAAATTAGAAATGGCAGGTGAAAAATCAACATTGCCATCGAAGATCGGGTGAATGCAAGGAATTGATCAGATCGTAAAGGCACGTACCTCGATGTTAATGGCGTGATGGAACCAAATTGATGAATGAATTCTATGATACACCAAAGCAGTTTAAACTTGGTAATTAGTCCAAAATCCGGGTGATCGAGATCAGATATTATTGGAAAGTCAGAAACAATACATGCAACGTAAAAATCTCCAAGAACCATAAGAAGAGGACAACTGGGTCCTAGCTGTTTTCTTCATTATTTTGTTTTTGTTTTTTTGGAGTTGAAATGTTGTCGGATTGGAGATGACGGATTATGAAAAGAATTCCTCCTGCTATTTTAGCGGGAAAGGCAGTGAGGATTTGCGGTTGTAAACGCAAATTCCCAACCGTTTCAAGGAACCTTGAAAAGACACGACTGGCCTTTTAACTACCATTCTGTTTTGAAGTAAAATCGTCGTTTCATTTAGGGGTAAAGACATGGTATAAAGGAAATTATATATTTAGTATATGTTTGGTGTTAATATTTGGATTGTAGAATTTGAGTTTGAATTGATTGTACGTTTATTGAGGCGTTTGAATTACTTGAGTTAATTAGTGTAAAAACTTGAAGTGTGTTCGAAAAAAAAAAAAAACAATATAAAACTTGTTTCGTTTGTATTGAAATTTTGTACAATTAAAAAAAAATCCCATTTGAATTTGTCTATTCAAAGTTATGAATTTTTGAAGTTATAATTGCAAAACTGTGTGAATAGTAAAGCTGAAGGAAAAAGAAAAAAAATTAAATTGTAGAAGTAGGATTTGGATTGGAGGTTCAAACACCCCGTTAGTCCACAAGAAAAAAATTTCTCCGATGAGAAATATTATGGTCAAATGAACCGTTCACCAGATTTGTTAACCTTCGCTTGAATATTGGAAGGTGGCTGTCGGCCTGTTTGACTGAGTTTTTTAGAAGTTGTTTTTGACTTCTCAGGTTCAAAAGTAATTTCTGAAAGTGTTTGAATGATCTGTTAGAAGAGCTTTTAGTCTCTAGAAGTACTTCCTATCAAAGTTAAAAAATATAGCTTCGGACAAAAACTCTTCTAAGTAAATTTAAAACTTATAATAAAATTTAAATTAGACATTATAAACTTCATTTAACATTTTTAGTACTTATTAGAATATTTTAGAGATCATTTTAACCTCAAAAACTTTTTGATTCTAAACACTTATTAAGAAACTGTAGTTTTTACTCTCTTCTTTTATTGATTAGAAATAAAAGTAAAAGCTCTTCCAAACCGATTATATATAAATGTTTGTTTATCTATGATTTAACAAAATTCAATCATATTATTAAATAAAAAAAAACTTTAAATTCGGACATGCGTCTTCTGCACCCTTTTTCTATCCCCTTCTCTGTCCCCCAATTGAATTTAGACACGTCATTTAAAATGACAATTCATCAATTACCAATTTTCTTCTCCATCTTCCGTTTTTGATGGTTTTTCTCTCACCACGGCCAATTTCTCTCTCTTACGCCCTTTTTCTTAACTCTTTTTCTTTTATTTTTATTTCGTTCCCCTCTCACAGTTCTTTTCCCTTTGCTTGAAACAGTTGTCTCTTTGTTTTTCCTGGCAAAAGACCAGTCATCACTTGAAGCTAGAGAACAAGCAGGATAGAATTGTTACAACAAGTAATTAGTTTTATTATTATTATTTTACTAGTTTACTGTAAATAGCTAGTAATGAAGGATAAAAAAAATCATTATACTGTAAAAAAAAGAGGTAAAATACTAGAGAGAAAAAAAAAAAAAAACTGTCATAACTGTAGAAAAAACAGTAAAAAACATCCGTTCCTTTAGTATGTTTATATAATTTGTACAGCATCGCAGTATATATATGTTTTCTTATGTTATTGTTCTTACTTTGCTTTTACTAGTTTGTAGTGTAATTCTTTGTGTACAGTTAGGCTCCAAGATATTGCCACGTGTATAGACAGATGGGATCACTCATTGTATATAGACTCTTTGATTTAACAAAGCAATTCAATGAATAGAGTATTCGCATATTTTTCTTTTCTCAAATTCTCTCTAACCTAATTAAAGGAACCAAGAGAAACCAATTATTAAGCCATAAAAAAAAAACATGACAAAAAATGACTATCTTCCTCTTTTTGAAACAAAGTTGGCCAAGGGCGTATCCCTTTCTTATTGTACGCCACAACAATCTTATCCGGCATCTGCTTGATCACTGTCTACAGAACAAGCTTTGTACCACCCAGAGAAGAAACTTCCAGAAGATATGCTTGGATTGGTTTGTTTCTCGCAGAGCTTTGGTTCGGCCTTTACTGGTTCGTCACTGCGGTTGTTCGATGGAGTCCCTTCTATCGTTACACTTTCAAAGATAGACTCTCCCTCAGGTCTCTTCACTTGCGTGTGTGTGTGTGTGTATATATATATATTCATCTATTTTGTATTTAAATATTCTTTTTTGAAAATCTACGAAAAAATAACTGTGTCAATAGGACTCTGTCTTGTAGATTTTTTTTTTTTTTTTTTTTCGGTGTGATTAGTTGTTGGATGGAATGATGATCAGATACGAGGAGGTTTTGCCGAGCGTGGACATATTCGTGTGCACGGCGGACCCAACGGCAGAGCCACCGAGTATGGTGGTTAGCACGGTGTTGTCACTCATGGCTTTAGACTATCCTCTAGAGAAGCTGAACGTTTACCTATCTGACGACGGCTGTTCGGACTTGACATTCTATGCCATGTTAGAGGCCTCGCGGTTCGCCAAGCAATGGCTTCCTTTTTGCAGGAAATTTCGAGTCGAACCAAGATCGCCCGACGCTTATTTCAGAACAACTTCTCCGCCACTCCATGCTCATTCTACCATGGCTAACGAGTGGACCTCCGTCAAGGTATGCATGAGTCCATCAACTTGGTATTTTCATCGTTTTGTCCTTTAATAACGAATATCAATATGTGATTGTTTCAACAAAATATCAATAATTACTAATCTATATATGTGGTGTATATATGGTTTCAGTGACTGAGTCTTGAATTTTTTTAAAAATATATATGTAAATAATGGAGTTTCTACTGCACTTCCTGCCCCCTTTTTCTAGTTTAAGTCCGAATACATTTTTAACAGGTTAGCTTTTCGATTATTTAATTTATAAGTGTCCACAATACAAATATATAGAATACGAATAGAATACGATCATTATTGTCAAGTTATATACTTCTTATAACTTGATATATGTAAGACCGTACACAATATTCTTTTTGTGTGTGTGTGTGTGTTTTTTTTGTTTTTTGTTTTTTTTTTCCTTCTTCCGGCGGTGTAGTAAATATAATTTTGTCAAAAAGTCACAGAACACGGTTTTAAATATTTCACTTTTGAGTGGTTATAACTCTTGCCGTAACAAGTACAACTAACCAATTGATGGCTTTATCCTATTATTATAGAGGAGAATGTTGGTGATGTATATAATCACTCTCCGATAAAGAATGAGTCTTATAATACGAGACCCACTAATAAGATATATTTTTCTATTAGTGTAATGTTGAACATCGATATTTCTTTAACATTTTTCATTATTATAAGAGTCTCAAAAGTAGTAGGGCCTAAAACTTTGAATTCAATACTTTTATTGATAATTTACGAAGTTTTCTTTAAATTCAAAAGATATTTTGGTACATAAAAAAAATTTGAGAGTTCTAAAAATATTAAAGTAATTCGGGTCTAAGATATTGGAGTAGCTTTCTAGAAACAACTTGCAATAACAACTGTCGTCTTGTTCTCTCCGATCACTATCTGGAGCCCATCTTAGCTACATGACATAATGAGAATATGTCTATTTCCCTGGTCCAAGAATATTATACTAGGCTAAGCTGCATTTTAACTGCGTGAGAAAACAAATCTACTTCGACTTTTCAGTCAGCTGTAACAAACCAATTTGTCCTTTTTGTTTCGTCCGAAATGGTTAATTGGATTCAATCTAGTACATGCAGTACTAGAACAAGGGGCATATAGGTTATTTTACAACTGATGGGCTCAATTAAAATGTTAATCCTGTGATTATCCATTCCAGCACTGAAATATTAGCAAGCATTTATATATTGCAGCTAATGAAGAACAACATAATCGGCTCTGCAATCCCACTAGGACTAACTCAGTGGGTTTGAAGGCCGAAAGTAGTGACAAAGTCGGTAATTTTTATCAGTGAAACCTGTAGTAGTTGAAACAAAGATTTAGTAAGATTATAAGATCTATTTTTTTATGTTTAGTGTGGAGTATGTGTATATTCATTTGCTAAAATGCACACACACACATTTATGTATTTGCAGGTTTTTGTTTAAAAAAGAAAAAAAAGAAAAAAAAAATTAGCTGAGTTTGCCTTCACTAGGTTTTCTATGGCTACAGTGCTCACTGAAGGGGGTTCAGGGAGTTCAGGGTCTTAGGTCCCAAGTTTCAAGTATGAAACATGGGAGGTTATTCTTTCAAATTAACAAAATGACATTATTTTTTAGTTTTCTTCACATTTAAACATAATAGAAAATCAATTCTTCGCATCATGACATGATCAGAAACTGTACGAAGACATGAAGTCAAGGATTGAGAGTAGCATGAAGGCAGGCCAAATTTCGGAAGAGATACGCAAACAACACAAGGCGTTTTACGAATGGGACTCGGTTTCAAGCAAACATGATCATCAGACTATCCTTCAGGTACTATAGCTCCTTTACTTGATTATAATGCACATTCATTTTGCTTCTAAAACAAATTCATAAAACGAAAATCTAGTACCAAGACAATTTTCATGGTGTGCCTCTCAATAGATTCTTATTGACGGAAGAGATCCAAAGGCTGTGGACTCCGAAGGACAACCTTTGCCAACTTTGGTATACTTGGCACGTGAAAAGAGACCACATTTCCACCACAACTTCAAAGCCGGAGCTATGAATGCACTAGTGATTATCTTACCCATGATTTTTAGTCAACTATATTTTACATGTTAATTCTAGAATCCACACAGTTTTACATGTCAATTTGTGATCACTAGAAATATTTTGTTTCGTTTTTTTTTTTTTTTTTGAGAAAATAGATAAGGGTGTCGTCGCGGATAAGCAACAGTCTGATAATTCTGAACGTGGATTGCGACATGTATTCGAACAATTCAGAAGCAGCGAGAGATGCTATGTGCTTCTTTCTGGATGAAGAAAAAGGCCACGAGATTGCTTTTGTCCAGTTTCCTCAGGCATTCGAGAATCTTACTAAGAATGATATTTATGCATGTTCCTTGCGAGCCATAATGGAGGTAAATAACTAGTTAACATTTTCCAAATACGTTACATAGTTATGAATCATCATGTCAAATCAAAATTATATAACCAGACTAAAGAAAAAGTACAACAAATAAACGAAACTTGATAGATATCTAATGATTTATAGTGGTGCCGTACTGATACCCTGGAATAAAATTCTCCTACTTTGTAACTTCAACTACTAATTTATGCTATGCTGGTTTTGATGGTCGTGATCAAGGTTGAGCATCGAGGAATCGATGCTAACGGGGGGGCTTGCTATATTGGAACTGGGTGCTTCCACAGAAGGGAATCTCTTTTGGGAAAGAAATACAGAGAGGCAACCAAAGTAGACTGGAGCAACAATCGACATACAAAGACCGAAGAAAGTATAGATGTTCTGGAAGAAACCAGCAAACGTCTTGCAAGCTGTGACTATGAAGAAAACACTCAGTGGGGAAAGGAGGTTACTCTCTCTCTCTCTCTCTCTCGATAATCATATCATCTTCTATTCCATTAGATTACAGAAGTTGCTAAATACGGAACAGTACATTATATGGGATAAACTCGCAAAGTTAGGACTATTTTATGCCGTGCTGCTGTGAGTGGAAAATACTATGTCACTGGCATTGCTATCACTACTAGTTTCTTAGCCAACGGAAAAATACAGTGTCAAAGTATGTGAATTCACGTGTAATATTCCGGTGACGTTGAACATCTCTTCGTATGTGGATTAACAGATGGGGCTGATGTATGGGTGTCCAGTGGAAGACATTTTAACAGGGCTAGTTATACATTGTAGAGGTTGGAGATCCGTCTATTTCTGTCCTCAAAGGAAGGGCTTTTTGGGCACTGCTCCGACAACACTGCTGCAAACACTTGTACAACACAAGAGATGGGCAGACGGAGATCTTCAAATCTTTCTTTCAAGATATTGTCCGCTGTTGCTCGGCTACAAAAAAATTCCCTTGCGACATCAACTCTCATACTTAATTTACTTGTTTTGGGCTCCAAACGGCTTGCCTTTGCTCTACTACGCTATCGCACCTTCACTTTGCTTGCTTCGAGGAATCTCTTTGTTCCCACAGGTAACGCTTAAAAACTCCGAAGATTCTCTCAAATTCGTTAGTTCTATACATTGTAGGTCCTGTATGTTTCTACATGCGCATTAGTTGCCGAAATTCCGTTGTTGCTAAGCAAAATGCCACAAGTTGATCATGGACATCTTGTTCTAACAGATGTCCAACCTATGGGCAGTCCCATTTTTATACGTCTTCGTGGGCAACCGTGTGTACAGCCTTGTAGAGCTCTTGAGCTTGGGAGGGACATTCCAGGAATGCTTGAACGACCAAAGAATGTGGCTGTTCAAGAGAGCAACTTCCCACTTCTTTGCCTTCTTTGAGAACATCCTAAAGCTGTTGGGATTCACCAAGTCAGCCTTCGCCCTGACCGGAAAAGTGGTTGACGACGATGTGTCCAAAAGATACGAGCAAGAGCTAATAGAGTTCGGAACGACTTCACCAATGTTTACCATTTTGACAACCCTCGCAGTTCTCAATGCCATTGGTTTCTGTTGGGGTTTAAAGATGATGATTTTGGGCGAGCCGAGTTTGATCCTGAACCCCTTTGCGCTGCAGGCTATTCTCTGCGGTCTCTTGGTATTCATCAATCTGCCAATTTACCAAGCAATCTTTTTAAGGACGGACAAGGGCAAAATGCCTGCCTCGGTGACTTGTCAATCGATTATGTTCGCTCTAGTGGCATGTTCAATCGCTCTGTATTAAAATCTTTTACCAGGAACAAACACATTTACATGAGTACTTGCTTTTTCCCTGTCGTATAATCAGTCAAGGGGCTTGAAGAAGCGTACTGTTGGTTATTACTCTTCCTGCATGCAATGTATAGCCTTGATGATACTGTTATTTGTATTGAAAGTTTATATATATATATATATATATAATATAATATATAATATATGTGTGCGCGTGTGTATGTATTTAATCAAAGTCTTCCATGGCAAATGCCAAGTTGTAAACGGAGGCAAAAATTGAACTTTGAAGAAAATTATAGGCTAAATAGACAACACAATTTTTCATTCTAACAGAGAACTGTTATAATATTTTCTCTTACATTGTCTTTTATTTTCTTTTTCCAGTAATCAAATTTAAGCAGAATAAGGAGGTAAAGTTGCTACGGGATATCTGTTTGCCCATTTGTTTTGTATGTCCATTTCATTTTTATTTATTTCCAGATTTGAAAACG
Source organism: Ficus microcarpa (assembly GCA_025413485.1). NCBI lineage: Eukaryota > Viridiplantae > Streptophyta > Magnoliopsida > Rosales > Moraceae > Ficus > Ficus microcarpa. The sequence goes on from CM046375.1 coordinate 25,706,704, forward strand.
CGTTTGGCTGCACGTGTTATTTTTCCCAAATCCATCATAAAGATGAAAGTCCCACGCTTATAACCGATGACCTTCGGGACGAAAAAAGTTTATTGACTACAGCTTTTACTTTTTTTTTTTTTATTGATTAAAAACAAAAATAAAAGCTCTGTGAAATGGATTATATATATTTATGGTTTGTTTATCTATGATCTAACATAAATTTGATCATATTCTTTAAAAAAAAAAACTCTGTCCCCCAATTGCATTTAGACACGTCATTTCAAATTACAAGTCGTCTATTACAAATTTACTCCTCCATCTTCCGTTTTTAATGGTTTTTCTCTCGCCACAACCAATTTCTCCCTCTTATTCCTCTTATTGCCTTTTTCTTAAATGGGACCCACACCTACTCTTTTTCTTTTATTTTTGTTTCGTTCCCCATTTCACATTTCTTTTCCTTTTGCTTGAAACAGTCGTCTCTTTGTTTTTCCTGGAAAATGACCAGTCATCACTTGAAGCTAGAGAACAAGCAGGATGGATTTGTTACAATAAGTAATTAGTTTGATTTAAAAAAAAAAAAAAAAGTAAACTCCATACTTACAACTAATGAAAGTTCAATTTTGGGATCTACATGACTTATTCACGTTAAACATTCAATTTTTGTGAAGATCAACTTCAAAAATAGGTTTCTTGGCACTTGCTGAAGAAGATAAATTTTCATAATCACCATTTATGAATTTTTTGTAAGCAGTTCTTTTTGGAGTGTTTTTTTTTTCCCAAAACATGTTGAGGAACTTTTTTTTGTTCGGAAAGAGCAATATCAGAATTTTTTTTATTTATTTGAGATATCAATATCGAAAAATTATTTTTCTTTTTAGTTTTTGCTGAATAATCAGAATCATTTTTTTTTCTCACAAAATAATCAGAAACATGTTGATGATTTTAATTTGATGAGAAAGGTGAAACAACAAATAATTCACCTAAAAAAGAATAGTAAATCATCTGTTTAATAAATAAAAAATTAAAAACTAAAAAGAGACAAGAAAACATAGACAACAAATAAGAAGATAGAATAGCATTACAACAATGAAAAGGGAACAGCGGTAGGAGGAAGAACATCAGTAAAGTCTAAAGCGAGGGGAAAAAAAAGAACTGAGACAAACAGAAAGAAAATGAAATAGCAGTACAAACGAAAAGAGAACAAACCTTAAAAAAAAAAAAAAAGAAAAGAGTGAATAATAATATTAGTGGAGTAATGGGAACAGCATCAATTAGTAAAAATTCAACAAAATAAAAAACATGAGTTAAAAAATGATTAGTCAAAAAAATCCGAAACGGAAAAAAATAACAAAATAGCAAAAAAGAAGGAATATATATCATTAGTGTGAAAAGTTGGAGAAAGAAACGAAAATAAAATAAAAAGAGTAAGTGTGGGTCCCATTTAAGAAAAAGGTCGTGGCTCTGTGTAAATTAATGTCCATGAGAGAGAAACCATCGTAAACGGAAGATGGAGGCGTAAAAAAAGTGCTATAGATGTGTGGTCATTTAAATGACGTGTTCAAATATAATTGTAGGATGGAGAAGGGGATAGAGAAAGGGTTCAGAGAATGCGTGTCCCTTAAATTTTCTCATATATATATATAGTTACAAATATAATTGTTTGTATATATAGTTACAAATAAAATCTATCAACGACAGAGAGAGAAAAATTAAGTGAGATGGCGTTAATTAAAAACCTAGTTCATTTTTTTAAAATTATTAGTGATTATTAAAATGGTTGATCTGATCGTTAATAAATGATTGACTATCAAATTAATCAATTATTGATCTTTTCAATATTGATTATCATTAATTAAACATAAATTGACCATTTTTGGGGGAAAAAAAGGTCTTTAAAAAAGGACCATTTTTTAAAAGGGAAAATCTAGAGTTTATTTAATATTATAATATCAGAGAGCACAAACAATCTCAATATAAGAGGAATAAACTCAGTATTAATATTTTTCCAAAAAAAAAAAAAAAAACTCAGTATTAATAAAAGTTAAACTTGTTAAAAAGTGGGTTACATTGTTTTTTTGTCGGGAGGTATAATAAACAGATCCATGTTTACAATGATCATAGTGTCTTTCACATCAACTATCACATTTGATTATAGAGACTGTGATAAGGGTCGTTGAATAGTCCTCACAACATTCAAAGCATCCAATTACAAAATCTTGGGCAACATTGACCACTTCTCTAACAGCCAGAGATTCAGCAACAAGTGGAGAGAAAAAAACCCGTAATTTTCTTGCTGAGGGCTGCAATTACCATTCCATCAACATCTCTGATAATCACCCCAATACCAATGAAACCACGCATGTCATCAGTATTAATTTTATAGATCCCGTGAGGAGGTGGAGGCCATGGTTGCTTGTGTAGTCTCTCTTTTTGGGATCCAACACCATAGTGGACCATAGTTTTGATGGTCCCCCTGAACTCTTCCCTCACTCCCAAGCTTCTCTTGTTGAAAAGTCATTTCCACATATCCGTCCAAAAACTCCAGACCAACATCACTCCAAGGACCATTTTTCTAATTTTAACAAAACTTGAAAGATATATTAAAATAGTACTTTAAAAAGATCATTTTCCCAGGTATCCCTTGAAAAATCTTATATTCGGATGACAAAGTAAGAAAATTCAAAACTTAATTTGTATATTCATATTCCACAATGACGTTATTATTTCGTTTACATGCATGCGAAAACAATGACTTTTATAATTGTAGTCTGTCAGTGTAGGACCAAGTCCTTAAGCGCTGATGATCGCTCCATTTCGGCTTGGCCACTTTCAGACAGCCATGCTATTCCACTAGAAGAATACCAACATCCTCAAATCGTAAATTCCAAGGTAGTAGGTTAAAAGAGACCGATTCTCTTTAATGCAAAATTTGATATGCAAAACAAGAGTTTTTAAAATTTAAGAAGTTAAATAGGAATGATTATAAAGTTAAAACGAAACAGGTGATATCGATCCATTTTTTCAGCTAAACTTTGTTGTTAAGTTCTTTGGGCTTCACTAAGTACCAGTCCTCTCAGCGCAGCTACTTTTACGCTTGGCTCTTTCAGACATAGTATCCATCATCAATTAGTGATCATGGATATTATCATCAACATTATTTAATCAACTAATATACTAACTTTGCAACTTAAAAAATTATTTATTCCCGAGAAACCTTACATAATATATAAAAATATTATTTCTCTTTAGATCTTCGACTCGGTAATCTTATCCATTTCACTATATATATGTATATATATATATATATAAGCATGTAAAAGTGTTAGAACATCTACTAGGGCTAGCTAGTCCATAGTAATTTATTTGTACAGCACCGCAGTATATATTTGTTCTCTTATGTTATTGTTCTTACTTTGCTTTTACTAGTTTGTAGTGTAATTCTTTGTGTACAGTTAGGCTCCAAGATATTGCCACGTGTATAGACAGCTGGGATCACTCATTATATATAGACTCTTTGATTTAACAAAGCAATTCAATGAACTGAGTATTCGCATATTTTTCTTTTCTCAAATTCTCTCTAACCTAATTAAAGGAGCCAAGAGAAACCAATTATTAAGCCAATAAAAAAAAAAAAAAAAAAACATGACAAAAAATGACTATCTTCCTCTTTTTGAAACAAAGTTGGCCAAAAGGCGTATCCCTTTCTTATTATTCGCCACAACAATCTTATCCGGCATCTGCTTGATCACTGTCTACAGAGCAAGCTTTTTACCACCCAGAGAAGAAACTTCAGAAGATATGCTTGGATTGGTTTGTTTCTCGCAGAGCTTTGGTTCGGCCTTTACTGGTTCGTCACTGCGGTTGTTCGATGGAGTCCCTTCTATCGTTACACTTTCAAAGATAGACTCTCCCTCAGGTCTTTCACTTGCGTGTGTGTGTGTGTGTGTGTATATATATATATTCATCTATTTTGTATTTAAACATTCTTTTTTGAAAATCTACAAAAAAAAAAAAAAAAAATAACTGTGTCAATAGGACTCTGTCTTGTAGATTTTTTTTTTTTGGTGTGATTAGTTGTTGGATGGAATGATGATCAGATACGAGAAGGTTTTGCCGAGCGTGGACATATTCGTGTGCACGGCGGACCCAACGGCAGAGCCACCGAGTATGGTGGTTAGCACGGTGTTGTCACTCATGGCTTTAGACTATCCCCTAGAGAAGCTGAACGTTTACCTATCTGACGACGGCTGTTCGGACTTGACATTCTACGCCATGTTAGAGGCCTCGCGGTTCGCCAAGCAATGGCTTCCTTTTTGTAGGAAATTTCGAGTCGAACCAAGATCGCCCGACGCTTATTTCAGAACAACTTCTCAGCCACTCCTTGCTCATTCTACCATGGCTAACGAGTGGACCTCCGTCAAGGTATGCATGAGTCCATCAACTTGGTATTTTCATCGTTTTTGTCCTTTAATAACGCATATCAATATGCGATTGTTTCAACAAAATATCAATAATTACTAATCTATATATGCGTCTTCGGATTCGGTGACCGAGTCTTGAAATTTTTTAAAAAAATATATATATATATATATATGTATATAATGGAGTTTCTACTGCAGTTCATGCCCCCTTTTTTTAGTTTAAGTCCGAATTACATTTTTAACAGATTAGCTTTTCGATTATTTAATTTATAAGTTTTAATTTATAAGGGTCCACAGTACAAATTTATAGAACAGGATCATTATTGTAAAGTTATATACTTCTTATATCTTGATATATGTAAGGCCGTACACAATATTATTTGTCTGTGTTCGCGTGTGTGTGTGTGTTGTTTTTTTTTTTTTTTTTTTATTTTTTTTTTTTTTTTTAAATATAATTTTGTCAAAAAGTCACGGAACACGGTTTTAATTATTTCACTTTTGAGTGGTTATGACTCTTGCCGTAACAAGTACAACTTCGCCGACAAGGGTGGAACCAATCGATGGCTTTGTCCTATTATTATAGAGGGGAATCTTGATGATATTTAACATCACTCCTAATAAAAAAATAAATCATAATATGAAGTCCACAAGTGAGATATCTTTTTTTATTAATGTAATGTTGAACATTGATATTCCCTAACATTTTTCCTTATTATAAGGGTCTCAAAAGTAATAGGGTCCTAAAATTTTGAATTCGATACTTTTATCGACAATTTACGAAGTTTTCTTTAAATTCAAAAGATATCTTGGCACATAAAAAATTTGAGAATTTTAAAATTATTAAAGTAATTCGGGTCAAACAACTTGCAATAATAACTGTGGTCTTGTTCTCTCCTGTCACTATCTGGAGCCCATCTTAGCTCCATGACATGATGAGAACATGTCTATTTCCCTGGTCCAAGAATATTATACTAGGCTAAGCTGCATTTTAGCTGCGTGAGAAACAAATTTACTTTGACTGTTCAGTCAGCTATAACAAACCAATTTGCCATTTTTTTTTTTGGTTCGAAATGGTTAATTGGATTCAATCTACTACATGCAGTACTAGAATATGGGGCATCTAGGTTATTTTACAACTGATGGGCTTAATTAAAATGTTAATCCTGTGATTATCCATTCCAGCACTGAAAAATCAAAAGGGAAAGTCAATCAAAGAATCATTAAAATTTCTATTATGTTCCTGTAATCAACCAATAACTAAACAATTTTCTTATGAATGAACGTTTTAAAATGAAATCAAGGGCGATTAGAAGTGGAATATTAGCAAGCATTTATATATTGCAGTTAATGAAGAACAATATAATCAGCTCCGCAATCCCACTGGGACTAACTCAGTGGGTTTGAAGGGCCGAAGGTAGTGACAGAGTCAGTAATTTTTACTAGTAAAACCTGTAGTAGTTGAAACAAAGATTTAGTAAGATTATAAGATCTACTTTTTTATGTTTAGTGCGGAGTATGTGTATACTCATTTGCTAAAATGCACACACACATATTTATGTATTTGCAGGTTTTTGTTTAAAAAATAAAAAAAAAGAAAAATAAATTAGCTGAGTTAGCCTCCACTAGGCTTTCTATGGCTACAGAGCTCACTGAAGGGGGTTCAGGGAGTTCAGGGTCTTAGGTCCCAAGTCTCAAGTATAAAACATGAGAGGTTGTTCTTTCAAATTAACAAAGTGACATTATTTTTTAGTTTTCTTCACATTTAAACATAATAGAAAATCAAATTCTTCGCATCATGACATGATCAGAAACTGTACGAAGACATGAAGTCAAGGATTGAAAGTAGCATGAAGGCAGGCCAAATTTCGGAAGAGAAACGCAAACAACACATGGCGTTTTGTGAATGGGACTCGGTTTCAAGCAAACATGATCATCAGACTATCCTTCAGGTACTATATATAGTTCCTTTACTTGATTATAATGCACATTCATTTTGCTTCTAAAACAAATTCATAAAACGAAAATCTAGTCCCAAGACAATTTTCATGGGGTGCTTCTCAATAGATTCTTATTGACGGAAGAGATCCAAAGGCTGTGGACTCGGAAGGACAACCTTTGCCAACTTTGGTATACTTGGCACGTGAAAAGAGACCACATTTCCACCACAACTTCAAAGCCGGAGCTATGAATGCACTAGTGATTATCTTACCCATGATTTTTAGTCAACTATATTTTACATGTTAATTCTAGAATCCACACAGTTTTACATGTCAATTTGTGATCACTAGAAATATTTTGTTTCGTTTTTTTTTTTGAGAAAATAGATAAGGGTGTCATCACGGATAAGTAACAGCCTGATAATTTTGAACGTGGACTGCGACATGTATTCGAACAATTCAGAAGCAGCGAGAGATGCTATGTGCTTCTTTCTGGATGAAGAAAAAGGCCACGAGATTGCTTTCGTCCAGTTTCCTCAGGCATTCGAGAATCTCACCAAGAATGACATTTATGCATGTTCCCTGCGAGTCATAATGGAGGTTGGCACATTAAATAACTAGTTAACATTTTCCAAATACGTTACATAGTCATGAATCGTCATGTCAAATCAAAATTATATGACCAGACTAAAGAAAAAGTACAACAAATAAACGAAACTTGATGGATATCTAATGATTCATAGTGGTGCCGTACTGATACCCTGAAATAAAATTCTCCTACTTTGTAACTTCAACTACTAATTTATGCTATGGTGGTTTTGATGGTCGTGATCAAGGTTGAGCTTCGAGGAATCGATGCTAGCGGGGGGCCTTGTTATATTGGAACTGGGTGCTTCCACAGAAGGGAATCTCTTTTGGGAAAGAAATACAGAGAGGCAACCAAAGTAGACTGGAGCAACAATCGACATACAAAGACCGAAGAAAGTATAGATGTTCTGGAAGAAACCAGCAAACGTCTTGCAAGCTGTGACTATGAAGAAAACACTCAGTGGGGAAAGGAGGTTTCTCTCTCTCTCTCTCTCTTCATAATCATATCATCTTCTATTCCATTAGATTACAGAAGTTGCTATATACGGAACCGTACATTATATTGGATAAACTTCGCAAAGTTAGGACTATTTTATGCCGTGCTGCTGTGAGTGGAAAAAACTAGATCACTGGCATTGCTATCACTACTAGTTTCTTAGCCAACCGAAAAAATAGTGTCAATGTATGTGAATTCACGTGTAATATTCCGGTGACATTGAACGTCTCTTCGTATGTGGATCAACAGATGGGGCTGATGTATGGGTGTCCAGTGGAAGACGTTTTAACAGGGCTAGTTATACATTGTAGAGGTTGGAGATCCGTCTATTTCTGTCCGCAAAGGAAGGGCTTTCTAGGCGCTGCTCCAACAACACTGCTGCAAACACTTGTACAACACAAGAGATGGACAGATGGAGATTTTCAAATCTTTCTTTCAAGATATTGTCCGTTGTTGCTCGGCTACAAAAAAATTCCCTTACGACATCAATTGTCATACTTACCTTACTTGTTATGGGCTCCAAACTGCTTGCCTCTGCTCTACTACGCTATCGCGCCTTCACTTTGCTTGCTTCGAGGAATCTCTTTGTTCCCACAGGTAACACTCAAAAACTCCAAAGATTCTTTCAAATTCGTTAGTTCTATGCATTGTAGGTCCTGTATGTTTCTACATGTGCATGAGTCGCTAAAATTCCATTGTTGCTAAGCAAAATGCCACAAGTTGATCATGGTCATCTTGTTCCAACAGATGTCCAACCTATGGGCGGTCCCATTTATCTACGTCCTCGTGAGCAATCCGTGTGTACAGCCTTGTAGAGCTCTTGAGCTGTGGAGGGACATTCCAGGAATGGTTGAACGACCAAAGAATGTGGCTGTTCAAGAGAGCAACTTCCTACTTCTTTGGCTTCTTTGAGAACATTCTAAAGCTGTTGGGATTCACCAAGTCAGCCTTCGCCCTGACCGCGAAAGTGGTTGACGACGATGTGTCCAAAAGATACGAGCAAGAGCTAATAGAGTTCGGAACGACCTCATCAATGTTTACCATTTTGACAACCCTCGCAGTTCTCAATGCCATTGGTTTCTGTTGGGGTTTAAAGATGTTGATTTTGGGCGAGCCTAGTTTGATCCTGAACCCCTTTGCGCTGCAGGCTATTCTCTGCGGTCTTTTGGTATTCATTCAATCTGCCAATTTACCAAGCAATCTTTTTAAGGACGGACAAGGGCAAAATGCCAGCCTCGGTGGCTTGTCAATCGATTATGTTCGCTCTAGTGGCATGTTCAATCGCTCTGTATTAAAATCTTTTACCAGGAACAATCACATTTACATGAGTACTTGCTTTTTCCCTGTCGTATAATCAGTCAAGGGGCTTGAAGAAGCGTACTGTTGGTTATTACTCTTCCTGCATGCAATATAGAGCCTGGATGATACTGTTATTTGTATTGAAAGTTTATATATATATATATAAAATATAATATATAATATATGTGTGCGCGTGTGTATGTATTTAATCAAAGTCTTCCATGGCAAATGCCAAGTTGTAAACGGAGGCAAAAATTGAACTTTGAAGAAAATTATAGGCTAAATAGACAATACAGTTTTTCATTCTAATAGAGATCTGTTATAATATTTTCTCTCACATTATCTTCTATTTTCTTTTTCCAGTAATCAAATTTAAGCGGTTTAAGGAGGCAAGGTTGCTACGGGATATTTGTGTGCCCGTTTATTTTGTATGTCCATTTCATTTCTATTCATTTCTAGATTTGAAAACGCATTTGGCTGCACATGTTACTTATATCCCAAATCCATCGCATAAGGGTGAAAGTCCCACCCTCCTAACTGATGACCAGCATGACAAAAAAAGTTTATTGACTACAACTTTTACTTTTATTTTTTTATTGATTAAAAACAATAACAAAAACTCTGTCGAAACGGATTATATATATTTATGGTTTATTTATCTATGATGTAACATAAATTTGATCATATTCTTTAAAAAAAAATCAGACACGCATCTTCTGTCCCCTTTCTCTATCTTCTTCTCTGTCCCCCAATTGCATTTAGACACGTCATTTAAAATGACAAGTCATCTATTACCAATTTACTCCTCCATCGTCCGTTTTTAATGGTTTTTCTCTCGCCACAACCAATTTCTCTCCTCTTACGGCCTTTTTCTTAAATGGGACCCACACCTACTCTTTTTCTTTTATTTTTATTTCGCTCCCCATTTCACATTTCTTTTTCTTTTGCTTGAAACTAGGGGTGACAATACGGATCGCGATACGACGACACGAATTCGAAAACGATATGAATTTCACGGGTTCGGGTTAGGAAAAATAGGGGTCAGGTCAATTTCAGATCACCCGAAATTGATACGGAAAAGAACGGAATCATGTTCAGATTGGACCAGCATAAACCCGAACACGTCACCCTTTTTTTTTTTTTTTTTCAATTTCGGGTCAATGTTCGTGTCAATTTTTGTGTCAGTTTCATGTCGATTTCGTATCAATTTTCAATTTCGAGTCAATTTCGGGTCAAGTTCGTGTCGCGGGTTGAATTTCGTGTTGCGTGTCAATTTCAGATTATTCGTATCGTGTGTCAATTTCGTGTCGCCGGTCAAATTCGGTTCGTGTCGTGTCAACCCGTTATGGGTTCTTATCGTGTTCGTGTCACGGTTTCGAGTCGTTTTCGGGTCGCGGGTCGTTGTTCGGGTCCGGAGAAAAAAATTTCGACATGGCTCTAATACGACACGAACCCGACACGCGACACGAATTGCCACCCCTACTTGAAACAGTTGTCTCTTTGCTTTTCTTGGAAAATGACTAGTCATCACTTGAAGCTAGAGAACAAGCAGGATGGAATTGTTACAACAAGTAATTAGTTTGATTTTTTTTTAAAAAAAAGTAAACTCCATACTTACAACTAATGAAAGTTCAATTTTGGGATCTACATGACTTATTCACGTTAAACATTCAATTTTTGTGAAGATGAACTTCAAAAATAGGTTTCTTGGCACTTGCTGAAGAAGATAAATTTTCAGAATCACCATTTATGAATTTTTTGTAAGCAGTTGTTCATCGTGATATGAACATGATATAAGCAGTTCTTTTTGGAAGTGTTTTTCTTTTTTCCCCCAAAAAGAAACTTTTTTTTGTTTGGAAAACAGCAATATCAGATTTTTTTTTTTATTTGAGATATCAATATCAAATAATTATTTTTCTTTTTAGTCTTTGCTGAATAATCAGAATTATTTTTTTTTTCACACAAAATAATCAGAAACATGTTGATGATTTTAATTTGATAAGAAAGGTGAAACAACAAATAATTCACCTGAAAAAGAAAAGTAAATTATCTATTTAATAAATAAAAAATTAAAAACTAAAAAGAGACGAGAAAACATAGACAATAAAAAAGAAAATAGAATAGCATTACAACAATAAAAAGAGAACAGCTATAGGAGGAAGAACATCATTACTAAAAACCGTCTAAATCGAGGGGGGGAAAATAAAAAGAACTGAGACAAACAGAAAGAAAATGGAATAGCAGTACAAACGAAAAGAGAACAAATCTTTAAAAAAAAAAGAAAAGAGTGAATAATAACAGTCCTGGAGTAATGGGAACAGCATTAGTAGTAAAAATTCAACAAAATAAAAAAACATTAGTACAAAAAATGATTAGCAAAAAAAATCCGAAACGGAAAAAAAAAAAAAATCAAAGTAGCAAAACAGAAGGAATAAATATTATTAGTGTGAAAAGTTGGGGAAAGAAACGAAAATAAAATAAAAAGAGTAAATGTGGGTCCCATTTAAGAAAAAGGCGATAACTAGTAAGAGAGAATTTGGTTGTGGCTCCATGTAAATTAATGTCCATGAGAGAGAAACCATCGTAATCGGAAGATGGAGGAGTAAAAAAACTATTATAGATGAGTTGTCATTTACGCCTTTTTTTTTTTTTTTTTTTTTGGAACGAGCTGCTAAATCAATTTCTCCTTTAGATAAAAAAAAGTATAACTGCTTTATCAATAATTGAGACTCAATTGGGAAATGTTTTGACTATTTTTCCTACTAAATGTATGGTATGATCTATCTTTGGACATATTATTCAAACCGTTGAACCCAAAGTTATGACAGCTATAAAGCTTGGAATTATCCCTAGATACTCTATATTGGCTTTGGGAGAAAGAGATGAATAAGAGTGTGATATGATATCCCTGTGATTCTCTCTTAGATTCTACGCTTAGATCCCAAGTTGATAGGGCAGGCAAGGGAGAATGAAGCGTCCAAATATAATTGGAGGACAGAGAAGGAGATAGAGAAAGGGGATAGAGAATGTGTGTCCCTTAAATTTGCTTATATATATAGTTACAAATATAATCGTTCGTATATGTAGTTACAAATAAAATCTATCAATGAAAGAGAGAGAAAAATTAAGTGAGATGACGTTAATTAAAAACCTAGTTGATTTTTTTTAAATCATTAGTAATTATTAAAATGGTTGATGTGTTGATTGATCGTTAATTAATGGTTGACTATCAAGTTAATCAACGATTGATCTTTTCAATATTGATAACCATTAATTATACATAAATTGACCATTTTGGAAGGAAAAAAAAAGTATTAAAAAAGGACCATTTTTTTTAAAGGAAACGTTGGAGTTTATTCAATATTATTAATATCAGATAGTAAACAATCTCAGTACAAGAGAAATAAATTAGATACAAAATAAATCAACAAAACTAGTAAAAGTAAAACTTATTAAGAGATGGGCTATACTGTTCTCTTGTCGAGAGGTATAACAAACAGATATATGTTTAGTATCGGTCATATTATCCTTTACATCAACTATCACATTTGCTTATAGAGACCGTGACAAGGACCATTGAATAGCCCACACAGCATTCAAATCATCTAACTCCAAAATCCAACTATCCAATCCACACCCAATAATTCAGCAACAAGTGGAGAGAAAAAAAAACCCGTAATTTTCTTGATAAGGGCTGCAATTACCATACCATCAACATCTCTGACAATCACCCCAATGCCAATGAAACCATGCATGTCATCAGCATTAATTTTATAGACCCCGTGAGGAGGTGGAGACCATGGTTGCTTGTGTAGTCTCTCTTGTTGGGATCCAACACCATTTACTGGACCATAATTTTGATGGTCCTCCAGAACTCTTCCCTCACTCCCAAGCTTCTGTTGTTGAAAACAAAGTCATTTCTATCCGTCCAAAAACTCCAGACCTACATCACTCCAAGGACCGTTTTTCTAATTTTAACAAAACTTGAAAGATATATTAAAATAGCACTTTAAAAAGGTCATTTTCCCAGGTATCCCTTAAACAATCTTAAATTCGGATGACAAACTAAGAAAATTCAAAACTTAATTTGTATATTCATATTCCACAATGATGTTATTTCGTCTACATGGGAAAACAATGATTTTTATAATTTGAGTCTGTCAGTGTAGGATCAAGTCCTTAAGCGCTGATGATCGCTCCATTTCGGCTTGGTCACTTTCAGACAGCCATGCTATTCCACTAGAAGAATACCTAAGTCTTCAGATCGTAAATTTCAAGGGAGTAGGTTAAAAGAGACCGATTCTCCTTTTTCTATATGTTTTAAATGTAAATTCTAATAGAGAAAGAGTTAATTGGTTCTAATGCAAAATTTGATAGACAAAATGAGAGTTTTTAAAATTTAAGAAGTTAATTAAGTAGGAATGATTATAAAGTTAAAACAAAATAGGTGAGATCGATCCATTTTTCAGCTACACTTTGCTGTTAAGTTCTTTGGGCTTCACTAATCACCAGTCCTCTCAGCGTAGCTACTTCTACGCTTGGCTCTTTCAAACATAGTATCCATCATCAATTAGTGATCATCGATATTATCATCAACATTATTTGATCAACTAATATACTAACTTTGCAACTTAAAAAATTTATTCCCGAGGGACCTTACATAATATATAAAAATATTATTTCAGTACAAAACTTTTTCTCTTTAGATCTACGTCTCGGTAATCTTATCCATTTCACTATACACACACACACACACACACACACACACATATATGTATAAGCATGTAAAAGTGTTAGAACATCTACTAGTGCTATTCTATAGTAATTTATTTGTACAGCACCGCAGTACATATTTGTTTTCTTATGTTATCGTTCTTACTCTGCTTTTGTTAGTTTGTAGTAACACAATTAAAGGAACCAAGAGAAACCAATAATTAAGCCATCAGAAAACATGACAAAAAATGACTGTCTTCCTCTTTTTGAAACAAAGTTGGCCAAGGGGCGTATCCCTTTCTTATTGTTCGCCACAACAATCTTCTCCGGCATCTGCTTGATCACTGTCTACAGAACAAGCTTTGTACCACCCAGAGAAGAAACTTCCAGAAGATATGCTTGGATTGGTTTGTTTCTCGCAGAGCTTTGGTTCGGCCTTTACTGGTTCCTCACTGCGGTTGTTCGATGGAGTCCCTTCTATCGTTACACTTTCAAAGACAGACTCTCTCTCAGGTCTCTTCACCTGTGTGTGTATATATATTCATATATTTTGTATTTAAACATTCTTTTTTGAAAATCTACGAAAAAAAAATAACTGCGGCAATAGGACTCTGTCTTGTAGACTTTTTTTTTTTTTTTTTTTAAATAGTTGTTGGATGGAATGATGATCAGATACGAGGAGGTTTTGCCGAGCGTGGACATATTCGTGTGCACGGCGGACCCAACGGCAGAGCCACCGAGTATGGTAGGTTAGCACGGTGTTGTCACTCATGGCTTTAGACTATCCTCTAGAGAAGCTGAACGTTTACCTATCTGACGACGGCTGTTCGGACTTGACATTCTATGCCATGTTAGAGGCCTCGCGGTTCGCCAAACAATGGCTTCCTTTTTGCAGGAAATTTCGAGTCGAACCAAGATCGCCCGACACTTATTTCAGAACAGCTTCTCAGCCACTCCATGCTCATTCTACCATGGCTAACGAGTGGACCTCCGTCAAGGTATGCATGAGTCCTTCAACTTGGTATTTTCATCGTTTTTGTCCTTTAATAACGCATATCAATATGTGATTCTTTCAACAAAATATCAATAATTACTAATCTATATACGCGGTGTTTATCTGGTTAGTCTTTTTTTTTTTGTTTTTTAAATGTATGAATATGATAGAGTTTCTACTGCAGTTCTTGCCCGCTTTTTTAAGTATAAATCGGAATAACACTTTTAAACTGTTAGATAAGTGTCCACAACACAGATTTATAGAATACGATCACCATTGTAGAGTTAATCTGACAATTAAAATTGTTGATTTTTACCAATACTGAAAAATATACTGAAAAATATTTTCCCTCCATATATGTACTTCTCATATCCTGATATATGTAAGACCGCACACAACATATATATATATATATTTTTTCCTGGTGGTGTAGTAAATATAATTTTGTAAAAAAGTCACAGAACTCGGTTTTAAATATTTCACTTGAGTGGTTTTAACTCTTGCCGTAACAAGTACTACTTCTCCGATAAGGGTGAAACGAATTGATGGCTTCGTCCTATTACTATAGAGGGAATATAAGTGATATTTAATATCACTCACTAATAAATGATAGATCCTATAATATGAAGCTCACCAATGAGACTCATTTTTCTATTAGTGTGATGTTGAATACCAATATTCCCAAACATTTTTCATCATTAGAAGAGTCTCAAAAGTAGTAGGACATGAAGAACAATTATTGAACTCGATACTTTTTATCGATAATTTACAGAGTTTTCTTTAAATTCAAAAGATATTTCGGTACATAAAAAATTTTGGAATTTTAGAAATATTGAAGAAATTCGGATCTGTGATATTGGAGTAGCTTTCTAGCTTAAAAAGTAGGAAACAACTTGCAATAAAAACCGTCGTCTTGTCCTCTCTGATCACTATCCGGAGCCCATCTTAGTGCATATCCACATGACATGATGAGAATATGTCTATTTCCCTGGTCAAAGAATATTGTACTAGGCAAAGCTGCATTTTTGCTTGGACGAAGTAGAGCTAATTTAATTGCGTGAGAAACAAATCTACTTCGACATTTCAGTCAGCTATAACAATCCAATTTGCCTTCTTTGTTTTGTCCGAAATGGTTAATTGGATTCAATCTAGTACATGCAGTACTAGAATATGGTGCATGTAGGTTATTTTACAACTGATGGGCTTAATTAAAATGTTAATCCTGTGATTATCCATTCCAGCACTGAAAAATCAAAAGGGAAAATCAATCAAACAATCATTAATATTTCTATTATGCTCCAAGGCTCGTTAATTTGCTATAATCAACCAAGAACTAAACAATTTTCTTATGAATGAACGTTTTAAAATGAAATCAAATGATGATTAGAAGCGGAATATTAGCAAGCATTTATATATTGCAGCTAATGAAGAACCATATAATCCACTCCACAACCTCACTGGGACTAACTCAGTGGGTTTGAAGGGCTGAAGGCAATAACAGAGTCAGTAATTTTTACCAGTAAAACCTGTAGCAGTTGAAACAAAGATTTAGTAAGATTATAGGATCAACTTTTTTTTATGTTTAGTGGGGATTATGTGCATACTCATTTACTAAAATACTTATGTATATGTAGGATTTTGTTTTTTTAAAAAAAAACATTAGTTGAGTTAGCCTCCACTAGGCTTTCTATGGCTACGGAGCTCACTGAAGGGGCCTTCTGGGTCTTAGGTCCCAAGTATGAAACATGGGAGACGTTATTTTTTCAAATTAACAAAGTGACAATATTTGTTTAGTTTTTTTCACATTTAAACATAATAGAAAATCAAATTCTTCGCATCATGACATGATCAGAAACTGTACGAAGACATGAAGACAAGGATTGAAAGTAGCATGAAGGCAGGCCAAATTTCAGAAGAGATACGCAAACAACACAAGGCGTTTTGCGAATGGGACTCGGTTTCAAGCAGACATGATCATCAGACTATCCTTCAAGTACTATAGTTCCTTTGCTTGATTATAATGAACATTTATTTAGCTTCTAAAACATATTCACAAAACGAAAATCTAGTCCTAAGACAATTTTCATGGTGTGCTTCTCAATAGATTCTTATTGACGGAAGAGATCCAAAGGCTGTGGACTCCGACGGACAACCTTTGGCAACTTTGGTATACTTGGCACGCGAAAAGAAACCACATTTCCACCACAACTTCAAAGCCGGAGCTATGAATGCACTAGTGATTATCTTACCCATGATTTTTAGTCGACTATATTTTACATGTTAATTCTAGAATCCACCCAGTTTTACATGTCAATTTGTGATCACTAGAAATATTTTATTTCGTTTGTTTTTTTTTTTGAGAAAATAGATAAGGGTGTCGTCACAGATAAGCAACAGTCCGATAATTCTGAACGTGGACTGCGACATGTATTCGAACAATTCAGAAGCAGCGAGAGATGCTATGTGCTTCTTTCTAGGATGAAGAAAAAGGCCACGAGATTGCTTTCGTCCAGTTTCCTCAGGCATTTGAGAATCTCACGAAGAAATGACATTTATGCAAGTTCCTTGCGAGTCACAATGGAGGTTGGCGCATTAAATAACAACTAAAATTTTCAAAATACGTTACAGAGTTATGAATCGTCATGTCAAATCAAAATTATATGATCAGCCTAAAAAAAAGTACAACAAATAAACGAAACTCGATGGAAATCTAATGATTCATAGTTTCGCCCTTCCGATACCCTGCAATAAAATTCTCCTACTTTGTAACTTCAACTACTAATTTGTGCTATGGTGGTTTTGATGGTCGTGATCAAGGTTGAGCTTCGAGGAATCGACGCTAACGGGGGGGCTTGCTACATTGGAACTGGGTGCTTCCACAGAAGGGAATCTCTTTTGGGAAAGAAATACAGAGAGGCAACCAAAGTAGACTGGAGCAACAATCGACAAACAAAGAACGAAGAAAGTATAGATGTTCTGGAAGAAACCAGCAAACCTCTTGCAAGCTGTGACTATGAAGAAAACACTCAGTGGGGAAAGGAGGTTCCTCTCTCTCTCTCTCTCTCTCTCTCGATAATCATATCATCTTCTATTCCATTAGATTACAGCAAGTTGCTAAATAGGGAACCGTACATTGTATGGGATAAACTCGCATAGTTAGGACTATTTTATGCTGTGTTGCTGTGAGTGGAAAATACTATATCACTGGCATTGTTATCACTACTAATTTCTTAGCCAACCGAAAAATATGGTGTCAAAGTATGTGAATTCGCGTGTAATATTCCGGTGACGTTGAACGTCTCTTCGTATGTGGATCAACAGATGGGGCTGAAGTATGGGTGTCCAGTGGAAGACATTTTAACAGGGCTAGTTATACATTGTAGAGGTTGGAGATCCGTCTGTTTCTCTCCGCAAAGGAAGGGCTTTCTAGGCGCTGCTCCGACAACACTGCTGCAAACACTTGTACAACACAAGAGATGGACAGATGGAGATTTTCAAATCTTTCTTTCAAGATATTGTCCGTTGTTGCTCGGCTACAAAAAAATTCCCTTACGACATCAATTGTCATACTTACCGTACTTGTTATGGGCTGCAAACTGCTTGCCTTTGCTCTACTACGCTATCGCGCCTTCACTTTGCTTGCTTCGAGGAATCTCTTTGTTCCCACAGGTAACACTCAAAAACTCCAAAGATTCTTTCCAATTCGTTAGTTCTATACATTGTAGGTCCTGTAAGTTTCTACATGTGCATTAGTTGCCGAAATTCCATTGTTGCTAAGCAAAATGCCACAAGTTGATCATGGTCATCTTGTTCCAACAGATGTCCAACCTATGGGCGGTCCCATTTATCTACGTCTTCATGGGCAACCGTGTGTACAGCCTTGTAGAGCTCTTGAGCTGTGGAGGGACATTCCAGGAATGGTTGAACGAACAAAGAATGTGGCTATTCAAGAGAGCAACTTCCTACTTCTTTGCCTTCTTTGAGAACATTCTAAAGCTGTTGGGATTCACCAAGTCAGCCTTCACCCTAACTGCGAAAGTGGTTGACGACAATGTGTCCAAAAGATACGAGCAAGAGCTAATAGAGTTCGGAACAACTTCACCAATGTTTACTATTTTGACAACCATCGCAGTTCTCAATGCCATTGGTTTCTGTTGGGGTTTAAAGATGTTGATTTTGGGCGAGCCGAGTTTGGTCCTCAGCCCCTTTGCACTGCAAGCTATTCTCTGCGGTCTTTTGGTATTCATCAACCTGCCAATTTACCAGGCAATCTTTTTGAGGACGGACAAAGGCAAAATGCCCATCTTCGTGACTTGTCAATCAATTATGTTCGCTCTAGTGGCATGTTCAATCGCTCTGCATTAAAATCTTTTGCCAGGAACAAACACATTTACAGCAGTACTTGCTTTTTCGCTGGCCTATAATCAGTCAAGAGGCTTGAAGAAGCGTACTGTTGGTTATTACTCTTCCTGAATGCAATATAGAGCCTGGATGATACAGTTATTTGTATTGAAAGTTTATATGTATAAATATATGTGTGTGTGTGTGTGCGCGCGCACGTGTGCATGTGTATGAATTTAATCAAAGTCTTCCACGGCAAATGCCAGGTTGTAAACGGAGGCAAAATTGAACTTTGTAGAAAATTATAAGCTAAATAGACAACACAGTTTTCATTCTAATAGAGATCTGTTACAATATTTTCTTTCACATTGCCTTTAGTATTCTTTTTCCAGTAATCAAATTTAAACGATATAAGGAGGCAAAGTTGCTACAGGAAATCTGTGTGCCCGTTTGTTTTGTATGTCCATTTCATTTCTATTCATTTCCAGATTTGAAAATGCGTTTGGCTGCACATGTTACTTATATCACAAATCCATCATAAGGATGAAAGTCCCACCCTTGTAACTGATGACCTACATGACGAAAAAAGTTTTTTCAAGAATTATTAACTCTTGATCATAATCGGGATAAAAAATTATGAAAATTGAATATGGCACCAACACTGCAATATGAAAATAAACGAGATTTAAGAAAACATCAAAAGTCTTACACGAGCTCAAGAACAAGTGCAGAAGCTCCCCCTCCCCCGTTGCATATGGCACCAACACCATACTTTCCATTTTTATGTTTTAATACCTGCAATAACGTTGTTTTATTTCAGAAACTCCAACGAGAAGATAAATATATTGAAACACCTAACTTTCACTTTCTATTCCATTTCCTCGGGAAAAAGCCTCATCTCCCAGGTGGATTTAACTACGGAAGAAAATACAAGAGGACCATTTCGCAAGTTTATTTGCAGAAGATATGTTGTATAGATAGGAATAGGATTACTAAAACTGATACTAGATTACTTAAAAAAGTATACTGAGGGAAGGGAACTCTATAACTTACCCCTAACAATGTAACCAAGATACGAGCTCCACTGCATCCCAAGGGGTGTCCCAATGATACAGCCCCGCCATGTGCGTTGAGTTTCTCCTGCAATATCAGGAAAGGCAAAGAGCTGTCCAATCTAAAACTACGAATAAATCAACTGCAAAGAGCTGCAACAACTTATTTTTCATCCATTTTAAACAAGGACATAGTTTTCTTCATAACTCACAGGATTAAGACCAAGCAGCTTCTGATTGGCTAGAGCTACGACCTGGAAAAAAAAGGGTTACATAAATGAATGTAAATAAAAAGGCCTACTGAATCACGATAGAGGAATAGATGTTAAAAGCATAAATTCTTACAGAGAAGGCTTCATTTATTTCGTAATAATCGATTTGAGAAGCATCCAAACCAGCATTTGAAATAGCTTTTGGTATCACGAGGGCTGGGGCAGTCGTGAAAAATTCAGGTGCCTGGAGAGACAATCTTCTTTGAGCAATGAAGTTTCAGAAACAGCAAGGGGGAGAGGGAATTATTAAAGAGTACCTGAGCTGCATCAGCAAAGCCCTTAACCTTAGCAATTACTTGCAACCCAAGTTGAAGTGCCTTCTCCCCGCTCACCAGGACTAAAGCAGCTGCACCATCACTATAAAAGATAAAAGCACCAAACCGTAGTGAGTAACAAGGAATAAATTCAACAAATATGAGAAGCAATCAAACCAGAGCAAAACTAACTTTACAGCAGAAGTATGAAAGATATACTTCAAACAATGAAGTGACGATCATGATCTCATTCAATCAGCAACCCCATGTAATATAAAGTTTTCTATTCATAAGTACAGTATCACCAAAAACGTGTTAGAGTGAGAGAGAAAGAGAGAAACCTTATGATAGAAGCATTGCCAGCAGTGACAGATCCCCCATTCTTCTTGAAACTTGGTCTGAGCTTTCTTAATTTTGCAGCATCAAACTAGCAAGGTTTATATGAAAAGATTCAAAGGAAAAGAATTAAACAGAGTAATAGGGCACGTATTGAAAACTCTGAACCCTACTTCAGAATTCAAAATATAATTTTTAAAGCAGACGAATTTATTTTACATGAAAAATATTATGACAGATCAGGTTCACTATCATTTTTTTCTATCAAGACGAGAAGCAATCAAGCAAATATATTGCACTGGCACAATATGTTATGTTCATTCTGAAAGAAAAATTTTGCACAAGTCAAATCCCCATGCCATCTGTTGTATATACCTTTGCTAAACTTTCATCTTTGTCAACAACTGTTGATGGCTTCCCTCGTCCCACTGGAACTTCAACCTACGGGTACAAAGTTGTGAACTTAGATTTTGCAAATTAAAATACAATTATTTTCCAATTGTCGGTAGAACAAGAAATCATACTGGAGTGATTTCCCATGCAAAATGACCATTTTTCTGCGCTGAAATTCCTCTCTCAAAGCTCCGAATGGCATAAGAATCCTGCGAGAAAATAATAATAGAAAGAGAATTACATGTATCCCCAAAGGACTTTTATAGCTTACAAAGAATAACAATACAAAAAATAAAAAAATAACATGCCAAGTATTTAATCAACAAGGAGAATATAAACAAAGGATATTGAACAAGATTTGGAAATTCAGATTTGCCTCAATCGTTTCACAACTTAAGTTTATCTTCCAGGAGTTTAGGTGCATGGTTTTTGAGACAGATTTTTAAGCTCACTTATGGAGCAAAACGAAAAAGGTATGCCGAGTTACTACTAATCTGTAGATGTCATTTGATTGCTAAACGTCTAGGGGGAAGGAGACATCACAATATTCTAGACCTGATATATTTACAGAAAACTACCTGCTCTTCCCTTGAGATGGTATATCGGTCAGCACAGATCTCAGCACAAACTCCCATTCCAAAATCATTGTAGACATCCCACAATCCATCTTTCACCATGCCATCGACAATAGTATCATGTCCTAATCGAGAACCTTTCCTGATAGAAATGGGAGTCAGAATAATTCACACAGATTCTTCCCTCAATATATAACCGTCTGTCACACTAGAGAACATACCCGTCTAGCAAGTTCATTATTTAACAATTACTACAAGAACATATGCAAGTAAAGAGCAAAATCGCTGACCTCACATCAGGTAGGTACTTCGGCGTGTTAGACATACTCTCCATTCCACCAGCCACAACTATATCATTGGCGCCAAGCTCAATGCTTTGCGATGCGAGCATTACCGCTGAACAAAGAAAGAATATAAAGATTAAGGCTCATCAACACCCCATTTCACCTACAACTCTTGACCCAAAGTCAAAGTCCGGCATTGTAAATAAGTAAAAAGTCACCTTTCATCCCAGATGCACAAACTTTGTTAATAGTAGTGCAGATGACAGAATTTGGTAACCCAGCACCGAGAGCAGCCTGCCTAGCTGGAGCTTGTCCTAAATTTGCGCTGAGGACATTGCCAAAGAACACCTCTTGCACCAGTGATGGCTCCACTTTTGCCCTGCTAAGAGCGGCTGCAGAGCACCCATTCCCATGACTTTTTTGAATGTCAAACTGGGTTTGTTTCCTTAACATGATACATACATACATACATACATACATACATATATATATATATATATATATTACCTCGAATGGCAACAGAGCCAAGCTGGGTAGCTGAGAGAGATGAGAGGGAACCGAGAAAGTCACCCAGGGGCGTTCTTGCAACACCCACTATACAAACATCTGTGCCCATATGTTAATAAAAATTAAATTAAATTTATGAGAGGGAAAAAAAAAATCCAGGGGAAAACTTACAAACTATGATCTTTTGCAAATACCAAACTTCCAACTACAACTCCAGCGCATACTTTAATCTTAAAATATGAAAGAAAAACCAAATTGGGCGATTTTCAGCCGAAGAAAACGCCTGATTTTTCACGGTTATTAACAAAGAAGGAAGCTAGCTTTAAGTACCTCGAGGCTTAATAGAAGATGAAGAAGGATTTGAGGCTGGTGGAGCCATGGGAGAGTCGGAGAAGGATGCTCCTCAGATTCAGAAACTAACGTTTGCAAAATCGAACTCTTTGCCGACCGAAGTTTATTTGCTTGATCCTTTTCCTCTGTGTTTCGCTAAGAAGCCAAACCAAATTTGCTTGTGTTTGTGATCAAGTTTAAGGTTGGAGCTGTTTTTTATTCAAACAAAAATAAATAGATAATATATATATATTTTTTTTTTTAATTGATAAGAAAGCTGACGACAGTCTGATAATTAATCGAACCACCTATCTACTGCATTGGGATGCGAGAATGGCCCATCCTCCACGTGGGGAGGGAAAAAACAAAAAAGGATGTTACAGCGTATTTTAGTGTAAGTATACGATAGACTCATTTATATTTCTTATCCATATAGGTTATTTTTAAACTGTTACAACGTAATTGAATTGTTAAAATATTATTTATATATAATAATTATAATACATATTATCTCATAGTATTATATACTAAAATATAAAAAAATAGAAATTTAAAAAAATTCAAAGAAACTAAAAAAAATTGGTAGTGACCGTCAATTGGCGAACCTCAATGCCAGCGACAAGGCACCCCCTCCTCCCAGCTCTGACGAAGACCCCCTCCCTCCCCTTAACGCCGGTGCCAAGTGCCTCCCCTCCCCGACGCCAACGAAGACCCCTCCTTCCCCCGTACGTTGGTAACGAGCGCCCCTCCTCCCTGATGCTGACAAAGACCCCCTCCCTCCCCAACCAGATCTATGCCCCCCGCCAACATCGACGAAGACAACCCCCCACTCCTGCGTCCTCCACGGGCTAGATCTAACCTCCCCGCAGCCCAGGCCCCCTCCTCTTGTGACGACGAGCCCCCCTCCCGAGGCCCGCAACCTCGGCGACAGACCACCCACCCATGAGCCCGATGATCCCAGGTGACGACTTACGGCCGACCTTGCAACAACCCAGACGATGACAAGCCCCCACCAACTGACGTCGACCTGTCAGTAAGCAACTCCCCCTCCCCCACCCCCCACCCCAAACCTTTCATCAGCGAAGATTTAGTTTTTTATTATTTGTTTAATTTATTAATTAGTCTATACTATTATAAAGTAATGTGCATGATAATTATAATGTACAAACAACATTTCTACGATTTAATCATATTTAAACGGTTTAAAAATGAACTCTACTAATAAGACATATAAATGAGACTCTACCATAGACTTACCATTTTATAGTAAATACTTTTAGGGAACGATTGTAGTAGAGTTCTATTGAGAGTAACTACGGTAGAGCTCGTTTTTTAGGCCATTCAAATATCATCTATTGGCTGAAATGCTGCATGTATATTGTAACAATGGTGTACCCTAACCCATAGTATTACAAGTTAAGAAATTTAATTTAAAAAAAAAAAAAAAAGAAAGAGAGAAAGAAAAGTACTCTTTTCTGGTTAACTTTTTTCTTTTTTTCTTTACTTCTGACTTGGCCCCACATTAAACAATAAAATAGCCTTTAAAGCTTCTTCATCTACAACTTTGTTATCTTTTGTTTTCTCACTCAATGAGAAAACATATTTAAAGCTTTCTTAATGAGAAAATACATTTAAAGCTTTCTCAAGAACACCGAAAGCTATTTTAACAATTTTTTTTTCTATAATATAATTTATGCTAATGTGTGTAAATGGTAAATATTTTCAGATCTTGCTCGGTGAAAGCTAATTTCAGGTCTAGACTCTCTCACAAGCTACCTTTTCCAAGAACTCCATGGAACCTTTGAACTCGCCTAAGCACCACTCGCCACTCTGCTTTCAATCTAGTAATTGTGCTTCACGGAACGACTGAGGAATCCACTGTAAGAGGAGACAGTGAGCAGAGCAATAGCTTCACGGTGTTTTTACAACGGCACTAGCGCTAGACTCCGCCCCCTCCCGACAAGCATGTTGGAGTTCTTGCTTGGATCGAGCATGGACAAGCTGCTAGAAGAAGTCCCTTCATTACAAACCAAGACCCTGCAACCCTAGCCCCTTCACCTCCGTATCGATTCCTCCCAACTACACTTATCTCTGAAATTCATCTCCAAAAAAAGAAACAAACTAATGATTTTTTTTTTTCCCTCAAATCTCTAGATCAAGCCCCAAAAATGGAGCACAAAAAGAAATTGATAATTGTTTTGATTGAAAATCTCTAGAAAGTTACTGGCAATGGGGCACATTAAACGATGGCCATTGGGAGGTAGTTTTGTTGATCAGTAGCAATGGAGATCAGAGTTTAGGGCTCGTGGTGGAGTAGTTTGAGTCGAGATTTTTAAGTTTAAATAGTAAATATTTTTGAATTTTCAGAAAAGACAAAAAACTTTTTGAGAAAAAGATAAAAATTTTTGAGGAAAAAGACAAAAAAAAGTTTGAGTTGAATGGTTTGAACCATTCAACCAAACTGGCCCTAAGAGATCTAGAGGAAAAAAGAAAAAGAAAAAAGAAGATTTTGCAATAATCCTCTATTAAAGCCCAATAAATTTTTTGAATTTTCTTGTTTGTTGCTAATTGCTCAAAGAATTTGCAGAGTTGTAATGGCGGTGGATTTGGATTTTGAGGAACATCTGTTTGGGGAAAAAAAAAAAACAAAGTTAATCTGAAATTGAAAAAGAAAAAAAAAGATTGTGTGCTTGTAAGCGTATGTTAACATCGGTATGTCATACTTCATCACCATCCATTTCACCGTATCATAATTTTATATCGTTAGATTTAACTCTACTGATAGCTACTCTCAATTGGTCTCCACCATAGATTCTTCCATAATTAATTATTTATGGCAATATCTTGTAAGATAATTTTACCTTAATATTATATCAATTGAATTATTTGTTATAAATAAATTATTTAGTTTTTAATATATATATATATATATATATATATACTCTGATTTCTAAAAGAAAATTGAGTTGTTTATCGTCAAACGAAACTTAAATTAAACACGACATGTCGCTCATGATCAAACAACAGCGGAATAAAATTTTGATTGTGAACGAATTGCAACCAACTTCCCGAATAAACAACATTCGAGAAGAGTCATATTATTGGTCTGAAGACAACGACAATTTTTGTTAATTTGTACGACAACAAAGGAAAGATGATTAGAGATTAAACGACAAGAACAAATAAAAAGGACAAGTATCAGGAAAACGACATAAGATGTCAAACGACAGTTATAAAGAATGAGAGATTAATGCGGGACCCAATTGAAATGTTAAAAAAGATATTAAAAATGTCAAACAACAACAAAACTTGGAAGTGAAATGTAGGCCAAAATTTCAAACGATTACAAAATTTGGAGAACGCTAGAAAACGACATTGTTGTAAACGTCGCGTCGTTTTTTCCTTTGTCCAGAAGAAACGACACGCGAAACATTATATGTCGTGTAGTGCTTTTTAATTAAACTACATGTCGACGGCAACAATGTTCCCAAGACTGTACTTGTTGTTGTTGTAGTTGTTTTTTTTTTTTTTTTTCTTTTTGGAAAATGGTTCCCAAGACTGTTGTTAATTAAAAGTAAAAGAGCAACATATTCGCATTTCAATCGATTAGGAAAGCGACAAGGTAAAGTGGGAAGACAAGTAAGAAATATCAAGCTACGACAACAAAACCTGAAACGACACATAAAACTTTAGATATAAGCTTAATGTCGTTTTCATATTTACTAGAAGAAACGACATTCCAGAAATTACTTGTCACTTCTAAACAATAAATAAGACTATTACAAACGAAAAACAAAATAATTAAAACTAAAATGAAACACGGAACCAAAACGGAATACCTTTAATACGATTAAAAAAATAAAACTAAACCAAAAATTCCAAAACGTAATAAAATCTGGAGACTACGAAGTGATATCGACCGTAAATCCAAAACGACAACAAATTTTTGAAACGACGATAAAATAAAACTTGCGATAAAAAAATTCCAAATGCACCACCAAACAAAAATTACAAATGACAACAATTTTTCATAAAGGAAACGACAACAAAATTTTGAAACGAAGGTGAAATCAAATCGCAAGTAAAATTTACAAGACGATTGAAAACGACATTATAAGTAAAAAACGACAACAAAGATATTAAGACGATTTGGGAACGACGATAAATAAAATCGAAAGTGAAAATGTCAACCAAAAAAAAAAAAAAAGGAAACGAGGATAAAGTAAAATGAAAACATAGTCCATAGTTAACGTGTAAAACTTTGGATATAATCAAGGTTTAAAATTGCATAATCGAGTATTAAGGCGTTTTCTGTTTGTGAATTAAGGCATAAGCCTCAAAATGAAACTATAAAATAAGTAAAAAAAAATATATGAAAAATCATATAGTACAGATAGAAATTATAAAATAACATCAAATTTTTTTTCATCAAATTTCTATCTTTCAACCTCTTGTCGAACATTATGTAAACCAATGTGTTCATCTTTACGATAGCCAAGTGATTTCTTCGGACCAGAAAAAAACTTCATAAAAATTGAGGCTACAGCCTCAACATTGCGCAACTACGTGCGGTTATGAGTTCGCCTCAATTCATAGGGTCATACGCAATTTAAAGGGCAATTGAGACTTAGGCCTCATTACTATTTTTTCTGCAATTCACTGAGACGCGCCTCAAATTGCGCAATTTTAAACAACGGATATATAATTATGATCAGGGTTTCAAGCTTTTTGCAAAGAAACAAAATGCAAGAAATTACACGCCTTCTATGGGAACAAAAGGACATGGAATGTTCTTTTTGTTTCAGTATTTTTTTATACAACACGGGGATCAGACCGCGCCCCACAAATCAAATTCCCAGCCTACCCTACACGGATAATTATAGGTACAAAAGACAGAGTATGAGTACCTAGTAGCAGTAGTTCTCTAATGCCAAACCAGCAGGTCATACACAAAAACAGGAGCAAAACGAACCACCACCATCCCCTGATTCCAATAGCCGTCAGACAATACGCCTGAATGTAAGATTGATTCGGGTTGCATCAGCTTTCGCACGCTTAGGCACCGAGTGAAGCCAATCCCTTTGAGTGTAACCTCTCATCACAAAAAGTGATCCGTGCTTGAGTGTGAAGGAGTGCTGATCGGCATGACTAATTCTCTTTAATCGCTTGCTGGCAGGCTCTTTGTCCTTTCTTCCCTCTGGAATTCACCATTCAAAAATTTTAAAAAAATAAAAATAAAAACACCCAAAAGCGGTAAAACTGATGCAAGTGCAATGGCTATTTGTTATGACAAAAATATTGTCTTTGCACAAAACCGAAAACTAGTGCCACATTGTCTCTGCAAGTATGGTGATAACTAAAAGGAATCATCCAAGATGAACTAGTTCATAACAAAGCTAGTGAATGTTCCTCTATGACATAGTAGATAGAACAAAGAGATCAAAGAACAAAAAAGCAAAAACATGATTTATCACTATACCTTTGGCGTTGGACTTCTTTCCGGGCTTTTTCTTCAAGAAGAAATCACGGTCACATCCAAAAGAGACAGAAGCAATTTCAGGAGCTGACCCGTAAAGCTTCTCATCATCAGAATGCCAACCAACATGGTCATTACCACCTTTATACCTGTTTAGGAGCAAGCTATTGAAACTACTCCCAGGAAGCGCTTTATGAACCTAAATAAGGCACGAAAAACATGTCCCCTGATTAACTCCTTACCAAACATAAAACAATCAGAAAGGGCGAGAAAAAATAAACAAAATTAATGTCCTTACAGCCTCTAAAATGTCCTTAAGTGGAGGAAACTCATCCCAACTATGTGCATGTGGCTGATGTCCACTGTACAGCAAATCCGGCAATGCTGGACTTGCAACATAGCATGTATCCCTAGGCTGTACCACACCCAATTACAACTTTACAAATAAGTAAGGATTCGGCTCATATGGCCCCTCAATCCTGTCCGCCATTTCAGCAAAATCCAAGATTCCAAACCAATTGAACAATGAATAACTTGTTCTTATAGAATCTATTACCCGCTATACTGCTCTCAAGCTTACATTTTTTTTTTCTTTTAAGTCTATTCAACAAGAAAATAAATTTAACAAATTTCAAATCAGCAAAAGACAACGTATTTCGACATTAAGAACTTCAATTCGGCATTTTTATTTTCTTACAAGATTTAAGCGCATATACATACACACACACACATATATATATAGAGCGAGAGAGAGACCTGGACGCAGGCTCGGCCGAAAACACGAAGGGTGGGCCTGGTCCAAGGGATTTCATTGTTGAGGAAATCGAAGAATTTCCAAGAATCTTGGAAGCTCAGGAACCTGGGAATGTAGAGGACTTGGCTTTCGTCATCGAGATCGAGAATCTGCCTCTTCGGGGTCTCGTTAGGGTTTGGGTTCGTGGGTAGACATACCGCCTGGAACTTGGAACTCATGGATCACCTGTTTATTCAACCTTTACTTAGAAACAACAGAGAGAGCGACTTACAGAAGAAATGTTTCCCCAAAAAAAAAAAACAAAAAAACAAAAATGAACGAGACAGAGAGAGAGAGAGAGAGAATTAGAAATAGAGAGACAGCCAACGCCAAAACTACTTACGCGCCAAGTACTAGGGCACTACATCCATCTCATTCGTCATGGATCGGAGCCCCGTTTGTATTTCGGACTCTCTGTTCAAGAAATTACACTACGTGGTATTTTTTTAACAAATTTACAAATGTTTACGTAATCATTCTTTGAAATCGGGGTGGAGGAGGATTCGTTAATTACCCAAAACATAAAATAAAATAAAATAAAACACTTTCAAATTTAGAATATACGGATCTTTCACTTGAATCCCTCCTCTATCACTCGTTGAAACTAATCTTAATGGAATATTCAAACTCTATATTTTATAGTAAAATGAAATACTAAACCACCACTATATTATGTTTGAATTATACAATTTTATAATCATTATTATAATGATTCTCCTAACTAAGGATTTCAAGTTTTAATATTATAAATTGCTCCACTTTTGTTTTTTGTTTTTTGTTTTTTGTTTTTTTTTTTTTCTATGTTTCAAGATGACTAGGTAAGATTTCACTCCAGCTCGCTCTTTTTTTTTTTTTTTTTTTTGCTTTCCAAAAGACTAAAACCAAAATTTGTTTTTACTCATTAAAATTGGCAAAAATCTCTTGTAAGATTATTTTCACATTCTCAGGCATGACCTCCACAGTCAATGAGCTTTACAATCTCATAAAACTCACTAGTTAAAGTGCCTTGAATTGAGGCTGAAAAGAGTCGCACAATGAAATAATAGATACCACGGATACTTATAATTTAAGAAAAGAAAAAAAAAAATACCCAAGATAGTGTATAGGCAGACAGTTCTGACTATCAAGACTAACATTCAACTTCATGTCCATAAAAAGTCCAAATTAACATTATGTACAAACGACATAAGCACACATCTTATCAACACTCACCACACTAAAACAATAGAAGTACTCATCCACCACCAAGCAAACTAAGAAACAAACTAAATGAATGCTAAAAACATCAAATGGGGTTTAATTACCCGAGGACGACTACGCTAGAGAGATTCTACTCATTCTCTTAACTTGTTAGAAGTATAGAACCAGTCTGGCCAGCCTTAAATTTCTCCTCTACATTGAGGGAGCTAGACCAACTGCGCTTTCAATCAGTTTGATCTTCAATTCTATCTCCCCTGATTCGACATCGCATAGCCTCAACCAAACACTTTGAACCACCTCACCGTTGATGCAAGTGATCGAGCTTTCCCTTACCAGACAGTTATCGCTGTCAGGGACAACCTTCCTCAGTGTTGTCTCGCCAGAAAAATTCTGCAGAATCTGCTTCAATCTAGCTGCAGACACCAGTGGTTGAAGGCTAAGGTGTGCGTGTCCCATCTTGTCATCTGTCTTCAAGAGGTCTTTGTCGAACACTTCCTAAAGGGAAAAATAATAATTTCTGGTTCAAAAATATTTTTCATCTTGAGAGAAGATACCTAGCAGTTGAAATTAACTTTCATGCTTCAACTTCAGAGAAAAATATAGAAGTAGCCTTTTCATACCTGATGTTCTAAACCTAATTGGGTATCAACACTTGAACACTACTTCTAAACCTCAGGACAGTAGGGTTGTACGAAGTGAATTATGCAGATACATTGAAATGGTTGCAAAAAAATCCAACCCCACAACTTAAAATACATCTATGAAAGCCAAAACAAACTATATACAAAAAATTACTCATGGATTTGGAAAGCTACAATTTCAAAATCTTGGGAACTTACCAAATTTAGAACGCCAATAGGTTCGGCAAGCGAGAAAGTCAGCTCTTCATTCCACACGGGATTTAGGCAACTATTGATAACCTTGGTTTTTGCTGTCTGCAACAGAAGATACAATAATTAACTAAAGCACAAACTTTACCAGCCTTAGACCATCATATTCAGTTTCATGAAAAATCATCGTCAAGAAGACTGAGACCCCAAATATTTGTTCATCTTCAGCAGAAAACGCACAATTCAATTTTACACAACCTTGTAAGACTGTGTAAGCCACTATTTGCTCAAAGTGTGATGAAACAAGTGCATTAATGAAGGGTGACAAGCAAAAAGCATCAAAATCCCAGGACAAGAAAATGTATCCATAATGGAAACAAGGAAAAAATAAAAATGAAAAAAACCAAACAAAAACCAAATTGATGAAGATTGAAGTCACCTGATTGCCCAACTTAACTATTACGTAAGGATCACTGCTCTTGAAATCTCGGATCACAAGTCTCTTCCCTTGCACAACTACAACTTTTAGCAGCCCCAATTGCTCACCCATGATCCGCTTCAAAAGTATGCCTTTACTTCAACTAATTACAATTGAAACATAATGTCAGGAAAACCCAAATATACGCCAAGACAATTTGCAGAAAAATGAAATCTTTATGCTTATGAAAGAATAACTAAAATGGCGATATGGCACTGAAATGTTTGAAGGTACGCAAAAATAAGTTTAAAATGTTGTCCTAAAAATGATGCTCAAAATACCATTCTAATACACCAAAAACAAAACTAGATATATCTATATCCCTTGTATTTCTACACATAAATAATTATACATGAATGTACGTATAAAGATTAAAGAAAGAGAGAAAGAACCTTAATAAGTACAACGTAGGGCGCAAGAAGAATTTAAAAATGAGAAAAGCAGTTATTTGATCATGGAGGAACAGCTTAACTGCAGAAAAAGCTTAATGATTTCTGGTGGAAAAAAAAAAAAAAAAAAAACAGAGAAGCGACTTTTAGCAACTTTAAAAGCTCCACCGTTTCCGATTTAGACTCCAAACAAGATCTAAGCCTTGCCCACCAAAAATAACAACAAAACAATAATAAAAGGCAACAGATTTAAGGAAACCAGACCCTGCATTCACTACCCCCTTTACAAACTAAAATGAAAAGAAACCCAACAAAGACAGAAGATTAAAAAAAAAAAAAACAGACAAACAAACAATATTTTTTGTTTCAGCACCACCAAAAGGATCTATTTTTGGGAAGCCAAAACAAACCCAAATAAGTTAGAAAAACAGAAAGATAAAGATAAAGATATATATATATATATATTTATTATTAAAAAAAAAACTTACAAAAAGTTAATGGAGGTTTGGTGGTGTTCTCGGTTGAGCAAAAGGTGTTGCTCTGCAACTGCAAGCAGAAAGATGCAAAGAGATATTTGGATGGGAAGTAACTTCACCCCCCGACTACCGGGAATAAGAGGGTTTTTAAGGAGAGTAATTAGCCCAAGTGCTCTTTGAAATGTTTATAACGTGATAATTTAGTTTCTGTTTTATTTATTTATCTTTTTTTATCAAGATCTTAAAATTTTAAAATATTGATTATTATAATCATTTTCATCCAAATTTATTAAATTTCTAACAAAATTAACAAGGATATTTTAGTAATCTAACAATATTTAATTTAACAAAAATTTAAAAAAAAATCAAAAACTCCTCCTCCTCACCTCTCTCTCTTCTCCCTCTATTCATTTCTAAATACCCAGATCGACACCACCGCTGGCAAGGGGGAACGACGAATCTGTGGGGTAAGGGAACCCGATGGCGAATTTGTGTGAGGCGGCGAGGCGACGGCGAATCTATGTGGTGGGGGGGGGGGTGCCGTCACCGGTTGCCTGCAAAGATGGGGGAGTTTTGAGAGATTGAAAGGCATTTTGATCTTTTTACTATATAAATTATAATTTGAGTAACATTCCGTTCGAAATTTTAACGGTTTTAAACAAAAATAATTATAATAGCCAACATTTAAGAGTTCAGAGTCTTCTTGATTAAAAAAATAAAATAAAAATCAAATTATAACTTATTTAGATTAATTACTCATTTAAGGATTATTATAGTCAGTTTCCTAGAAATAGTAGGTAAAGCCGAAAAATGGAACTGGCAAGTGTCGGTTTGGGAGCAACGTGGGTTAGACAAAGACCGGTTCGTTTACTCCATAGTTTCACATTATCAGTGGGGTGCACTGCGGTCCAAAGTGACTCTTGACTATGTTTGCCTTCTTCAGCCATGTGTGATTCCCTTTCGCTTTTTCCTTTTTGGCCAAAACATCTTGTTTCCGTTCAAACGGAGGAATGTGTTGCACGGCACGACAAGACAATTGCCAGATTGTTGAAAAGTAAAAAGAGGATTAATTGTAGAGACATTCAACTCTAATCTTTAACTCTAGAAAAAATAATTCAAAAAAAAAAAAAAAACTTCTAATCTTAAGTGGTGATGGAGCAACCACTCCAATCCAAAAAATTCAAATCATTTTTGTACACAAGTGAAGATATCACCAACGAGAATTGCAATAAAAAATATTTGAGGGTCAAAATACAATATATATGTATATGTATATTGATACACGCTAAATATGGTAGGTGACCAATGGAAAATGAATTCACCACCCGGTGAGGTCCATTCCAATTACCAGATGTGAAAAGATCTCTGGTTAAAGACGAGGTCCAAGTGGTTTTAGAATTCTCACTTTTTATTTATATATTTATTTTTTGGATTGAAAAGTGGCATTAGAATTAAGAAATCTAGATATTGAGACCAAGTTCTGGGATTGCTAAGAAATAAAACGCGTCGTCACTAATACATAAGAAACATGAAAACGATCATTCAACTTAATATTACATGGAACATGCGACCAAATCTAACATATGACCGTGTCTGATTAACCCTGTAATTAATACATAAAGATAGATAATCAAAAGTTGCTCAATTTTCATTTTGACCCGGTCAACCCTTTATTACACTTTTCTCTTGAGTTGATGGTTGACAGGAGGCCATCCGGTCGCAAACCAATTATTCTCCACAAAACACCAACCTCTGAACTCCATTAGGTTTTTAGGTGTTGATAATTATGATAATTTATTTTAAAGAAATTAAAAATAATGGTTTGGTTTTATTTTGTTCAATGTCTCAATCGGTGTTCCAATATGTATTGTAATACTTGCAAGTAATCACGTGAAGATGTAGATTTGAAGTTTGAATATTTACAGCTGTGGACTTACTTAAAAATAATTATTGTTGATAAGATTATACTGCTGGATAATATTAAAAATGTAGATAATATCTTGTGAATT
The DNA here is from genome assembly GCA_025413485.1 of Ficus microcarpa. Lineage (NCBI taxonomy): Eukaryota > Viridiplantae > Streptophyta > Magnoliopsida > Rosales > Moraceae > Ficus > Ficus microcarpa. The sequence continues at coordinate 25,741,129 of CM046375.1, forward strand.
TGAATTTAAATGAAAAATCTAATTTAGAAAAAATTTCTAATTATATTCAAATTAAAATTTCAAACTTTACTGGAAAATCTAATTTATGTATGATTCCTAATCCTATTCAAATTAGAATTTCAAAATATCTCAAGATTTTCAAAAGATCACGTTTTTAATCAAGTAGATATTCATTGAAGATATTTTGAATATTTTATGAGTGGTCAAATTCGGATTTCATGAGTAAATTCTGTATTGGTGAAAATCTAAATATTTGCAAAGTGTTTCATGAAGTAATCCAACACATCATGAAACAATTTGAAATTTAAATTTATAAATAGACTAAAAGGATGTAAGGGTTTTACTGTTCCTTTAACAATAATCTACAGTATTTTTGGCCTTTTTTTTGTTTTCATCGATTTAGTTACAATAACTTACAGTACCGCACAGTAACTTTTCTACAGTGATCTACAATAACTGTATAGTAATGCAAACTACTTTTTGCTACAGTAATACACAGTAGCTGCTTTTTCTACAATAAAATTTTTGTCCCTATCCCATGTGCTGAATTTCGCTGATCTACAGTGGAAGGACAGTTTTGTCCTCACATACTTTACTGTTTTGTCTACAATGCAAAGTCTTTTTTGCCCCTCTGATTTAGTTGGTTTTCCTTCATCTACAATGAGTTGACATTTTTACCCATATTATGCAAAAATTGCTGGCTACCCACACAGTATAATTACCGTTTTACACCTCTTTTTTAGTTGTTTTTCTTTTTACTACAGTGTGTTGCTGGTTTTACCCTTTTTTAGAGTTTGTTTTTTTTTTCCTTAATATTATTTTTGCCATTTTTTTACGCTAAATTTTAGACATTAAATTATAATCTATTGTTGTATTGTATTTTTGCTCACTTTGTCTTTTTTTTAAACGATTTTTTATCTTTATTTCAGATTTTTTTTCTAGGTTTTTTTTTTGTGTGTCTTTTTTGTTTCTTTTGTTCTATTTTTTAATGACACTTTTTTATTTTTTTAGGATTCTGCTTGCATTTTTTTTTTTTGTGTCTTTTTTGTTTGTTTTGTTTTACGTTTTTGCATGTATATAACCTGAAAAAAAAATTTTGGGTTTTCCTAAAAACAACTTAAAAAAAAGGAGAAAATGAGATATATATTTTATTTTGTTATAAATTTTTTGTGAGAGTTAGTTTTTTTTTATTCTTTTGAGTCTAAAACTTTTTGTTCTTTTTTTTTGTTTTTTATTTTTGTTTTGATTTTTTTTCTTTAAATGAGTATGATTACAGAAGAATTTTTTATTTTTTGCTTTTGTTTTCGTTTTTATTATTGTTAGTACTATTGTCATTTTGATTTTGTATTTTTACTATTGAGAGAGATTTTGTGAAGAATTATACTTGTTATAATTGTAATATTTATCTTAACCAACTCTTTTATTATATAATACTCAGTTTTTTTATTTATTTTTTCTTCCTTCCACGTGCAACACACGGGTATTAAACTCATTAATTCTAATTTGTAGATTGGTTGTTCTTGCTATTCAAATGGATCTCAAATACAGATTGCTTTACCCCGAACACTTGGAAATTCAAGCATATTTGAGATTAAATTTGAGTGGTCATTATTTGTTCTTAAAAAGAAGAAGTTTGCGTCTTTTCAAGGAGACATTATCATTCTTTAGGAAAAGAACTTGAAGCTTTCTAGAAAATGTGTTTTCAATTAAAGGGATTTCAACGATAAGTTAAATGATGCTCACCGAATAGATCCGGCTCACCGAATAGATCCGACTAATAGGTTCAAGATGATCTGTGACATAAGAAAATGGAGTCTTTGGACTGTATAGATCAGAAAGTGCTTATAATTATTTGATATTAGTAGATTACTCGATAATTAAATGTGACCCCAAGGAATAAATACGACTGAACCTCCTAAAAATCACTCATGTCTCTTATTTATTTACATTTTGGGTAATTTAATTAAATCCAATAAGTGATAAAAACGGATCTAACACATTCAATGCCTTTCTCATAGCAAAAGAGAAAATTCACGGCTTACGTGCACTTTGAACAAAAAATGCTTGAAAACACCATTGATATTAAACATCACCACTAATAAAACACAATCCTGGGACCCACCTTCTATTAACACCACCAGTGCGTTCAAGCATACATCATGTCGAAACCAACTTGGCTATAAATCATTATGTATCGAGTGAAAGAAGCAAAAGCATTATAACAGCAACGAAGAGACCAAAGGTGGCAAAGTATCGACCTTGATGATGGGTGTTAGAAATTCAATCATGAATAAACAACATTTAAATTTTAACTATCCCCACGTATAACTGTACAAGCAGGCGATGGATTTATCGGTTATAAGAAGATTCACTAGGGGTATGTCAAACCTACCATCTACCACTAATCTCGTCCCAACATTGTTACACGCGCTAACCACTTGCCTACCTAAACGTGGGACTGTCTACTGTTATTTTTACAATCTACATGGGGGGTGCTTCCGGGGTGTGACTGCTTGGGACATAATTTTATTATTGTTTCCAGGTAGTCGAATTCCGTTCACCTTTCCTCTAGTTCTCCAAGCCAGAAAAACTAACTCAAAAACAGGTACTGAAATCTGCCACAATAATATAGCCTTGTAAAGTTGATTAGTACGGCGGACAAGCTGCTGCTTACCGTACACACTTTGAGCCTCTCTTTCCCACTCGATGCTTCCACTTGCTCTGCATTCAGGGGAAGATCACAACTTCAGAAGAAAAAAGAAAATGAAGACAGCTATTATGTAGTACAAGGATGGAGACACGTACCAGAGGCTCGTCATCAGAAATTTCAGCATCCCCAGAAGCAGGCTCTTTCTTGGTTTTCTCCGGTTTTACAGGACTACTCACAACATCATCTGTTTCTTGATTATCTTCGGAACCTGATTTCTCTTCGTCTTTAGCCTCATCTGCTTGAATATCTTCAGAATCTGATTTATGCTCCTCTTTAGCCTGTTCTCCTTGAATGTCTTCAGAATCTGAGTTGTCTTCCTCCTTAGCCTGCTCACCTTGAATATCTTCAGAGTCCGCTTTCTCTTCCCCTTTAGCCTGCTCTCCTGAGGCTTCACTTGATTCAACTTCATTATCCTCTTCGGAATGTCGTTTCTCTTCACTCCTCTGAGCATCTTGTGGGCTGCTTTCCATATTGTCATCAAGCCTCCCTCCAGTATCAGGTTTCTCTTCATCGGACTCCTCCATAACATCAGGTCTTCCCTCCTTATCTTCCAACTGTTTTCTCTTGGACACTGATTTCAGTTTGTTATCAGATTCCCCCTCATCTGTTAAGTTCTCGTCCATTTTCTCATTGTGCTCCACATCTGAATCCGGAAACAATAAACAAAAAAGTTAAAAAAGGAACAAAACCCAGAAGTCGTAGATCAAGTTTCATGCATCAGAAAATCCTACAAAGTCTTAAGCAGATATTAACGATTAAATGCACCGCTGATAACTGATGAGACTCTTTACCTGAGTTCCTTTCATCATCAACTTTAGATTTCTCGGTGGGCTCAAGATCTGACACATCAGAACTCTCTTTTTCGTCAGATTCAGAGTAATTACTTTTAGATGCACCCTTTCTTCCCTGCTTAGAAACTTTTTTTGGTGTTCTTTTCCTTTTCTCTCTACAAAATCAAAGAACGCTCAGTAACTACAAAATTCGGGAAGCAAAACCATTGAACAGCACAAAGTTAAGTTATTACTCACATCTTAATTGCTTTCTTTTTCTGTCCCGAGCCGCCGAAATTTTTAGCCTTGCCAGGTGATCTGCAAGACGTAAGAGTGAGAAAGGAAGGTGGCATATATGGAACAATAAAATCAGTACTTCATACAGAAGCATTATCGCTATGACACCAGCACATGGCATCATGCATTGGAAAGAAAAACTTACATATCTTTTGCAGGGGAACTCTTTGATAAATTCACTTTCTGAACATCATGAAAGGTAAAAGGTCAATATTAAATCATGATAAATAGCTCTAACACAAAAAGTTTTTACTGTTCCAAGAGAAGGCATTGATGAGAATCTTAGACCTTCGTAGGCTTGCGACCATCGTCTATAAGCTCCCAGCGTTCTTTTTCCAGACGAAGTACTTCTACATCTCCATCATCATATAACACCTTTCATAAAACATTGGTGTAGAACTACTTTAGAAAACTCTTAAAAGAAAATTTGAATCATGTAATCTAATGAAAGAGAGATGTGGGAGGCTAAAACGTGAAATTTACCACATGTTTCCTTTTCATAGTGTCATATGACTTCACTGTGCCTTCATAAAATCTGTAGGTTTTCAGCAGTAAAACCAAATCAATAATTGGTGTTGGGGATTACTAATATACAATTAATAATGAAAAAAAATTCCAAGATTAGGTTTTAAATCCCCATCAATTAATTGTTATAAACAAATCCAAACTTTTTACTTAAAATAAGTACATCAATACTTGCATGTGTCACATGGAAGAGCAGAAGGTTGAGAAAATTTAGCTTGATTGGTTGGACAGTTAGTATTTCGCTAAACCGACCCAAACTATAATTTGCAGTGTTTTAGCTTTTATCTTCTAAACAATTTAGCACAGAAACAGTGCACTTACTTCTTATCCATAGGCCACCAAACTTTTATTCTGCAGCCAATCAAGTCTTCAATATCTTTTCCACCATCCTTCTGCGGATTTGAAAAATAAAATAAATTCAGGTTAAAGAGTACTATAGTTTTAAACCAAACCCTAAATGATTAAAATTAAGTAACTCATAGACCAGTGCGAGAAACAAAAAGACTATTACTTTACATAAGCAGCCTACGTATGTACACACACGTCTTTATGTGCATGGTCAGGATGAGAGAAGAAAGACCACTCACTTAAGAAAAGCTAAAACAGCAATCATGGTTCTGCATACAACATGCAACTTAGAAATCTAAAACCGAAGCCGTATGCTGAGGCAGTCTCATAAGAGGCAAATAAATATATATACTTATATGACAAACACTGTTGCTTATGCAACATGTATACCTTTGCCAAAGTTGAAATGCTTTTTCTTTTCCGCTTCTTTGCAGATCCCGCAGAAACCTGGGTATCATTGTCTGTTGGCTTCTGCAAGAACCAGAGAAGGGCAATTGATTTTAAAAACAAAAACAAAAAACAACACACAAACACAAAAATAAAAAATAAAAAAAACGACTGGGTGCAAACCCAGGAAAGGAGTAATTAATTAGCAGAGGATAGGAGCCCACCTCAAGGTCACTGGCCTCTCCAACTTCATCTTCCTCACCCTTGTGAGTCTGTTCCAAACCTTTCCCTTTGCGTTTTGACAATGAGGTAAAATTCTTTTGAGAGCCTGGTGTCAACAAATCCGATTTGTTGTACCCAGAAAGCTTTCCCTGCATAGGTATTTTGTACCTCAGATCAGGGTAAATCTCAGGTTGCGCATCAATATATAAATAATAAAGCCCTTACTTGAAGTAAATCATCTCCAGTATCTGATAATCTGGCCTTTGAAGCACTACTGGGTACTCTGTGACCGGACATTGACCTTTTACGCTTAGGAACTGAAACAGATGTCTCATCACTGGCTTTTCTTTTTTCACCTTTTTGATTTTTTAGATCAGGTCTTGATTTTTTGCTCGGGGAATGTTCATGACCATTGGTTGATGCAAACTTACTAGATTTTCCCGAGTGATCCAAGTTTATTTCCCTCACCATTTTTAAGATATCAACATCATTTTCAGCTTTTCCTGTTTCAGCTGAAGTCAACTTGTCCTTTTTATACTTTTTGCCCCGGGCACTATAAGATTTTATGCTCTTAACCATTTTCCCTAGAGGAACTTCGTTTCCACCGGTTTCACTTTGCTTTAAAACCTCATCTTCAACCATTTCTGAACCAAGCTGTTGTAAAAAAGTAGAATACAAAAGGAAATAAGAAAAAAGCACAACAAGGCAGTCAGCAATGCAAGGCAGATAATAAATAAGAAATTATCTTGAAGTGTTGTTAAGCAGCATAACATACCATCTCACTAGCTTCCAGCTTAAGCGACTCAAAGTGTGTCAGTGCACTTTCATCAGCCAGCCAAGTTTGGCCCTCAGCCTACAATAGACGTCCAATACATTAATCCAGATCTAATTTCATACTGGAGAATGGGACAAAAGTTCAATACATACTAAATAGCATAAGTGAGAAAAAAGGTCTATATGTACAGCAATATCATTCATCAAGTATGAATTGAAAAACATTTTCAACAACCATGTCAGCGGGAGAATCAGTGTATATACAAAATTCAGAACAAAGAAATTATATCTTGGCACACTAGAACTAACCACAGACTCATCCCCTACTTTCTTCTCGTATGGTTTGTACATCATTGGAAGCAGGGGAACTGATGCAGTCGACCCTTGAACTTCATGCTCCTTCGGAGCTAACCGCTTAATTATGGACAACCCAAGGTCACAAATAGCATATGAATTCTGAAAATTTCAATTTAATATACAAAAGTCAATTTTTGTTCTTCGATAGCAATTCTGGATATGTCAACGAATGATTAAAGATTCACAACCATTCAGGAGAGGAGATATGTTAGGACCAACCTTCGATTTAGCTGCATCAACCATGTCTTCAGACTGCTTGATGCTTTGAAAGATGGACATTAGTGTAGAAATGGTTTCTCTTAACATGTTGCTACTAGCTTCTGATTTAGCATCTTCATCTCTATGCACCATCATAAAAAGAATCAAGTACAATTGCCTGAAAATTACAGAACGAACAGATTTTTATTTGAAGAATAAGCCAAATAGCAAAATAAATCATTTCTTTAGTTACTTTCTAGTCAGACATCAGTTGTATAGAGAGAGGGGGGGGGGGGGGGCGGGGGTTGACTTGGGAGAGAGAGAGTTCCAGCTGTGTATCATGCGGAAAAGCTAACCCATGTTGGTGTATGGTGGATAGTCCAGCATACACACAAAGACAAGATTAATTCTCCCTTCATCTTCCCCAAACTCATTCCAACGTCCACAGGGCAAGTAATATACCGTGCGGAAGATATTTAGAAAAATATAAGGGGAAAAGGAAACATGATATACCGGTATAGTACTTCAAAAGCTTGGACATCCTTGCATTCATCAATGTTGGGGCATGAATGATGAGCAAGAGCATGAACCAAATATGGCAGAATATATTCAGGATAAGCTGTCAAGGAATTTGCATCATTTTGAACAGAGAGTTGTCGCGCCTTTGTTTGTTGATACATCTGAATAATGTCAGCTAGGTTCTGTTTCTCCTGTAATTTCCGATAGGAATAAAAACTATGCCATACAGGTACCTACACAGAAAAATGGCTTTGAACCAAACAAGTATAGAAGAAATACCTCTTGAAACTCAGATGGTTTGGATCCAAAAGTATTGAAGAAGAAAGCACAAGCATATTTTCCATCCAAAAGCCGATCCTTTATGTAGTGGTGAACTTTGCTCAGAAACGCTTTCTTAGCTTCAGGGAAACTAATCTGAAAAACCCAACAGTTAAATGCTAGAAACCAGCTTGCTAGTTGCAAGAAGACTATCTGAAAATATGGAAAACAAAAAATAAATTGCAGATACTAGAAAGGAAAATCTTTAGGGGCCCCACCTCCGATGTCCTCAAGGTTAAGTAGAAGATGTCAAGAGGTATTTTATCATCCCAGATCTTTGACAGACGGAGGACTGCCTTTGCAGAAGCTAGCCGCAAATGGGCTTTGTCAACTGAACTGTAAATGGCACAAATTTGTACATGAAGATTCAAGCTACATACCACAAGCAATAATTTTGAAACAGATAAATCAATTGAACAAAAAAATTGTGTTCGATTTTAATAATACCTCGATTCTATATCTTTTGACATTTCTCCAAATGAAAGTATGTTCCTAAGAATTTCTAGAAGACCGTTGATATTTGGACGAACATGCGCATCTTTGACGGGCAAGTAGCTTTTGACCAATGTCTTAATCCCGTATATCTGCCACCGACAAGAAGAAAAGAAAATATCAAGGTGCAACACTATGCAAATACTCGTTAAAACAGAGCCTAACAATAGAGGGAAAAACCATAATGGAAGAACCTAGATAAAGTGGCCATATCTGATCTTTTTATTACGTCCAGAAAAATAAAACACCCAACAAAAACTCTCCCAAAAATGATCAAACCTTTAACAAACAAACTTCACTTCTTTCATCCCAAGAGGTCTTCTCTCCACTTTCTTTCTGTAAGCACACAATAAGGGAATGGATGAGAACTAATCAAAATAAAATCACAAATGGGAGATATAGCATATATCCAATAGATGTAGGCGGGCATACTTCATCGCGTTTCAATATCTTATTTATTATAAAGTCTTCAACTTCACTCTCTCTTGTTTCAAAAACGGGCATTGCAGTCTGTGCTATACAACCCAGCGATTGTAGTACAGCAGGCAAATGAGTCTTCTCCTCCAACATATCCACAAGTCGCTGCAAATTGAGAGACATCATGTTTTGCAAAATGCTAACACTACCATTGATAGAGAAATAATACTGAATTGAAGTAATCCACAATGATTGGTGTAATACTAAAATAAAACCTTGTAAAGAACAGAAAGTGATTTAAGTCCATCATCCTTTGTTATTGCTGCAAGGGCGTGTACGGCGTACTTTGCCTGCCTTCGACTGCCTTCTAAGCATACTCTCTCCAACATGAGGTCTATGGAACTGCAAGTAAACAATCATACATGAGCACAATTCACAAGTGAATGACTCATCAACAAACAACACCACCAATCACACCTTGTTGAGACAGCTAGCTGTTCTCGAATGGTACCACCAGCCTTCGCTAAAACATGCAAAACACCTTCCTTTACGATTTCATCACCATCTTTAAGAAAATTTATGAGTTCTTCTTCTGCCCCACTAAGTAGCATTGGTCCAAAGCGTGCAAGAATCTGAAAATTATTGAATACCAAATTAAAAATCTTACTTTTGAGAAAAACAAAAGGTATGATCTAAACTTTACACCTATAAAGCTGAAACTCGTTCTAAGGCCATAAAGAGAAATACAGAAAAATAAATAAATAAAACTAAAAATCTGGTCTCGCTTTAGAATATATTTAACCCACAAAATACAATGATTTTCCGCCCCTATATAAGATAAAACAATCACAGGCAAGCATACAAAAAATGGCACATAGTGGTTGATCAGAGAACTGAGGAAATGCATGAACCAAGAAAATACATAGAGAAAAAACAAAAGTACACAACTAACTGCAGGCAAAAGGAAGTGCAAGAGATAGAGACTGGAACATTACAAGCAAGCATCTTTACACTCTTGTAGTAGACGAAAAGAGATGCAGAAGTGATACGTTCTTACCACCAGTATATTCATGCATGATGAAGTATACAGTGAATTGCTAGTAGATTTTTGTTCAGCAACCTCCAGAAGAAGTTCCTTCACATGCTCCTTGTTGAACAGTAGATAAGAAATCTTCAAAGAGAGAGTGCTAAGAAAATCATATAACCGGTGCTTTTCACCAAGAATCTTAAGCAAATCATCCTGCAATTAATTATGAAAACTACCATAAGAAGGTAAGGAAGAAAGCAAAAATTCTTTATCTTCTAGTTAAAGTAAGACAGGCACGGGAAAGCTAAGCTAAGGAAATCAAAATGGAACGTAATACCTGGTTTCAACTTTTAACTTTAAAAAATGTGGCAAAGGCAGCAATTGTTATTTAACAGTTTTTCATAATCAAATCTAATTTGGAACGGTTACGCAACTTTTTCTCATTCAATTGCATAAAAACTACCCAACCATCAATCGAAAATTCCACATTAACACCATTGAAATGGTCAAGGACCTCATATTGAAGGCTTCACTATTTGTTACAAGAATATAATTCACTCGAAAATGTTGCACCACCAATAAATCATTCTTACCCGGGAAGTACTAGCCTGATGAAAGCTAGTATTTGGATCAACAAGACTCGTAAGAATCTTCCAGACGTTAGCATCTTTCAACTGATCAAGAATCTGAAAGTTCTCTTCTGCCTTTACTGGGTCAGCAAATGAGCGTGACATTACACGGAAACAATAAAGAACTTTTTTTTGGATCTCAGGAGCATCGCCATCCTGCATTTGAATGAGAATCAAACACTTTTCTTTTCATACTATCTTGTAGCCTAGATTTTTCTATTTTTTAACAGTTTGCGAAACTTTTCTTTTCATACTATTTCTTGTAGCCTAGATTTTTCTATTTTTTAACAGTTTGCAAACCTGATACATCTGCCTGAGAGACAGATACCTCTGCATCTCTTGCTGTAACCTGCAATCCAAGAAGAAACCTCCTGAAAATCAGTTTATAATTCATCAAAGACCACAAGTAAAAGTCTGGAAGGCTGATCAAATGTTGCAGCCGGAAGAGGCAAGAATTTGCATGATACCTTTGCTTCTGCTCTAGAATCTTCTCAAGAGCCTTTATCTCAACTTTATCAAATCCTGAGAAGACTCGTACCCAATGTTGAACTTTATCTTTGATTGAAAATTCAGTAGGAAACAACAATCCACAAAGAACGGATTCAATTGTATCAGATCTGCGTATGAAGCATTCACTAGTCAAAATACAAAAATACAATCATTTAGAACTCAAAAAATAGGGAAGGAGAAAACTTCAGCGAGTCCCTTCAACTTAGCCATGAATCCATTAAAGATACAAAACTAATAAAATTTGAGGGCAAAAGGGTTGCCATAGCCACCCACTATCGTTATTGTTGATGTTTGTGTTCCTTTGAAAAGCAACCAAAAAAAAAAAACAAAAAGGATATCTGACGGCCTAGTAATATTAGTACCATAAACTGCACAAACTTGAAGGCTATACCTGAAATCTTTATCATAGTAACATCTCAAAATCTTCCCAGGAATCCAATCAAATTCATTAGTCTTGATGGACCCATCAGCATACTTCACGCAATACACCCTGTATATCTCCACTAACCTCTCCATGGTATATTTTTTAACAAGTAGCTGAAAATATGGATGGGCAAAAATAAGTAAGATGAATAACCAGCAAGGGATGGTCAAAATCAAAAGAGAAGAATTACAAAAGGAATATTTACAGATTTGTCTCGAAGACGTTCAGCAACAAGTTTCACAGTTTCCAGTGGAATGGAACTTAAATCATGACATGCCACGTCACAAATAACAGCAACGACTTGCTTTCTTACTTTGTCATCAAAGTCCAATAGACGATCACAGAGTGCGGCTAGAAAATTTAACCCAAGAAAAAGTTAGAATAGAACAAAAGATAAATAAACTTGTAGAACACTCGATGCACTTACTAATAATTTGAGGAGCTTCAGCCTTAGAAGCATTAGACAGCAGACAGCTCTTCACATATTCGAGGACAGACATCCTAACAGTAACGACTCTATCAGTCAACCTCTTCAAAAATTCCGAAAAGATTGGTTGAAAGGCTTCAGATATAGTGGAGCCCGGTAAAGCAAACAGGTCTCCAACCAAGCCAACTGCCTTGAGACGAGTATCTAGCTGGTCAGACTGCAAACATTGGAAGCTCTCACTGAGAAACAATTCAACAAAAGTTCACAAATCTTCAACAATTGACATACAAATATGATTTATTGTTTGATGAATCTTGAAGAAGGAATGATCATACATTAAGAAATCATCATTGGACTGAAACTAAAATGTTCACAAAGAAAAGGTAAAACGTCAACATATTTTGAAAATCATACAACTAAATCACTTTCTTATTGCTATCAAAACACAAATTAGACCAAATGGACGGCAAAAGGTAAAAAACATCAAGTTTAACTGAAGAAACTACTTCCTGACAGGAAATTCAGAGATTGTCAAATGCAAAAAGTACAAAGGGAAAAAAGGACAGCATAATCCACCGAATCAGCATTTACCAGTAGTTCTCCTGTTAGGTATGGTACAACGCCTGTTATGATCTGGGGAGCGCAACGGTATACATCATAAATCACTTCATGGTAGTCAATCTCATACTTTACTGGCTGACTATCTCCTGACATTGATGATATAAGGAACTGTTTGATGCCAGCTTCAAGTTTTCCAGCACATTGCTCTATAACATTCATAGCAAGCCGCCTCGCAGCCATACTAACATCCTGGAATTAAAATTTCAGGAAAGTCAATTTCAAAATAACATGAAAGGGGGGGACCCAGTAAGTGGCCATAACATAGCAGCAAAATCTAGCGAAACTCTTACACTAAAAACAATAAAAAAAAAAAAAAAAAAAAAGTTGAGTATGCCAAGGTAGGAAGAGATCCTCACACTTTTATAACGACCCAAGACCGATAATACAATAAATAAAAGATCCTCTCGTATTTCCTCACTCTCCTCTAAGAGAACAATCATGATGGTCTGCATTGATGAAAGAACACTTCAGGATGATCATCACTGCACGTCCCAGAAAAATTTACAGTAGTTAGTAACCAAATAAACACAAACACACATGTATATATATAAATGAAAGAGCACAAAACTTATAATCAAACCAATTACAAAATGATTAGGGAACAAGAAACCATTCTGTATTATCCATTTGATAAAGCCAACCAGAACAATTGAGATAGTGCCACCATTTTAACAGTTCCTGTTTCCTACATTAACTTCTTCTACAAGTTTTTGACTCTTTCACTTATAAGTCATAAGGGAAACCCTAAGTAATTTTCTTGTTAAGATTCTGAATTTCCAACAATGACTAAGTGATCAAGCAGTTGATTTGCAAACTAATAAACATAAAATAACAATAGTTTCAAAAAAATGTCAAGGACACAAATTTCCTCAAACGATCCAAGAAGCTAAATGATACCTCAGAACTTTCATTTTATATTCTTTTGAGGAACTAGATTAGTTGACTTAGAATAAAAGTCCAAAAGTCCAAACTACTTAATCATCATTGACTATTAATAATGATGTCAATTATCAGAAATATGAATCAATTATCCTCAAGACAAAGTACATTTTCCTACTACTCCTAAAAGTATTGAAATTAAAGGGCAGTGAAATAAAACAAACCTGGCAACCACAAAAAACGTACTGAACATCTCATTCACCAGACCATCACATTCAAGATCCAACATTACAACGCACGATCTGTATTTCGCAAGAGTCTCCAAAATGACAACCCTCCTACCAAATGATGGACCACTTGTGTCACGTAATCCATCAAAAGTGCCAACAATCAAGTGAAAGATGTCCTGAAAACAGATCCAGCTCAAATTAGGTTAAAGATTTCAAAATCCATTAATCAGTTCACTATTGTACAAGAAATGTACCTTTAGAACATCATCATTATAGGGAGCTTCTGGTGCAGTAATTCGTGTTATCTCACACACACATGTTGCAACTAAAAGCTTGACATCCCTATCTTGATGCTTCAGCAGTTCTGGCTTGACAACTGCATCGAAAAAAGGCTGCATTGACTCTAGTATCGATGCAGATGGCGATTGATCCAACTCAGAAAGACATGTTGCAGCTTGCTGCAATTGGAAAAGTAAGCGAGACAGTACCAATTAGCCGAAAATTAGCAGAGAACTTAACTTTACAGGGAAAATACACTTTTTCTTTTTTTTTTTTTTTTTGCTACAAAGAAATATAATACTTTATGGACTAGGTTTAAGCATTATCCACAGTTATATCTTGAAGTTCGCGGACATTCAAATTGGAACCCTAACACAACTACTTGGCTCAGTGCAAATGAGTAATTCAGTCTCTGGAAAATGTAAAATGAGGCTAATTTCCCGTGAACTCTAGCTTACCAAAAGTAAATCAACGCTAAAGCAACAAAAAAATAAAATAAAATAAAATTCGAACCTATAAAAAATTAAACAAAATCAATGGGACTAAAGTATGGACGTGATTCAGGTAACCAAAACGGAAACGGGAAAAAATCATCTTTCGGAATTTAATTTTGTGAAGCTCAACAAAAATCTCTTCGCTAATCTCAAATTTCACGGTATTGAAATCCCTACCCAGACAAATTAAACTTGCAAAATACTCTCGCCTAGCTTCGAAAATTAAAACGGAATTCGAAACACAAATCTCGAGAAATTTCGTCCTTTAACTCCGAAAGAAGAGAAACGTTGGCCAACTAAACCCTAATTCAAGTACTACGGAGTTATACTGGAGCTGAAAAATCCAGTCTTTGAGGAAAATTTGAAAAGAAAAGGAGAGGTTTTGCAGAGAAAAAAAAGTAAATTAACCACGAAAGTCGTTACTTTCGAAGGGGCTTTCCCTTCCAGTCCTCCAATTGAGCTTCGAAGGAAACGAAACAGAAGGTTAACTGAAATAACTACCCGAACCGAACCAGAGCGTGAATTCGCGGCCAAAAAAAAAGGAAACAAATTGTGGAAATTTGATTCAAACAACTCGAAGAGGAAAGGGAAGCTGAAAAATTGAGAAATGGCGAACCTTTAGACCTTGACGAGAGCGTCTTTGGTGGAAAGAGGGCTCTCGAGCTTGGATCCCAACTCCTTGAGCTGCTGCTCAAGCTTCTGAGCCATTTTTCTTCGTCGAGCAAACGGCGTCGATTCAGAGCTCCGGAGCTCTCGAGCTCATCCGGTCGACGAGGGTTCAGGAAGAGTTTCAAAGTCGCGAGGGAGAGAGAAGATAGAGAGAGAGAGAGAGAGAGAGAAACAGGGGTTTTCTGTGTTTTTCGTTTTTTTTTTTTTTTTTTTTCTTTCTTTTGTTTTGGGGTTTCACTTCTTTATCTCCCCGAAAAAGGACTTCTTTTTTTTCGAACAACAAAGCGAAATGAGCTGCTGATGAAGCGAAATTGCACGTATTCACTGATAATTATCCCCCCATGTGTTTGATTTTTTTTTCTTGATTTTTTGCTCCGGTGCCCATGCTTTTACTTTATTTTTAATTCTGCCGGCTTTATATTTATGCATTTGGCCAAATAGTTCTCTTTATTTCCATGGAAAACCCCGAAAAAGAGATTTTCATTCAATAAAGCTCCTAATTTTAAAAACTTTTTCCTCGAGGTAATTCATAGGCTGATAGGCATCCCCCTATTTGTTTTCGTTCCGTGTCTAATATTACCAGATAATTACCTCAGTCTTTTTTCTATCTATTTAAAAAAAGGAGAATTCTAAGTTGATGTAAAGGTGTTTTACATCATCAATGAGGAAAAATATATAGATCACACGAGTGTTTTTGGATGATTGAGATTCAAATGATACACCCAATTATTATAGGATGTATTACACCATATAAAACTAAACACAAAAAAAAAAATTTTTTCCCCTGAACAAAGCCACGAGAAACCTCCATGGTCTCCGGCTACCCATTCACCAATGGCGGTGAGAACTCCGACAAGAGCCGGCGGTGAAGCTATGGAATCGGCAGAAATCGGCGGTGCAGAGGATTTACCGAACCAACGCTACCCAAACCATCCACCGGCGCATATGATCGAACCTGGCCGCGATCAATTGCGAGTCGGCGAAGAACTCCCTTCCCCTCCGTCGGATCTGTGCGACCCACGGTGGGTGGTTCTTGGGTCGGCTGATGCTGGACGGTAGCGGATTGGATTGCGTGGTCGGTGAGACCACCGTTTCCCTCGTTCTCTTCACCTCTCACACACACTCTCTCTCCTCACTTCCACTTTTTCTGTCTAGACTCAAACTCCCCGTGGACGACTCCTCTCGCCGGTAACCAACCTCCCGCCGGGACCCCTCACTCGCCGCCGCTCATGGTGCTGCTCCTTCTCCATGCCGCTTCGAGCCCACCAAACAGCATCTCGATCCACCATTCCAAAGCCCTCCGCCACGGCCAGGCCGAGACCCCTCTCGCGAAACCGGCGGTCAGTAACTCGGTCCCCAGCTCAACTCAGAGCGCCAAATCTGGGCTGGGTTTAGTCGACCAGATCTTGTCGCCGGGGAGGGTCTTCGCCTGGCCGGTGGTATCAGGAAGATGGGAGACTTTTTTTTTTTCTTTTCGTTTCTTTTCTTTTTTTGTTAGTGATTGTCTGTAATTGGGTTTATTATAGATATTGTGAGCATATGATTTCTAAATCAGCAAGATTAAATCTAGTGGTTAGAAAGTTTGACCCCATGGTGGAATTGCCCATAAAAAAGACTTCCACTCATCCACTTTCCGTTAACAATAACTCCAAGGTATTTGTCTCTTCTGACTATTTCTTTCTCAATTTTGATTTACATCATAATTGCTATCTATGACAAGCTCAAATATTTATTTGCTGTAGCCTTCTAAATGTTATTTTAAGGGTTTTTTTTTTTTTTTTGACAATTTTCATTTGTGTTTATTGAACTTTAATGATCTTGTAATTTTGTTCTCTGAACTTTAAAAACTTATAAAAATGATACGTGAACAATACAATATTATCATGTTTACTCTTTCTGTTAGTTAAATAAATGGAGTTGCTTACATGGTAATAACAAAGTGTAATCTAACATGAACAAATTTTATTTTTGCTTCATGAACTTTAATATTGTTGTACATTTACCCTGAAACATAGAAAATTGATGTTTATACTCATTAAATTTTAAGTAGTTAATAAGAATGCCTCTCAAACTTTAAACCGTTACCAAAAGTGTGTATTGTTTCATAATTTGGCACTACTATTATAAATAGTTAATTTGGATTAAAATCTCTATCATTACAAAAATATATTTATAAATTAATTTTTAAAAATATGAATAATCTAAAAAATAAAGAGTCAGTTTTAAAATTTATACTTTTAAAATTGAAGTCATTGCAAAAAGAAATTTAAAAACTTGTATATTTAAACCCCTTTAATTTTCTATAAACTTTTTAAGGTTATTTTTGTAATTATAGAGATTTACATTTAAATTCATATTTATATCAACTTTTTAAGTAGTGTTAAAGTATGAAACAATAGATACTTTTGTTAATTCTTACTAATTATTTAAAGTTTGAGATACATAAACACTAGTTTTTAGAATTTCAAGGAACAAAATTAAACGAATATTAAAGTTCATGGTCCGTTCCTTTCCATTTAATTGATAAAATGAGCAAATATGATAACATTTTATAGTTCATTACGTAAAATTACAAGAGCATCACAAAGTTCAAGAAGTAAAAATGATATTTATCTTTTTTTTTTTTTGGTTTACTGTTTCTATAAAGTTGAAGAGATTGAGTTTATAATCAAAGAATTATAAAATATGACTTCTTTCTCATATTTAAAGAAAAATTTAAAACTTCTACTAGACTTTCAAGAAGATGTTTAAAATTTTAAAAATATTATTTTTTATGTTTATTCTTTGAGAGCCTACTACAGTCAGGTATATCATTAGAAATGCATGTTTTTTGTTGTTAGACTTGAACAAAATTAGGTAAAAATTAATAGGTAAATAAAACTGAGGGCAATTCTATCGTGGGGAACACATGGAGTAAAAATTTGTTACCATCCCCTCAGAATCGAGTGATAAGAAACAATGGAGGAGCACCAAAACAAAGGTAGTCCTCCCACACAGCCCTCAGTACCCTAAAAAAAAACAATTGAAAACGGATATGAGGAGTGTTCCTCGCCGGCGTCGGCCATCATCCAACGTCGCCGCCGCGACCCAGCAAGAGTGCGAGCCGCCGCGACCCAGCAAGAGTGCGAGCCGCCACTGCGTAATCGCGACCTTCTATACCATCGCCGACATTGCGAGCCCCCTCCGCCGCACGAAGAAGCGAGAGCCGTCCACCGTGGGTCGCACAAATCTGACGGGGGTGGGGCCGCCGATTGTCCAGATTCGGCAAAAATTAAGTCGCCCATGGGGATAGTTGCCACCCCCGCCTCTGTCGCGATTCCCTCCCGGCAACCGTTGCGATTCCCATGCGGAATCAATCGCGTTTCCTGCCGTGGTCCGTGGGTCAAAACCCACTTTTCGTGGATCGCCGACGGTGAGTCTCACGACCTTCTTCTCCTTAGATGAGTTTCAGAGGGTAAGCGGTGGTGGGGTGGTCGCTGGTTGGTCGACGTCGGTGAGATTTGGGTTTGCACGAGGGAGGTGGAGATCTAGGTTTTCCTTCCTCTAGCCTCAAATCTCACGGTGGTGCCCATGGGTTCTTCGCCGCCCAAACACCAATGACCCGCTCCGCCATCTCCGACAATCTCTTGCATCGTTCGGCGGGCCCATGAGCTGGACGAAAAGTTGGGGCTGATTTTTTTTTTTTTTTCTTTTTGTGTGTAATTGTATTGTGATCGGGTGGAGTTGGATGCATAATAAATTTTAAATGCACATATCATTTTAATGTTTAAACCATTAAAATGATATCTGGGTTAAAATTTTTACCCCTTGATGGGATAAAAAAAAAAGAGGTCTCATTATAATTTTTTCCTAAAACTGATAATTTCTGTTATAAATTTGACGATTTAAAAAGCAACCTCGCTGATAAAGCAATTTTTCATCTTTGACCACCAAATTCTATATATATATATATATTTAATCATTTAAAAGTATAACAGAAGGTACGTCAAATTATCCTTAAGCCAATCACTGTTAGATTAATATTAACCAAAAAAATTACTGTTAAATTAATGAACTCGAGTTTATTTTATTTATTGTTTTCCTTTTCTGTAGAAAAAAGGACATTATACGTATAGATATAATCATTGAAGCCAGCAAATTAAATTTATTCATTGTCTGACTTACACAGCTTCATTTATTACTTGCTCCGGGAATATGTACATCGTTGTTAAAAAAATAAAATTAACATTAATATTCAGTTTAATTATAATTAAATTATATTTTTTCATCTCAATTTTTATTTTTTTAAATTAATAAAATTTATAATTAATTTTAAAAAATTAATTAATATAAACTTAAAAATTTTATCTAATCTTCAAACTCAATCCCAAATATCAAATAAACCCTTAAACAAAATATAAAAAAAAAAGAAGGACAACAATTAAAGTGAATGATTGTTAAAGGTTCGTTTGATTGGTTAGTTTGAATTAAAATATTTTAGTTGAAATAGTAAATTTATTTAAATTTTCAGAAAAGAAAAAAGCATTTTGAGAAAAAAACAAAAAATTTTTGAGAAAAAAATAAAAAAAAAGTACAATTTGAATTGAAATGAGGTGATAAGGCAAACAAAACCTACACATTAACGACAGGTTTTTTTTTTTTCTTCTCCCTTTTCTCTTTTTTTTTTTTCAATGATTGCAATATTGTCATAGTCAATCAATATCAATCGGTTTTCACATTCTCTTGTTTTCCTACTTGAGGGTAATGAACTGCCAAAGTAAGAAATTTTCCCCCATCAAGAAAAAAAAAATTTCCTAAAGTAACAATTACTTATGATAGACGTGTACAATCTTTATGTGTCAACTTTGAAGTTATGGTTGCTGAAATTTTATTTCATTTTTTGGTAATTATAAACAAGTGTCGAGATTTTTTCCAGATTGACATGCATGATCCTGTTTAGGGAATCATTTACTTACATTCGATTCCATTTTATCATTCAAAAACATGTTTCACATCAAAAGAAAGACGTAAACAACTTTTTAAATAAATAATTAAAATAAATAACATGTGTTGAAAATATTTATAATAAATAACAGTAAATAACAAATTTATTAAATTAATTCTTTATTTATTTCTTATAAATATAGTATTTACTTAATAAATTTATTATTTATCCAATAAATTTTTTATGTTATTTACTTTAATTATTTTCATTAAAATATTTTTTCTTACAATTTCTCAAATTTTAAATGGACCATTCAAATATTGAAAATGCCATTTAGACAAAAATGAGAAAGGAATCCACCTTAATTTTATATTTCTACTTCATAAGCAAGTAAACTATTGAACTGAGAAAAGTTGATCATTGTAATATAATCCATTAAGAATATCTAAAGCATAAAACTTTAATCAAATGTCCAATTCTTTACACATACATTAAATTACCGTCAATGATATAATTGAATAACTGATATTGAGGTTTAAGTGCTTGTTTGAATACAAAGTTCAAACTATGAGTTTGAACTAAAATTTTTATCATTTTCCCAAAAAATTTTTGTTTTTTTCTGAAAAAGTCTTATCTAAAAAGTCAACAAAAATTACTATTACAACTTAAAAATCTTAACTCAAACTAACATACCAAAAAAACCATAAATTTTTTATCTTTGAATATATTACAATTATGATCGAAATTGAGTGTCCTACTTTGTTTACCTTATTCTTCTAATAATTATTAATTGGAGCTATAAATATGAATTGATTATACGGGGTCAACTCGCGGACAGACTCGTATAGACGCCCTAGACCTAATTGACTCGAATAGGGTGAGGTTCTAGATCCATGGGCTGGCTTGGGTCAACTCGTGTACCCAGTTGGGCGACTTGTGAATATGAATCAATTATATGGGTCAACTCGTGGATTGTCTCGATTTGTTAATTCACCAATTCTTCCAAAAACTTAAACTCTTAGGAAGTGGACCAATAATAGTTTTTTATTTTAACAGTATGAACTCATGACCACCATATCTTATACCTTACAAGTTTATCAACTCTCTCGAAAGAGATGAATCAATAATAATTTTGTAATTTAACAAATAGAATTACTAATTTGTACAAAAGCATGTAAAAAGTCAAATACAGGCATCATAATTGATTAAGGGTTCTTTGGCTCTCACGTTCAGATTTAAATTTTTCATATTAATTTTTATCTTTTTTTTTAAAACAAATAAAAATCATAATAAATTTTTAAAAAGTCAACTCATTTCCATCTAAAAACTCCATAATCGGTTTTCCAGATGCAAGTTAAGTTGATTTATTTTTTGGCAACACACAGTACGATATTCGCTTTGCATTCCATTTTGTTGTTGGGTTTGTCAGAAAGTGAAGCAGAGGCCCCGCACGTGATGCAACTAGTATGAATATTGGCTTTCAAACTTCCAAAACTGACCCTATTCTTTCTCTTTGTTAACACGAAATACCATTTGGAGTTTTTCAATCCAACACACGAAAAGTCAACGCGCAATTTGAATCGGTAACTGGGAAGCTGACCAGTTGACAGAGCCGTTATTAGGATCACCGCGTAGCAGTTTACAGTTGGAGGGTGCCTCTTTTTGCCAAAAATATGTCAAAATGACCGAATCTATATAATTGTAGATTGAACAACTAAAAACAAAATATAATAGATAAGGTATAATTTCCCTCTATTATAAAGTTGCTAGTTTTTATTTATTTATTTTTATAAAATTTAAATCCCTATTTGAACCTCCTATATCTGCTAAATTCAACTTATTTAAGGTCTATTAGACCATCACAAACAGTCTTTATTCGATTCGATCAAAAATTACCGATTGCAGAATTTCTTCGGTAAAAGGAAAATTGCACACGTAGAATGCTGTTACTAATACAAAATAAGGTCATCTTCGCCAATCAAAAAGCTGTACAAAGTTCAAGACCAAACGGCCGATAAAAAGGGGCTTTGATCATCATTGCCTAGTGGAAGGCTTGGGGTCACCGGTCTGTTTACACACACCTTCTGAATTCATCATCAGAGGTGAGCTCGTTGTCTTCTGCAATCTCTCCATCGACTTTCCAGCTGATTTGTTTGCCTGCTTTATACTCCTTGAAGGGCTCATAGCGAGTCATCAAAGTAGCATTTCTGTACTGGTTCACGACCATATCCTTGAGCTTGGCAATCTCGGCATCTTTCAGAGCAATGGACTCTGCTTCCTTTGACTTGATCTCCAACTCAGTCTCCAACTGCTTGACTCATTTAATGGCCTGGCGTAGTGCCTCCTCGGTTATCTGCTTCTCCACCTCGACCTTCTTCCTCACTTGCTCTTCTAATTCCTTCTGTTGCGTTGCCATTGAGGCATTGAACTCCAGGGACTTCACTCGCTCCTCAAAGGATTGAGTGAGCATGACTCCCGCATCCATGGCCTGCATGAGCAACATTAGTTCAAGGCAATTGAAACAGAAGGGAGAATTTTATAGTGTAATAAACTTACAGCAGCCATATGAGAAGTCCACTCTTTGTAAGTCTTCTCCATGCCCATATTTCAAAGAATGGCATAATCAGCAGGAAGAATAAAGCTACAAACTGCATGAATTACTGCATCATCATCCTTCAAAAGGCTGGCATCCTTGGAAACAGTTAGTAAGTGTATCTTCACACCCGACATGAATGTATCCGCTTTGTCCTCTTTATTGGCTTCTTTGGCCGCTTTCTTCCTGACTTTCATTTTGTCAAGGTTCGGGTAATGTATCTTCACACCCGACATGAATGTATCTGCAAATGGAGCCTCAGCTTCAGTCATTATTGAGCTTGAACATGACAAGGAAGCAATACAATACTATTTTTTGGAACACGGGAACAACACTGTCCTGCATTTGAATGAAAATTATAGACACTGTACTTTTACGACCATTTCAAAATAGTCCAAATTTTTTTATAAATTGTTGACATTTTTGCAAACCTGATCATCTGCCTCATAAACAGATAACGTTTGCATATCTATAGACAGATAACGTTTGCATATCTCGATGTAACTTGCAATCCAACAGAAACCTACTAAAAATCAGTTTAATCAAATATCAAAACCAAAAATCGAGGAGGCTAATCAAAAGTTGCAGACTGGAGAAGCAAGAAATTACATATACCTTCGCTTCTGCTCCAGAATCTTCTGATTATCCATCATCTCTACTTTATCAAATCCTGAGAAGACTCTTAACCATTGTCGAACTTTATCTATCATTGAAAAATCAGTTGGTGACATCGATCAATAAACAAAAGATTCAATTGTATCAGGTCTACATGGTGAAGTTTTCAGAAAACGAATTCCAATCGTTCAGCCATATCACAAATAACAGCAACGACTTGCTTTCTTACTTTTCATTACAGTGCAACAGCTGATCACGGAGTGCAGCTAGAAAATTTTAACCGAAGACAATTAGAAAAGGGCGATAAACAAATAAATTTTCACAACAATTTAGTACACTTACAAACAATTTAGGGAGCTTCAGCTGTGGAAGTATCTGACATCAGACAGCTCTCCAGACGTTCCAGGACAAACATCCTAACAGTAAAAACTCTATCTGTCAACCTCTTCAAAAACACAGAATATATTGGCTGAAAGGCTTCAGAGATACTGAAGCCCAGTAAAGCAAATAGGTCTCCAACTAAGCTAACTGCCTTAAGACGAGTATCCAGCTGGTCAGACTGCAAATATTGAAAGTCCTCACTGAGAAACTATTCACCATAACTTCACAAATCCTCAACGGCTGACATATTTAAATGATTTTTATGTTTGATGAACCTTTAAGAAGGTATACGGAGGTAAAATTATCTAAATTCAGAGATCAATAGCCTGAAGCTAAATTTTCTTAAAAAAAGTAAAACGACTACTTATGTAGATTCAAAGATATTGACACCTTAACCCAAATTCAGTCCAAATAAACAACAATGAAAATAGAAATGTCCAACAATAATTGCCACATGAACATGAGGGGAAGAAAAAGTAATAATACCAAACCCATATTTACCATTAATTTTCTTGTTAGGTATGGGGCAACTCCTGCTATGATCAGGGGAGCACAATGGTATACATCGTAAATCACTTCATGGTAATCAATCTCATTCTTTACTGACTTGCTATCTCTGGACATTGATGATAAAGGAACTGTTTGATGCTAGCTTCAAGTTTTCCTGCACATTGTTCTACAACATTAAAAGCAAGCCTCCTCGCAGCCGTACTAACATCCTGGAATTAAAATTTCAGGAAAGTCAATTTAAAAATAACACGAGAAGGGAAGGATTGGGGTAGACCCAGTCCGTGTCTATAAATAATAGCAGCACAAATCTAGTGCTAAGGTAGGAAGAGATCCTTAACACTTTCATAACAACCCAATACAGACAATCCAATAAGTAAAAGATCCTCTTGTATTTCGTCACTCTCTTCTATGAGAAGGACTATGATGGTCTGAATTGACAAAAGAACACATGCTGAATGATCATCCCTGCACGCCCCAGAAAATTTACTGTATAGTTATTGACCAAATGAACATACAAAAATGTATCGAAGGGCACAAAACCCTATTAGCAAACTGATCAAGGAAAAAGTAATCATTCTTTCTTTCAAAAAACTTAAAAAAAGAAGAAAAAAGAAACATTCTGTACCAAATTCCCATGATAAAGCCAACCAGAACAATATAATCAAAGAGATAGAGGTACCATTTTAACTATTCATGTTTCCTACATCAACTTGTACAAGTTTTAACTCATTAAAGAAATCCAAAGTAAATTTCTTGTAAAGATTCCAAATTCCAACAAAGACAAAAGGGATAAAGGAGGTCATTCACAAATGAGTAACAATAAAAAAAGTTCTATCAAAGAAAGAGAAACCGTTAATTTTCTCAGTGGAAACAAATGTCATTGACCCACCAAAAACGTAAATGATAACTCATAACAGTTTTTTGTATCAATTGCGGAACTGCAAATAAATTGCTAAAAATAAGAGCCCAAACCACTTGATCACCATTTAAAATGAATAGTGATGTCCATTGTTTGAACCAAGTGTCAAATTACCATCAAGACAAAGTACAGTCCTGGTACTCCCTAAAGTATTGAAATTAAAGAGCATTTGAACAAAGCAAACCTGGCAACATTAAAAAACTTGCTGAACATTTCATTCACCAGATTATGGCACTCAAGATCCAACATTACAACACAAAATCTACTTTTCGCAAGGGTCTCAAAAATGACAACCATCCTACTGCATGATGGACCACTCATGCCATGTAATCCACCTAAAGTGCCAACAATCAAGTGAAAGATATCCTGCAACAGATCCAGCTCAAATTAGGTGAAAGATTCAAAACCCCAAGGATGACAAAAAAATCCACAACGTATATCTATTAGAGTAGTGCTAGGTTCACCAACTCTAATCCCAGCCTTTTGATACAAACTCATGTGAGAATGAGTTGTTATCTTTTTACCGATAGATGTAATCTCCCATCATTAATTGACGTGAAATTATTTAAACACCTACTAAGAGATAGACAATTGACATCTCACATGTCACATCAATTGCGATTAGAATTGGTGTCCCTAGCATTATTTAATCTATAATCAGCTCACTTTGTATGAGAAATGCACCTTTAAAACATTATCACTATGAGGAGCTTTAGGTGCAGCAACTCATGTTATCTCAATTACACATGTTGCAACTAAAAGATTAACATCCCCATCTTGATGCTTCAAGAGTTCTGGGTTAACAACTGCATCCGTAAAAGGCTGCATTGACTCTAAAAACGAGGAACATGGTGATTGCTCAATCTTCGAAAGACATGTTGCAGCTTGCTGCAATTGGAAAAATAAGAAATAAATTACCAAGCAGCCAAAAGTCATCATAGATCCCAACTTTAAAGGGGAAATACACATGTCCTTTTCCATAATTAATACAGATGGTTTACGACTAGGTTTAACTGTTTTAGCATCATCCATGCTTATATCTTGAAAGTTAAGGACATTCAAAATGGAACCCTTAACACAACTACTTGGCTTAGAGCAGATGAGTAATCCAGGCTCTAAATATGATGTAAGATGAAGCTAATAACCTGTCAATTCTAGCTAACCAAAAGCAAGCCAACAGTAAAGCAACAATGAGTATAATGCAAACCTATGAAAAATTGAATAAAATCATCGGGAATAATGTATTGAGTTCAATAATCAAAAAGGAGGAAAAAAAAAAAAAAAAGCTAATCTTTTGGACAGTGACAGAATATAATACCAGCTCAACAAAATCCTCCTAAACAACATCAAGTTTACCAAAATTGGAATCCAATTAAACTTGCTACATACTATATAGCTTACCTTCAGAACTTAAAATTGAATTTGAAACATAGTGTCAAGAAATTTTCACAGCCAGTTTGGAAAATTATTTCAAACTTAAATTTTCTAGTTTGGTTTCCAAAACTCCCAAATCCACATCTCTCTTCCATTTTCGTCAACTTCAACTTTCTTATTTCAAGTCAAACTGAGGTTTTTCTTTTAATCACTCACAATGACTAGAAGAACGAAACAATATTCATTTTGCATATTTTTTCTAAACTCGTTTCAAATTTTTACACTATTTTTCAAATCACCGTTCATTTTCAATTTACACTTCAACCAAATACACGTTTCCAAACCAACCTCCAAAACTCCAACTCCAACTCCAACAGTTGTTCAAAACGGGCCCTCAATTTTAACTCCAAAAGAACATGAAATGTTCGCCAACTAAACCCTAATCTAACAATTTTGCTTACTTTCTGGTGTTGAGAAATTCAATCTCCGAGGAAAATTTAAAGAGAAGAAAGCTTGTAAAATAGCACACGAAACTCGTTAGTTTCCAAGGCTGTCCTTCGAGTTCTTTCATTGAATTTTGACGGAAACCAAACAGAAGATTAACTGAAATAATTATCCCCAATCAGGGTGTGAATTCATGGCCATGAAAACAAGAAATTTTGGCGTTTGATTCCGAAATAGCTGGAAGAGGAAAAGAAAGTTGAAGAATCTGAGAAAATGCGAACCTTTAAGAGATTGAGGAGAGCGCCTTTGGTGGAAGGAGGGTTTTGGAGCTTGAATCCCACCTCCTTCAGCTCCTGAGCCATTTCCTTCGGTCGAGATTACGGCGTCGTTTCGGATGGTCGGAGCTCTGTCGCTCATTTGATCGACGAGGTTTGGGAAGTTCGAAAGTCGCGCGGGAGGGAGGGAAGGAGAGATACGGGGGGCTTTCTCATTAAAATATGGAAAATTAAGCGAGAGTGATATTTTTTAATTTCCTAATTCAATGGATGACTATTTTTTTTATTTAATAAAATAATTATTTGTCATTTTTTTAAATTTAGTTAATTAATGATTAATTTTAAAAATTGATGATTTATATTTTGATCATTAATCAATTAAATTAACAATATTACATAATCAATATTATTTAAGAAAATTAATGGACTATTTTAAGGGAAAAAAAGTTATTTAATTGATTTTTAAAAACTTCAATTATTTGTTAAAAAAAGACTTATTTAAAAACAACTATTTTGTTGTAAATTACTTGGATGTGTGATGATGTTCCTTATTTATAAAGAGTGATTGTTGATTTTGATTGTCTGATTTAATATATAATAGGCCTAATTAGTGGGGGTTTTCCTCCCTGCTCTAGGTTGACTTTCCTTTTGGGCATGCTTTATGTAAATGAAAAAGTAATCTTTTTAGGTTAGGTCTCGTTTGGAGGGCACTTTTTCAAATAATAAAACATCATTTGATTTGCAAGTCGGCTTTTAGGAGACTTTTGAGTTTTCAAAACTCATATTTACTACTTTTACAATTTCTTTTATATTAAAAATCAACAAAACAAACATACTAATACATATATTTTTTCAATTATTCTTCTACCAAACACAAAATTCGAAGACAACTTTTTTTTTTTCTCTTAAAGTTTTTACCCAAAACGCATATAACTCATCTTAACTCTAAAAGTCTCAACAGCTAAGGGGGTGTTTGGTTCGCGAGTTCATCTCCGTTCCAACTCAAATTTTTTTTTGTTTTTTCTCAAAATTTTTTTGTCTTTTTCCCAAAAAGTTTTTTGTCTTTTCTGAAAATTCAAAAAAATTTACTAAAAATTCCCAAACAGCGAACCAAACACCCCCTAAATTTCGTATCCAAAAATTCCCCAAATGGGCCATTGATTCTTAACTTGTTTATGCATGATTTCATTTGATTCCTTTGCAAGGCTAATCTTGGAAGGTTTCCTGATCCGTTTATACTTTGACCTCATATAGGTGCTCGGATTGACTCGAGCAATCGATTTCTGAGGTCGCTTGTCTCAGCTCAACCCAATAGGCACTCGAGTCATCCTTGACCAGTTATCGGCTTCATTCTTTAACTTGATTTACGTTGCCATGTGAAGGTTAAAAGATGAGATATGAAATATGACTTCAACAATAATATAAGATAATACTTGATTAATTTGGTTTTTTATATTGATGCACCATGAACTATCACTAATTTATACATTGAATTTTTAATTTTGATAATTTATCTTTTGAATTTACAAAAGTATAATAATTTACCCAATTTGATAACATTATAGTTTCTAATTTCACTCTTTTTCCTCCACCTTCCTTTATTTCCTTTGCTTTTTATTCCTACAAAATACAAAATGATAATAGAAGCCTATGTTTGATGAAATCATCCAAATCCAAATAAATAAATAAATAACTAATTTCAATTCCATTCCCACATGACTGGCCATTTATAAAATGGTTGGTTAACTTTTTAATTTTAGAGTCCGTTTGGTGAATGAAGTTTGAGTTAGAAATTTTAAGTTTCAATGTTAATTTTTGTTGACTTTTCAGAAAAGATAAAAAAACTTTTTCAAAAAAGACAAAAAATTATTTCAGAAAAGGATAACAATTAAGATGAAAAATTTTGAGTTTGAACTCACAAAACAAACAAGGCCTTAATTATTTATTAATTCCTTATGTTGTTTCAAAAATTGCAAAGACATATTTGAATTTAATATTTTATTTTGATTTTATTTCTCACGTGTTCTGCAAAAAAATAAAAAAAATAAAAAATAAAACGGAATGACATTTATATCTTCAAATAGTTAATGAAAAACATTACAAACCCTAAATATAAAACAGTGAATTTAGAATAGAAAATTTGAATTTTGCATTGTCCCTAAATGTTTAAAATATTTTTCAGAATTTTTTCTCAAAATATATTTTCAAAAGTAGTTGATTAAGATTATTGCTGTCCTTTTTTTTTATTTTTTGGTCGATAAAACGAGAGACGAAATTAAAATAAATTTCTCACATTTAAAATATATCTTTATAATTTTTAAAAAAAATTTAAATAAAGTGAAAAATTATTAAAATCAAGAATAATTTAAAAAATTTATTTAATTTAATAATTTTAAATAATTAAAAAAATTTATTGAAAGTTAAAGAAATGTTCCCGGGTGCAAGCAAGGGAAGCAAACCCTAAAACCTGAGAACACAGACAGTACGTCCCGCTCAAAATCAAGCAAAAGAAGCCTTTAATGGAGGCCGAGCAAAATGACGAAAAGGCCCTCGAGGACCCACCAAATGCGGAACCAGCTCCAACGGAAGCTCCCCGGAAAACTCTGTCGAAGAGCGCCCAAAAGAAGCTGGTGAAGCAGCAGAAGTACGAGGCGAAGAAGGCGGAGAAGAAAGCGCAGGCGAAGGAGCAAAAGATGAAGGAGGCGGAGCGGAAGAGGAAGGAATGGGAAGAGACACTGGCGAGCATCCCGGAGGAGGAGCGGTTGAAGCTGATCGAGTCGAGGAAGAGCCTGAGGAAGGAGCGGATGGAGAAGAGGTCGTATGAGAGAGAAAGGAAGATCGAGAGGCTCACCAACGCCAAACATTCTGGTCAGAACATCATCATCGACCTCGAATTTTCTCACCTCATGACTCCCTCCGAGATCAACAGCCTTGTTCAGCAGGTTTTCCTCTCCTTTCTTTTCCTTTCATTCCTCTTAATTTCTTCTTTTCTTTTCTTTTCTTTTCTTTTTTTTCTTTCTTTCTTTTTGTTATGCCTTGCACAGAATCCAGTACTGAGTTTGATGTAGACATTGTTGGTGCTTCGTGTGTAATCTTTTAAAATTTGTTCAATTTTAGGTTCTAACAACGTGCCTGGATTAGATTTCATTGGTGGCCAGTTTTCAAAACGATGATCCTCACACAGGAGTTTATTTATTTAATGTGATTCTGCTAATTCTTAGTTAATTTCTAGAATGTTCTTTGATATTTGTAAATTATGATAAGTATTTGATTAGTTCTCATTGGTAATATGGATTTCGAATTGATTGCGACATCGCGCGGTCCTTTGTTTTCAAATGGGTGATCTTACACAAGGGTTGTGTAATTCGATTCTGCTATTCTTAGCTCTTTGATTTTTGTAGATTCTGACAAGTAGTTGAATTCGTTCTCATTGGTAAGAACGGATTGAAAGTCATTGTAAATTCATGAGGTCCTCTGTTTTTAAATTGAAGTTCTTAAACATTTTTTGTTTTTCTTTAATATGATTTACTGTTCTTATTCAATTTCCATGACTTTATTCGATGTTTGTAGATTCTGTTAAGTAGTTGATTGGTTCTTATTGGTAACAACCGGTTTCGAAGTCATTGTAATTCGTGAGGTTCTTTGCTAATTGTTACTAACAAATCCTGCAGATTATGTATTGTTATGCAGTGAACGGAAGATGTGCGAAACCGGGCCATCTTTGGTTGACTGGATGTGCTGGAGAGATGGGTAGTCAGTTGCAAAGGCTCCCCGGATTCGACAAGTGGATAATCGAGAAGGAAAATCGATCGTACATCGAAGCTTTGCAAGACCAGAAGGAAAATCTGGTGTACCTTACAGCTGATTCAGAAACCGTGCTTGACGAACTTGATCAGAAGAAAATGTATATAATTGGTGGATTAGTTGATCGAAATCGGTGGAAAGGGATAACCATGAAGAAAGCACAAGATCAGGGCATCCAAACGGCAAAGCTCCCAATTGGGAGTTACTTGAAAGATGTCCAGTTCGCAGGTATAAAGCTCATAACACGCACATCAGTTTCTCTGACTCAGCACAACTGCTAATTCATACTAAGTCAAGTTGTCGTTTTGACTTTCGAGTGCAGGTCCTTACCGTGAATCAAGTAGTAGAGATACTCCTCAAGTTCTTGGAAACCAAGGACTGGAAGGCTTCTTTCTTCCAAGTGATTCCTCAAAGGAAAAGAAGCGAAGCTGACACAGAGGAATACCAAGAAGTACACGGAGAAGAGAACCAAGAGACTGATGGCCAAATTGATACCAAAAGGCAGTGTATTGAAGCCCCTTCGCTTGGTTAGAGGATACTGAGGATTAAGGATTTTGTCATAATTTCAGAAAACGACCACATTTTGATAAATTTCGAGGCTCGAATTGAATTCTTAGACACTGTCTTTCTAAATTTTAACGCTAGAATTTTAATACCAAAATGTCGTCTTTTTTGTCTTTGTTGCTGGCACTGAAAGTTATCCACTTGGATATCACTTCCCAACCTAGTAGCGTCCAAAATCAAATGACCGAGTTTTCTTGCCGTTAAATGAAATGGTATAATAGAAGCCGACATCAACAACCTGCTTCCATAGCATAGTGGTAGTGCGTTCGCTTCGTAAGCGAAAGGTCGCGAGTTCGATCCTCGCTGGGAGCTAACTTTTAAGCTCTCTCCCTCTTTCCTTTTTTGGTTTTTTGGAACTTGACTTAAAAACAAGTCTCGGCAACTTTCAAATAAATTTTCATGCAGATTTACTACAAATAGTAGTCTTAATTAATTTTGAGGAAATGGCCAGGACAGGGTTTATTAGATCTCAATTCATAGTAAAGCCGTTCCAAAAAGGGGGAAAAAAAAACAGTAAATTAAATCCCCAGCAGAAACAACAACCAAATGAAAAAACTTCATCCCCACCAGACCAATTATCCAAACCTTCATAACGCCTACTTATACTGCCCATGTGGTTCTCCATCAGTCACCGGAGCAGCCAGAGAATTACTGCCAGAACCCCCTGAAGCGGCGGCGGTGGAGGCGGAGCCATCCTTGAAGTATCCGAAAAACCCATTGTGGTGAAAAGCCACCGGGGTGAAAGCCGCCACGCTTCCGTAGTCGACTGCCGGCCTCTTCATGAAGGCCGAAACGACGTCGCCTCGCATGGAGACGGGGCGGCGGCGGCGGAGGAGGATGAGGAGGAGGAGCCGGTTCGGTCGCCCTCGGCGTCACGGTAGCGGTGGAGGTAGAGCGTGAGGGGCTCGATGTAGTCGTCGAAGCCGAGCTTGCTCATGGCCCACAGGACGTCTTCCGCCGTGATCGTCTTCCGCTGCTCCCTCTGGCAGCGCTCGTTGGCCTCCCCGGTGATGAAGCTTATGTACTCCGACACGCACTCCTGGATCGTCTCCTTCGCGTCGTCCGATATCTTCGCGTGCGGCGGGAGTATTTTGCGCATGATTCTGATCACGTTCGCGATCGGCATGAACCGGTCTTGTTCACGGACCATGCAATCGTTGTCGTCACCGCCGGCGGCGGCTGAGGATTGGTTGGTGGTGATGGTGGAGTGGTTGTTCTGATCGGAGAGCCTGATCACGTTCATGTCTGACGGTTTGAACCCTGGAACAAGTTTATTAATTGAGTTTGTTTTGGACCATTTCTCACATTTTCCGACCAATTAGGTAACTACATAAGCAAGAACAAGCTGTTTATCTTACCTTAAAAAAAAAAAAAACACACAAACTAACTAACAAAGCACAAATCATGAGCAGAAAAACAAAAGTTTTTATAACCATTCTTTGCAAGGGTCTATTTAGCAAATTTACATCATAAATACAATTTTTTTATATATTAAATGATCATATGATATTAAGCTAGTAAAAACTTATACTTCAACAAATGGAAATCGACATTTTTTTTGTCTTTTTTTTTTTTTTTCATTTTAAGACACAGAGGAATTTGACAGATTTTCTACGTGTAACCATATTTAGTAACTTTTTTCTGGTAGAATTTTGCATGAGTAGTATTTAGAAATTGATAAACTAGCCTTGCCTTACTCACAAAAAAAATAAAAAATATAAAAAATATAAAAAGAAGAAGAAGAAGAAGACGAAGAAAGACAGACAAGCGAACGTAACAGTGCTGGTACTTAAACAGCGTATGAAAAAAAAAGCACTGGCAAAAAAAAAAAAAAAAAGTAATAGTTATCACTTCCCAATTCTCTCTTTCAAATGTCAAGAGAAATAAATGGTTAACGCACTGTGAATCTGTGATCCTTCATTTCATCTTGTGAAAATGGGTTAGAGCACAGCTTAGGGAGTGTTTGGCAACAAGTTCATCTTAAACTAAACTGTATTTTTTTTCTCATTATTTTTGTTTTTTTCTAAAAAAGTTTTTTGTCTTTTCTGAAATTTTTTTTTGTCTTTTCTAAAAAATTACTATAAAAAATTACTATTAAAACTTAAAAATCTTAAACTAAACTCATTCACCAAACACCCCCTTAATATTGAAAAACTAGAAGACTATTTAAAAGAAGAAAAAATTTACACCAGTGAAGAGGTTGAAATCCTATAATTTGGGTTACTGTATGTAGTAGTCAGAGGCGGCGGGACAGGGTGCTGTAGCCTCTACTCAAATTTTTTGTTCTTTTAATTTTACAATAAAATTTTTTAATTTTTATAATTTATCCCACTGAAAATAAAATATTATCATATAATCCTTATTTTGTCCCTATTTAAAATAAAAAATTCTCATTTAACCCGATTAATATTAATTTTGATAAAAAAAAGTTTATATTTTTACTACTTTGTCCCCACTAAAATTAAAAATCACCACATAAATCTATTAAACTAAAAAAAATTATCACATAGTTTCCAATAAAATTTGTTTTATCTTAAAAAAAAAAATTAATGTATGTCCCCACTAAAAAAATTTCTGACTCCGCCTTTGATAATTGTTGACACCTTATAAATAATCCAACCAACGCGGTGCTAGTAACTCCAAACTCTGAAAAAAGCAAGATGCAAAAATGGAACTGGCACAACATACACACACACACATAACGGGTCATGGGAATACACGTTAGCACCGATAGGAACTCGGGAAACAAAGTTGAGCAGAACACGCGGCTAAACCAGTGGGACCAGTTTGGTGTTAGTGTCTTACGTGGACCAATCCGATGCTGTTTTCTGGAGGTAACCAAATGATAGCAGATTTATGGTGAAAGTGCCCCATTGGACTCAGGGAACAAAATTTTTTTTTTTTTTTGAACTACTTTATCTGCATATAATAAAGAAATACAGAAAATGACAAAATATTCAAAAGCCTCAAATAAATGACCTCGAAAGAAGAAGAGAAAACGGACCAAACCAACCATATTCGATATTGCTGTGCGGTTTTATCTGCAAAAACTGAGCTGTAATGAAGCTTTTATGCGAATATGGGTTTCGGTTTTCATCTTGAAGATGATAACTCGGCAGGAGTTTAATTTTTTAGCTAGAAAAAAGGAAAAAGAAAAAAGGAAATAACAAAAAGAGCGAGTCCAGCAAATAGCTAGCCAGGTTTTTAAGCAGAAGAAACGGCTGCAAACTGCCCAGACAAGGAAACAAAGAATGGCTACATATATATATATATATATGTATAGACTGAGTGGGGCCCTTCCCTTGAGAAGATGCCATGCATGAATGCCAGATGTTTAACGTGGGGTCAGAGATTGCATGCACGTTACGCGCCACTTGTACTCCGTCCCCTCTGATCACGCTCTCTCCCCTATACAGTTTTCTTCCGTTTTCTACCACTACTCTTTAAGTGATGTTCATCACCCACTTCCAGATTCCAGACAGTAATTTATTTCTTATTTTAGACGTGATTTTCATAGCAGTGGCACAATGGACCTTGAATTAAGTGTTCTTGAACGTTGTCTTTCACTCAGTTCGGAATAACACAAAGATTAAAAGCAGCTTATAAAACATATGTATACATATACTCAGCAAACAGTACTTAATTTAATCTACAATTGAACATGATTTACAGAATCAAAACGAACAAAAACATGCATCTGAAACACTCAAAAGCACAGATTTACATACATTATACAAACACGCATATATTGAATACGTGTGTGTGTGTGTGTGTGTGTGTCTCTCTCTCTCTCTCTCTCTCTATATATATATATATAAAATAAACCAATCCCAGAGAGATCTCAAGTATACATGAACATATAATTAAACAAAGTTGCATGCATGACAAGATCACGCCGAATGAGACTCTAATAAACACGAAAAAAGTGTGAGTTTATATGCTTACCGAGTAATTAAAAATAGAATCGTTTTGGAGACGCAGAAAAAGAACATAGCAATATTTGACAGTTGAACTAAACAGATAAATTAAGGAGCAAATTAACAAATATATTGCTTAAAACACTTGCATATACCTATATATATGTATATACATTACCTGAACTAGTGTTGGAGATCTTGCGGTAGCCATGGAAACCACCACGTTCCATTTCTTTTTGCCCAGTATTCCAACTGATCTCTGTGTCTACTTTCACTCTCTAAAAATGAGGCTTTAATTTTCAAAGAGCAGACGTTAGTATTGGGGTAGCTTAAGTGTCGAAATTTATAGTGCAGCGGAGAGAGCGACCAAGTGGCAGGGCGTTGGCGAGTTCCACTAGAAAACCCGGCGATTGCCGGTCATTATTGGCATTCACTGGTCGACAGCACCTCAGATTGACGTTGATGTTACCGGCAGTCGTAGGTTTATATTGCCTCCCCCGTTAGGCTGTATCTGTCTCCCAATGCTTGCATACAACCAGGTCGCTCACTTTACCCCTCAACGGCCCAATGGGCATTTCAATCAGGGCGTGGGGCCAAAAATGTTTTTTTTTTTTTTCATACTTAAATTTTAGTAAGGGTTATGTAAAAATGTTTAATTTTAGTGGATTTATAAGATAATTTTTAATTTTAATAGAAACAAAATAGTAAAATTATAAACATAGAATTAAGTTTAATAGGGATTATGTGAGAATTATTTGTTTTTAGTAGGTGCAAAGTAAGAATTATATGATAATTTTTTTAGTGGGGGCAAATTATAAAAATTAAAAAGTTTTTGGGGTAAATTTGAAGGAACAAAAAATTTCAGTGATTACAACCAATTACAAATTACTTTTTTTTTTTTTTTTGCTTTTCTTTTGAGTAAAACTTAATTTCATGGAATTATTATTATTTTAAAAAAAATACAACTCACTGACTCGGCGCTTTTTACTTTAAAAAAAAAAAAAAAAAACCAATGATCAGCGATTGAAATTATTTTCTAACTTATTTTTGTCTTTTTCTAAAAAAATAATTAAAATTTTAACTACTTTTTAAAAAATTAATCAAAGTCCTATTTGAAAAGTTACGTTCCAACCTATGAACTAAACTCAAACTTAATAATATGAAAGTATTCTTTTCTCATAAAAATGATGTTATTTTGCTTTTATATTTTGAACATATTTTTCCAAATATAGCAATTTAGTACCTTTTTTTTTTATCTGTAGCACCGATAATGGACGATATTTATATATATATATATATTAAAGAAGATAGACAATTATTTTTTTTCTTGCAAATAATGTTGGACGAGAATTAAACTTTAGAACTTAGGTAATATAATAACATGAACAATTTTCAAAAGAAGTCAAATGAAGTGCCAAATAGTTTTAAGAAAATAATTTTGCTACTTACAGAGAAAAGTTTTATAACAATATTTAAACTTTTTCGCTTAAAATTTAAACAACCCTTGAAAGAGATTTTAAAAAAAAAAAAAAAAAAACCTAAAAAATGGGAAAGAGTCGATGACATACAAAAAATCTCTATTATTTTATTTTACTAGTCTGTACACGTGCATTGCACGTGTTATATACAGATTATAATAATTAATAGTGTAGATTTTATAATTCATAGTTTGATAAATTCTCTTAAATGTCTCAAGTTTAGTATATATGAACTAATCTAAAGTTAGTAAGGGTAGTTTTTATGAAATAATCTTTCATTTATTTTAAATTTATCCAATCTGATAGTTTAAAAAAAAGGAAAGAGAAAAGAGAAAGCCATTTTATCTTTTGTTAAGACAATATTTGTTTCAGTGACAAAGTAAAATAAATATAATGATAACTTTGATTAATAATGATAATACAGTATACTAAAGTTTACATAATGATAATATGTTATAATCTTTAGTAGAAAT
Source organism: Ficus microcarpa (assembly GCA_025413485.1). NCBI lineage: Eukaryota > Viridiplantae > Streptophyta > Magnoliopsida > Rosales > Moraceae > Ficus > Ficus microcarpa. The sequence continues at coordinate 25,777,923 of CM046375.1, forward strand.
ATATATTCAAAATTAAGTTTGTTTTCTTCATCTAAAGGTTCATTTCATCCTCTAATTCATGGTCATTTTCTTCATTTTTCTTGGTGGTCTTTACCTGTCCGAAGTCCATTGTGTTTTTCAGCTAAAATGAGCGCTCTTTCGACGTTTTTAAAGTTGTTTTGTTTAGTATAATGTGTTTTTGTGCTTTCGAGAAGAACAGCTTTCTGCACTTTTTTGGGAACTTGTCTATCTTTTTGTCCACTTGTTTGGTAGATGTCCGATCGAATATTGGTTGTTGAGCTTTGCATTTTTCTTTCGGCCTTAGTGTGATGAGAATTTGCAGCCTGGATCCTATTACTGACTAGATCTAACGTAAAGATGACATTGTATTTGTACTGATATATATTGTTGTCTTATCTTAAAGCTCTTATATAAACAACGAGATATTCATTTGTAGACAAACGATTAATATTAAGGAATTGTTATCATTTTGAACCTGTGATAGAATTAATGTTGCAAGTGTTGAAAATAATAATAATAGCACTATGAAACTTTATCATTTTGAGAGTTCTTCTTGTTTACCAAATAAGTTTCTTCCATCATTTTCTTTGCATTACATTGTATTGTGTGGGGAACCAGTGCATCCACTTTTGCTTTCACCCTCCTCATTTTCCCGTTGGTTCTGGCGGTTCTCTTCGTCATCCTTTATCGCACTACCTTTAAGTGATCCGCGACATCAACATGACGACATACTAATCATATGTTCGCATAAATTATTAAAATTAGTAATTTATATATGCAATAAAGTTATGTCGTGATTGTGTACTGCATATTTGAATTAATAAAATGGATTGTTTCCCTTACTTTAATGACCGCATGGTTGCTGTTGTCGTTGTTATGCTGTGGACGCAAATTTTTGGCCTTTTTAGGGTCTTTTTAAGTTTTGGTTCTTCGTGTTTGGTATATCAACGAAATTATATGTTTATTGTGGAAATACTGATCTGCCTACCGGCAAATAATACAAAAATAAAAAATTATGCAATCTCAGGGTGAAAAACAGTCGTATGATTCAAATTCTCTACGTTCCACATGCAAGAAAAAATTATTGTTCATAGCAGAAAAGCAAGATCAAAGATCGAGAAAAAGAAAAGGAAAAAAAAAAAAAAAAAGAGTTCCACAAATAAAAGAAAACGATAGTAGTACTACGTAAGGAAAAGATACCACAAAAGAGAGGAAAAAGTCTTAGAACGTAGGTTGATGGAGAATTGGAATAGTTTTATACGGAATATGGACGCTACGTTTGTCTACAATATGTTTGATCATGTCATAAAGAGGTTTTAGCCAAGTCTACAGTGACTCCGAATCTCTTTCGCTCTTCTCATCTTCGCCGTCGACATTAGTGATGCTAACACCAACTCCTGGATTTACAAGTCCGTTTCTGTACAGCAAGTCCAAGTTATGTAAATACTGACAACTCTTATCATTTGGCAACTGCTGCTTCCCACTTTCTGTCAACCTTTTAAAGTATTTGTTGATGTTTTCCCATTTCTCTTTACACTTCTTTTCTGTTCTGTCGTAACCCATCATTTGCATACCAGCAGATATCTCCTCCCATATGGATCCTTTGGTGCCTGAAACTTGAAACTTGTGATCCAATGCCGTCCGGAGAGCGATGAGGGCTTGTACCTCCGCTTCTGGCCATCTAGTTTTGTTACTTGGATTGCCTTCTTTATCTAATCGAGAGTTAGTTTCAACCCCATTTTCTTCCACGTTTTGTTGAGCTCCCGTTCAGGGATTTGAATTTCTTCTTCACCCAACAAATTCTGGAGAAAGGAAATGAGGGCTAGGCTACGAGATATCTCTTCGGCTCTTAACGCCTCATCCCTCTTCTGTCTTTCTATCTCCAGTTGCTTCCAAGCTTCTTCTCTCGATACTCTCTCTTTCTCCATCTTCTCTATCATCTCCATCAATTGCTTATGCATCTCCTCTTGTTTCTCCATCACTTCCATCACCAAACTTTGCAGAAAATGCTCAACACTACTCCTCCTTGATCTTCTCCTCCTCTTCCGGTTGACGGGACCTCTTAAGTCTTCCGCCAGGAATTCAACAGATTCAGCACCGTCATCTGAAGATGAGCTGAGAACGGAGAAGAACCTGTTGAATTGTGTGAAGTGGTAGTAAATATCAAAAGCGTATGAAAATTTACCACCAAATATCGGAAAACCACTAATGTTAAGCCAACTTAATGACTAATTGTGCGAATTTCTCAACAGGGCAACCGTGTAAGATTTTCAACACCGAGATGACTCGCGTTGCCGGCACACCACTTTGAATTGCCAGTCTCACCAAAAACTCTATGTAGAACACAGATAATGACTTTGAAGATCCGTAAAACTACCACCACACAAATACATGCATTATAAATGTGCTTCCACTTCAACTCCCATCCAAGTGCAACCCAACAATGAGGAAAATAACCAAATACAAAATATATAGAACACATTTTTGGCTAAATTAATGCCTCGTTTGGTTCGTGAGTTTAAACTCAAAATTTTTATATCAATTTTTGTCTTTTTCTTAAAAAGTTTTTTGTCTTTTCTGAAAAGTCAACAAAAATTACTATTGAAACTTAAAATTTCCAACTCAAACTCATTCACCAAACGGACTTTAAGACAAGAACAGATCCTAAGACTCGATAATATCATGTCCCACCACTGTTCTTCATCAGACATCTACAGCTAACTCACTAATCTATCGATAATTCAATGCTTATACGATTAGTATTTCTTTTTTGGAATTAAGTAATGAGCCCAAATAGTCCTTAAACTCTTTCAAAAATGACGATTTAGTATTTCTTGTTTTTTTTTTTTTTTTACTGGGATGACCCTAAACTCTTAATTTTTGGCCTTTATGGTCTGTTCCGTTTAAAACCATTAAATTTCTAACAGAATTTTACATGTACAATCCACGTGATCAAATCTAAAATGGTATTTTAATAATTTAATAATATTTAACTTAACAAAAATAAATAAATAAATAAAAATTTAAATTTCTCTCGCCTCTCAGTTTCTTCTTTTCCTTCTTCAAATGTCAGTAGCAAAAACCCAAACCGAAATCCAAAAAACCCAGAAAAAGGACCTTAGCGAGGTGGCGTCGGGTGCGGGGAGCTTCAATTCAACAACGGTTGGGGAGAAAGGGTGGGGGTTTTGAGTTCGTTTTGGGAGGATCTGGGTTTTGAACCCGTTTGGTGGGGGATGGTGCTTGTGTTCGTCGGCGACAACGGTGGGAGGAGGGGGGGTGACTGGGTTTTGAGTTTGGGGTTGGGGAGGGGGGGGAGGGCGGGGTTTTGAGTTCTATAGGAGGGGGGAGCACTCGGGCTCGGGCTGGGTTTTGAGTTCGATAGGTGGGGGTTGGGACTAAGCTTGGCGATGGTGAAGAATTGGGGGGGGAGAGCGGCTCGAGCTCGGCGACAGCGAAGGAGGGGGGATGCTGGGTTCTAGGTTTGGGTTAATTTTCTGATTTTTTTTTTTTGTTTTTTGTTTGAGGGGAAAAAAGAAGAAGGAAAAAATGATTGAGAAAGTAAATGACTAAGAAAATAAAAAAATCACAGAATATTTTAATCTTTTTACCGTAAGAATTCTAATTTATGAAAGATTCTGCTAGAAATATAAAGACGAAAAAGATCACAATGATAAAAAATAAAAGAATTTATGATTATTTTAATAAAAAAAAAGAATAAAAATCAAACTGTTACATTTAAAATAATTCATAAATTATTTAGATCAATTACTCTTTAAAATAACCAGATCTAAAGAGAACATCTTAGACATTTCAAAAAAAGAAGCGTTCAAATAAGAAACAAAAGAAACCTATTTTGTTTGGTTTTTTATTTTATCTCTAATTAAACTATACTTTTTTATTAGATTTTTATCTTATTTTTTTAAATCAATAATAATCCTAATTAATTTTTAAAAAATTAACAATTTTCCACTTGAACATTTCAACTCTAATTAAAATCAATGCTCCAAATGCATGCTAAATTAGATTATTAACATTGAAAACAAATTTAAAAAAGATATGCATTTTGAGATGCCAAAAACTCACCTAGACTCGTTCTCGAGTCCACGTTCGACGCCGTTCCGTTCCCAGCCTTCCACGAAATGACCCAACCCGACAACAACGGAGTCATTTGCCGCCACGTAAGCATTCCGGGAAGCTAAGCCTTCGACTTTCACTGCGCAGTCGAGCTCCCCGTCGTAGCAACCAAGTTGGCTGCTCAGAAACCCGGATTCTAGGGTTCCCGCGAGCCCGGCGTTGGACCTGATAGGACGGAGTTTCTGCGGCGGCGAAATCGGGCGGTGATTGATGCTGCCCGGCGAGTGAATCACGGCCGTCGGATGGTCGTAGACGAGGTCGGTCGGCTCCGGGAAAGGAGCTATGTGCTGAGGGAAGCCGTCGGGGTTCGGTAATTGCTGTTCGCCGGCGAAAATCTCCATGGCTCTAATGGTTAAAATTAGAAAGTAAATTGAAAATAGTAAGGTAAAAATAAAATAACAGAAATAACAGCAAAAACCAAAAAAAAAAAACAAAACAGAGAAGAAGTAACAAAGAGAAAGGAAATTTGGGCTTGAGGGAAGTGAAAAAATTGAAACAGAGTTGAGTAAAATGAAATGAAATGAAAGTAAAAATTAGGGATAAAATGGGTTTTCAATTTTACGGAGGTTTTCTTTTTTATTTTGGCTGCTATTAGTTTGTGTATATTTACGGATATGTCCCTTTGGTGTAGTGGTGTGTGTTAGCCCCTGTTTGTCTCATCATCTCATTCAAAAAAATTTACAACAACTAAAACATTTAAACAAATTTAGTCTGTTTGTCTCATCATTTTTTCAATTCAAATTGTTTTTTTCTCAAAAAGTTTTTGTCTTTTTCTCAAAAATTTTTTTATCTTTTCTGAAAATTCAAAAAATTTTACTATTACAACTAAAATATTTCAACTCAAACTAACCAACCAAACAAACCCTTGCTTCTTGTTCTTGGGCTTTGGGGTTTGTTGCAGTTTTCGAAACTAATGGAGGGCTTCATTGCAAATCGATTATTTACCATTTTATAAACTATTATATACTTCGAAGAAAATTACCGCTAAAACTTGGAAAAATCTTTGTTTCCTGATAATAGACCAAAATCTCATGTTAGTTTTTAACAAATAAAATGTCTTAGAATCCATCCTTAGTTTACAAAAAATTATTGGAAGCCTCTTAATTAACAAAAATGGTCTCAGCTGGAAGATTATTATTATTTTTTTATTACTGTGTGATTCTAATTCTAATATTATCTCATAATTAAACTGAAAATGAAACAAGATTATAAATTCAGTGGTAAACACTGTTAAGACTAAAAGAAAAAGAAAAACACTATTGTTCTCTCTCTCTCTCTCTCTCTCTCTTTTTTGAAAAAGTATACAACCGAAAATGGAATTTTTTTCTCTCTCTCTTTTTTGGGGTAGAACTTGAACTGAAATGCTACTTATTTTAGTCAGTTAGTGGAGCTGAAACTAGAACAGCTTCTGTCGTTATTTGTTTAATTACGGGAACCAAACTCAAAACGCCAGTACTTCTTCAAAAAGAAAACGAGAGGAACAAAAACAAAAACTTGAAACACCAGTACACCATCAATAGTCTTACTTTTGTTTTGAATAATTTTAGAGTCCGCTTGGCGTGAAGTTTGGCCTTTTATTTTTAGGTCTTGTTTGATATTTCATCTCATCTACAATTAAAATGTACTTTTTCATCTCAATTTTTATTTTTTTCTGAAAAAGTTTTGTCTTTTCTGAAAATTCAACTAAAATTTTCAACTCAAATTTAAAATTTTCAAACTCAACTCAGTCACCAAACGAATGCAGCTTTTGTTTAGTAAACTATATTTTTATATTTTTATCTTTTCTCATCTTGATTTTTATCTTTTTATCTTTTTGTGAAAAATCAATAATATTTATAATTAAATTTTTAAAAGTCAACAAATTCCAATTTAAAAATTTCATCTCCAACTAACTTACCAAACGAAAGCTTATAGATTTTTTTTTTCAACTCAAAACAATATCTATATTGATATTTTCTTCCGAATATATTTTAAGTTTCTACACTTTTTTACTCTAAACAATTTTTTTTCAACCAATTACACATTTTTAAAATTCAATTTAAATATATCCAAAAGTACATCTCCCAAACCTCCCCAGACAGACTCTTAACTTTCGAGTTTTTTTTTTTTTTAATTGAAATCAGGTTCTGGTGGTGGTCTTTTCATCGTTTGAATTTCAACCCCACAAGTGGGATCCACTTCTCTATATATAACAAGAAAGAGATAAGCTTTTAACTCAGCCTCTTTCAGTCGTTAACCTATGCTCTATCTAGAACATCACCAACCCAATGCATCCACAGCTCAAGTTGAAACTTGAGTCATATGGGAGTTTCTGGGTTTCAAACTTGGGTGAATGAAGGAAGAAACTAAGGAATACGTCGTCTTCCTTTGCTATCCCACATATTCATATGGGTGTCTTAAATTTTGATTATTAATATATATATACAATATGTGAGTTATCCTTCATTTGTTAATAGATGTTTAAAATATTGATATATCAATTAAAATTATAAGATTAGATCTATTACTGAAAAGATGAGATTTCACTAATATGTAAGTTGATATTTAAAAATAATGTTAAAATTGGTGTATAGTATATATATAAATTTTGTCTTTCTCCCCTTATAAAAACATCGAGGATTGGCAGTTTCAGCTACACACGCAAAGAGTACGGTGGTGGGCCTCCTCAAAGTGACTCTACGGTTCTCCCATTTGCAGTCACAATTTACAGGCCCACGCTACTCGGCCCGACAAGTATCTATCTATAAAGATATTAAAGTCCTCACTTGCGATTGACAATCCATTCATTATTGCACCTTTTTTTTTTTTTTTTTTTTGCCCTTTTCCTTTGAATGATTCTTCAATTTATTTTTATTGTTGCTACCGACACGTATCATCTCGGAACAATTTCCATTACTCACTAATCACATTCTCCAAAATTTCACCAACAAACTATATATATATATAATAGAATGTTTACTTTAGGCATATATATTTTATTTTTCTTGCTGAAAATTGATCACCAAATTCAACGCGTAGTTGGGTTCGTGATTTTCGCCTACACATTTTTCTACAAATCGTAAGTGTATAATAATATACAACGGTTTACTTTCTAACCTAAACCCAAGTTGAAGCATAATACTTGGTTGAATGACGGATGACATAGAAACTGACCAAAGTACTTTTAGTACGGTCTTTTTGAGACATATGAATTTAGGCTTTCAAAACACCCTAAAAAAGGGTGGTCAAGTCGTTCAGGAGACGAGAATGTTGGACACTTTATTGATTAGAAATGTTGCTTTTGAAAATTAGGGTACACGGGTAACTTGATGAAGAAATTATTAAGAAGATACGAGACATTTTCCTTTGACAGTCCCATGTCCATTAGAGTGGTCAAAAGTTGCGTTACCTTCCTCCTCAATCAACAAAAAATTGCCTCCCTCTTTAAGCCCACAAATTATTTAAAAACAAAAAAAAGACTTGCCTTATTATTATTCTTCTTCTTCTCCAATCTCCAAATGGCAAGTTTGTGGTTGCGCCTTCTATTATAGGGTAACACTACCCCATCAAGGTACGTGCGATAACTAAATAAAAAATGTTAAAAATATCAATAATATCTAAAATTGCATACTAATAAAAAATAAATTCGATGTCTCTCGATGCTCTTCTTGTTAGTAATGGTGTTATACTCCAATTATTTTCAACCATCTAACTATGTAAACATTTGTCTGCCATATAAGCTTTCAGTCTATTAATAAAGTCACATATATGTGAGTAGCCACACGTACTATATTTTAAAAAAGTTGATTTTACTTTTATCCTTTGTTTAGTTTACCAATTCCAATCTAAAAATTTCAATTCTGTTTTTGTCTTTTTTAAAAAAGTCAATTAATTTCTTAACTAGTTTTTGAAAACTCAATAGATTCCAACCTGAAAATTCCAATTTAAACTAACCAATCAAACGAAGGTTTATTCTTTGGATAAATTTTCAGCCTTTATTCTATAAAATATATATACGTGAAGATGCTCGACTCAATCTAATACATACATATATATATTTATATCTTTATTCAATAAAAAAATCATGTCAATGCCCCTTAGTTAAGTTGGTAGGGCGCTCGTTCTCTTTGTTGAATGCTTCGGTTCTAGTTGTCATCATGCATTGACAGGGGTTTATAGACACTCCACTGCATGAGGGATTCATATATCATGGAAGAAACATTCACTTTTCTGAGATTATCTGAGCATTCCAATTTCAATCCTTAGAACTCTTTTTTATTTTTTATAAAAAAGTAAAAATATAAAATATAAAATCATCTAAATATATTTGTTTATTCTCATATGCCTCTGCCAAAAGATTTTTGTTGGGAGCCCTTTTTTTGTTCGAATACATTAAGGGTCTGTTTGGTGAATGAGTTTGAGTTGAAAATTTTAAATTTCAATAGTAATTTTTGTTGACTTTTCAGAAATGACAAAAAATTTTTGCAGAAAAGACAAAAAACTTTTTCAGAAAAAGACAAAAACTGATATAAAAATTTTGGTTTGAGATTAAAGACCAAACGGAGCCTAAAAGTCTATTTTTGCTGCTCTTATATGCGCCACATATTTCGTAGCCTTGGATTGGCTCAGGAAAAGGGATAAAAAAACAGAAAAAGGTAGTGATGTAGAATGCCAAGAACAGAAAAATAAGAACGTAAACAAAAAGTAAAAAAAAAAAAAGAGGGCATCTTAAAGAGTAAGAAAAGGGGAAGAGTGCGAGGACGTTCAAACTTCAAACACTGAGAATCAAAGTCTGAGTGCCCTGATGGCACGCTTAATAAGCAGAAACAGCAGAGAAGATGAGGAAGAAGAAGAATGAGAAAATTAATTTCGAAAAAAATTAAATTAAAATAAATGGAAATATCAAATACGTAGGAGTTGTGGGAGAACAAGTGTTGTATAAAATTGCTCAGATAGTTGGCTCAACCGCATTCACTTCTTTGTTTTAGAACCATAAATATCTCTCTAACTCTCTCTCTCTCTCTCTCTCTCTCTCTTTCTGCCTGTCCCATCATATTTACCCGATAAACTTGTTGCCACAATTAAGCCACTTTCTTCAGGTACTTCTCATCCCTTCCTCTACTCTTTACCATGTTCATCGCTTAAGTATCAGATTTTGTACCACCATATATATATATATATATAAATATATGCTTCTTATATATGTATATGTATGTATGTATGTACGTATGTATATATAGTTCATTTGTCCGTTATAACTAGTCTCTACAAGAGACAACCAGTAATATCCACCAGAAAAGGAAAAAAAGAAAAATTAAAAATATTTTTCTCATTTTGTCAAATTTTCCGTCTGTTTCAAAGCCGAAAGATGGAAATCAAGTATTCTGGTACGTTCTCCATGTTTGGATTCATGAAAACGACCATGCATGATTGATTGGTCGGTCCAGTACTAAATTTTTTTAAGTGTTAAAAAAACGGATCGCGGGTATTATCTCGTCCCCGAGCCCATCGACTATAAAAGAAAACCCAGGTCGAGTACTAGTTTAGTGATCAATTCGGGTCGAAAGCGGGCTAAAAACGACACTAACTTTTCATTAACAGATTTCTTCAGGTGGGGTTGAATTGGAGAAGGTTATCCCTTTTTTAAGGAACAGCCTTATTGAATCTAAATGTTCCTTTATGTGTGTAGTTTCTTAAAGGTAACAAACTTGGAGCTGCTAGTTTTAGCGTCAGATCATCAAAGTCCAGTCCAGTCCAGTCCAGTAACTTCTTCAATGGCTGCGGAGCAACAAGGCGAATGTGCTGAAAAAGGAGTCCAAAATGTCAAAATACTCACTGCCATTGATGATGATTTCGATGGCGTTATCGTTGAAATGAAAGAGGCAATGAATCCCATGGTCTTCCATTCAATGCTTAAAGCTTCACTTTCTCAATGGAGACACCAGGTAGTGTGTATTTCTGATCATGAAAATTCTGTTCCTACTAAAAAGTAATATTTTTTTCACTGTTCAAACCTCTGTTTTCAAACTATCCGACCACAGAGTAAGATTTTATTCCCAGTTTAGATTTTCAATTTAGCTGCATACCCAAACACCGTTTCGGTTGCAGTTAAAAAACACCTTTCAAATTTTACAGTTTAAACAAAAAAAAAAAAATATATATATATATATATATATATATTAAAAAAAAAAGGTTCAAATCGCATGAATTCCGACTCCCTAACCAAACAGAGGCATGGTTTACTTTTGTTTTAAGTAAATGTCCAACCATGTTATGTAGGGAAAGAAGGGGGTATGGATCAAATTGCCCATTGGGCTAGCCAATCTCGTAGAATATGCAGTCAAGGTCAGTCAAAATTTTTTCTGATATGAAACTTCTGATATCGTCATCTCTATTAAACTTTGATTCAAGTTTTATTTTTTTCCCATAATTTATTTTTATTCAAATTATTGGACAGGAAGGGTTTTGGTACCACCATGCTGAGCCAACATACATAATGCTTGTACGTTGGATCCCCGAAACTGAGCATACCATTCCTGCAAACGCCACGCACCGCGTTAGTGTTGGTGCATTTGTCATGAATGAAAAGAGAGAGGTACTTGTTTTTTCATCTAAAAATTCTAGAGACCTTTCTGTTGTTAAAACGAAGTGCTTCCCACTAATTTGTTCCTAATTTCATACTCTTTTTCACCAATTCTAGGTACTAGTTGTGCAAGAAAAGACTGGACATTTACGGAGTTTAGGGTGGAAGTACCCTACTGGTGTTGTTAATGAGGTAAATTCCTCGACGATGAGATCATACTGCTAAAAATTTTCGTGCTGAAACAATATTTCTTATGCTTTTTCAATCACTGCAGGGAGAAGATATCTGTGATGCTGCCATAAGAGAGGTGAAAGAAGAAACAGGAGTAAGTATTATATATTCTGTTCTGTCTATGTTCATCATATCTAGATATAGTTTTTGCGCCAACAAAAAAAAAAAAAGGTTTTAATCTGCATTATAATCGTTAGTCTTGTCATTTGAAAATTTACTAACAATTTCCTTCCTGCTTTTCGTTTTTGTTTCAGATTGATTCAGAGTTTGTGGAAATACTAGCTTTCTGGTACCGTATATGTAGAAACAGCAACAGAGAAGTCATTAGTTTTCTGAATATTTAGTTATTAATACTTTTGTTCACGTACTTGATTTACAGGCAAACCCACAAGTCCTTCTTTGAGAAGTCAGATCTGTTCTTTGTCTGCATATTGCGACCTCTCTCCTTTGACATTCAAGTTCAGGAATTAGAGATTGAAGCAGCCGCGGTAAAATTTCCAGTCAAAATACTAGCAGAGGATACTAAACTTTATATATATATATATATATACATTTTATTGTAAATATAACATCCTCATACTAAGTGGTTAATGGTTTGCAGTGGATACCATTGGAGGAATATGCAACTCAACCGTTTGTCCAAAACCCTGAGATTTTGAAGCGCCTCACAGACATATACAAAGCAAAAGTTGATGGGGTTTATACAGGATTTTCTCCACTACTTACAAAAGCCAAAAGCTACTTGTACTTCAATGAGAAGGGGTTGAAGAAGACGCAGTGATCAAGGTCTAGTCATATACACGACTCAATTCAAAACAATATATTGATTATCGATCTGATTTAAGAGCCACCAATTTTGTTCATACCAACTTATTTACTTACGTGATATTTGAGCAGTCAATTTTTCACTGGTAAGTTTTAGATAATTGTTATATCAATTGAAACTAAAAAATTATATTTACCAGTGAAAATATGACAACTTATTATTACGTGAGTTGATATTCGAAAGTTAGAACTAGGATTAAGGTATGTTTAGATTTGCTTTAGTATGTAATATTTGTATTCTGTCTTTGTGAACAGTTGAGTTCAAATTGGAAGTATAGGGAATTATAAAAAAGTAAAATGTGTATGGCATATTGATGGCCCATGCAGGTTTCGAACCTGCGACCTTCGCGTTATTAGCACGACGCTCTAACCAACTGAGCTAATAGGCCGGTTACGAGTATTTTGCATTCCAAAAATAAAAATACATGTTCTGACGTAAATAAATAAATAAAAAGAAAAATTAAAATAAACGAGTTGCGGCATAAACGACAAGCAAAATCTCCTAAACTTGTAACAACTAGTTGCGGAATGGACAAGTAGTGGCATATCTCATGATCAAGCGAACTACTTGTAATTGTGGTCCGTTTGCATAAACGACAACTGGGCATTCGCTAGCTCCTATACTTAAAAGGGGGAAGTTTTACCTTTACATGATGTGTGCGTGTGTGTGTTGAAGCAGAAGCAAGTTCAATAGAAAATATCTTATTCACCCAAGAAAAAAAAAAAAAAAAAGTTCAATGCCAAATATATTCCAAGTAATTGGTTCAAAGAAACAAGTCTAAATCGGTTGAGTTATTCTGGGATAAAAAAAAAGTTTGGGTCGACAATGACATGTTAAACAGGTCCACTTAAACACAAGTTTAATTTAGTATTCAAAAGAAATGAATATATATATATATATATATGTCTCCTGTATATACGAGAATTGTAATTAACAACTAGTTTTGGCTTAAAAAAAATAATTAATTGATTTACATATAACTTTTTATACTAATAAGATATTAATATGAATAACAAGTCACATTACAAGTGACGTATGAGAGAGATGTGTGTAGGAACTTCTTAATATATATATATATTCAATTTATATACCTATATATTTATCGTCACTAGGCCTTAGGTGGTGAGCTTATAACCAGTCTAGCGAAGCGACTCAGAGGAGCTTACATATAACAACTACATTCATTAATTAATTATTAGGCTACTCAATATCACCGGTAAAAATCATTGGGCAGAGGGAGTTGGCCGGCAATAATCATGACCATATGCTGTTATACATAGCCATTTTGGCAGCACTCAAACAACAGCAAATATCCTTGTTTATTAACTATTTTAATTTATTCCAGCATTCTTTCTTCAAAATCGGGAAGGGGACCGTTCTTATTATATTAATAATTAGATATAGAAGTATATTTTGGCAGCCATTCGGAAATCTGAAAGGACCATACCTCCAAAGTCGTTTTACTTTTTTGGACACTTGAGAAGTCACCCTTTATAATGGTTAGGCAGATTACAAATGTGCATACATGTATGCGTATATTTGTCTTTGAAATTACTCTTTTTTTTTTTTTTTTTTGGTTGTATATGAGAAGTATAATATATATATATATATATATATATGACAATCAAACCGGCCGGCCAAACTAGACAGTTATCATGTGGGAATGTGGACCATTGAAAGCACAATGTTATCTTGTTGATCATTAGCTACTAACTAACCATATTTTAGAGTGACCCCGCGGCTCTGAAGCTGTTTCAGAGGGTCCTTTCCTTTCCATCAACTTCATTCATTTAATCAACATATCTCACTCTTTCATATAATGCAAGACTTCAAAAGCTTTACTAATTTGCTCCTCTCTTCTTGATGATGAAAAAAAAAAAATTCATATCAAAGAAATGCTTTGAAAAGTTGGAACTTGATGTATATATCTATGCGGATCTTCTCTTTTACTGTATATATTTAGTCTTATTATCGTGGAGTAATAACACATACTCCTAAACTTGGACATTAATTTTTCAGACATGGAGAAATGATCCAATAACACAGTTGAGTCGTCTCTGCTGTATAAAAAGACCAACAATTCCTTCAGACAAAATATAGTCAGTACAATAATTTCGAATATATTTATACACACACATATATATCTCGCATGGTTACTCTACGAGTAGATGGAAAATTTAATTGAAACAACATTATCATGCACATATATAATTTTGCTGGACAAAGTATTTCAATTCATGATTGTGTATATATGTGTGTGCAAGCAACTAATTTCATGTTGGCGTGTGTATATATATATATATAAATGAGAAGAAAAGGAACAAGGCTAATATACACCTTATCCCTTTCAGGCCCTCTTCCCAGGCATAGGCAGGCAATAAACCAGAAATTACTCTAATCAAACCAGTATACAATTTACCAATCACATCCACATGAATCTCTGTGCTCAATATATAAGCACGAGAAACAAACCCACAACCCGGCCCCCTCCCCAAAAAAAAAAAAAACAAAAAAAAAAAAAAAGAAAGAAAAGAAAAGAAAAAAGAAATATAATCTGCTGGCTAGAGCTTTTAGGATATCAATAATTCCAATCCAAATTATAAAGTTAATTAGAATTTATAGAACCCTACCTATCTATTAGGTCTACCGGTGGAGTTTCCACCACCAGATCCAAACATATGATGATGCTGTTGATGATGCTGGTGATGTTGCTGATGATGGCCATGACCCATCATCATCATCGCCGTCGACTGCCCAGAACCATAAATACCTCCACCGCCGCCATAACCAGCGGAGGAATTGACGGCGTCGGAGTGGTTCTGTTCGGGCTGGCCGCCACGGCCGAGGGCGGTCTTCTCGCCCTCCATCTCGCGGAACTTCTGGAGATAGCCCTTGAGGGGCTCGACGTAGTCCTCGAAGCCGAGGGTGGTCATGGCCCAGAGGAGATCGTCGCCGTTGATGGTCTTCCGCTTCTCCCTCTGGCACTTGTCGGAGGCCTCGCCGGTGATGAAGCTGATGAACTCCGACACGCACTCCTGCACCGTCTCCTTCGCGTCCTTTGAGATCTTCGCGTTCGCCGGCAGCGCCTTCTTCATTATCCTGCTCACGTTCGCTATCGGCAGCAGCCTGTCCTGCTCTCTCAGCGACGACCCCGACGAGTTCGCGTTCTGTCCTCCCGAGTCCTCGTTGTCCGACTCCGCCATAATTTTATTTTATTTTATTATTTATAATTAGCCCTCTTCCTGTACTACTACTAACAGTGGTTATATAGAATCAAGCAGCTGATGAAGATCAGCAATAATATGGTTGTGCTCTGTAAATATTTATGTATATTTGTGTGTATATATATATGTTGATGAACCACAAGTTCTACTCTAGTAATGTAGTGCTAACTGGGAGGGTTAGTGGTGCTATATTGTAATGTGTAGGGTTTCATTCGATATTCTCTTTGGGGAGTTGTTTCGAAATTATTTATATTATTAAATTGGTGTCTGACACGTGGGTTCATTGTAGACCGTTCGTTTGGCGATAATGTTTTTTCATTTTCACGTTGACATGTGATCTCGGCTCTCCACAGTCACACGAGATTGGGGAGTGTGGTCTCTTTATCAAGCCGGATAACTCATATGTAGCCGTGGATTATATATAATAGTTTCATTAAAATGCGTTTTACTACATTAAAATGATAGCAAAAAATATTTATTATTTATTTTTTAAAACAATTTAAATGGGTTAATTGAGCAACCCAAACGCAGAGAGAGAGAGGGGGAAAAAAAACCGGTAGAAAATGACAAAATAACATAACCAAGGAACAGTAAAAGAGAAGCAACTCTACTTTATAAATTTTTTTTTTCCTCTTGAACTTAAGGATAAGGGGACTCGAACTTTCCAACTTTAAGTATAGTTAAGGGGTGTTTGGTATGTTAGTTTGAGTTGAAATATTGCAACCATTAGTTGTAAGATAGTAAATTTTTTTAAATTTTCAGAAAAGACAAAAAATTTTTTGGGAAAAAGACAAAAACTTTTTAGGAAAAAGACAAAAAAAAGTTTGAAATGAGTTGGAGTTGGAATGATCTCCAAACTCCCCCTAAGTGTGATATTATCATTATGTTATGTCTGCAACCACTTATAAGATAGTTATAATAGTTATTCTTTTTTTGTAATCATGGATAGTTATAGATAAAATTATAAAAAAAAAAAAAGAGTATTCTTTAATTATATTTAATGATGTGACATTTCATGTAATTTACTATTACAAGTTAAGCAACCTACTAATTTTTTAAATATAATTAAATAGTTTTCTGATATTTTTAATCTGAGCAATTGATATTTGAAATGAATTTTAGGGAATGGAATGGAATCAAAAAAAAAATTTTATAGAGAAAATGCAGTAAATAACGTATTTTATGCATGGTAAGAAAGAAAATAGCTTATATTTTTAATGTTAGTAATTAATAACATATTTTCCCCTTCTTTTTTTACCCTACAAATCATTTGTCTCCTTTCTATGTCGCTCCACTTGTATTTTGCCACAACATTTTAAAGGCAAAAACTGCTAACAGACAGAAGTTAAAATCAACTTCTCCAATACTTAAAAGCCACGGACCATTTTAGTAAAATTACTCGTACCATAAACCCAAAAGATTAAACAGACTCTCTCAACAAAAAAATAATTAAATTACTGTTAGAAAAATTTTGGTAAAGTTGTAAGACTTCTGTGCCTAGTATTTCTTTTAGTTCAACGTATATTTCTCTATTTTGAATCTTTAAATGTCACCCATTTTAGACAATATTAAAGAACTGATGAGGGGGCGAAAAAAAATATACTGTGTTAATTTGCAATTGCCGGTGCCGGTGCCGGAAAAGCCGATCGTTGAAGCATCATCAATGGCCGGAAGAGTGACAAGAGTTCTCCACCTTCCTCTCAACAATAAGTTTTTTAGTTCTTTGCTAGAAGCAATTAGATTGCTGAAAAAGATTTTTTTTCAGATTTGGTTTTGGTCGGTACTGGAGAAGACGGTCGTCCCCCATCAATCGCTGCGAGAGAGTTCTACATGGATCCTTGATCCTCGACACAGAATGAGTTTCTTTAATTTATAATTTATTTCCAAAAAAACTAAATCAACAACGTACCCATTCAAATAACATTTAATGAGCTCTATAAGATTCGTGTTCATTAATTACTATTAATTTTTTTCATCGACAACTTAATTTGTTACAACTATCTGATTAACATCATGTGATTAAAATAATGATAATTATAGATGGATAAATATTATAGTAATTATTAAAAGTCGTATATATATATATATATCTTTTTCCTCTTGTTTACCTCACCTTATATTAGTAGGATAGATTACACACATATGTATAACTTAGACATAAATAGATTTAATTAATGTATCAAACATTTGAATAACAAATAAGTTATGATATAAATCCAGAGAAGACTGCATGTAAATACTATGACATGGTCAACCTAGTCTTTGTTTAGTTGATAACCATATTAGTACTAAATTTCAAGATATTTATTAGTAGGATATAAGAAAATATTTTATACCATTTTTCATCAAATTTTGTTTCATTTTTACGTATTTTTAAAATGTGATTCAAACGATAAAAAATTATACAATATTGATAAACCATTTTGTTATTCCTCTATCCTTGTTATAGAATTCTATAAATTGTATGTTTATATCTCATCTTATTATTAAAAAGTTAAGACTAGTACGTCCCTCAATTTTAGGATAATTCTTATTTTACTTACTAATTTTGAATTAGCCATACTTAATTAACCCCATGTTAATATTTAAATGTGGTTATGTGGTCTTTATTTGTTTGTTTTTAGAAAAAAAAAGTTTAATTGAGGGTATTAAATGAGACAAAATTTTCTTTTTCCATCTAGTTTTAGTCAAATTTTTCATACAACTAATTCAAGATGTAAAATGAGAGTAAAAACATTTATCAAGCAAAATGAGAATAATTCTAAAATTTAAATGATATATGTGAGATTTATTATTATTATTATTTGTATTTGCTAAAGGACAAGATTGATTCTAAAAGTGAACGGTAAGGGGAATTTTATGGCAATCATGAGTCATTAATATTGGATTGTAAGTATAAACTTTAATAATTTCACACATAATTTTATTATAAGATAAAGAATTAAAATCGATCGTCTTTAAATTCAAAAAACAATAATAATTAAGGGGCCGACGGCCCAAGCCGCGCCATGATTTGCAGCCAAGCTTGGGGGATCTTGTGCTGTGAATGGGTAATGGCCAAAGATTGGCAGCCGATGACCTTGCCTCGTCAGCCTTACGATTGACGATGATCTGTTGGGAATCAACAGCCAATAACCAAATCATGATAGTGCTTAATTTTCCACATTGGACGGCCCCGATCCATCTAATAATTAGGGGAAAAATAAAAATTGAATTGTGGGGCCCATTTTTCTTTGGGAAGTCCTTCTACGTGGAAGTGGGAATAATTGATGATTGAGGCGTGGCTCCACCTCATCGCTTTTTATTCGACCGTCGGCGACACCTCATCGCTCCATACATAATTTTTATTATTAAAAAAAAAAAAAAAATGACACCCACTCTACTTGTGACACAAACCTTGATTAACTCGTTTTTAATTAATTATAAAATCGCAATTAAATCATAAATAAATGACATGCTCACATGGATTTTTGCATGTTAAAAAAAAATCCTCTACATATATGAATGTGTTTAGTGATTAGATTAATCGTAAACTTATTTCAATAATAGGTAAGAAATATCATAAAAACAACTAGTAATTTGGTGTAGCTGAAATTATATCGGCTCTAGTCACATTCTCTTTTTTTCTATTGATGGGTCTCGAGACTTTCAAAATAATGAAAATAATGAGAACGAGAAAGATATCGATGACCTTTTCTTTATATATATATATATTTGAATTTAAAAGAAGGAGATTTGAACTCTACACTTTTTGACAAAATTAGGCGTGATATTACCATTAGATTATATGAGCAACTACAATGCCCTTTAAAATTAAACAAAATGAAATGAGGAAATAATTCATTGCCATGCCTATGGCTGAATGAACACAACACTGTTATATGAGTGTGAAGTGTCTAAATATCTCACAACGTGAAATGGTGATTAAGCTCGTGAAATAATTGTCACCATTAGTAATAGATAGTCAATACATATCATGTTTTTCATTGCTATTTATTTTAATAGGTAAAGCCTATCAACGATGCACACGCTAACGCAAGAAAAAACATGGGAGGTGTCCACTACGCAAAGTGGAGTGACTGTATACTGTTTAGTGGTCAATGGCCAAATCACTTGATCGCCATTTGAGACACAGATACCACTCTCTAAAGTTTATTAGGTGTACTAAATCAATCACGCTTAATTATGAGGTTAGCATTAAATTTTGAGAAACAAAATATTCGCATATATATATCTATGTATATATATATATATATAGAAAAATTACAGGATTAAACCCGACTATGTGGGTCCGATGTTTGTTTCATTATGAAACTCATAGATATTGGAATTCAATACCATCAAGACAAATCTCATTGCTCTTATATTTATGTTATGAATTGATTTGTCGTAATAGTGTACTGGATAAAAACATAGGTAGTACAATCCTTAGGTTTTAAGGAATTAATTTGTTGATGGTGACTTAATATAATCAAAGACTGACGTGAAAACCAAAGAAGTCATAAAAAGGGCCATTTTTCTCTCCCCTTTTTTCTTTCAAAATTCTCATAAATTAGGAATTTCATTTATGTAAGACTTCTACCGTGGCCACCGTCATCGTAGCTGGCGAAGGTAATCGGCGGTTCAGTGATCTTAGTGGGAATAGAGTTAGAGGGTCTTAATTAATAGTTTCTTGATCAAATTTAACCTTGTAAGTTTCCAACAATTTGGGATCTGGTAAGCCCTTGGTGATTTGATGGTTGGTGTGCCGATCTCTTACCTCCGATCAAGCCAATTGATTTTCTCTGAGCTGTGATATGTGGCAGAGTGGTTGTTAATTTCACGGTAGGCGAGAATTTAATGAGCGGTGTTATTTTATATTCATGCTTTGTTTTTGTATTTTAGTTTTAATTTTGTAATAAATGAGATAGTTTCCCCACCCCTAATTTGTTTTCGGATGTGGGTTTCACTTGAGTTATTTTCTAACGGTATATGTCTATGGGTTCTGTTAGTATTAGGATTATGCGGAGTTTGTCGTAGTCTCTGTGCTACAAATGATTGTCTTTCAATCGATCGGAATATTCCATCGATTATAGATTTTTTTTTTAAAGAGCATTGTACATATTTGATTATAAGATTATCAAGGAATTTGAAGAATTTTCCTGTCATTAGGTCTCGGTTTATGTCCTTCTCACTGAGCTTTATCAGATTTTGTTGATGAAATCGATCTTATTCAAGAGTTATGTCTCTTGTATCATAGGATTGTTTCATCTCTAATATTGGTGTTTGTACCCAATTTTAATTTGAATGATAATTTTAAAAAAATAATTAATTTAATGAGCATGATTCAATTTCTGACGTCAGTTCATTTTTATTTATAGTTTTTTTAAGGTACAATTTACTTTAGTTTTGCTAAGAAACATAATGTAATTGGGAAAGATATTGATTAATGTAATGCCAAAGCTTAAAATTGTCCGTGCATGTTAATTAGTGGGGACACTGCCACTTTATATCTAATTATTTCCCAATATGCTTCTATTTAATCCAATCATATTGTGCCAGCAGAGTCTACCCCATTTTCCATATTTTCTAATTCTAATATACACACCCACACACATTTTGTATGATCAGTTCTTACCCCAAAGCCCCAAAGGGGGATTGATTTGGAACTCATGATCTCCAAGTTTAAAGAGCTATAGTTAGCTTCCTTGAGTTGTTATATATACATATATGTTACATTGATGTTTTCTTTTTGTTAAGTTAATTGCCAATATCAAAAGAATTCCTTCATGTGGAGAGTGTAATGTCACCCAAGATGAAAGCAGAGTTAAGAAGCAATAATATCAATTCCTCCGCTATAAACTCATGATATAACAACCTCTTTGAGCCCTGCAGTTGCTGTTAGTCTTGCATGCATGTTTTGTGCGTGTATATATATATATGTCCTTGTTAATATCCTATACGAAGGACGTTTTTTATCCAAGTTAAGTTATATTTCTTCTGCCTAAATGTTATTTTCTTAAAAATTTATTTTATGATGTTGTCTAGAAAGACATGAATAGAAACATTTACTTTAAAAGGATAAATGGAATAGATTTTAAAAATTACAGTTATAGCCCTTAACAGTAAATTGAATTACTAATTGATCAAAGCATTCATTATATTTACCAACAGTTTCTGATTTCAAAAGGCAATAGATAAATTTGCCAGTTTCAAAAGACAGTGGATAAGTTAATAAATCATTCAAAACCCCACACATTGATCCCATTATAATAATTTATCTAAGCAATTTCAATTAAAAAAAAACAAACAATATATAGTAAATTGATTTACTATATATACTCATAGCTGTCGGTTTCAAAAGGCAATAAATAAGTCTGTCGGTTTCAAAAGACAAAAGATAAGTTAATAAATCATTCAAAATCTCACATGTGGACCACATTATAACAATTGATCTAAGCAATTTCAATTAAAAAAACATATCAATTAGTAAATCAATTTACTATTGAGGGTTATAATTCTAATTTTTAAATTTTATTTCTTTTATTCTTTAAAATAAATATCTTTATTCCTGTCTTCTAGACAACATCGTAACATAAATCTTTAGGAGAATAATATTTAGATAAAAAAAATATTATATAAATTAGATGAATAACGTCTTTCGTGTAGGACGTTAGCAAGGTTCTGCATATTTAGACATTAGAGCAGAATTAAAGGCACGATTAAATAATAACTCAATGCAGCTGGCTAGGACCGTTGAGCTGATGTCCATGTCTAATAATAACTAATCATTATATGCCGCATTGTCAACTATGGCTTCAAGTTGTGTAGCCGTAAAGACCCACGACTTTTGTCCCCATTTTATCACAAAATGTTCTAATTAGCCCATCAGTACTGCCCAATTTCACATTCACACACGCACACACACAGACAGATATATATTTCTCGTAGTACTGCTTAACTACCGTGTGCTGGGCTGTCAGATTGCAGCTTATGTGGCTCATTCCAACATCCGAAAGACCACCGGAAAAAATATAAATAAATAAAAATCTGTCCAAAATATGGAAAAAAAACAAAAACAAAAACAAAAACAAAACTGTAAAAATTACATAATCCATATGGAAATAACTTTGTTTTGGTGTAATTTAGTCTAATATCATAGAACAAGTTTTTTAACTGTTATTGGATTAAATATTAAGATTGGATCTACAAGCAAGAGCACTTTTTTTTTTTAATTGTAATTTATATATTATTTTAATATAAGTCACACTTATATATTTGATTTTAAAGTTTTAGTAGGATGGCAAAAAAAGTTTTTAGAATAAAACTTGCTCCATCAATAAGTAAAAGTACGAATTTTATTTTATTTTTATTTTATGTGATAGTTTTTTTTAAATTTTTTTAATTTTTTTATTTTACACAGCAATGCTTAATTCAATTTTAAAGTAAATTTTTAATTCTTAAAATAACAATGTCGCAATTATTAAATGAAAAGATTGACGCATCAACTACGACAATCAATGTCAAAATTTGACAGGTGTTGTATTTTATGTGAAAATATATGCTAAATTTCAGAAAAAAATAATTGTATTAGAAAGAAATTTCCTTATTTAAATTTCAAATTCTGTCATTGATATATTAATTTGCTACTGTATCAGAGATGCTTAACCATCCCAAAATTTTTTTTAAAGGTACTTTTGTTGCACATTTGCAATCCTCTCAAAAGTTCTAAAATATAACTTCATGATAAAGCCATAGAAATAAAATTTAATTACAAACCATTATTTTACTTGTTGAAATTTCGTCACTCTACAATCTTAATTACAAGATTTATTCCTCAAAGTTTTTCATAAATGTACACAAATAAATTATTATTTTTCACTACTACTTAACTAAAAAAACTATATAGTTATTTAAATTAATAATGAAAAAGCTTTTAAATTCGTTTTGGTTGAAAAAAAGCTTTTAATTGTCACACAAGTAATACAAACCCAATAAAAGTAACCCCTTTTGTCGTTTGGCAAAGAAAAAACAAAAACACATCCAAACTTCTTTTCAATGTAACAATTATATATGAATGATCACGGAGTGGACATAATACAATTTTCAAATAAGAAAAGAAAAAGGAAAAAGAAGAGAAACTTTTTTCTTTTTTCTTTTTTTTTTTTGTTTTTGTTTTTGTTTTTATTTTTGGGGTAGATGAAAAGGAAGAGAAACTTACACGATTAGAAAGCATATAGTGTTGCATTGTTTTCTTTTCCACTTCAACTTTCCTATTATTTTGTTTTACATTTTGCTTCTTTTCTCCGTTGTATGTAAGATGAGGGTCGAAGAGATCAAAAAGGTTTATTGTAAATATAATCCTTTAATTTTAATTTTTTCTTTTGGTTTTTTTTACTGTTAAAAAGCAGAAAATATAGGTAAATGATGCTTTGTTAATTTTTTTTTTTTTTTTAATAAATGGCCAGAGTTTTTTGCCATTAAAAAAATGGCTATTTTCTTTAATAAAATGATCAAAATGGTCAATTGGTGAATTGACCATGTAGTATTGATTAACCCTGGTTAATCGTAGTTTTACCCATCAATAATTGATTCATCGGATGGGCTCATCAATATTTTAATAACCATCGATCATTTTTTTAAATAAAAAAAAGCTATCATTTTTTTTAATATCTGAAATGTATTTTTACACGTAATTTTTTTGTAGAAAGAATAGAATGGAAGAGTTCTAACATTAATAAATATAATTATGTTCTATAATTAAACTTCATTTTTATAGAAATAAAAAAGATGACATGCGGGAAGATTTAAAAATAAGAAAATGATAAATAATGTACAGAGTAAATAACTTTAACATTTCTCGTATGTAGTTTTAGCTTCAATATTCTTCCCGTTAACATGAGTTCATTCAAGAAATTGATAAACTACCATTCCCGATATAGGAAAGCAGCTGGTTGTTGAACCATAATTTGCGAGACTAGTGATTAAAAACTAAAAAAGAAAAAAGAAAACCAACAAGTTTGGTTAAAATTTAATTGCGGAAGAATGTTGTATCTTGCTCAAGTTAGCGCACGATTAATTCCAATATTGTCAACTTGCTAACTCCACCTCGACCAACTTGAATGTGTGCCACGTGTAGACATATAGCTAGAATCAAAAGGAAGCTAGTCCATTCATAAAATAAAATTATATATATATATATAATAGTCCATAAAAAAACAAAAAACATAAGAAAACAAGGGAAATCCGGAGAAGAAGAAAAACAATAAATTAGCTCCAAAAGTTGAACAAGATTTTTTGGTTAAGGTATGGGAATAACATTGTGCAGATGGGAATAGTTGAGACAGGCTAGAAATTTTGGATGAGAGAGAGAGAGAGAGAGAGAGAGAGATAGGACATATTGTTGGGTTGTGTTGTGTATGAGGTTTTGGTAAACTGATTGTTTTTAGAGTCATATATTTATATATAAATGTCACTCTAATTAAAGAAATGCCAGAAGATAAGAGTAGGCTACCAACTTACAAATTAACTTCCCGTCAAACTTCTCAACTGATCCTCCTTGTACACCTTCCCAAATACTATTTGGACCAATATACCCCTCCTTTCCATTTTTTTAATCCTTATTTAAAAAACCCCACATCATCTAATTTTTATTATTATTATTATTCTTTTGGTATGTTCTAATCTTGTTGATATTTACTAAGGCTCCGTTTGGTTCACCAGTTTGAGTTGGAAATTTTAAGTTTCAATAGTAATTTTTGTTGACTTTTCAGAAAAGACAAAAAACTTTTTCAGAAAAGACAAAAAATTTTTTAGGAAAAGGACAAAAAAATCAATTCAAACTATAGTTTGAACTGATAAACCAAACTGATGCTAAGTTTCCCTTGAACACTTTTATTGTTTTAATTTGATGAAACTCTCGAACATAAATCTGAATTATATGTCATCTTGCCCATCACATTTTATTTTACTACTTTTTGAGCTTTCATACGAGTTGCTTTAGCTACGTCAGAAGTTTATATATTTACGTAAATCATAATCACTCCTGTATTTTTCTTTATGTGCAACTTTAATGTTTAGATGAGGATATTTCAGCCTGCTGGATCAGAGGACAAAATGGTCTTTTTCTACCCAATGAAGTCAACTTCAATAAGAATAATATATTAATATATACGTGAAGGGTATTAAGAAGGCATATATATGTGTATGCATATATATCATATATATCATATTAGCAATATATATGCATATTAGAACCTTTGCCTAGCTCTAGCTATAAAATCAAGGTGGAGCCTCTGCTATCGTTTCATTATTTTTCCACTTTCCCACGTAATAGAAAGTACAAGAAAAAGCTTAGAAACAACACAAAGTAGACAAGATGAGCTACTTTTGCGGCTTCTTTAACAATAATCTTGTGACCACTATCTTCTTCATGATCTTGTTCTTCTCCTTCTTCATCGATATCGGAATCTCGATGGCCGAGCACGAAGAAAACAACCATTTATTCGAATCGTATAGCCGCGAAGAATTGGTGAAGATCGCAGGATATGGAGAAGAAAAGCTTTCCACCGTCCTTGTTACAGGCTCCGTCCATTGTGAGGCTTGTCTAAGTGAAGCTCAACTGCATGCATGGCCCGTTTCAGGTTTGAAATCTCTTCATCTTCACATAATGTATATACATATATACATTTTTATATTTATGTATTCTTCTCAAACATTCAGCTTGTTATCATCTCCAGGTATATATATATGTTCATCAATATTATACCATATATTCTTTAAGAGAGAATGAAAGAGTTGTTTGTTGAATTGCTAAATTTTCACTCGTAGTTTCTTCTAATATATTTTTTGTTTTTGCTCAAGGTTTCTTCTAATATTTTATTTCTATATATTACAATTTTAATAATGATCTGAGTTCTTTTTTTTCCCCTCATAAAGCGCAATTGGAGTTAATGTAAATTTCAGGCTTGTGTTGATAAATGAATAGAATTCTCTTCTTACAGAAATGATATATTTTATATATCCGATACAACTAAATGATCTAATTACCCTTCACTTTATGTGTATATATATGCTTGTGATGATCATATATAACCAACTCTTACTTCTTATGTTGTAATCCATACAAGGTATCTTTTCAAAAGAACAAAGAACAGCTTAAATTCTTATTAGATGTCAACATCCTTGATCACAAATATACAAAAATTTAGATACAAACATATATATTTGTGTGTGTGTGTGTGTGTGTGTGTGTGTGTGTATTACATGTATGTTTGTGGAGAGCCTTTCTTGTTTTCTTTAGTTTCATTAGGTAAATAACTCACTTACCCGTTTCTTGGAATTCTGTTGGATTTATCGCATACAAGCAATTCCATTTCTTATATTATATCCTTTATAACCCCCTTTTGAGTTGTGATTGAAAGTCGGATTTGATATTGAGATTCCACCAATAAATCTTGAACAAAACTGAAAGCATTCTCTATGTAAAAATAAGGTGTCCTATCATGAAACTTATTATATAATGAATAATTATCTAATTAGATAAATACAGCCTTACCCTCAACGATAAAAACCTCCACAATTTTTAGTGCATATATATATATATATATATATATATATATATATCTCTTCTATGATTCCCAAACACGTTAACAAATTAAAGGCATATATGTACAATAATTTATTTATTAACACTGAACAGCTCTTTGAAGCAAGTTATATTATTTTTGACATTCATGTTGGACCGGTGAGAAATCAGTAACTCCTAATTTGATTTGGACATATTCTCTTTCTTTGGAAACAATTTAACTATCCTCGTTCCGTTAGAACATAATAGAGTAGAGTAAAACATGCGAAGCCCACATCAAGAAACTATTCCTTGCAATAAACTCTGAACCTTTCAGATTCATTACTTCGACAAATATGAATAAGCTTTGACTTAAATGCTAAGGAAAAAAAAAATTTATTTTAAGATTACCATTTAATTCTACAAAAAAGGACTCATCTCATAAACTAATAATCAATATACCAAAAATTTAAAGCGAGATAATTATATCTTAAAATTGACTATTCATTCCCAAATAGAAAAGAGAAATGTTTCCGTGAAGAAAAGAAAATTACAAAAACAAGGCAAAGAAAACGATGTTACAAAAATAATAATTGTAAGGATTAATTTTAAATTTGGCCCCCGAAAATTATCAGCTGTCTCACTTTATCCCTTCAAACTTAAAATGACTAGCGAGCTTATCAAATGTTGCAATAAAGGTACCTCTGTCACATAATCGTTAGAAAAGCGATGATACGAAGCACATGAAGCTCATGCTTTACACCTACAACATAAATCTTTTATGATGCGAGTTGTTCAATATGTCTATTTTGTGTGCAGGTGCTTTGGTAGCCGTTAACTGCCATACAAACGGAAAGAAGGGAAAATCAAGTTGGATAAAAGGTGCGACAGATGAATACGGAGATTTCGCTATTGACCTCCCTTCAAACCTACATGCAATTCCCAACTTGGATAGGAAATGTTCACTTAAAGTCCTTAGAGTACCAAAGAACGCGCTGTGCAGACCAGTTTATGTGAGGAGAAACAAGGGGCTGAGACTGTCGTCAGTTGGAAATGGCATTCGAACCTACGACACTGGAACAATAAGGTTCCAGCATTTGACATCAACACTCACGCAAGGATGCGGTAGAAAAGACGGCAACAATTCAAAGATGATTTTATAGAGATCACTATCAATTAGTGTACTTTGGGATACAGCACCACAACTCAGGTAGATGGCGCTTTTCAGTCACAGCATTGAGTTACAAACGTTTGATCGCGTGCGTTAATATATAGCAGCAGACGTGAAAAACTATATACGGGTAAACAAAAAGTACATAAGATGAAATTATGATTATATATGCATATAATCTTGTATTGTAATGTAGGTATAAGTTTTGGTGATGAAAATTCGTTGTGGAGTGATCTATACTACATACATATACTACATGTTATTCCGAACATAAAACAATTTTAATGATGTCTGTTGTCAATCTGAGAAATACAATGAAGTTCTTGACAAACTATGAAATCTTTGCGATACTCATCAAGAATGGTATGATCTCAAGAATTGTGGGACTAACCAAAATCTAAACTTTGAAATGACACAAATGCGACGACCAGAAAAATAAAACACTGAAGAACATTGTCTATGCAAAACCTGACGATCAGGACTTAAGTTTGCTGCTCATCCCCAGAAACTACGTATTTGGCGACGTCAGCGCAGCAAGTCAGCTTGTCCGCCTTCTCATCAGGGATTTCAACAGAGAATTCCTCTTCAAAAGCCATCACAAGCTCAACCCTGTCTAAGCTGTCCAGGCTCAAGTCTTTTTGGAAATCAGCTGTTTCAGTAACCTGTTAAGGTCAAGCGACCTATCAATTTCCTTGCACTGTTTTTTCCATTCTTTATTAAGGGCAACTAAGTAGTTCAGGATAGGTGACATGCCGGTGTTATGTGCTCCGGCAAAAATGGAGTAATCGGAGGAATGTTATCTCACAATTCAAACAACCATTAAACGGACAAAAAAGTGTTGATAGTAATTTTGAACAATTAAAACCGATTAAGTACCTTAGCAGCATCGACTTTATCGAATTTCTTAACGAGTCCGATCACCCGATCCATTACTTGATCAGTGTTGGTACCTGTTGATGCACACATGATCTGATTGCTTAGCCGTTTGAGCAAATTATTCCCATTTGCACCAAGCGATGATTCAACCGGTCTCCTTACTCTGACATGCCACAAGATGGCATTTCTAATGCTTTGCATGTTCGGGAGACCTGAAAACCAACGAAACTTATCCCAATTCAGGGCATAAAAACACACAAGATTACACTACTAAGATGGCTCCCACTGTTAGAAAAATATGCAATCATGCGATAACGAACTTTATAGAGACCACCAAGGAAACCTCCTATTCTCCTATAACTTATGCAGAAGAGATTTTGTCTTCTTGCAATTTCAACACGACAATCATTATAGTCATTTCGTCACATCCCACCAAGGAAACTTCTGGGAAACACCAAGATTAAAAGTACAAGGCAACAGGAAGCAATACAAACAAGCACGCCCCCAAAGGGGCGGACAGGGTGGTTGAGAGCTCGCTCTTTAGACTCTCACTAAGGGAGATGTCTAAGGTTCGAGCCCCCACTTTGCCTTTGGGTGTTTCTAATTATCAGATCCATTTTCTTAATTAAAAAAAAAAAACAAAAAACAAAAAAACAAAACAAAACAAAACATGTGATTCAAAACGGACAAACTCTTTCATGGTATGGAATGATGGTCAGGAAGTAACACAACCAAAAAAAGAGCAAAAAAAAAAAAAAGGAGCTCCATATTCATTTCAACAAACAGGTGGTGATCCTAAAACCGTAGCCACATTTATCCTAACTCTCAAATGCTGAACTTGTTTTCTTTTTCACTAATTGCAAACCTTCCCTCACACTATACAAATTAGAATTAAAAAAGACTATTGACCCAGAAATCAAAACCTGATGACCATTACAAGTAAAATGTCCAAGTTGCAACATGTGAATAGAAACCAGGATAGAAAGTGATTTTGACACGATAGAGAACGGCATACCTGAACCACTAAAGTTAGTGACGAGGTTTATAGACTAGGAAGTAGGAAGTAGGAAACATAAAAAAACAGACATAACGGATTAACGGAAGAAAGAACAAGGAGTGATAACTCACGAGACTTCAGCTGGTTCCTAGGCTTTCGGTTTGACAGGACTTTGTTGTACGTAGAGTGTTCGATAAAATGCCGCACCAAAAGAGCGAAATGGATCATGCCAAGACACTTCACGAGGCCGCGATTCGAAATGTAGTATGTCCGGCCATACGGAGAATTGGGCTGGTACAGTTGTGCATATTAAAAGCCCACTGAGATTTGTACCATGTATAATTTATTTTTAAAAGGAAAATATATATTTAAATTATAAAATAATGTGAATGATCCCGCAATATAAAAGATAATTATCAGTTGAGACTAGTTTCATTAATAAAATTTAATACTGCTCAAAGAGAAAGGCAAATTTTGATAATGCTCGAAAGAGAAAGGCAAATATCTGAGACCCAATAACAATAATGTATCTTGACACACCAAAATAGAGCATGTATATAATTTTTTTTTTTTTCTAAATAGAATCTTTACACCCAATGAAACTTCTGATTATCGAGAGCCATAGGAATTTATTTTATTTACTTTTGATAAGTAAACTATATATTTTAATTATTGAATAAATTTTTTAGTAAACTTGTTTCATATTTTAAATATTTTTAAAACTTTTTATTTACTTCAATTATTTACTTCTTTCGCTCAGTTTCATTTCTCTGATCTTAAAAAAAAAAAAAAAAAAAAAAAAAAAAGGCACTGATGCAAATAGTAAAAATCGATCAATTTAAGAGAAACCAACCAAATCTATACTTTTCAAGAGTGTTGGTCGTTACCAATATGTTTTGTGATCGGTTTGATGTTTTAAAACTGACCGAACAGGTAGAAAAGAAAAGCTAATTTTCACATTTTTTTTTGTTTTTCTAACTTGATTTGTATAGTAGTAGTTTTTAAAATTGTAAATGTACGTTCGAACACTCATAATTCTGGATATTATGAATGAAAAATCTTGTAATATTTAAATGGAAAAAAAAAACAGCTAAATATCAAATTTCCTTTTTGTAAAACTTAAAAAAAAAAAAAAGGTTAAATAAAATGTTTCAGAATGTTATGGTCTGTTTGGCACTTGAATTTAATTCAAGTTAAACTATATTTTTTTTTTCTTTTTTTTAAAAAGTTTTTTGTCTTTTCTAAAAAGTCAAAAAAAATTACTATTGAAATTTAAAAATCTTAACTCAAACTCATTCACCAAATAACCCGTAAATAAATATATTATTTAGAGTTAAACGACAAACTCTGAAACCACATGAAAAAACTTGGAAAAATAATTGTCTATATTTCAGTCTTAAGCCTGAATCAATCAAACCACGTATTTTTTGTTTGGCTGGATTTAGTTTTCTCTAAAATATCAAACCGACAATTTTTCCCCATTTGCTCAATTGTTTTTCCTTTCAAATTTTATCAAACCGACCACAAACGCCTCAAAATTTCATTCATTTTTTTTTTTTTTTTTATAAAAAGGTTGTTCTATTCAACAACAAGTGACCGAGTTTTAGGGGAAAAAAATAAAAACAGTTGCATTCCCTTGTATGTGGACTAGCTGACTGTTAACTTTAGCTTTAAAGGAGAGAAATATGGGAAAAAAAATAATAATAATAATAGTAAGATGCATGCATTTTAGCATGTTTTTGTCACATAGACTTTGACGGGACTTCTTTTCAATTGAATTGAAACTTTGAAGGATTAACAATATTATTTTATATAAAAACAAAAAAAAAAAAGAAAAAAGAAAAAAGCATTCTTCAGGTTAGCTATAACCGAGAAAGTAACAGCATGCAATTCACAGTGAAAATTGCTTGGTTAAGAACAAAATTGTTGCCGAACGATTGACAAAATATAAACAAACGCATTTTATTTTTTTCAACTAAATTGTCGACCAAACTCAATTATATATATATATATATATATATATTGAAATTGACATTTCTCATTTTTGGTTAAAAAAAAAAAAATAGTCGTCTCCATTATTTAGTGGCATTTTTGGCGTTTATGAAAAAGTATAAGGCTACTTATGGTGTGTGTTGCAATTTTTTGATATAGACAATAGAGGGTGGTGGTGGTGGCGAGATAATTGTGTGTTGACAACTCCCTTGAAAAAGTAATCAATGAAAGTTTCCAATGCCTTGCTAGTTAGTGATGTACAATAATAAGTGACCACCAAGAGTAGTAACCAACACTTAATTAGATCCAATTAGCGTACCAATTAATTATCAGTGATGGCGACATAACAATAAAAAGATGACATGTTAAGTCTTTTTCATCTAACATCTAGGGATCGAATTTTATTATCTATTGTAAGACTATGATTATATTTATCTAATGATCTGTTAATTAAACTAGATCTTGATGACTTTGGACTTCTTAAATGTTAAACGTGAAAGCATGGAGTGGTCATTCTCCTTTACCATATCAATAGATTCCCACAATAAGACATCACTTTTTTTTTTTTTCTTGGAAAGAAAAAAAAATTAGAGTATCAATTATGTCTAGGGCGATGAATTTTGAGCTCGTTTCCTTTTCCCAGTTCTCTCTCTCTCTCTCTCTCTCTCTTCTCTCTCTCGACAAACGTACAAGATATTGCAAAATCCGAAAGGGATTGCTTTCTTTTCTTGTGTCGTGTACAACATGATTCAAGTCATATCAAGTAAAAACCGAAAACTACAATAGATATTGATCATTTACTTGGTAGAAGTTGCACATGATTTTATTTTATTTTATTTTATTTTTTTGATAAATGAAGTTGCAAATGGCTGTCACTTGTAAATAATGCTAAATTCCTAAGACAAATTATAGGAAACAAGGGAAATGCAAGAAGAAGGAAATATTCACCTCTTTCTTGTATTATACGAAGTTACCTTTTATTTTTTCTTTTGGAAATCAAAAGGACTTAACTTTTCCTTTTCTTGTGACTGAACTTATAATCGAGAAAGATTTTGAATATATATATATATATATTTCATAAGTTGCATGTTTTTGACAATTAATCCGCGTAGGACATTCGAAATGAAGAGTATGCAAAACAGGGAAATATTCGTGGGTTTTTTTTTTATAATGCCCCCCCCCCCCCCCCCCAAAAAAAAAAAAACCAAAAGGGTTTAAAGAAATGTATCTTTAATGGACTAAGACGAATTTGTGTCAATAATTTTCAACTTTTTTCGTAAATTTATCATGGAGTTTTAAAAAAAAGATAACTTTTTTTTTTCACACAATTCATTCATAATTTTTGTGAGGTCAAAATTTTTTAATGAAACATGTAAAACTGTTTATAATAATAATAATAAAAAGACTGTTAAATAGTTGATTTAATAATTAAAATAGTAGTACCTATCAATAAGATAAAAATACATATCTTATTATAAAATTGAGTAATTGGCTCAATAGTCCATGAATTCTTTAAAAGACGACAGTTTAATTTTTATTTTATTTTTATTTTTTTGCCTAAAAGACTCTGAACTCTTAAAATATTGGACATTATAATTCTTTTCGTCTAAAACTGTTAAGTTTCTAACGGATGTGACCCATCACATAAGCTCAATTAACCATGAAAAGATGAAAATACCCCTATTTATTCGATCTACCCCGCCTCCCGACCAAACCCTGACCCCCAAAAACCTCAATCCGATCTAGTCCTCCCCTTTCAAACAAAAATCTAGGTTGCCCCCCACCCACCGACCTGTCGCCGATGGAGAAGACGAAGAAACCACCCCTCACCCACAAACTCAAAAACCCCGACAGAAAAGACTAAAGAGCCCTAGCCATGAACTTAAAACCCAGTGAGGAGGGAGAATGATAGAGGAGAGAAAGAGATAGATTAATTTCAAAACCTAGTGAGGAGGGGAGAGAGAGATTAATTTTATTTTTTATGATTTTTTTATTTTTGTTAAATTAATTATTGTTAGATTACTAAAATATCCTCTCAAATTACATCACATATATTGCACATAACTCATTCCGTTAGAAACTTAACGGTTTTAGATAGAAAAGACTATAGTGGTCAACATCTTAAGAGTTCAGAGTCTCCTCAACTAAAAAAATAAAAAAAATAAAACAAGAAATCAAACCGTCACCTTTTAAAGAGTTCAAGAATTATTTAGGTCAATTACTCTATAAAATTTTCCAACTTTTTTTATTAGTGAGAAAAAAAGATGCAATATTTAATTTTGAAAAACAAAATAAAAGGGGTCAATAGTAAAATTATCTATTTTTTTAAGTCATTAACAACGCACGGACCATACTAGAGCTTTGGATCAATGTCCCAAGAAGCAAGGAGTACACTTGCGCATGTGCAAAGAGAACACCAAAAACCCTAATTCAACTCCACGTAATATAGCCAAATTATGGTCGAGCAATCGACAGGATATATTTGCTCACATTTCATGCAAAGGTCATAATTCACAGGCACATTCTATGGTCTTAATAAAAAGAGGTAGAGTGAAAGATTTGTCAGGTGTGAAATCCCATTGCATTGGTTGTTTGTCCACCAGATTTATGTCTTGGCGTTGTTTTGGTCCTATTAGAATTGCTTCTATAAGAAATTAGTGCCGACCCTAGTGCTACTGAGTCTTGACCCTCGATCGATTGAGATATTTTCTTAATTGTCAAGATTCTGTCAAAAAAGCCTTACATATACTCGATTTCAATGTGCTGAGGTATATACTTATTGTCGGGTCTTAAGTATGCATTTTTCTCTTTGAGCATCATCAAACTTTACTGATGAATGTATTCTTATTGGGGAAAAAGAGGAAAATAGCATAATTGGATATGGTAATTGAAAATTATAGCACAATTTTATGAGATTAGAAGAAAAGAAAATACCATACTGTGAATTCAAATTTTGAATATTCCCAAAATGCCCCCCAAATCCCTCTATCTTCTATCTCCTCATTTTCTCCTCTTTCTACCTCCCCCCTCTCTTTCTTTCATCTAAGTCTTCACCCAGATCTCTAATAGGCCATCACCAATAGCAATCCCAACGTCGTTGCAGGCGCATAGATTGCGAACTCCAACACAACAAAATCGCAAACCAACCGAAGCTCTCCATCCTTATTGTTGTTTTTGTTGTTGTAGGACGTGCCTCCAACTTCGTCCTTCACCATTATTGTCTATGGAACACCGGCAGTCCTCCACCATTGTCGTCGATGGTACACTGACATACCTCCGTTGATTTGGCTACATTTGGAGAAATCATCGTCATTGGCGCCCGTGCTCATCATCTTCTCAGGCGATGGCTTCATTTTCAGTGGGTTTGCGTAGATTTTTGCCTTAGATATCATCAGATTCGCCGCACCTATGCCACTGCCGTAGACCTTCACAGCCTTTGCAACATCCGCTAGCGAGGTCGAAAGCTTATCGGCATGGTGAGAGCTGCTGTTGTTATGTCCATCGGAGAACATCCTGTTGGAAAATAATTGAACATGTGAGCCTACATATGTAATTAAAATATATATTATAGATTATCTTAAAGTTCAGCCCATTTAAAGTGATCTAACTAAGGTTAATTTTTTATTGGGGCATTGGGCATTAAATATAGTATGGATTTATTATATGTGAAGGCCTAATTTCATATTTTTAATTTTATGATGGGTCAAAATAGAAATATGAAAAGTATAACTATTGCAGTTATTTTTAAATGGTTATGGTTCTTAATTTATATGATATATTCATTTCTATTCTCTTTGACATCCCATCATCAGTAAGAATACAGATATCCTTCTTTAAGGAAAATCGTATTGGATTGGAAGATCCATAACCCATAATCATTTCCTTTACATGGATCAAGGTATGCTTCCGGTTTTATTCTCTCGATGATTTGACATGATAAATCTTGGATGAATTAGATTTTCTTCATGAAAGTTTTCCGGTTTCTTATTCTAACACATCCTTGGTATGCGAGAGATACAGAGGGAGAGAAAAATAAGAGAAAGAGAGTATTGTGGATTGTAGAGAGAGAAATTAGAACAAAATAAAAAAAGGGGGTAAAATTGGAAATCGCTATCTTATTTTAATGAGAAAATTTAAAATATTCTATAATTTATCAAGTTTTAAAAAACCTATTATATAATTTCCTTGGTATGTATAAAATATGCTATATGTTATAATTTCCCTTCTTATAAGAAGAATTTTGTCTTATATAATATATAGGATCATTTGTTATGCTTGATATAATTGTATCTCCTTATTGAATTTATTGAAAATTTTTCATTAAAATAAATGAAATAGAAATTTACGAGTTCATTATATCACTAATGGATTATTACAATGAATTATTCATATATTATCAGTGGACTATCCTAAAATTCAATTAAAAAATATATAAACAAACCATCATTTACCTAAAAAAAAAAACTACCATTTTTTTAAGAGTTATAAAAATCAGCTGCTCACCTAATTTTTCCATTAAAAAAAATGATGCCTTTAAATTCCCTTTTTCCTTGAAGATGAAAATCTAATATAATTCTTAGGGGGAGTTTGGTGGAGTAGTTTGAGTTGAGATTTTTAAGTTGGAATAGTAAATTTTTTTGAATTTTCACAAAAGATAAAAAACTTTTTAGAAAAAAGACAAAAACTTTTTAGGAAAAAGACAAAAAAAAATTTGAGTTGAGTTGGTTAAATTGGTTCACCAAATGAGCCCTTAATAACAAAAGAAAAGCAAAGGCTAAAAACCTTAATTAAAAAAAATGGAGGTTAAACTTAAGAGACTTCGTCAATCATGACGTGACGACCATCGTCTCCCATACCCAACATCATTGGGCCACCATTCGATCTTCCAAACTCATCGGAGAATCATTTTCCTTCTTTCCCTTCCCTTTCTTTTTTTTTTTTCCCCATTAAAAATCTCTCCATCTTTTTCTTTTTCTTTTCTTTTTTTTTTAAATTTTTTTAAAATTTTTTCCCCTTTTCTTTTCTTACTATATATCTATCTTATGCGCTTCTTAATTTTTCCTTCTCTCTCTCTCTTACTCCGCAAATTTATCTTTTTTTCTCTGTTTTTAGTTTTATTTTTATTTTTTTAATACGGGCTTCTACCCAGGGCCTGCCTCTCTTTGTCGCGTTGTTCCCGATTTGTCGATACTGAATTGATTGATTCATTCTATTTGTGTGCATGAAATTTCATCTGGGTGGGAATCAAATTAGAGATTCTGCAAGTGGGTGTTTTTTTTTTTTTTTTTCCATTACAATTTTTTTTTGGGGGATTTGATTATAGAAAAGGCAGATAGTGAAAATGGGTAATGTGAATGCGAGAGAAGATGGGAGTGGAAGCCCGACTGCTGCCGACGAAGATGGCGGTGGCGGCGTACAGGAAGCCATGGCTGCTCACGGCGACGTGGCTCCCGGCGGTGGCTCGTCGGAGTTGATGGGCCAGTCTCCTCCTCATAGCCCTAGGGCCACTCACTCACCACTCATGTTCACTCCTCAAGTAAGTTCTTCTTCTTCTTCTGATTTGATTTGATTTGATTTGATTTGATTTGATTTTTGCCAAATTTTAGAGTGAAAATTATTCAGTGAAGGAAATTCGATCCCCAGTACGTATTTGGTTTACTAAAGATTTTCTTGGGTTTCTAAATTTGGTTGGACTGGTGTTGCTAGCGTTTGAGATCTTGTTAATTCTTATTATAAATTTATAATCTTGTGGGGTTGTGAATTTTACCGACTAATTGAACTTAGATTTTTTCTGTGTTTTAGATCTTTTGATGAATACCCTTTTATTTATTAATAGTTCGTTTAGTGAAGTAAACATTACCTGTTTGTTTTTATCAAATTTTTTTTTTATTAGGCTAGTAGCTGTGCAGTCGGTAAGTGTTTGATTCAAGTCCTCAAAAGAATATTTGGGTCTTTTGTCCTTGAGATTTTTCTCCCCCCTTATCTTGTTTGCTACCTTAAACTAGAAGTTAGAGGAAGGGCAATAGCTTAAACTTTATGCAATGTGCTTATATCTTGATTCAGTAAATTTATTGTATGGCTGGTTCTTTGTGATGGATTTACGGGGATCCGCGAAGGAGCTAACAGACACAAACAACGGTAGATTATTTAGAGGCCATATGTGTTTCAATTTTGAATTTTGCACAGTATATGTAGCACTTGGAAAACTGCCGGATTGCCGTACTGTTGTACATTCTACTCGGTTGCTTTTGCAGTATGTGTTTCCTGTTCTGTTTGCAGTTTGAATGTATCACAATTACCTGTCGCTTGCCTCTTCTTCATCTTCTTCTGTATTTTTTTAATGTCAAATTTTAGTTTTGGCTACTTGAATTCCAGTCTCTCTCTGCCTTCGAGATCCATGATCTTCATGGTTTTCCTCTCATTTCCTTCCTTTTGTGGCTTTATCAGGTCCCTATAGTACCATTACAAAGGCCTGATGAGATTCACATCACAAGCCCCTCGTGGATGCAGACCAGTCCAGGGTGTGAGGAAATGGCCTATGAACAGGGAATTCCAACAATGATTACGTGGACTTATGGTGGCAAGGACGTTGCTGTCGAGGGATCATGGGACAATTGGAAGACAAGGTTCATTGAAAAGAAGATCATTCGTTTGTTTTTTGTTTTAGTTTCTACGTTTTATTCAAGTTTCACAACTATTGCATAATTCCCTGCTACATTTTATTGGTCAGAGTGTCCCTTCAGAGATCAGGGAAAGACTTCACCATTATGAAAGTGCTTCCATCTGGTGTTTACCAGTATAGGTTTGTTGTTGATGGCCAGTGGAGGTATGCCCAGGACTTGCCCTGGGCTCAAGACGACTTGGGACACTCCTATAACATTTTAGACTTGCAGGTAAACACCTTCCCTTGGTTCTTTGTGTACCAGATAGGCTCTGCTCTAGAGTCTGGTATGGATCACTTGCTTAAACTAATTTAACCCATGCTGTGAAATTTTGACATTGGATAAGCTTTTTAGCTAGTAATTTCTCCAATGATATAGTCAAATATTTATTGGTCTTTGTCACGTCTAAATCATCTTAGAAACTCATTTTCCTTGTATACTCTAAAGTTTCCAGCATTCCTTTGAAAAAGAAAGGAAAGAAAAGAAAGGAGCATATGTTGTGTTTTATCTCACTCGGCTTATAGTTTTGGAATAGAAACAGAATTTCTTGACCATGTGCTCGGCTGCCAAGCAAACTTGACACTGTTGGTGATAATTGAACCTTTTTGTTGCAGGATTTTGTTCCAGAAGACATTGAGAGCATATCTAGTTTTGAACCACCTCAGTCCCCAGAATCGAGCTACAACAACCTGCAACTTGGGTCTGAAGATTTTGCAAAGGAGCCGCCTTTGGTCCCTCCCCACCTACAAATGACACTGCTCAATGTGCCAGCATCCTACATGGAGATTCCACCTCCTTTGTCGAGACCTCAACATGTGGTACTCAACCATCTTTACATGCAAAAAGGGAAGAGCAGCGGCCCGTCTGTGGTGGCACTGGGAACGACACACAGGTTTCTTGCCAAGTATGTGACGGTGGTGCTCTACAAGTCCTTGCAGAGGTGAATGTAGGCCAGGTTTTATGCACGGACTCGTTAGATTTATTTATCTAGTTAAATATAATTTTTAAGATTTCAAGGGCACTGTAATGGCTTATGTAAGCTCGGGAAGGAATATAAGATGAAACTTTGAGATTAGTACTTCACATAATGCAATTGCTTCTTGACCTTTGATCCCTCAATCTCTCTATCCCGTCAGGCAGACTCTGTTCTCTCTTTCTTGCCTTTTTTCCCTAATTAGAACGTTGAAGTTGAGTAAGTGGATTTTTTTTTTTTTTTTTTTTTTTTTTTTTGGTTTTTGGAGGGCAAGGTGAGGTAGAAGAGTGTACGTATGGTGCACCGGAGATATTCATGAAAGAGTAGTGCTAAGAATTCCCAACTTTCTTGTATCGATTCACGTCGCAAGTGAGTTGTTATATTTTTCATTCTATGATGTAATTTTTGTTAATTGCCGCTTCACATCTACTAAATAAATGATGACTCTCATGCTAGTCTTAGTCGACAGGTATTAAAAATGTTGGGATACAAATTGGAGTTTCTAGTATTATTCTTCAAAAGAAACAGAGGACATTGACTTCAAGAAAAAAGAAGAAAGAAGGAGGAAAAAAAAAAAAAAGAACTAGATAAGACAGGAGAAGTTGAGGGATGTTTGCACAAAGTCCAAGTTTGATCTTAATTCCTTACAAAAGTCAAACAGAGTATAATAGTCATAGTACAGAATAGACTACTTAGGTTTTTTTTTTTTAATATATAATGAGAAGAGAGAGAGAGAGAGAGAGAGAGAGGAGGTGGCTAATTTATTTACTGCCTTGGCAATGCACATCTATAAATTGTAATCTGTACGACAGATTATTATTAGCAGCCATAGGATTGCACTTCAAACAACAAATTTCTACCCTGAACTGAAGCAGTAGAGGGGAAACCCTAGTTCTTCCTTCTAGTTGACTGCCGACTCGACATTTTTGTTACCTTCTCTTCTTTCTTTATCATGGCCACACCATTTCCTTCTAGTTTTCAGGTTCAGAAAACCGGGCATCCATCAACCTTAATGCCCGGTGCTGTCGGACATGTTGCCAAAGGGCAGTGATCGAGGTCAGTGCCCCACCACTTGAGATTTATCTTCTCGTTTTGGAACGCGAAAAACAGCAGGACAGCCATGAATGCGGTTCCAGCATCCAATGCTGCAGATAGAACGTAGTTATATTTCTGCCACCAGCGTTTGTGATACCGGAAAACAAAGTAGTTGAAGATGGTTCCCGTGATAAGCCAGCTCGCTATGTTGGTGGGAGTTGCAGGAGGCATTCCGGCAAAGCCATAGGATATAACCGGTATGTTTATCAACGGAATCCATTTCTTTTCTGGGAACATTTTGCTCAGCAACCAAATAGGAACTGGCAGGACAGCTCCAATAAGGAATAGCCACACCAAGTTTCTATACAATCCTCCCGGTCCGAACAGACGCTTTGGTCCAATCAGGCCCCATATAACAGATGCGTCGAAGGTGACTCGGTACTTGGGACAAGTCCATGGACTGTTGGGGTGGAGAGCTTCGACGTCGCATATGTCTTGAATGCTTCCCAACATCCACCAAGCCACTGCAAGGTTGACAGTGCCAGCAACCAGAGTTCCCACAAGCTGGTGATGGACAATCAGCAGGTCAGAGGCAGAGTGAGAAGTTAAAAGTATCAAAGAAATTTCAGGAATCGAAAACATATGGTTACAAGTTTAGACATGAAAGGACCTGAGCCGTGTACATGCTCCGCGGTGGAATCTTCATGTAATGGCCAAGTTTGAGGTCGGACAAGAAGGAGAGAGCATGGACAGTGCTGATTCTTCCATAGATCTTGAAGATCAAGTTTGCAATGGGTTTTCCTGGTAGGATGTAACCAATGAGGAACTGCGCTATTATGTCGTATCCGGGTTGCTGTAACATATCCAAAGAATCAAAGATATTAAAAAACAACGATTTGCGATAGTGATTTTGTTATGTCAAAAAGATAAAGGTAAAGAGAGAATAAACAAACAAAGAAATTCTCTCTTTTTTATGACCTGATTGGTGGTTGCTTGAATGACCCCAATTGGGAGAGTGACAATCCAAGCCAATCCAAAAGCAAATAACATTCCCCACCAAGGCAACTGCACATCTTCTTTCCACACAAAAGACATCACTAACGACAGGACGATGCTTCCGATTAACAAGATGAGGAACCACCATTCAGGCACTTGTTTATAGCTTTTCATAAGCTTCGCATGTATGTCTAGCTTCGCTTTCTTCAATGCCGATCTACTCTGCTTCAAAATGTCGCTACAGAAAAACAAAAGGCAGAAGATTTTCAGTTGATAATGAAGAATTTGCACCTATTCTTTCCTGATAAAAAAAACTTACAAGCTTACAACAAAAGCTTATCATTACCTTCCATGAAAGAGTGCCACATGAGTGAGAGTTGCTGTAAACCTTGCGAATCCTGATCCAATGGATAGCGCGAAGAGCGGGCTAAGATAGAGCTTCCCGTAACTATTGTAAGCATCAATATTGAGATCAAACTGCGGTGTCAAGACCTTGTTGGTATCATATTTATGGCCAGTCGTAGTGAAGAGCTGATTGGAGAATATTGGGAATTTCCGAGCATCAAAGGTATTGAACTTCCAGTAACACAGAGGGACAATAATGTAGATAAACATAACAAAGCCAACTCCAACATTGAGAATTGAAGAGAAGGGTGTGACAAGGGGGCTTCCATGATAAGCCGAAATACCCGCCCAATCAATGGTGAAGGCCCCGATCCCAAGTCCATGATAACCGGAGCCGATCTGCTGGGCAGTGATGCTGTGTGGCCAAGCCCAGCAAACCCATGAGAAGAATGTCAATATTGGGAAGAGATAGCCAGGGAGTGCATAGTAGGCAAAGCTTGCTCCCATGGCAATGAGGAAAAATTTCATTCTTGTCATGCCTTCTTTCTTGTGCTCCTTCTCATGGAGTGCTCTGCAATCACATTGTCATCCATGTCGGCGAAAAATTCGTATTAGGGAATTAATCGATTGACCATAATCAATCAGAGAAAACACGGTAATGATCCGTGAAGTTACTAAGAAACTTCAAATTATGATAGTCACATCAAAGAAAGACAGAGAGAGAGAATCTAGCAAAAGTTTGAGCAGTGAAACAAGACTTAACATTGTAATTAAAAAACATTCTACTTTTAGCTTTGTGCTGATTTATAAAATGTCTTTTTTGTAAGATTTTCTTACTTTCTCCTTATGCAAATTCTCCATCAAATCCAAACCCCCCCTTCCCTTTTTTTAATTATTATTAAATGAAAAAGCGAGTGATTTTCAACCGGAGATTGTTGTTGTAACAGTGTTGACCTATTGCGTTCCTTTTAGGGAATGTTTTAACCAATCTGGCTTAGCAAAGACAATAGCAGGGAACAAATTCTTAACCAGTGAACATGCACTCAGTTCATCACATCAGTTTGATGTGGAATTTAGGACAACTTTTTATCCAAAGATGTGCTAGCGCAATCATTCTTCTTCTTCTTTAAAAAAAAAAAAAAAAAATGTAAACGAATACTTTGCACCATACTTCTTTCTGTAATGTTCTTTGTAAGATCTCTCTTTACAAAAGAACTCTATGGAATGACTTTCTTTTCAATATAAATCAATTTCTTTTTTTTTTTTTTATTTATTTAAAGTTTTTTTTATTTATATTATGGTTCATTTGAAAACACCGTTTATTTTATATTATATCCGAATGTAACGCACTTTGTGTTTGGGTACCTTAAATATTCTCTTCAAATATAAATATTTTTAAAATTTTAAATTCAATATAACCACTATTTATCACTCATTTTTTTCTATTTAATATTACCAATCACAACACATATACTCTCTCTCACCAACAACCCAAACACAAATTATTTGAATATATAATTTAAAAAAAAATTCAAACACATACTAGATTTTATTGTATTGTATTTAAATATGATATATAATGAATGTAGTTTAAAAATGGACCATTAAAATTTTTTTTTGCTGGCATATTAATGTCTTGAAGATGGATTATGGAAGGACTAAACTCCAAGGAAAGCATGGATAAGGAAAGGAAAGTTCTGTTTAATTATTGTCACCATTTATTCTCATCAAAAAAGAAAAGAAAAAAAAGAGAAAAAAAAGATTCTAAAGGGGAAGAGAATTCGTAAAAACTACAACCCACCATTTGGTCGGCCCATAAAATTGGAGGATAGGAAAAAAAAAAAACAAATAAATAAAGAGTGTTCGGTGAATGAGTTTAGTTTAAGATTTTTTAGCTTCAATAGTAATTTTTTAAAAAAGATAAAAAAATTTTTCAAAAAAAACAAAAAATTTTTTTAGAAAAAGATAAAAATCATGATAAAAAAAATATAATTTAGTTTAAACAGATATTGAAACCAAATTAACCCTCAGTCATGTCTCCTGTGTCCCCATTTTGTTTGATAGGGAAATTCAGTGGGCCAAAAATATGGCCATACTTGCATGTTTGATAGTAGTGCGAGAATATATTACTTATCTGTATAGGTCCAAATATCTAATCAAGGTTCTACACTTTTAATTGCTTTGTTAACCATACTTTTTCTCGGAAGCCAAACAGAATATCAATAATATGAGGGAAAAAAGAAAAAAGAGGAAAATGTCAAACCTGAACAGAGAAACCTGTGCAAGGTTTGAAGGCCACCACATTTCCACAGGGTCAACCAGGTACCTCCTGAGCATCCCAGCCCATCCATACCCCAGTATCTGTACAACATTAATTTTAACTATAAATTCAGGGAAAAACGAATTCTCTGTTTCTTTTTTTCTTTTCATTTTCCAGGAAATCCTCTGTTTCTTTTTTTCTTTTCTTAAAAACCGGTAAACCATTTCTGGGCATTTGGTCTAGAAGTAAAAAATATATATGCATATATGAATAATTCACCATATAATATGTATATATAAATTATCTTTACACTTTCCGAAGAAAGACAGACACACAAAAAGATGGAATTTCTTTAAAACATAAAAAAAGTGCCCTTTTTCTTCAGTTTTCTGAAAAGATTCCAAGTCCAACGAATAGAAAACTAAGAAATATAATATTGGATATTTCTCATTAAACAAATTAAAAGCCTTCCCTTGTGTTCTACTTAGCGTCTCATTAAATAATTTTAATAAGAAACAAAAAAACAAGAATTAAAGAGAGAGAAAAAGAGTAACAAAATCGAGAAAAAGGACCTGAGTAGTCAAAACGAGGATAAGAGCACAGAGGAAGTTGACGCTCTGCTTGTAATAAGCCTTCATGACGGTAATGGCGCCGATGGAGTAGGCGTCGCCGCCGCCGATCGAGACGCCGCAGTTGGCGAAGATGGTGATGATGACGTGCTCCTTCATGTTGAATGGGCCGGGGTTGAGGCTGAACCGGCGGCCGAAGAAGC
Source organism: Ficus microcarpa (assembly GCA_025413485.1). Lineage (NCBI taxonomy): Eukaryota > Viridiplantae > Streptophyta > Magnoliopsida > Rosales > Moraceae > Ficus > Ficus microcarpa. Next base: position 25,822,524 of record CM046375.1, read on the forward strand.
TGTACTCCGTCGTCGGAAGAGTCGCCGCCATGAACTTTCCGATGGGCAGCACCGAGATTTGCATGAGAATGGCGGATATTGTCAGTGGCTGCGTCCGAAAGGTGAAGAAGGTGTTGAGGAAGATGAGCAGGACGCAGGACCCCAGCCCCAGAACCCACGCCCTGAACGTCAGCACCGGCAACGACGGGTCGTCCGTCTCCGGCACCACCAGCGCCACCTCCTCAATCGGACACCTCTCCTCCTCCGCCGACGACGCCGTCTCGCCGTTTGGGCTCTTCTCGGTTGCCGTGTCTTGGTTCTTCGACGCCATTGGAATTATAAAAGTCTCCGTATGTTGACAACAAACTGAGCTTTGCACTCAAATGAGTCTCGTCGTTTGATTAGAGGTCCTTGTATCTATATATATATATAGAGAAAGCGAGTCCTTTTCTTTTTTTTTTTGGTGAAAATATAGAGAGAGAGAAGAGAGAGAGAGAGTTAGTTATATTTAAATATATTTTGTTTAGCTGTTGTATGAGTGAGTAAGAAGAATTTTCAAACACAAAATATAGTTTATGACGAGAATGCCCTTCGTTGGGGGGTGTTTTTACAAAATGGAATCTTTCACTGAAGTCTTCTAAAAGTCCCACCAATAGCTGACTTCACGACTGACTACTGTCTGTCTGGTGATTTCAACGTTAATAGTGGACTACTGAGGTTGAATTACTAAAACACCCCTGGTTAGGACTTAACCATGGATATTTATTATTTCTTTTCTCTTCATTTTGTCTCTGTATGTGTTAATGTATATAGTTCAATATATGGCTTTTTTTTTTTTTTTTTGGTGTCGAGAAACAGGTAAAGAAGGCATATATTAAAGTAAATATATTTTATACGCTTGTGGATATGTTGGTGAATTGAAAAACAATATTGGTCATTGTACTTTATATTTTGGCAAGCTCCAAGAGACGACACTGCCTGCCTCATCTCATATAAACACACACACACACACACATATATATATATATATCAGGTATCTATATCAATGTTGTGTAAGACAGTAGAAAGCTAGCTGACTCAATTTGTAGTTTTGTGTCACAAAAAATTGACGAAGATGGGTTTGCACTTTGGATTCTACTAGGGGAGTTTCATTAGAATACTTCTTCTCAATTATTTGGTGTCTGTGATGTGGTATCCTTAATTACCTTGCTTTCCTCATAGCTTTTTTTTTTTTTTTGGGTAAGTAAAGCAAAATAAGTGTTTTGAATGAGAGTGACTGTTACTTCGATTGATCTGTTATGTCGTTTGAAACTTTTGACTCTTAAACACTGTATTTCATTTGCTAGAATACATTTAAAAAATTAATTTAGTTCATATAGTTTAACAAAGCCACACAATTTATGTTCTTCGTAATAGTAAATATAGTTATGTCACATGCAAAGAAAGGATTTCATTGATAGTACTGGATTTAACGGTGATCGCATCATTGAGGAGAAAAAAGATAGAGAAAAGAAAACAAAGAAAGGACCGAACAAAATCACGCTGAAAAAATATTGTTTGTCCTCATTGAGAAATATTCAACAGAATTGTGGGACACCAATATGTAAAAAATATATATATATATCTATATATATATAAGTTCCGAGTGATAAGTGAAAACGATCTGACCATTAGGTTTCTTTTTTAATTTGAAGTTTTTGTTTAGATAAGAAGACAGCGAAGTCTCGGGAATGATGGTGATCGGGGCAACGTCACCCGTGTCTTTAAGTAGTTAAGTGCAGAAGAGCTTAACTCAGGAAGATTAATTTACCAACTGATTATAAGAATTATTATTTATATCTAATAAGCACATTGTGTATTTGTTAGTAACCATCGCTTGACCATTTAAAAATAATGTGGTGGATATATGATTAACAAAAAAAAAAAAGCTGTCATTTTTGGCCAGTTGCTTAGCATATATATATATATATATTTATTTATTTATTGTAAATTGTGCCTGCAAAACATATAAGACATAAAACGTTCTTCGAAAACAACACATGGTCATTCTTTTTTCCTCCAACCTCAGAGACCTTTTTGTATTTTAACTTGGATTTTGAAAGGAAGTTAATCTTGTTAATTACGGGAATTCAACTCTCAGTCTTGTCTTCTTCAGCCTACCAAGTTTTGGATGAAGTAACTTAATTGGGCGTGATTCTTTTGAAAAAAGTATTAAAATAACACAAATTTAAAGATCATTATATCAACATGATATAAAAAATTAATAATATTAAATTAACATGGCATAAAATTAAATTAAAATTAAATATAATTTGTATCATATTAATCAAAAATTAAGAATTCATGTCATATTAATTAATAAATTTAAAAAATATAATTATTTAAGAAGTTTTCTCCATTCTTTTTAGATAAAGGTACTTTATCTTGAAGAGACAAAAAAAAAAAAAAAAAAAGATCTGACATTTCAGACTGAGCTCATGTTACTAGCCTAAAGGTTTCCATTTACAGCTCCATGTTAAAAAATAAAAAATAAATAAATAAATAAAAGACTCTTGTTCAGTCAAACAAGAGGTGGTGTTGATGAGGTCGTTTTTGTTCCCTCATCTTCGTTCCCTTTCTCGGGTTAGCCTGGGGCTTGTTTTTTGTGTGTTCCCGGCTTGGTTGTTTTGTTTGTTTTTTCTGCTGTGGAATTATTAAAAAAACAAACTTGTGCTTTGTGAAATCATTTTATTTTGTACTTATTACGTAGTTTTTTTTTTTTTTTAATAACTAGAGGTTATATACAAGAATTCACCTTCTAAATGTACATTATGACAATCTCTAAAGGGATCAAGACATGATCAAGTACATCACATATTGAAATCGAACATCCAAAATACATAGTAAACTTTATATATATATAAATATATATATATGTATATAAACTTAAAATACTAGTTATTTCATTCTTAGCTATTTAAAAGTTTTCAAAGGTGATTACGAGCATCTAAACCATGGACAGTACGTCATACTACACAGGGATGCATTATACTAACTCCATGTGGTGAAATAAGAAATTTTTTTTCAAAGTTTTTTTTTTTTTTTTCAAAGAGTAGAGAGCAATAATACAGTGTGAATAAACATTATTTTTGTGCTGAAGTGAATGCATGATATATGACTTGTGACAGAGTATTTCTCATCATTATGAGAAAGCCATTGAAAGTAGTTTAGTTTCACATTATAAGGGAGTGGGTAATTTAGTAAATAGACATTTTAATCGTATTACAGCATAATAATTGAATCATTATCCATTAATGGTAAAAAGCAAATTTGGTGTAAATGCTGCTGCCGGGTTCTGCTTCAAGGGCGCGTGTGAACGTCACGTTCTAAGTGGCGTCTGACACACAACCGCCTCGTTGTGAACATCATCCGCTCTGACTTTACACGTGAATTGTCAGAGAGGGACCCACCTCCAAGTATCCATGTAGGACAAAAAAGGGTCCCACCCTCCTCATCGCACGAATTTCCATGCGATTGATCTCGAAACGACGCCGTTGGCAAATGCCACGCAAGACAAGTTTGTGTTTGTCTCGTGATTTGATGGTCCTGGCAACAGTAACATGGTTAAAAAAGGGTAGCACAGGTGGATCCACGTGGGTTTAACCACGTGTTTTATTTGAAAAATAATACAACTCTCTTTGAGAAAATATTATTAATTATTAAACGATAATCATTAAGTCAAACAGGTCTTGATCATTCGCGCCTTAAAAAAAAAAAAAAAAGAATTGTTGGGACAAACAAGATTGGTGTTTCTGCTTCATTAAGGTAAAATCCGTATAACTTTAAATTGTCAAACAGATCAACACCAACCATTTCGTATCTTTTCTTTTCTTTTATTTTTATTTTATTATAAGCAAACACTTTTGAATTTTATGCACCCACCACGAAGCCCGAAGAATTAGTTGCTACTATTGGTTGGCGTGCCGATAACACTATTATGTCGTAGTATTACGAAATTGGAATTGTGAAACTTATCTCTTGTTTGATCCACTTTAAAAACTCATTTTAATTTTTAATTTTTTTATTAAAAAAATTAACTAATTTCACTATTTATAATTCTAATCATAACTTATAAATTCAAATTTTAAAAATTTATAATTTTATATGAATGATTTTTTCTAAATGCATAATATTTTAAGCCGAATAAAACAAAATCCATGTTGATATATTTTTTTATAAATATATTTCGATTTTTTATACTTTTTAATTTTGATCGGTTAAAATCACATCAAACACACAACTCAACTTTAACTTAACTCTTATAAAAAAAATAAAAAAATCACTCCAACTTAACTCAAATCAAATTTTTTCAAACCAAATTATTATCGTATACGGTGGATCAACAATGATATTGTGCTTTAATATAACATCTATATGTATTTGGATATTTTATGATAATTACTTTTATCGATAAAACAGGTTTTGAAACATTTGATCCGATTAAAATCATAGTAAAATGAAAAATTTTGTAAAACAAAAATTTTTTCAGTATTTATGGTAGAAATCTCAATATACATAACAAACGTTTCAAAACATCACTAGGGGAAAAAAACATAATAGAAAAGAACACAAAAAAAAAGACAACTTAACAACTTTTAGGGGAAAAAAAACTGCGGCGTTTTTCTTTAATTATCAAATCTACAAGGGCGTGGTCAAGGATTTTGTTTTAGGTACGATATAATATTATTACTCTAACTTTATTATTTTAATTACCAAATTCATTATATAATTCCATTCCAAAATTACTCTAACTTTAGATAATGATATTTTGAAGGTAAATTTGAACGACTAAAATTAGAAATTGTTGAAAAACCAGCTGCAGCTTTGTTACGTGTCAGATAGCACGAGGTGGTTAGATATGCCTCTTTTTGCTTTCTTCACCTCTTTTTTTTTTTTTCTTTACTGAATTGAATTCCCCATCTTATTAATTTGCCAAAAAGAAATTTAGTTGCCGATCATGATATCCCCACCACCTCAAATAAGTCTAAACAAGAGACACTTTTCTTGAAAATTTTCCTGTATAGTCTCTAATAGTTGGCAACCATTACATCATTGAATCGTGTTGGTTATGACAAAATATTAAGTCCATTCTTTTTTAAACGCACATATTCAAAATATATATCTTTCGAATAATAATATAGCCATAAACTCCATATAATATCGTGCAAAAAGTAGCGAACAAATTATATATATATATATATATATATATATAAATACTACATAAATACATTGAAAAATCCACCATGAGAAAGAGTAGTCAATCTAATATTTTTGAGGTAAACGGGGGAAAAGGAGTTTCCTATTTGCTTCCGCAGTTGTTCCACGCGGATGTAATACGTTGAAGAACTATAGAAAGTGATGCCCTTTATCTTTATCTTTATTTTATCTTTGTTTTAAGAAGGAGAATTCAAACCTTGTTTTTCAACAGGATTAGATACAAAATTAGGATCCATTTATAAATGAGATTGAGTTGGAAATTTTAAGTTTCAATAATAAATTTCTATTGACTTTTCAGAAAAGACAAAAACATTTTTAGAAAGATAAAAAATTTTTCAGAAAAAGATAAAAATGATAAAATGAAAATTTTAAGTTTGGAACGGAGAACCAAATGAAGCCTTATAATCTACTTATTATATATTGTTAATTTTTTTAATTTATTTTTGCATAATTTTCTCAATCAGGAGGTGGGGTCCACAACAATAGCTAAGAAAAATACCCTCGAAAGTGGTGGGCCAGGGACGGTGGCGGAAAGTTGTGCACCGGTAGTTTTGCAATAGTGGTAGGGTTCCACGGCTCGACTGGAGAGTCCGACCAACCTCTTGATCCTCATCTATCGTTGACCAAATTCTCCACTCCCCCACTGCCCACCCCACCCCACACACGCACAAAAAAGTACACTCACTTCTGAGTAACAGCCTCTTGCATTTTCCAATCCCAATTCTCTTTGAACCAGCTAGCTGGGCCCACTTGATCCTGAACCCTACACGTGCTATGATTCTTTTGCCACGTATTATACTTGGCCTCAAGTTTTTAGCACCCGTTGAATGATGATATAATTATAAAATAAAAAAAAAAAAAAAAACCTAAATAACTACCTATTTTTCATCTATTTACCGACTTGAAACAAATTTTTCCATCTAGACGAGCATGACATAAACTTTAGTTTAATTTAATTTAATTTTGTGTTATATTATCTAATGTTTTTTTTTTTTGTGTTATATTAGTATAATAATTTTTAAATTTATATCATTTAGCTACTTTTCCTATAATATAAACAACAACGTAATGAATTTAGGAGGACAAAAAGTACATAGCTTGTGTTTGATTCACTGGTTGGAGATGAAATTTTTAAGTTAGAGTTAATTAATTTTTTTAAAAATAGTTATTATTTTGTTGACTTTTTAATAAAAGACAAAAATTAAGATGAAAAAATATAGTTTAATTAGAGTAAAATTGAATTGTCAAATGAAACCTTAATATCTTATAATAAGATAAGAAAAGATTGCAAATCCACTTTGGCGTGCACACAGTTGGCCATCTACCATCCTTTGAGACCTCGCCGAGAACGAAAAAAAAAAAAAAAAGCTTTAGAGTATCATCAGTGTTAATTAGTATCATAATTAATAAAAAGACTGGATATTTGTGAATATCATAAGGTGATATTATCTATGTCGCAAAATGAAATATTGATTAGGTTATGTTCATTTTTCTAGTTTTCTAATTTATAATCAATCCATCTTGATGGAACAGTACTTATATATAAATTAAACGAGCGTAACCTTATTTTTCAAAATATCTTTTAATGATATCCAACTCTATGAAATGTATACGATATTCTTATGATCAGTATCAGTTATCCCATAAACCCTAACAAAATATTGGAGCTCTTAATTAATGAGTATCGGCGAGATTTTGGGCTGGCTTGAAGTGTGATAAGGAGTATGAAGTCAGAATATATTAAAAGTAGGGTGGTTTGAAAAAAAAAAAAAAAATTTTTGAACGCAATTAGGAACAAATTATCTCACGTCACAGTCTCCAAGAACTATCTCTAATTACTAGCACGTAGTATTGATCTGTGGAAGGTGTTTTTGTAATGACGTTATAACATATATGTGAGCTCTACAACTCTAAGCTCCGTGCCGGATTAACAACGCAATGCCTATGGTCTATTACAATTTACATGTATTAATGGTCAAACACGTGATTAAAAGTGTAAATAATCTCGCCCGATATATGAGACTCCACGTATATAAGTGACATGAAATTAAAACCTAAATATTATTATAAGCTGATCTCTGTTCTTCCAGGACACATTTAACAAAAAGATGTTTGGACATATATATATATATACACACACATATATTGAAGTAATGATCATCGGAACCTAATTTGATGAAAAGTGACGTTAGCTAGCTAGGGACATGCCAAGAAGGAAAGCAAAACAATATATATATATATATATATTATAGGTGTGGGTCACGAGCCCAAGTGTGAAGAGTGGAAAAGGAAGCAAGCTAAAACAGTATATAGTACACAAACAAACAGTACACATGGTTTGCGTCACTAATAACTGGCATATAACCCTTTTAATTTGTCCCATGTTCATACGACATTAATATTTATATAGCAATAATTAAGTCTCTGTTTTTTTTTTTTTTTTTCCTTTTCTTTTCTATCCGTCTAATGTCTAAACAGTACAATTAGTTTCTATCAAACTTTCCGCATTTCAAACTGAGCAGATGGCACGAAACGAATTGATCAAGTGGATTGGGATGAAGAATATATATTTCTGACTTCATAGATACAAGACGTTTCATCTGCCGCACCAAAACAAAAATTGGTGGGGTCCTACTGCCCCCACGGGTCGAATTCTAGCTAGTAACACACTCAACTAGATAGCGATCACTTTTCTAACATTATTTCCCTTGAGAAAATTGTATATATGCATATAACATGTACATATATATATATATATGTCTCATCAGCCAAAAAATACGACAAAAATTGATCAAATAATTCCTAATTATTCCTTCGTAAGATGCACGTTATTATTGACGTATATTATATATCATAGAAAATTTTCCTCTTTAATTTAGCCGGTGTAGTTAAGAAATCAAACTACATGATTACTGAAAAAAAAAAAAAAAAAGGTAGAAAGTTTTTCTGATGTTTCGTTCGTGAAAATTTCATGATGTTATTTAAGGAGTACGTGAGGTCGGCTTATCAAATTATGCGCCCCGGCCGGCCCAATTTTTCAAAAACTAATTGACTGATCATAGCTAGGCACCACTGCTAGCAGGCGGGGTACTTTGCATTTGCAATTTGCAATGAAGAAGAAGTACTTCCTCCAAAAGCGTTTCGAGTGTGCTTGTCACGAATATGCCCTTTCAAGACCAAAAAGCAACCATAATATTCATATGTCAATCTATATATACGTATATATAACATATAAAAATATATGAAAGCTACGTACGGTAGTGCTCCTTGATGTTTAAACTCAAATTGCAGTAGTTTGACACAGAATTGTTGAGAGAAACGTGAATGGAGTTGCTTGATTGATTTAAATGTGACATTTTCAGATTTGTCTTCTGTTCGAAACATAATTACACAATAGTAAGATTTTAATTGGAAAAATGTACGTAAATTACTAGGAGTATTTTTTAAGGTTGCCAGAATCAGGTTAATTAGACTCATAGCTAGGAAACAGTATCCTAGTGTATATATATGTATACATTTATGTGTTTGGACCTCTAATTCAAATCTTATTTCTAAAATCTAATTTTTATCTTTTTCCTTTGATTATATTTTTCGTACAGTTTTATAACTCAAACTTTAAAAGTTCATAACTTTGCATAGGCAAGTCCAAATGAGATATATTTTTTTAAATTGCATAAAATTTCGAGACGAATAAAACAAACTCCATATTGATTTTTTTTTCAAACACATTTCAAGTTTTTATATTTTTTAACTTAAGCAATTCAAATATCTTGATAAACGCATAATCAATTCGAACACAAATTTTACCATCCAAACTTTGTAAGCACCAAAGCATGAACATTATTTCTTTGTAATAGAAATAGAAGGAACAACTGACATGAAGTTAAGATTAATTAAGTTTTAACATTCTATGATTCTGTTGATCTCACTTTCATTTCAGTTGCATCAAAACTCTCCGCAATCCTTTAAAAAAAAAAAAAAAAAACACTTGGCAATCATGTTGTCCTTTTCTTTGTCATATTCGCAAACTACATACAGGAATTTTGGGCCTACACAGGTTTGACTAAGTCGCGTGGCATGTGCCTTTTTGAAGTAATACCCATTCGTTCTTCACGAACTCCAGGAATGTATTCCTTGGGACAGAATGGCTACCTTGTATGTATTTATACGTACACACACACACATATATATATATATAATTATGTGAGTGAAATCGAGCACAAGGCCCATCTTTCTCAAATGATCAAGCCTGTGTATTTATATATCTATATCTATATATATATATATGTATTATGTGAGTGAAATCCAGCACAAGGCCTGTCTTTCTCAAGTGATCAAGCCTGTATCTTCCATCATTTTCAGGTTTTTTATTTTTATTTTTATATATCAGTACCACATGACAGACATCTTTATATATTTTTCATTTTTATTTTTATTTTTATTTTTATATATTTACAAGAGTTCACACATTTAATTTACATGACAAACATGGTACGTACATATCTGAGTGTAAGAAACTTCTTCAGAGAGCACTTATCAACTTTTTCATGGTCTCAAATTACAAGTTCGATTCATAGATAAGTATTGATTTTCTGATTCTCTCGCGCCGAATAAATTTGTCTTCAGTAGTCTGGAATGTGCACCAGTGTGACCACTCAATGATAGCCTACTGAGCATAGATGTAAAGCTATATATATATATATATAGTTTACATTGTGTATATATATATCTTTTTGGGAAATACATACACAGCCGTGGTACCCTTAAACTAGGCGTGCAGTACTGAGAATGGACTAGCCAGTCCACTTCACCTTTAGCGTGTCAATTCTGAGCCTAAAAGCTCCAAAGCTCAGTTTTTCCACCACCTTTTTTCTCGATATTAAAAATATTCCACCACCAATGGCCTTGTGGTCCAAACATATATTCGCTTTGACTCTTTTGGCAACAAGCGAGGAAAAACCATTTTCAGCCACAAAATACCATATGCATTATATACATATATATATATATTGTGTGTATGTACATATACATCTACCTAAGCACCTATGGAGAGTACATTTATAAAAATGAAACCACAGTATATATTTTGGATTTTAAGGTTTCTCATTGGTGAATTGTGTATGTATATATATATGTGTGTCATGGTTCACAACCATATCATCATAAGCGTCACATGAGGATTTCTTTAGTTTGTAGGAGTAAATATACTTCCCAAAATGCTTGTCTAGGACAAAAAATTTATCTGATGAAAACTATCATTTGGGGTTCGAGTGGCTCCTGTATTTTCCCCAAGTGGTAACTATATTTTTCGAAATGAAAGGGAATTTATATATATTATATATATCCATATACGTATACGTTTATTGGCTCATCACTTTCGCCACAAGCTTCGAACCTTTGGTGCTTTAATGGTTTAAAAGTCAAATCTCTGTTTGAGTGGATAACATTTCAGCTTTTGCACCACTGGTGGCCATGCTCGCTCTCACACTGCGCCCACGTCATATCAAATTTGTCGTTGTTTCGATGAAAACGGAATATCTATGTATGAAAGTTAGAGAGAAGAATAATTAATTTTAAATGGACAAAGAATTGGACTTCTATCTTAATAGGTTAACCTATTAAGTGAAGTGATCCAATATCTCTATATATCTGTTATTGTTGTAATATGTATGTGAAAGTTAGAGAGAAGAAGAAGTAATTTTAGACCGATAAGGAATTGGGTTTCCATCTTAAAATATTAACCTATTAAATAGAGTGATCTAATATTTTTATATATCTGTTATTATTGTTATATGTTTTTAACGTGAGACTTGAGTTTTTTTTTAACTCTTTACAATATGCACCTAGATTGGACGTGCTTTGTTTTCTTACTTCTACCTCTAGAAACTTTGACAAACTAGCTCAGGTCTGGTTAACAAAGCTTTCAGAAAGTGACTTTTAGATTTTTGAGTACGAAAGTTATTTTTAGAAATGTTTAGATAATCAGTTATAAGAGATTCTAATCAAAATATTATAATATGACTTTAAAAAAAAAAAAAAAAAAAACTCTTCTAAATCTCCTGGATGACTTTTAGGTCTCCCACACAATCACAACATCAAAATTCGAATCTTCATACCCTCAATTTATCACCCAATTTTAAAAGTATCAATCTACGAGTCAAGTCTTAATATTGTTACACCTGTGGTACACAAGATTCTCAAATTAGCGGACCAACATTGGGAAACTATTAGATTTAATCTGGAATGCCCAAATGATAGCCTGCAAGATCCAGAACGAAATCTACTTGTTTGATATTCAAAAAGCGCCAATTAGGACATAACTTACTAGTTATTACAGCTTAAAGACACTCAGAGAGAGAACTAAATTTGTTCAATGCACGTACGTTTACACACGTCACACAGTTTCCAAGTCCAAAGATCAGATTCCAAGTACTACAAATAGACATGCAAATTACAGGGATGCCCAGATGGCATAAACCCTAGTTTACGCCTTCTCGTTCTTTTCTAGCAAAATCTTATTACCACATTTAAGTACATACATATATATATATATATATATCGAAAATTGCATAGGCGCTAGCACAGCTAACCGGCCAAAACCACAACATAAAAATGGTACGTACAACATTAACATCAATCGGTCACATGACCGAGCAAGCATTAGGGTTCTCGTCACTGAAAAGCTGAGGAGCAGGATAAGCATACTCCAAGTGGTACTTTGATGGCCAATACTCGATCTTCTTAATGTCGCTCGTTTTGTCGTCCTCTCCTTTCCCTTCCTCGCCTTCCTTCTTTTCCCCATCTTTATCTTCCTTCTTCTCCTCTTCCTTCTTCTCTTCTTCCTTCTTCTCCTCCGGCACTATCGAAGCCTGCTTTCGGGTTTTCTTGTAGACATCGTCGACTAGCTTGGCCGGATCAACGATGCCCTTTACGATGACTTGATCGTTTCCCAAATCTGTTTCCACTGAATCTACACCTGCAGCATGACACGCACAATTTTCATATATGTCAAAATAATTTTTTATGGTTAGAAGTTTGGGTTAGGTTTTTTTTTTTTTTTTTTTTAAATGTTTTATTGGCCCATTTCATGGAATCTTTATTGGGCTTCTTAATTTTTTGTTGAGCTTCTATACTGAACTATCAAAGATCATTGGGTCTCCAAGAAAGAGTACTGTAACGCCCTTCCAAATAATAATAATAATACTAAAATAAAAAAGAAAAGAATAAGAAAGAGTGTGACACATGATTCCACTAGTGTAGAAAGGTATTCTTGACATGGATAGTTGACTACAAGACAATAATGAAAAGATTCCAATGCATAAACACTCCTTTTACGATAGATATATCCAACGTGACCACAAGAGTCACTCATTGATTTGATTTCATACCATAAAATTCAGAAAAAAATCACGAAATATTCTATCCATGTCATAAATATGAGGTATAAATACCAAGATAATGACTGTTAAGATTAAGGAAATACTTTTATTCTATTTATTTGTTACTTTCATACTTCTTTTCCTTCTTTTTTTTTTTTTGTTTTTTTGTTTTTTAATCGCTCTATTTCTTTCACACTCTATCCCTTGAGTGGTTTTTTTACGATCGAATAGAGTTGCAATTTTATCACTCTATATATATGGAGGAGATTATCCCTTGTCAACCACACAAATGGGTTGTCCAACAACTACTGCAAGGCTTCAGGTTCTAACGTGACTATGCAGCCTTTTAAATCTCAAATATATGTATTATGCGAAAATCCGTTTACAACACTCCCCCTTGAATCTTGAATGTCCATTTTCCAAGAACATATATGCTTTGTTTAAACCTTACTAGGAAAAGAAAAACTACTATGGTTCTCGTATATGTTACCTCACTAAAAGTAATAATTCAGATTATCGTGCTGATAGCGTGTTACAAATATGAGGTTAAAATACTGGGATATTAGGATAAAAGAACTAACTTAATTACGAGATCAAATAATTACGAGAATAAAAGAATATCCATTTTTATCTGTTCTCCCTCCTACCTACCACTGACCAGAACAGGTGAAAGTTTTTTTTTGGCACATACAGACAAGGTGAAATTTACCTTCTGATTAATTATCCCTGTCCTTCCATATATTTATTCCACTCTCTAAAAGCTTAATGTAGATACATATTTTACCCCTCACTATTTACTAGAGTGGGCCCCTCTGATTATCCTTTTTTATTTAGTAATTAACGATCTGATCTAAAACTAAAAGTGTGCTAGTAACGACGATAACATGATAAACAATTATGGTGACATTGATCATATAAACTTGACGAATAAATTTAGTAATGTTTTGCAATATATATAAATTTGTATATATATGTATACCTTTGATCTTTCGGATTCGCTTCTGCAAAACTTGAGCGCATGCTTCGCAATGCATTCGGACATTCAATATAACCGTTATAGGAGTGGGAGGCTGCAAATTCATAGATATATATATATACACACACACACATAATTAGATTCTCTATCTCTTTTTCTTGTAAGATATAATCAGATTCTCTGGTTAATTAGATCGGTCAAACACAAATTAAAGACAAAAGTAATTAAAGAATATCAGTACTTAAGAGAGGATCAGAAACGGTCGAAAACTAAAAGGGTCGTATACAATAATGAATCGGCAATAAATAATATGCTGATCAAAAGAGGTCACCGATAACTTGAAATAGACAACCATGTGCGGGTGTTCGAAATTTTTTTTTCTCTTTTTCTTAATCTTTTAGATCATTGTGATTGAGGTTTAGATTTTAAACCCTATCTTAGATTTTAAAAAAAAAAAAAAAAAGACATATACATTAAGAAAACAAAAACAATCCAATCCGGTTGTGATTAGTTCAGAGAGTGAGAATGAAGAAAGCGATATAAGAGCTCTTTGAAATTAAGTATTTTCGTTTCTCTTTAATAAATAGAGATCATAAACAATCCTAGTTTTAGTAGCTATCATGTGGAAATGAGGATATTCTAGTCTTTTACTCATGGACATTTTTAATCTATTTTATTCCAAAAGATTCACATTATAATTAATCTCAATGATCATCTTTTGTACATATCTTACTTTCCTTCTTTTAATCTCAAGATTCACATTACAATTAATCTCAATGATCATCTTTTGTACATATATTCCTTTCCTTCTTTTATTTGAGACCGTTCTTTTCCGTTTTACCGCAAGAGTAAAAACACAAAACATGCAAGTGGGGGCATGTGAAGCCCACAGACCCAACTCCCAATGACAGTGAAGACTGAGGACTGAGGAGAGAAAAGGAAAGGTGGTAAATACACACACACACACATATGCATTATATGCACGACAAAACAGCAGACAAAATACGCTTCTCTGATCTCTCCCATGCAGACCCTCTAAAAATTTTCACCGTAAATATATATATATATATATTTGTGGTAGACCCTTTTTCATTGTCGTTTTTTGTGCTTCTCAAAAAAAAATATATAAATAAAGAAATAATATGAAGAAAACGTCAAAAAACTATTGAGGTTTTTTTTTTTTTTATTTTATTTTTAAGTTTTGTTTTTTAAATCCCGTGAACAACAACAAAGTCAGGTGGGGAGGGGGGTAACTGTTAGGTAAGACAGAGCAGCTGGCGGGAGTGGTGGGGGCGGGGGGTCAAACCTCTTCTTTAACGCCATTGTCCATCCTCCTTGATAGATGTGCCCCCTTATGGAGAGCTTGGCCTCTGTGTCATTTGGCTTTCTTTTTTTTTTTTTTTTTTAATTTTAATTTTTTGTAATTATTTTTGTGTTGTTTCTTTCATGTCAGGATGGAAAAAACACGAGACGCAGGTTTCACTGTTTTGGGAAGTGGGCCACGGCACTCGCCAAAGTGGCCAAGGGGAGCTTCACTAATTATCAATTATATATATATAACTCCATCTTTCATTAATTCGTAATTAATTTGGTCAATAATACACTGGTAAGTGTTTGATATTAACTTACGTGTTAATTAATAACTCGATCAAAAAGTCATTAAAGAGAAGGTCCAATCTAATCTTGTTCTGCGGGTGGGATGATATATAGGGACTTTGATAAGATCTCTTGTATTCGAAATTTAAGAATGCTTTCATTTATTTTTTATACGTAAGAGTTATAAAAGATTTATAACGCTAAAAAATGAAAAAAAGAAGTGTAAATTAATGAGTTTTACCTCCTCTTTTTTCTCTTCCTGCTTTTCTTCTTTGTTCTCTTCTTTGGCGTCCTTGTTCTCCTCGGGAGGTTTAGGCAAAGGAGAGATTAACTCAACTTTACGGCCACTTTTCTTTTGTAATCTCTCGCACACCTTTATTGGGTCTGCTGCCTTGCCTTTCACCACCACTTTGCTTGTTTTGCTATCTGTGATTACTTCCTCCACGCCTGCACCACCCATATCATTTAATTAATTTATTTATTTATTTAAACTAATTAATCATCAGATTCTCATTGAATGAATCTGGCACTACTACTTTTTTTTTTTAATTTCTTAAAAAAAAAGTATAGTTAAGGAAATTTTTAAATGATTTTTCATTACATGAAACGTGTTAAACATGAGTTACGTATTATCTAAAAAAGAAAGCTCAAGAGAAATAGCTAAAAGGGTTTGTATTTTTTTACAAAAATTCCAACTTTATGTAGTGAATATTACTTTAGGTTTTTATATTTATGTTTCCTCTGTCAACAAGTTCTGAAAAAATTTATAGAGCTGGAATAAGATTTTAAAAAGGGTTTTTCTTTCTTTTTTTTTTTTTAAAGAAAAATAAAATTAACAAAGAAGAGAAAAAAGAAACTGATTTTTAAAGGGAAAAAAAAAAGAAAGTAAAATACCTTCGAAACCCTTCAAGGCTCTTGCAACTTTCCTAGCGCAGGCTTCACAATGCATATCAACCTTAAGTACAATCTCTGGAGGTTCCTCTTTATTTTCTTCCTTCTTCTCTTCTTCTTTCTTTTCTTTTTTGCTTTCTTCTTTCTTTACTTCCTCCTTCTTTTCCTCCTTGTTCTCCTTCGGTTACAATATTTCAAGCAATGAGGATTTCAAACATCATGAACACTATATATATATGCAAATACATAGATATATATATACATATATCGGTTTTACTATAGAAAGAAACACACAAATATGCAGATATGTATTATGTTCTGATGTGAGCTATAGGGGCGGCTATCAGAGCAGAGTTATACGGAAAGGAAAATCAACCAAAAAGTAGTGTTTTCAGTACTGAATCTATATTTGAATATTATAATGAGATATATATAGACAGATTTATGTATACACCGAACGGAAGGAAAAAAATCAATAAAATATGAGAGAACACTTACTTCGCCCATTTTCTGTGCTGATTCTCAAAGTAGTACTCTCTCCTGGTTTGAAATTTTTGATGGGAATTGCAAAGTTTTCAGCAGCCAAAGTAAGATTTATTACTCAGTCACTCTTTTTAGCTTTCTTTTACAAACTCTCTCTCTCTCTCTCTCTCTCTCTCTCTCTCTCTATAGTCTAGATGAGTGTATAGTCATGTGGGGAAAAGAAAACATTTAAGTAAATGTGGAGATTCTACAAATGCAACGTGGAATTATATAATGCAGACTAGACATTCGTCCTTTGATGAATCAGCATCTTGTGAAAATGCCCCTCTTTTTCTTCTTAACCACTACTACTTCGATATTTACGAGGCCAGGCCTTGTGGCAAAAAGTTTTAAAAGAAACAAAGAGAACTACCAAAAAGAGAAAAAATAAAATAAAATAAAATAAAATTGAAACATAGAGAATTAGACAAAATTGTGGTTATATATCGTATATGCATTTAGTGATTTTATATCTAACTCTATCATAAGATAAATGGAGAGTCTGAATCCCTTATCTTTGTTTATAAAAAGAAAAGAAAAATTCCAAAACAAAGTATAAATAGGTTTAATGTGTCTCGACACATAATTTATTCAATCTATGGTATCAGGATTAACCTTATAGCTTTTGAACAAGTTTAATTATTGGATTAGATTACAAATTCATGCATTTATGAGTTGGAGCATTTTTGTTGTAAGATACATTATTTTTCTTATTGTTTTTGTAGACAAGCCTCACCCAGAAACATAAAGTTGTGTTAGTACATTAAATTATGGCCAAAAGCCAAGGGATGATTAAAAAAATTTTGGTTTGTACTTAACAGATACAATTTCAATATTAGAAGTAAGATAAGTATAGAAGATACGAGGTAGTTTCCTTCTAAGAAACGTAGTAGTTTTGTTCAATGATGAGTTAAAGCGCTGCAACAGCTAATATATATACATATATATGACTGATATATATATATATAAAGAAGCCAAGTGGATGAGCCAACCCAAAAAGGCTCTTGATAAGGTTCTGCCTTGCATTTCTAACAACCAAACAAATTGTTCTCCTATCATAAAACCCTACATAAAAGTTTAGATAAGACCCCATTTTTTCCCATCAGTCTTCCAAGTGAACGTACTATACATGATCTTTTGGAATTCCAATCAAAATTTGTTTAACCCCGAAAGAGTTGTTCAAGTGACGATTATTTGGAGTGTACGAACAAAAGTCCTACATTAACTACAAATGGAATTATGAAGTATTAAAAATGGGCTTAGTCTACTCTTTTTAGTAGATTAATCGTTTAAGATTAAATAATCCAAATCCGTTTTAAATACCTGCTCAATTCAACATCTAATCACTATAAGATTTTTGTTGGCATATTCCCAACATGATCTACTCCTTTTTCGCTAATTCATCTCGATTATTGAATTTGAATCTAAACTTTGAAATTTAGAATTTGTTACATTGATTTCAAATAGAGGGAAAAAAAAATACCACCCTATTTGTGAGATTAACTCTACTTACATATGATCTGGAATTAATTTGAAGATATATACATGCCGTGAATATCTGGACATTATTTCCTTTGTAATAATATAAATGAATATCTCTCTCTATATATATTTTTATTCAACTTGCACATTAGGGCCCTGTTTGTTGCATGACTGAATTATATTAAATAATATGATGACCTTCAATTTCTATTAAAATCTCTATTTTATATATTTATGTTGATTTTTTTTTTCCAGATTCTTAAACTAAATCAAATTTCTCATAATTTTCTCCTCATTTTTTCCGTTATGAATTTTATGTGGTCTTGATGGACTAAAACAAAGTTTCCTCCAATATTCATCGTGAAATACAAAATAATGTTCTACTAGATTCTAACAATCATGTGAACAATTCTCAAACTCCTTTTTGTTTTGTTTAATTTGTTTTTTTTTCCTCTGTAAAAAAGAAAATGATGTAGAATTTGAACTTATAGGGACATAGAATTTTGTGAAGGGAATGAAAAGACCAAAAACAGTTTTGTGGAGCAGAGAAATATGCGAGTCACTGGCTGGTAATTATGCGTATATATACGCACACATATACATGTTATATAATATACACACACACACATAGGTGTGTGAATAGTCTTAGAGGGAGCCCACGGTTCCGGATTCCAAGCCGCTCCACTCTCCAGCACGAAAACCCAATTCAAGGGTCGGTCTCTGAGGCCCTATCAGCATCTTGAAATTGAAAAGTTTGAGAAAAAGTGGGACCTACCAGTTCGACATCAACCACTCAATGGCTGACATCTGTGAGGATAAGTGTTATCGCCAGTGAAATCAAGGGTTGTGAGAAAGAGAAAAAGGACCCCCCAAAAAAACAAAAAAAAAAAAAAACAAAGGGAAAAAGGTTCAGCCTCGTAGTCAGAGGTGATATATAAATTTGTATGTATATATAATGTCTTTATACATAAAAAAAAGTGGACAATCAAATAATGCTGAAGAATCCCATTACCGTTAAGTTAGAATTCAATCTCAAACCAGAGTTCTTCAGCTTTTGAATCACCGAAATATCTGTGCAAGAAGTACAAGTAGATTCTTCAGTAAGCACTAAACAAAGTAGATTATTGACGCAGAATCTGTTAGAAGCACTAAAGTTCTACTTGCTAATTTTATAGTAAGTTGGAACTTTCTGTGACTTTTATTATTATTTTTCCAAGTTAAGGGTGGAGGGATTCGAAAATATAGTGTCAAGTATAAAATTATTATTAAGTTATATATGTAATAATTATGTGACATGATTTAAGCATAAAATAAAATAAAAATGCTAACCTCATATGGGATATGAATGGTAACAATGGTGTCAAAATTATCTAATAAGCACATGAAATTAAAGGGAAAAAAAAAAGGGAAAAAGAAAAGGGATAGAAGACAAGAAGAAGGGTGCTGAAATTCTGAACTTTTGATCGGGATGAAAAGGAGATTCTGAAATCTGATTGAGAATCCTGAAAGCAAAAGCCATGATACGAGACACCGCACAATTTGAAAGTGGTCCAGCCAAGACGTTGATGATCATCAGGGGAGTCCCCAAAAAAAGAAAAAATTTAGTGCTTTTTTTCGTGTTTTGTAAATACATACGTACGTACATACATACATACATATATATATATATATATATATTTGTTGGACCAGACAGTGGTTCTGATATAGGCTGAAAGATGACAATACAGCGGCAAAAATAAGTCACTCCACCAACCCAAACCGAGACTTTCAGAAGAAAACAGTTTTGCCATTGGGACCTTAAACCATGGCCTAAACAAACCTTGCCATTTGCCCCCATTGTGCTGATTTTTTCCTTGTTTCTTTTTGTTTTGGAAAATATATATAATATTTGGTTTCTGAGATTTATAGATATAGACATATATATATATATATTGGCAATGCAAGGGACATTCTTTTTTAGTTTTTATCTTTCGAAGTTTGATATTTGGTGGACACTATTTTGACATGTGGTAAGAAAGAAGTCATCAGGTTTTAGTACACAAGGTGTCAAGAAAATCGGCATCGTTTAACGACGTGTCTCTCACAGTGTGGAAAAGAATTCTTGAGGTTACAAATTTCCTTTGAGGTTCTGAATTCCAATGACTTAGCACATTTAAGAAACAAGCACGTAGAACGATCATTCAAGAAAAGTTAAATAAAAACAAAATTATCAGGTAAAACGTGGAACTCTTCCCCCCCCCCCCCCCCTCCCTAAAGTTTTGGTAATTTGTTTGCTTTTAATGGAATTTTAAGGGGGTGTTTGGGATCTGAGTTCAAACTCAAAATTTTCATATTAATTTTTATCTTTTTTTGAAAAAAAATTTTGTCTTTTCTGAAAAGTCAACAAAAATTACTATTGAAATTTAAAATTTTTAACTCAAACTCGTTCATCAAACAGACTATAAGTCAATTTGTTACGATACGTTCCAAGTTTTGAATTCAGAACTCTCATATGTGGTCGGTTGATATATATTAACTTTAAAATATTTTAAATCCTAATGTTTACTTCGTTAAAGTTTAAAAAAGAAAAATCCCATTACTTCACAGGGCTTACGAATAGAAAATGGTGAAACGTCACCTACGTGTGAAATTTTATGAAGAGAGGTGGCCATGTACAACGTCGTTCTCTGTCTAGTCTGTTATCTGGGCCCTCTGCTTAAGCCCACCGTGTCTATATATATATA
Source organism: Ficus microcarpa (assembly GCA_025413485.1). Classification (NCBI taxonomy): domain Eukaryota; kingdom Viridiplantae; phylum Streptophyta; class Magnoliopsida; order Rosales; family Moraceae; genus Ficus; species Ficus microcarpa. The sequence continues at coordinate 25,843,328 of CM046375.1, forward strand.
TAGACACACACACACACAGAGGCCACTGCCAAGATATATGTATATATATATATATATATATGAGCAATAATTCAATCTCATTCTTGTGGGTTGTTTTTGTTTCATTGCGAATGTAGGCAAGCATATCCCTCTACAAAAATCAATTCGGGTACATCATATTGTCGTTTCTAACACATGGATGAAGAAATATGAGATGTACATATAAGCACCTCTCTCTCTCTCTCTCTCTCTCTCTCGTTGAAAATCAAATATATGTATCTTCTGCAGATACGTAAGTACTAGTCTTATTAATTGATTATTTGATATCTTTTATACTATTATATACATGCACGCTAATCGAAAACAATAATTTGGTGTTTTGTTTATTATAACGAATTATTTGATATATCGATCTAAGTATTTCGAGAAACTTAATTGCTAGGACATTTGTTTTAATTAAATAAATTTTCTGTCTTATAGTAGTGTTTTTAAGATATTCTTCTCAAAGACAACATGTTTTACAGTTCAATTCATGAACTTTTATTCTCATACGACAGACGTGCTCCATGTAAAAAGTGTAAGAAGAGTAGTCCTTTTCTATATCATGCTTTTAAAAGAGTGAAATGGAAATATAACGATTTCTTAAAAATATTTTAGGAATAGCATAATTACATAATAATTATTTAAATGATTTTCACATTTTATGCGACAAAATTAGATAATAGTAAATAATTATCTGTTTTTGCTATTTGAAAATGTTTTAAACTTTTATATGCCAACATTATTACTAAAATTATCGTTATTGAGAAAATTGTGAAAATAACTACATAAAAAAACATGTTTATATTTTTTTTGTCCTTTCACTAATGCTTATTTGGAATTTTAATAATCCATACCCATCTAGTCAGACATTAAAAAACTGGAATTTTTTTGAATTAAGATAATAATTCAAAGATGTGCTTTTCTTAAACGGTAATCTCTCATATCACCCTATGTTATATGTCAAACTAATCCAATTTTCAATAAACGAAACCGACAAATTTCAACCCACTGTGCTCGGCTAAACACAGCTCATTGGAGACTGCAATTGAGTACCTTTGTGGCCCAATTGAGAGCCCATAGATTAAATCTCAGCCCACCTGGCAGGAAAGAGTTGTTAGCATCCAATGATATTATGATAGTGTGCATCTGTACTTTTTCTCCGAAAATAGATATATCTTGTTGATGTCAAAAATCGACCTCGACACCACGCATGGCTGAGCACGGTGATCAGACTGGTGCTCCACCTAGTAAGCATACAAAGAAAGAGAGAAGAGCTTTAGAGTAAGAAGGATATCGGTGGAGTGTCTGTCGAATATGCTCCGATACTCAAATAAGCACAGTGAGCCAAGAATCTTAGAATGTGGGAGGAGTTTTTGATAGGAAAGAATGTTCATACCTGACAAACTATGTGAGCTTAGTATTTATAAAGTATTTATAGGGACAGCCCAGGTTGGACCTTAATAGAGTTAAGTTTCCCTGAAGAAGTAGTTAACCCGGAAATGGGCAATTGGCAATGCTCCTGCCGCGTGCCCTGAGTGTGAATAGTGTCTCGGGCCGATACAGAAAATGCGGGATGCTGTTGCAAGGAACACAGGCTGGATGCCACATGTCCACTGTATGGATTCCCTAATGTCGGACCGTTAACCTCCAAACGAGTGTTCCCAAGTTAGTTAAAACAAGCTCCTTGTGCTCTTCAAACGTGTCAGGGGAGAGTGAGAGTCTCACAGGAAGATCACATGTGGTCACAAACTTAGAGGGGAAGGTCTCAAGATTATTGACCCACTCAGCTACCGGGCAACACCTTGCCCCGTACGACCACTAGCTTGCCTGGCGGATTATTCTAATGGGTGAGCTTGGTAACCGAGCATAAATCATATATATAGCCAAGCCGGCAGCCTAATGTGACCTATAGTCAATCGGACAGCCGAGCAACCGGGTGTTACCCTGCAACATGTATATTGACACACGCACTCTATAAAGAAACTTGGTCTATACAAAGAAAATTTCTCCATATCTTTTTACTGAAAAAGCAGGGAACAATCATCTATTGAAGATAAATAACTTGATGTAGGGAATATCAAGTTACTAGGAATTAAAGTGTCAAAGTGATGTCGTTTCAATGCCCATTAGTTAAAGTTCTTGTCGTTTGGTTTGTTTGTTAACTTAGATTATGTCATTTTATTTCCCTAAGCAAGTTTGTGTCGTTTGGCCTTATAATTGCAGAATATTTAGACTTTAGGTTTCATTTGTGAGAGGTAAACTTGAAAATTATCATTTTGCTTTGGTTGAGCTTTGCTCTTGAATGATAAATTTCTCTCTGAGATTTGGTTCATAAAAACCAATATCTGTTTATCTTCAAATTCTTGAGACTCTGATAAGTTGGTTTTACACCAAATTATTGAAGGTCTCTGACTTAGTAACCTGCTAGTTTTAGATATTTTTATGTGTTTTTGTTTCTTGTTTTGCTATTTTGTAAAAAAGATGGAAATTGAAGTTTTTGAGCCGGGAAAGTGAAGAATAAGGAATGCTCGCCCAATCGGCCAGTTTCCTGGATCTGAAAATCCTTGTATTCCAAGTTGCTCATTTTTTGTCAAAGCCTATAAAAAGCCCCGTTCATAACTGAAAAGGGAACCTTTTGGCAGTGTTTTGAAAAGCAAACTTAGAGAGATAATTGCGGGTACGGAGAAGAAGACGACGAATTACAGAAACGGAGAAACTTTACCCAACTTTGCATTCTAGTTTTTTTTTTTTTTTTTTTTTCAATGTTTAAGAACATGTTTTGTGTTTCTTTAATTTCGTTATGAACTAATTTTATTTTTCTAGAGGAGAGATATAGCTGATATTTTATGCTATGTTTTGATTGTCAATTTATTTTAAGAGGTTCTTTTCATTTAGTTGACTTGTGTTATTTTATTCTTAATACATCTAATTTATTGGCCATGAGTTAGATGGTTTTACATTTATAATTCGACACCAGGACAAGGAATTTTAGATATTGTTAAGAGGAAATATAACATAGGATTTTATAGAGTTTGGAATAATTCCTTTGAAGTCATTTAAAAAGAATCATAGATCGTAATAGGTTTTTAATTCTTGGTTTTATAGGGAAATCAAAATCGGGTTTTAAGAATATTTTTAACTTAGCACTTGGGAGATGGAGTTGAACACTGTAGGATTCTTTGGCTTATAAATTGAGAAAAATTGATTTGTAATAAATTGGCACTAAAAGACATAATTAATAGCTGGGTAAAATCCAATCTCTAGACTTTTCTCATATTGATCTCTTCTGGAATAACTTTCCAAATTGTCTTGTTAGTATTGTTTTTAGTTTTTATATTTTATTATTGTTATTATGATTGAATTGTCTAAATAAAGTTAGAATTATTTTAATTATGGTACTTAATAAAAAGTCGTTCCACTCACAATTTTATCATTAAAACTTAACACCGTAAATTTACGGTTTTATCGCGATCAATTTCCGACGTCATAACTCAATTATAAAGATCTTGTTCTTAAATTAGATGGAAACACCTATGCTGTTGCAACCAGTTACCATTTCATGTAACAATTTATTTTCCCAATTCTTATTTAAGACTTCCCCTTGTCATTATTTCGAACAGTTAAAAAAGAAAATAAAATATTTTTACCCAATATTTTTGAATAAACAAACGTTTCTGGAAGTAGTGCCAGCTGGAGGCTACTACTTCTTCTTCTTCTTTTTTTTTTTTTTGGCTTTTTGCCTTGAGGAGACTAGCCACTACTTGTTCAGTTCCTATACGACAGAAAGGACAAATAATTTGCCACCAAAATATTCTTAAATGACATGAAACACGTTGAAACACACACACACACACACACACACACACACGTATGAAAGCTGTGTATTATGTGGCAAATTGTAATTCTGTTCATTTCTTTATCTGATTAATTTAATCAACATTTTTCCATTTATTTCGTTTCTGGCTTACAAATAATTTTAGGAAAAAAAATAAAATAAAATTGGACTTTTCGACAGTACAAACGTGGAATCACGGGTCACTTTATTTCTTCTTTTAAGAACTAGTTAAAGTACATGCGATGTACACCTCGCATTCAATAATAGTTGAAATTTTTATAATGTAAATTATGAGAAACAGTATAATAAATATAAGTAATGAAAGAATATATTTTTTAAGATTAATAATTTAAGTCAAGTATCTACATTTTATCATATAACCATTTTGATATTTTATTTACTACATAAACATTCCAAACATAATAAGTTCATAGTCTTTTGTAAAATTTGTAATTTTCATTTGTTATCCAAAATAAATTTTTTTTAGGACTTGTTTGGTAAAAAGTTTATCTTAAACTAAATTGTACTTTTTTCATCATGATTTTTATTTTTTTCTGAAAAAAGTTTTTTATCTTTTCTGAAAAAGTTTTTTATCTTTTCTGAAAAATTACTATTGAAACTTAAAAATCTTAAACTAAACTCATTCACCAAACACTCTCTTAATCAAGTGTGTAGAAAATGATTAACAAAACAATAGCGATGGTCGTATCATTTGATAGTTAGATTGTATAAGTAGAAATTTTTGAAATTAAATCTGTTTATGTCAAATAGAAGGAGAGAAAATATATAAGATAGAAATGATCCGATAACTTTTCATAGCAAAGGAAATGAAATAATAACTCAAAAATAAGTCAAACTAACAACAGTAAATGCAATAGTCTTCTTTTTGGAGGAAAAGAAGAGGAAGAAAAAGAAGAGAAAACCCTTACAACTCATTTTAATTGATTGGGAAATCCCAAAAAGACAAAGTAATTTAATCTTGAAAAGGAACAATAATAGACATATCTACTCTTTTATATGGGTAGAATATCCTCAGGTTTTGTGATTATTTTATCAATTTGGATTTTCTTTTGTTTGGTGCTAAAAAATTGTTATTCTATCCATTCACTTGGGAGTTGTTGGCATGACAAATTGACAATCACTTAATCCCTGGGGTGGGTCAGTGTGTACCTTCTCTCATTGGAGCTCAGGATTACGTACCAGCCATTTGGGGCGGCTAACTGAACGTTATATATATATATATATATATGCATAATGTATATATTAGAAATTTCTTAAATTTAAATAAAGACAATTGTGTTATGTATATTTAAATAAATAATAATGACATTATATCATGATTCAATAATTACATTAAAGATCCGTTCGGTGAATGAGTTTAAGTTGAAAATTTTAAATTTGAGTTGAAAATTTTTCAGAAAATACAAAAAAATTTTTAAAAAAATACAAAAATTTTTTCAGAAAAAGATAAAAATTGAGATGAAAAAGTACAATTTGAGTTTAAACACCAAACAAAACCTAAGACTTTTCTCAAAAAAGTAAAAAATAAAAAATTACATTAAGATATTCGTTTTATCTATTATAGCCCGTTTGATAAATGAGTTTGAATTGAAATTTTTAAATTTGAGTAGTAACTTATGTTGACTTTTTAGAAAAGATAAAAAAATTTTTCAAAAAAAACAAAATTTTTTTTTCAAAAAAATAATAAAAATTTGAATTTAAATATTAAGTTTAAACCAATCATATAAAGAAAGGAGGAAAAAAAATTACCGTGTATTTATTTTTCATTCATGTGAAATCTATTTTTAATAGTCCTTCGTCTTTTTTCTTTGTTTTTTTGGCTTTTTTTTTTTTAAATATTGTTTTGTATTTTCATATGAAGGGTACTTTTGTGGTAGCTTCATTCACAACTTAACAAGTGGTCCTGATATTTGTTCTTTATTCCGTACTCTCCATCTAGTAACATAAAGGCAAGGGATTATGACAATGAAATGGCAGCTAATATGATCACCCAGTAATAATTGTTCGGCCATCCTAAATATCTATCATGCTGATATCATTTGACATCATGTTTTGCAAAGCTAAAAACAGCTATGCACTACCACACATACAGAACATATTTGATTTAAAACTAATTTTAAATTAAATTATATTTTTTTATCATAATTTTTATTTTTTTTAAAAAAATTATTATTAAAACTTAAAAATCTTAAATTAAACACATTCATCAAACACCCCTCAAAATATATACGGCGCTGTTTATATAATTGCAGAGAGTTGTAAATAATACTGGATTTTTCTTAATTAATCACTTTCTGGTACGTCATACTAGCGACTAGAAAGATAATTATTGCTGTCATTTTCAGCAATCAAAATTTTCCCTTCCTTCTTCTGCCGACACTTTGTAGAGCACAAAAAGACAATTTTCCAAGGCTGATCCACATTCTAATCAAAGGAGCAAAAACAAATTGCATTTCTAAAGTATTCCGAGTTGGGTGGCCCTAGATGTGGACAGCCACGTGGACAGTTTGTCATGCGGCGTGAATGGCCCATAATTGCGATTGACCGAACTAAGTTAGCTTAAGATCTAATTCTTGCTTTAAGCCCTCAACAATAAAAAATAATAACTAATGGAGTATGTGAGAAAATGCGCTTTTTTTTTTTTTAAAAGCATTTTGTTAGTCTTAAATTTTGTTATATTTAAAAAAAAATGTTTTTTAATGAATTAATTAAATTGTTTAAAAACTACTATATAACTTCATTTAACAAACTATTAATGGCTTTATAATATTAAGAGTTGTCTTCACAAATAGTTCCTAAATTAGATTCTCAGTCTCAAGTTAGTCTTTGAATTTTAATTTTTAGGATCCGTTTAGTAAATGAATTTGAGTTGGAAATTTTAAGTTTCAATAATAATTTTTGTTGACTTTTCAGAAAAGACAAAAAACTTTTTTAGAAAAGACAAAAAAATTTTTCAGAAAAAGACAAAAATTGAGATGAAAATTTTGAGTTTGAACTCAAATCCTAAACACTCCCTTTAGACGTTACAATATCTCGAACTTTTCTAATGGTAACGAAAATGGTCCTACATTGGTATTCCGTAAAAAAATTGACTGGAAATTGAAAAACGTTTAAATCACAAATAAGCTTTAACTAAAGCTAAAATCCTAATTAAAATCTTGATTGGGATATAATGTCCTTATGTTTTACTATAACTTTACTTATTAAAAAAAAAACCCATGTGATTAGAATATGTTCAATTTTCGTTTATCATTTTTTACATAATATTAACAGATCAAGGATAATTAGTGTAAAAATAAAAAATTCAGAAAAACGTGATACATAAAATTAAAAATCACGAGTCAACATTTATGATGGTGTAAAATTCAGAGATAATTTATAGCGCTTGCAAGGTAAGGTGGGGCCTAGCACATGCAAAGTGAAGAAGATCAACCGCAACAAAATTAAAGCTACGAATCGCAATCTTCTCTCCTTCTCCCAATGTCACGACAATGTTAATGATAGCATGTATTTCAACACCAAACGTTAACGTGCTATCTTCTGATTGGCTCCTTCTTTGAACCATATATTGTGCTTGCGTCGTCTCTTTAGACCAATTTGCACTTAGTTTATTTCATCTCTTAATCCCTCTGTCGGCTTTTTGTCTCTGCCGGTTTCATTTATATTTGCTTGATTTTTCATCACCATTTTACTGCTTCAGGTTCAGATCTGAGAGCTGAAAGGCCGAAGCTATGGGGGAAAAGGTACGTACTTCACATTTGGTCCTTTTGATTTCTTCTCTCTTTATCTATGTAGTTTCTTTTTTTCGTTTTTGGTGGTGGATATAGTTTTCTGGCTATTGTAACTAAATTGCCTATTTTCTTTTGTTTTTCTGTTTGGCTCTTTGTTCTTGGTTTCCCTGTCAGAACCAGATCTCGTTCTTCTGACTCCTTTTGTCTGCCAAATCACTGAATTCTTTTTCTCTTTTCCCTTTTCCATTTATCATGCATATAAAACTAAATTTAATTTGTCCGTTTTTTTTAACTTTCTATTGTGATGATAATGAATTTCAGCAAGTGGCCATAATGGTGCTGAAGGTGGACCTTCAGTGCCATCGCTGCTACAAGAAGATCAAAAAAGTTCTCTGTAAATATCCTCGTAAGTTTCTGATTTCTTATACCAAAACTCATGAAATATATTTATATTTGTCAGTACTATATATATGATATAACTAAGATATGAAAATGATGTTTTTTTTTTCCTTTTTGGGAACAAGATCAGAAATACAAGACCAGGTGTACGATGAGAAAAAAAATACAGTGACAATCAAAGTGGTGTGTTGCAGTCCAGAGAAGATCAAGGAGAAGATAATCTGCAAAGCTGGGGACACTCTTAAGAGCATTGAAATCGAGAAGCCTAAAAAACCCGAGAAACCAAAAGAACCCGAGAAGCCTAAAAAACCCGAGAAACCAAAAGAACCCGAGGAGAAGAAGAAAGAGCCCGAGAAACCAAAAGTTACAGTGCAGGTTAACGAACCAGCGAAGCTTAAAGAACCAGAGAAGCCCAAACCAGCCCCGACACCGCCGGCACCGGTGCCGGGCCCGTGCGTGGAGGGATACCCGCCTTACCGTGTGTGTTGTAGGGACTGCTTTGAAGGTCGTCCTGGTGGGCCATGCTTTTACGGTTGTGTCCCCCCGGGCCCACCCCCATGTTATCAATACGATAGGTGTTATGGAAGGCCGGTGTACGACAGCTACGGTGGTAGTAGGGCCTACTACACCGAGGACAATACCGGTGCCTGCTCGATCATGTAAACATGTTACGCCACCAAGATCGCTAGCGGAAACGACGTCGTTGACAAAATACAAGATTAAACAAGCTATGGGGATCATGAAATATTTGCACATGTAATGGGTCAAATTTTTCTTTTTTCCCAATTGGTGGTTTGTTGTTTTTATTAATTTTGTGGTTTTACCAGTAGGGAAATAAAAAAAAAATTTACAAGATTGAGAATAATAAAAATTTAGTAATTTTGGTTTTGTTTTTGATGATGATGATCATGATGTTGTTGGGTGGAGATCGCAATCGGTAGTTCACTCTCTAAGGCTACATGAGCTGTTTTGTTTTCACACATAAAGAATAATAATTGAAGCTTCCATCAAATCATTTTCTTTTGACGGAGCACCAATTTTTTATTCCTTTTTCTACCTTTTTTTTTTTTTTTTAATTTTTAAATCTTATGTATGTTGTCTGTTTGTCTAAACCTCGTTGTCTATGGTTAGGGTTAGCCTGTAAGGCAGATCGTCTAATTATTTTTTTTATTTTTTATTTTATAGTTTTGTCTTTTTGGATTAGTTTGGTGAGAAGTTTAGTTTAAACTAAGTTGTATTTTTTTTATCATGGTTTTTGTTTTTTTCTGAAAAATTTTTTTGTCTTTTCTAAAAAATTATTATTGAAACTTAAAGATCTTAAACTAAATTCATTCACTAAATACCTCCTTATTTTTATGATTAGGTTATAATTTATATGATTGTACACAAGATTTTGCATTCTGATGTTCACATGATGGAGAGCTGCTTACCAAACAATCGTCCATGCTTTATTAAAATATGGGGATGATGACTACTCCAGTTGCTGTCATATGGCCCACCAAAAATTAGCCATTTCACTTTTTTTGTACTTTAAATCTGTCCCACTTCTGGTTAGTTGGTTGTTGTAAGAAGTGATTTATAAGTAGGATCATTTTTGCAGTAGTCTCCAAATTATATGCCTAATATAAATTTTGATTTCAAAAAACACACTATCCTAAATTTTTGTAGTGTTATGTAAATCTTACATTCGTTAATAATCTGTTTAAAATTTGGATAGAGAAATGTTACATGAATGTGATTTTGAAATAATTTTTTCGTTTAAGAGATCATTTAAAATGTAAATTCATTCATTTATTTTTAAAGCATTTTGGAAATGACCCTCATTTTCGGTAGCGGAACCCTTAATGCCAATCGCAGTACTTGATGGCGGTGATAAAACAGTAAAGGGCTATGGGGAATAAGATGTTTCAGAAATGTTTTTTGGCTAACGATTTTAAAATAAAGAATTATTTCAAAGTCACCTTGATATAGTTTTCCCCCCCCCCAATTTTTGACTGATCATTGTCGGAAGAGTCATTTGTATGACAATATAAAAGTTTTAGAGTATTATGATATTTAAAGTCAAGAATCAACGTTCGACATGGGATTCAAAGTATAGTTCAAGAACGATTTTGTGAAAATAGCATTTATAAATAATGTTCTCATTTAGCCAATACATATTGACGGACAAAACACTCTTTCCTGGGGGTACAGGCAGGAGAGTGGAGGGAACTTCTAAACAAAATTTACATTAAAAAAACCATATGATAGACTTTGTATAGAACGAAGAGCCACAAACATGTAAACAGCAAACAACATAGGTTAAGAAAATATAAAATATAGAGCTAACAAAAATAGAAAACGAAAACAGAAAAGTCGTTACCCCAAGGTTAGTCTCAAGGTCTTTAGTTTTGGTGCCTACGGTAACAAAAAAGTTGTTATCTAAAACAAAGAAAAAGAGTAATCAACTCAATTCAACTTAATTGGGCCAACTTTAGGTTTATTTAATCTTTCTCACTAAATTAGAGAGCAAAAAAGGTTAATTGAACCTTAAAAAGATAATAAGGGAAAACATTATTGAAACAAAACAAAAAAAAAAAGAAGAGAGAAGAAAATAGAATACATGCAAGCTCAAATTGTGGGTGGCCAGCGTGCAAATTGTTCCTTTAAGCTATATATGTTTCGATTAATGTTACACATTAACTATATAGGGTTGTCCCTATCACTACTGAACCTCCAGAACAATTATATTTCTTTGTCCATTCTTACAAGTTAAATCAATGGCTGTGAATAGTTATAGCCTTGAAGAATTTATGGACAAAACTTTGCAACTAGTTTCAGACCTCCGCGCTCTAGTTCAATTTACTCATATAGTCAATTACCTAATATTTATTTTATCAAATTATGCTCAATCCATTTTTAATCCATCACTTTTTATCCTTTTTTTTAATAGATGAACCAACAATAAAACGTTTAATAAGCTCGAATGTCAATAAATCATATTATAAATTTTAAGTGGAAAAATGAGATAATATATACTCGTTAAGAGCTAAAAAAACAGCCGTATTTAATTATTTTTGGGTAAGTAATACTAAATTAAAAAGGGGTAAGCGATTGCTTCGTAAAAAAGGAATGGACGTAATTGGGTTCGTTTCTCCAAAGTAATAATGTTTGGTGGGGCTCCTCTTTTCTACCTACCTTTTTGATGTACAAAGTACAAGCATTATCTAACCCTCTGTAGCATTTTGGCTGATATATTTGTACGAGGATACAAAAAGCCACCCCTTTACACTGCAAGGAATATTTCAGTACTAAAGCTAAAACGCTGGCTATAACTAGATTTTTTTTTTTTTTTTTTTTTTTGGAGTCTCTTTATCTATAATACAGAAAGCTCAAAGTGCACTTAAGTTTTCGACCTTCTGTATTTTTTTTTTGGTAGTCTGTCCCCCTCCCCCCCCCCCCCCCCCTCTTTGTTAATTTTTTAAAATAGATTTTTAGGTCCTTTTTTTTTTTTGGGTATGTTTCTTATTTTAGTTTCCCTCTGTTTAAGTAAAATTTTTAGACTCGTACTTTAATAAGCAGGAATGCATTAACAAAGAAGACAAACAAGAATGCCCCGCAACAACAGAGCAAACAAGAAAGGTTGTTTAAAAAAATAAGAATAAAAAAAAGAATAAGAAGAAGAAGAGGAAGAAATGTTAAAAGCCCAAATAGGAGCAAAGATGACAAACAAAATACTACGGACTGCAACACATGAACCTAAGCGGAACAACACATTAACAAAAAGCCCATTTTGAAACATCATCCAAGCTGGCATCCAATTCAAAAAAATCAAGTTACATATTAAATATTTTGTCAATTCAATCTACGTCAAATTTCCTTATTTCAATAATTAAACATGTAAACATAAAAAATAGGTTAAAAATTAAGACGAATGATGGGCTTGTTTTGGTTGAGGAATCTCCGCTACTTCTAAAATTAGCTGGTCATTGTTAGAATTTTTGACCTGAGCTTTCGATTAACAGTGGAGATGAATCACTTAAGAAAATCACTAGTTAATTAGTGATCACACTATAATCAATTAGTGATTGACTGGTAAAGTTCATATTGAATTAGTCAATCGATGATTTTTATTTTTAAAAAACAGTTATTTTCTTAATTTAGCAAAACTCGATATATTAATTTAAAAAAAAAAAAAAAGCATTTACCCACATATCTCAAAGAAAAAGGGTGGCACTTTGAAACATGAAAACGGTTTTAGGTTATATTACCCTTTTGTTTTCAATCCTTTCTTATCTTCGTCTAATTTATAAGTCGTTATTTTTTTTTCCTCTTGCAAAAGAGTTAATTAACAAGGAAGAAAATTGAATGCATTTATCATATAATTGGACTCCCGTCAAGAAACTTCATCCATTTAATTTTCTCTTAGTTTAGAGCTCCCACGTTTCTTTAAAAAAAAAAAAAAAATCCTTAAAGGAAACAATTGAAAAAAAAAAAATTTTAACTAACTAATTAAGCCACGAAATTAAAATTAATATATATGTATATATAAAGAAATTACTTCGAAATCGAAGTGATACTTCCATGAACTAAATCTGCTTGCATTTAACATTAATGGAGGTGTTGATTTCAAAAGGCCCACACAATTGGTAAATCACAGAAAGCGTGGAGAAAATTATCTTGTTGAAGTGGTGGGCATGGACTCTCAATCACACTACATATATGTAACAATCGTTGTCTTTATCATTCGCTCGTGTTTTTATCTTTTGAGAAAAATCGGCTATCCAATTACAATTAGGCCACAGCACTTGCATGCGAAGAATATTAGGATTGGAGACTCTGCGGTAGAAAAATTACGCCTCGTTTATATATATATATATATATAAATAATAGTCCCATAACTAATGTGTGTTTGGTTTGTTAGTCCCTTTTTAATTTGTTTCATAGCATCCTTGTGCTAACGTGTCTCTACATAGTCCTTTTTTCGATTGCCACATATTAAAGCGGTCTATTTTTTTTTAATGATATATTAAAGTACGTATCATTTACTAATAAAAAGACAAATATTATGACAGGAGGTTCACAAATAATAAGGTTTGTTTTATTTGACTCATCCATACAACAAATAATTAATTATAATAAATATATGATTAAAAAAATATAAATATTCTGAACTTAAATTGAATAAATAATTTTAAATCAAATATCAATAATATAATATTAATTAACAATCATATGTAACACAGCTTGAGCTCCCAAACATTTTTCCAATTTACTAGAGGAAACTGTGGAGATCCCAAGTCCTAAATAAAGTCAAAATTCATGTTTGGTGAGCTTATCAGGATGCTCTTCCAACGATGCTTGATAAATGTATAAAAACACACTTTTATTCATATAATTTATTAGATAATTTACAATTTAAATGAGTATTTCTATAATATTAATTCATAATATTTTATTTTGTAAATATTTATAATTTTATTTATTTTAAATTATTTATTTATTTATTTATTTTTCTTTCTTTCTTCCTCGTCTCTTTCCTTTCTTTTCCTTTTCTTTCTTCTTTCTTCCGCAGCCCAAGCCCGCTTGAAAGCTGCAAGCCCATGAATCCAGCCCATGAATCCAGCTCGTGAATCCAGCTCCAGCTCCAGCCCAGCCCGCGCGATTGCAGCCCGTGATCCCAGGCCCGTGTCTCCAGCTGTCAGCTCCACTCCAAGCCCGCGAATCAAGCCCGTTACTTCAGCTTGCAATTCCAGCCGAGATAGCAGCTCAAGCCCCCGTATCTTCCTCCAGCCCAGACGCGAATCTTCCTCCAGTCGGTTACCGCCTATCTCCAATTGGTGTTTCCAGTTTGGCAGCATGACTCTTGGGCCGAAAGTCAAGCCCGCGCGAATCTCGGGCCAAATTCCAGCTTCCCTGATTTTCAGCTCCAGCCGGCTTACCGCGAGTTTCCGGCTGATTTACCAGCCTGGGTGGTGGATTTGTTGGGCGAAAAATCCTCTCTAGTGGCTATAAAATGAGGGTTCCTCAAGAGAGCGGGGTTGTTGTATTTTTAACCAATTTTTGGTTAAGTCTAGAGCCAAAATATATTCATTTTGCTATCTTTTCTTCTCATATTTTTCTTTAGAATTTTTGTGATAATGTTGAGTTTGTTTGGCTAAATTTCTCTTGGTGAAGCTAGAGATGAACTCATGTGTTGAGTTTGTTTGATTTTATAATGTATATATATTTAAGTGAAATATTCTTCTCCATTTTCTAATTTTCTTTGAATGCTAAATATTATGTGCCAAGTTTTTATATAGATTTAGTCATGCTTTTTCTATGTAAATTTTGTCATGTAATGTTTTGTAACTTGAATTATTTTATAAATTAATCTTTTACTGCAATATTGTCAATTTGATATATTGGTGATTTTAGATAATTTATAATAATAATATTTTTGGTCCTAACGTGAGAAGTCTAATTCATTTGAATACTTTTATTGAATCAAAACTAAAATTGGAAAACAATACATATAAAGGATTCTTGATGCTTTACCACCTTTTGATTATTAAATTTTTCTCTATTTGAAATTACGTTGTCTTTAAATTTGTTTTAAAAATCACAAAAATACTTCTTCTTCTTCGTTCTTTTGATTACTTATTTCTCTAACACTTTTGTTCCATTAATCTTTTCTTGTTTGTTTTTATCACCTTCTCGTGGGATCGACCGTCCTAATTGTGCTACAATGGACCGTTTGTTTTTGTACACGTTTGGGCGTAATCAATGCTCCTATTCTCCAATCATGGAATTGATGGGGACAAGCTTTGTCCTCTGCATCGAGACGATTTTGAGGACACCGGCCATGTTTTTTGGTATTGTGTTGATGCTCAGTAGGTTTGGAGGAGTAGTGCTTTATGGCCAATTTTGAAGAAGTTCCCCGGGCACCTTTTTATGCCCTTTATTTCTTTGTGGTTGCTCATTGTGATGGTGCTAAATTGGGCGTGTTCTATACAATCATTTGGTGCCTATGGCAGAGATGCAACAAATGGATTTTCGAGAACTAGATGCTTACTACTAATGAGACCGTGGCTTGGGCTGGTAGATTCTTAGGTTATTTTTTGGTTTGCAATGGGTTGGATAAACCAGCTGAAAAGAAGACCTTAGCCTCAAAGGTTCCTTGGTATGCCCTTGGCCATGATCAGATCAAAATTAATGTAGATGCAGCTATTGATAGTTCTTTGCAGTACATTGGCATTGGAGTGGTTGCTAGAGACAAATATGGTGTTGTCATGGGTTTTTTGACTAGACGGATCTTTGGTAAGTTTTCTCCCCATATAGGAAAATGTTTGGCTGTGAGGGAAGGTGTGTATTTAGCCAAATTTTTTGGTTTGGATAATTGGGTGATGGAGCCGGATGCTTTGAACACTGTTAATGTTATTCAGAATACGGTAGTGGGGGCTCTAGAGGCAAATGTCGCTGAAGACATCGGAGATTCTCTCTTGGTTGCTAGAAGTGGCATGGTTTGCTACATCTCCCGTGATGGGAATAGAGTAACCCACTTATTGGCAAAATATGCTATTTTCCAGTTCTGTTTACTGTTTTGGGATTGATTATGTTCCAAAATGGCTTAATCTTGTTGTTAAAGATGATCTTACTATTTGATTTTCAACAAAGATAAACCCGCTTTCAAAAAAAAAGAGAGAGAATGGAATGGTAAAGTAAAATAATATATAATATTTTGAATAAAAGCTTAAATTAATGACAATGCATTAATTATTTGCAATTAGGATCGGCCAAAAGAAGTGCGATTCCTAAAGTTCCAAAATGCAGCCAAACTTTGTGTTTTTTCGACCAAAAAAAGAACAATAATAGATATATCAACTCTTTTATATAAGCAGGATATTCAAATTTTGTGATTATTTTATCCATTTTGATTTTCTCTTGTTTGGGGCTAAAAAATTGTTATTCTATCCATTCAGTTAGGAGTTGTTGCAATGACAATTGTCAGTATGCCTTCCCTCGTTGTGGCTTAGGATTAGGTGACAGCCATTTGAGGCGGCTAACTGAACGTTATATATATATATATATATAATGTATATATTAGAAATTTCTTAAATTAAAAATAAAGACAATTGTGTTATATATATTTAAATAAATAATAATGACATTGTATCATGATTCAATAATTACATTAAGCCTTTTCTCAAAAAAATAAAAATAAAAAATTGCATCAAGACATTCATTTTATCTATTACATATAAGAAAGGAAGAAAAAAAATTAGCGTGTACTTGTTTTTTCATCCATTTTGGACGAAATCTATTTTTAATAGTCCTTTGTCTTTTTTCTTTGCTTTTTTGGCTTTTTTTTTTAATATATATTTTTTATTTTCATACAAAGGATACTTTTATGGTAGCTTCATTCACACTTAACAAGTGGGCATGATTTTTTTTCTTTATTCCGTACTCTTATCTAGTAATATAAAGAAAAGTTATTATGACAATGAATGGTAGGTAATATGATCACCCGTAATAATTGTTCAGCCATCTAAATATTTATCATGCTGATATCATTTGACGTCATGTTCTGCAAAGCTAAAACAGCTCTACAGTACTACACATATAGATATATACAGCGCAGTTTATATAATTGCAGAGAGTTAGTAAATATTACCGGATTTTTCTTAATTAATCACTTTCTGGTGCGTTATAGTAGCGACTAGAAAGATAATTATTGCTGTCATTTTCAGCAATGAAACTTTTCCTTTCCCTTCTTCAGCCGACACTTGCTTTAGCCCTTAACAATAAAAAATAATAACTAATGGAGTATGTGAGAAAATGCGCTTTTTTTTTTAAAGCATTTTGTTAGTCTTAAATTTTGTTATATTTAAAAAAAATGTTTTTTTAATGAATTATCAATAATGATAAATTATTGATTAATCAAATTGTTTAAAAACCTTCATTTAACAAACTATTAATTGCTTTATAATATTAAGAGTTGTCTTCACAAACAATTCCTAAATTAGATTCTCAATTTCAAATTAGTCTTTGAATTTTAATTTTACGCATTACAATATCTCGAACTTACAAAAACGGTCTTAAATCGGTATTCCGTAGAAAACTAACTGAAAATTGAAAAATGTTTAAATCACATATGAGCTTTAACTAATGTCAAAATCCTAATTAAAATCCTGATTGAGATATAATTTCCTTATGAAAAATGTTTTATTATAACTTTACTTATTAAAAAAAAAAACTCATGTGATTAGAACGCGTTTAATTTTCATTTATCAATTATTCACATAATATTGACAGATCAAAGATAATTAGCACAATAATAAAAAATTCAGAAAAACGTGATACATAAATTTAAAAATCAAAAAATCACGAATCAACATTTATGATAGTGTATAATTCAGAGATAATTTATAAAGCTTGGAAGGTAAGGTGGGGCCTAGCCACATGCAAAGTGAAGAAGATCAACCGCAACAAAGTTAAAGCGTCGAATCGCCCTCTCCTCTCCTTCTCCAAATGTCACGACAATGTTAATGATAGCATGTATTTCAACACCAAACGTTAACGTGCTATCTTCTGATTGGCTCCTTCTTTGAACCATATATTGTGCTTGCGTCCTCTCTTTACACCAATTTGCACTTAGTTTATTTCATCTCTTAATCCCTCTGTCGGCTTTTTGTCTCTGCTGGTTTCATTTATATTTGCTTGATTTTTCATCACCATTTTACTACTTCAGGTTCAGATCTGAGAGCTGAAAGGCCAAAGCTATGGGGGAAAAGGTGCGTACTTCACATTTGGTCCTTTTGATTTCTTCTCTCTTTATCTATATAGTTTCTTTTTTTTTTTTTTTTTTGGTGGTTGACATATTTTTCTGGGTGTTGTAGTTAATTAAAGTGCCTATTTTCTTTTGTTTTTCTGTTTGGCTCTTTGTTCTTGGTTTCCCTGTCAGAACCAGATCTCGTTCTTCTGACTCCTTTTGTCTGCCAAATCACTGAATTCTTTTTCTCTTTTCCCTTTTCCATTTATCATATAAAACTAAATTTAATTTGTCCGTTTTTTTTTTTTAACTTTCTATTGTGATGATAATGAATTTCAGCAAGTGGCCATAATGTTGCTGAAGGTGGACCTTCAGTGCCATCGCTGCTACAAGAAGATCAAAAAAGTTCTCTGTAAATATCCTCGTAAGTTTCTGATTTCTTATACCAAAACTCATGAAATATATTTATATTTGTCAGTACTATATATATGATATAACTGAGGTATGAAAATGGTGTTTTTTTTTTTTTTTTCCTTTCTTTCTTTTTGGGAACAAGATCAGAAATACAAGACCAGGTGTACGATGAGAAAAAAAATACAGTGACAATCAAAGTGGTGTGTTGCAGTCCAGAGAAGATCAAGGAGAAGATAATCTGCAAAGCTGGGGACACTCTTAAGAGCATCGAAATCAAAAACCCTGAGAAACCAAAAGAACCCGAGAAACCAAAACAACCCGAGAAGCCTAAACAACCCGAGAAACCAAAAGAACCCGAGAAGCCTAAAGAGCCAACCCGAGAAGCCTAAAGCGCCAGCGCCAGCTCCAGCGCAAGCTCCAGCGCCCGCGCCAGCTCCGGCGCCAGCTCCGGCGCCAGCTCCAGCGCCAGCTCCGGCGCCAGCGCCAGCGCCAGCTCCGGCGCCAGCGAAGCCTAAAGAACCAGAGAAGCCCAAACCAGCCCCGCCACCGCCGGCGCCGGCGCCGGTGCCGGGCCCGTGCGTGGAGGGATACCCGCCTTACCGTGGGTGTTGTACGGACTGCATTGAAGGTCGTCCTGGTGGGCCATGCTTTTACGGTTGTGTCCCCCTGGGCCCACCCCCATGTTATCAATACGATGGGTATTATGGAAGGCCGGTGTACGACAGCTACGGCGGTTGTAGGGCCTACTACACCAGCCGCTGCGATTACTTCTGCGAGGAAAATACCGGTGCCTGCTCGATCATGTAAATATGTTACGCCACCAAGATCGCTATCGGAAACAACCTCGTTGACAAAATACAAAGATTAAACAAGTCTCGCGCTGTTATGTGATCGAGATTACTATTTACAAATCTAAAAGCTAGAGTGTTATTCAACGAGCTATGGGCATCATGAAATAATTGCACATGTAATGGGTCAAATTTTTTTTTTTTTTTTTTTTTTTCCAATTGGTGGTTTGTTGTTTTTATTAATTTTGTGGTTTTACCAGTAGGGAAATAAAAAAAAATTTCAAGATTGAGAATAATAAAATTTAGTAATTTTTTGGTTTTGTTTTTGATGATGATGATCATGATGTTGTTGGGTGGACATCGCAATCGGTAGTTCACTCTCTAAGGCTACATGAGCTGTTTTGTTTTCACATATAAAGAATAATAATTGACGCTTCCATCAAATCATTTCCTTTTGAGGGAGCACCAGCTTTTTATTCCTTTTTCTACCTTTTATTTTTAATTTTAATTTTAATTTTTTTCATTTTCAAATCTTATATATGTTGTCTGTTTGTCTAAACCTCGTTGTCTATGGTTAGGGTTAGCCTGTTTGGCAGATCCTTGAATTGTTTTTTTTTTTTTTTTTTTTATTTTATAGTTTTATCTTTTATTTTGATGATTAGGTTATAATATATATGATTGTACACAAGATTTTGCATTCTGATGTTGGAGAACTTCTTAGCAAGCAATCGTCCATGTTTTATTAAAACATGGGGACGATGACTACTCCAGTTGTTGTCATATGACCCACCAAAAATTAGCCATTTCACTTTCTTCGTACTTTAAATCTGTCCCACTTCTGGTTAGTTGGTTGTTGTAAGAAGTGATTTATAAGTAGGATCATTTTGCAATAGTCTCCAAATTATATACCTAATATAAACTTTGATTTCAAAAATCGCACTATCCTAAATTTTTGTAGTGTTATGTAAATCTCGCATTCGCTAATAATCTGTTTAAAATTTGGACAGAGAAATGTCACATGAATGTGATTTCAAAATAATTTTTTTCATTCGAGAGATCATTTAAAATGTAAATTCATTTATTTATTTTTAAAGCATTTTGGAAACGACCCTCGTTTTCGGTAGCAGAACCCTTCATGCCAATAGTAGTACTTGATGGCGGTGATAAACAGTAAAAGGGCTATGGGGAATAAGATGTTTCAGAAATGTTTTTTTGTTAACGATTTTAAAATAAAGAATTATTTCAAAGTCACCTTGATATGGTAATTTTTTCTTTTCCCCCAATTAATTTTGATTGATCATTGTCGGAAGAGCCATTTGTATAACAATATAAAAGTTTTAGAGTATTATGATATTTAAAATCAAGAATCAACGTTCGACATGGGATTCAAAGTATTCAAGAACCATTTTGTGAAAATAGCATTTATAAATTATGTTCTCATTTAGCCAAGACATATTAACGGACAAAAACACTTTTTTCTGGGTGTACAGGTAGGAGAGTGGCGGGAACGTCTAAACAAAATTTACATTAAAAAAACCATAGGATAGACTTAATTTGTATAGAACAAAGAGCTACAAACATGTAAACAAACAACATAGGTTAAGAAAATTTAAAACATAGAGCTAACAAAGATAGAAAACAAAAACAGAAAAGTCGTTACCCCAAGGTTAGTCTCAAGGTCTTTAGTATTGGTGCCCATGGTAACAAAAAAGTTGTTATCTAAAACAAAGAAAAAGAGTAATTAACTCAATTCAACTTAATTGGGCCAACTTTAGGTTTATTTAATCTTTCTCACTAAATTAGATAGCGGCAAAGGTTAATTGGACCTTAAAAAGATAAAAAGGGAAAACATTATTGAAACAAAAAAAAAAAAAAAGAGAGAAGAAAATAGAATTCATGCAAGCTCAAATTGTCAGTGGCCAGCGTGCACATTGTTCCTTTAAGCTATATATGTTTCGATTAATGTTACACATTAACTATATGTAGTTGTCCCTATCAGTATTGAACCTCCAGAACAATTATATTTCTTTGTCCATTCTTACAAGTTAAATCAATGGCTGTGAATAGTTGAAGCCTTGAAGAATTTATGGACAAAACTTTGCAACTAGTTTCAGACCTCTTCGATCTAGTTCAATTTACTCGTATAGTCAATTACCTAATATTCATTTTATCAAATTATCGTCCATTCATATTTTAATCCATCACTTTTCAGCCTTTTTTTTTAATAGATGGACCAACAATAAAACGTTTGATAAACTTGGATGTCAATAAATCATAATATAAATTTTAAGTGGAAAACTGAGATAATATATACTCTTTAAGAGCTAAAAAAACAGCCGTATTTAATTATTTTTGAGTAAGTAATACTAAATTAAAAAGGGGTAAGCGATTGCTTTACGAGGAAAAGGAATGGACGTAATTGGGTTCGTTTCTCAAAAGTAATAATGTTTGGTGGGCCTCCTCTTTTCTACCGACTTTTTTGTTTTCCTTTTTCATGTACAAAGCACAAGCATTATCTAACCCTGTAGCATTTTGGCTGACATATATGCATATTATTCGTCCAATAAGACAAAAAGCCACCCGTTTACACTACAAGGAATATTTCAGTACAAAAGCTAAAAGGCTGGCTATATCTAGATTTTTTTTTTTTTTTTTTTTGGAGTCTCTTTATCTATAATACAGAAAGCTCAAAATGCACTTAAGTTTTCGAACTTCTGTATTTTTTTTTGGTAATCTGTCCCCCCCCCCCCCCCCCCTTTTGTTAATTTTTTTAAATAGAGTTTTAGGTCCTTTTTTTTTTTTTGGTATGTTTCTTATTTTAGTTTCCCTCTATTTAAGTAAAATTTTTAGACTAGTACTTTAATAAGCAGGAATGCATTAACAAAGAAGACAAACAAGAAAGCCCCAAACAACAGAGCAAACAAGAAAGGTTGTTTAAAAAAAAAAAAAAAAGAAATAAGAAGAAGAAGAGGAAGAAATGTTAAAAAGCCCAAATAGGAGCAAAGATGGCAAACAAAATACTACGGACTGCAGCACATGAACCGAAGCGGAAACACATTAACAAAAAGCCCATTTTGAAACATCATCCAAGTTGGCATCCAATTCAAAAGCATACATTTTCCATGACAAAATGTTGTATTTTGTGGCCCAGGAATATCCGGATTTGGTTTTCTCTCTTGGGAAATTCAAGTACGCCAGAAACAAAAAATATAGATATATATATTAATTTAATCAGATGTTTAATTATAAGTTTGGTCGAATATTTAGGATATTGTTGTGGAAAAAGCTAAGAAGGCTCGGCAATGGACAGCATATTAGAGAGTGCACCCAACGTTGATGAAGAAGATAAATTCATCGGGGCAATCCAGTGCATAATTCTCAGTCAACTGAAAAGAATTTTAGACCAAACATAGCACATTCCCTATCAATAACAATCAATCCAAGTTACATGTAATTAGTTTAGTTAAAAAAGAAAAATCAAGTTACATATTATATATTTTGTCAATTCAATCTACGTGAAATTTCCTAATTTTAATAATTAAACATGTAAACATAAAAAAAAAAAAGGTTAAAAATTAAGATGATGAATGATGGGCTTGTTTTGGTTGACGAATCTCCTACTTATATAAAAGCTGCTCATTCTTAAAATTTTGACATTAGCTTTTGATTAATAGCAGAGATGAATCGCTTAAGAAAACCATTGGTTAATCAGTGATCACTCTATGATCAATTAGTTATTGACTGTAAAGTTCATATTGAATTAGTCAATCCATGATTTTATTTTTGAAAAACAGTTATTTTCTGAATTTAGCAAAACTCCATATATTAATATTTAAAAAATGCTTAAAAAAAGCATTTACCCACATACCTCAAAGAAAAAGGGTGGCACTTTGAAACATGAACACAGTTTTATGTTATAATACCCTTTTGTTTTCAATGCTTTCTTATCTTCATCTAATAAGTCGTTTTTTTCTTCTTGCAAAAGAGTTAATTGGCAAGGAAGAAAATTGAATACATATATCACATAATTGGACACCGTCAAGAAACTTCATCCATTTAATTTTCTTTTAGTTTAGAGCTCTCTCGTTTCTTTTAAAAAAAAAAATTAACTACTAATTAAGCACCAAATTAAAAGTAATATATAAGTGTGTGTGTGTGTATATATATATATATATAGAAATTACTTCGAAATCGAAGTGATTAAGTGAAACTTACATGAACTATATATATCTACTTGCATTTAAGATTAACGGAGGTGTTGATTTCAAAAGGCCCACACAATTGGTAAATCACAGAAAACGTGGAGAAAATTATCTTGTTTAAGTGGCGGGCATGGACTCTCAAGTACAATACATATATGTAACAATCGTTGTCTTTATCATTTGCTCGTGTTTATCTTCTGAGTTTTGCTCACCACAAAACGAGTGTGCAGAAAAATCAGCTATCCTATTACAATTAGGCCACAGCACTTGCATGCGAATAATACCAGGATTGGAGACTCTGCGGTAGAAAAATTACGCCTCATTTATATATATAAATAATGGTCCCATAAATCATTGTATATATTTAGTCCCTTTTTAATTTGTTTCATTGCATCCTTGTGCTAACGTGTCACTACATAGTCCTTTTTTCCGATTGTCATATATTCAAAGCGGTCTATTTTTTTTTTTAACAATATATTAAAGTACGTATCATTCACTAATAAAAAGATAAATAATATTAATTAACAATCACACATAACACAGCTGGAGCTCCCAAACATTTTTCGTATTTACTAGATATCCTTCATCATGGTACAGAGAATGTGCACGTAGTGGCGGTGCCGAAATTTTTTTTAGGGGATGTGAATTAAATAAAAATTTTGAAATAAAATCTACAATGATAAAACTTTTTATCATCGTTTATCTCTTTCTATATTTCCTCTAATTGAATTAAGTTTATAATAGAGTTTTAATTCAATTCAAAAGTATGGAGTTAAAAATTCGTAAATTTGTATAGTAGTACAGTTAATTTTAATTTATTTGATATACTAAATTTTAAATGTTAAATATAAAAAAATTTGGTGAAATCTAAAGTTTTTTTTACAATATTTATGTAAATTTAGTAGTTAAAAAAATATAAAGGATAAATAAGGGTAAAGTTATTAAATATTTTGTCATAAAGAAAAAATATATATAATGAATCATTAAATTTATGGGTCAAAAAGAAAATTTAAAAATTCAGGGCCGGGCGTAAGTTTCCTCTGCCCTTATGCGCAAATGTTCCCCCTTTATTTTTATTTTTTTAGGGAAATTTCGGATTGCATTATCGAGGCTAAATTAGTTAAAACCGACAAGGCAATAAACAAAAGACAATAGTCCACAAAACTAAAATCCAAAGTTTCCTCTGCCCTTATGCGCACGTGTTCTCCTTTTATTTGTTATGTATATTTTGTATAGCTTCATTCTGACAATTTAGTATGGGTATTCAGTAGAATTATATTAGGAATACTAACTCTAATTTTATTATTTAAATATTGTAGTATAAAGATGATACATAAATTATTATTTTTTAATTGATAAGTCTTTAGATAATTGACATATAATCAATTAAAATAAAAAAAAATTACATCTATGAATGAAAAATAAAAAAATCACTGTCACATAAATTGATATTAAAAAAAAATTAGAATAAGTATCCTAGCATTATTCATTAAATTAATCTGAGAGCTCAAATATGTTTTTCTATATAAACTACCCCTTCTGAAAGGATAAACCACTTCGCTACTTGGATCCATTGCTTAGGCTTTAGGTCTGAGAGCTCAAAGCCATGGTACTTTATATTTTTGCACTATTTATTATTCTCTCTCATTTGTCTCTCTTTGAATATGGTTTCTTTTTTGTTTTGTTTTCCTCCCCTTTAATTTGTTAATGTCCTTATGATTCAAGTCCACTTTCTCTTCCTCTTAATTAGAAGTAAAAAAAAAAAAGAAAAAAGTAGACGTTCTCTTAATTTTCAGAAATTAATATAGTTTTGTTCTCCTTTTGTCATACAGGATATTTTGATTTTCCATATTAATGTATTATACATATATATATATACACACACACACACACGTAAGAATAAATTTTCTTGAACTGTTATAATTTGCAGACGCATGTCACCATAATGGTACTGGAGGTGGACCTTCAATGCGATCGATGCTACAGGAAGGTCAAACGCATTCTCTGTCATTTTGATGGTCAGTCTCTCTCTCTCTCTCTCTCCAAATTAACATCAACATATATTACATATATTTGTAAATAACTATATGTATATATTTGTGTATACATATTTGTGTCCTACGTGTTCAATATTCTATATATATATATATATGTAAACTTAATTAATTTGCAAGGTTAATGATGTTTTTTGTGAACAACAGAAGTGAAAAACCAGGTGTACGATGACAAGAAAAACACAGTGACAATTACAGTGATAAGCTGCGACCCTGAAAGGCTGAAGCGAAGGTTGCTTTGCAAGGGCAAAGGGGTCATCAAGTCCATTGAGATTAAAGAGACACCCAAGCAGCCCGACGAGAAGCCTAAGCCTAAGCCTCCGGCTCCGGCTCCGGCTCCTCCTCCGCCTCCGCCTCAGCCTCAGCCACCTGTGCCGTGCGTGCCTTGTGTGCCCATATGCCCAATTCCGGTGCCTGGCCCGTGTCGCCCCCCGTGCTGCTGCAAAGACCGCTGCGAATGCCCTTGTGACGGCCGCAACGAATGCCGTTGCTGTGGGCCATGCTTTCACGATCATAATATTTTTTGTGGGCCACCCCCATCTAATCCGTGCGACGGTCACTGGGGGCGGCCGGTTTGTCATAGTTATGGAAGGGGGAAGTTCTACTTCTCCATTCAAGGGCAAGAATATTGTTCCGAACCATCAACATGCCGAATTATGTAACATATTTTATGTAGTTAGAACATATAAACCAATGCCAATATGTTTGGTCGTGTTGTGTAATAAATTGAATGTTTGAATGATGATTTAAAAAAAAAAAAAAACAATATAGGATTGAACTCAAGTCTTATTCTGACTTGTCCTAAGCTCTTTGATCAAAGAGTTCTTTGTTGTATGAATGTGATTAAGGTTGTAAATTAACGTGTACTTTCTGTACGTTGTAGTAAAATTAATGTTCGCACTTTGGTAAGATTTTTTTTCTCCTTTTGCTCTAATTTATTTTTGTTTTAAAACTGAATGATAAAGAGAAGATATTCCAGATTCCAATTCGAATAAGGTCTTTATAATTAGCAGATTTCTACTCTTCAATATTTACTTCTTAAAAAAAAAAAATACAAAGAAGTTTATCTTTAAAAGCGAAAAAAATGGTCAAGATATTTTTAAGTAATATTTTTAGAAGATGATGTCAACCTTTCGTTTTTCTTTCGAAAATGAAAAAAAGAAAATATATGCAGCTTTACCTACGAAGTACCAAGTAAGTTCTAAAAGAAAATACAAGATTATCGTTATTGGGATTTGGATGCGAATAAAGTCTTATGTATCGACTAAATCTAAATTTAAAAATGAGTTTAAAAAGACTTGAGTCACTATTTTTAATAGGTTAACTTTTTAAAACGAAACTTTAAAGTTTAATTAGTAAAATCAGAATTAAAAAAAAAATCTAATTACAACCACGTGTACATGTAAGATGATCCCTAAAAAAAAATAAAAATAAAATAAAATCGAACGAAGGTCAATTGCTCCCAAAGAACTAGCACAATGGATGGAAAAATCTGTCTAGTACTATGAACTATCGAGGTTAAAACTCCTCGTTAACATTGCCGATGCGGTGGAAATCTCGAAGGGCTTGTGATCTTTTTGATATTCGAAAAAAATGGATAATATAGATCATAATTTCTAGAACTTAAACCATATAATTCATTTTAATTAAAATAAAATTATTGAAAATGAACGAACAAAGGTCACATAATTTATTAGATATAAAATTGAAAATAAATTTAAAAGAACTCAAATTACTTTTTTTAATATATTAACTTTTTACAAAGGAGGAATATATATATTTGCCAAAGAAATTTAGTAATAGACGTATCCACGTTGTCGTTGACGCTTGGGTTGACAAGTCACAATATGTGGTTAAATGTCATTTATGACGTTGGAGTGCGACAGGAGCTGTTTAATTCACAGTTTAAAGTTATATATATGTATACGTATATATATGCATATATATATATATATATATTTTTTTCCTTTCATGGAAACAGTTTGATGTTACAATTGAAGCTTCCACCAATCATATATATATGCGTGGTGCAAACCTGCTTTTAATTTGTGGAGGCAGGTTAAAGCGTCAAAGCATGGACAAGGTTGTTTTGTATGAGAAATTATTCTGTAAACGGGGTGTATACACATCATCAACAAAAAGTAATATTTAACGACACAAAATTTACAAAATTTTTCTATAAATGTCGTAAAAAGCCTCTTCAATGACATTTTCAATGACAATGTCGTAAAAATAACAATTTTAAGACATCGACTAGAAAAACGTAGTCAAATTTTGTTTTAATGCAAAAAAAAAGATGACGTTAAAATGTTATTAATTAATTTAAAAAAATGACTATAAACGTTAATGGACTTTTTATACTTGTAATTAACTTCAGGACTTTCCACTTAACAAGGACAAAAAAAAAAAAAAAATAAAAAATAAAAACAAAAAATATTTCAATTTGTGGTAATCCAACAAACTTAATCCGCTCCAAAGAAAGAAAAAAAAAAAATTTTCACCACTTTCATCTCAACAGTGCATATAGTTCATGAAGAAAAAAACAAAGATTAACCGTTTAGCAAAAATTATGATATGATTTTTGATAGATGCAAATATACAAATTTCCTTCAAACTAACTTATCAAAAATTCCGGCATGATAGCTTCAAACTTTTAACAATGTTTTCAAAAAATTGTTTGAGCTTTTCATTGCGTTACTTTGTTTTTGTCTTAATTTAAAAGTTAATTGCATTTCTTCATTTCTTCCTGTTCTATAGTAATAAAAAGCGAATGCATCAATCATAATTTTTGATATGAAATTTCCAACGTGTATAACTTGAAACCTACTACAAATTGCAATATGCAAACCTAAGAACAAGGAAATCTACATTAGGACATAGATAATATTTACAACCAGCATAGTTTTGAGACATTCCGAGGAGTCAGAACTTCGAATCAAAAAGCACACATGACATATGCAACAATGAGATCATTCATCAAATTTCATCAATAACAGAGATAGTAATGTAATCACAAAATTTTGTATTTGCATCACAAAACTCAAAGAATATGCAAGCAATTATAGAAAGAAAGAAAAAAAAAAAAAAAACAATGATGCTGTAAAGTTCTCTAATACGATACTTTGAAAACGAGGTACTTGTAAAAGAAAAATGGCTCTTGTAATGAGAAACACATCTCATCAATTTCCAAGATCACGAAATAAGTAATTGAGGACCGTAGTTATCTTTTCTCGCCAATAGGCTTGGCATAACAAGCTTGGATTGATGAAATAAATGTTTGAACACTGCCAAAATCACAAAAAAGAAACAACCTTATGTAGAGACAAGTGTATATCATTGGCAAGTACAAAAACAGAATTAACATTCTATACCAATAAGCTTCTGACTAGAAAACATAAGAAGCAAGGGTCAAATAAGCCCCGCAACAAAATAGAGAATAAAGCATACCCATCAAGAAAGGATGAGAAACAATTCTTCTAATCACAAGACGGAAATTTCAGTTTCTGAAAATCTATTAGCCTGTTGTTCTGGGCCGGGGTATGGGCTTGGTTAAAAACAGAGTAATTTTTCATGCAAATCCATTACTGTATTTGCAAATAATTAAGAATATTAGCTAATTTCCCATCAAAGGAGAAAATTTCCAAACTAGTATCCTTTTTGTAGCCCAAAAAACATGGTGCTTCTGCCCATTAGTACCACCAATCAGAGGGTCATTTAGTCTCTGCCTTTTTAAATCATCATAACGTAAACGAGTCTCGTCAGAAACCCATTATTCATTTATCTCCTGCAATGTGTCATAAATGACTTTACATCTTTCACATGGAACAACACAAGAATACAACTATAAGATCTGTAGCTGTACAACATACTTTAAAATTCCTTTCTTGGATACTTCCTAAAGCCTTGCAAATATATATATGTGAGTGTGTGCGTGTATTCTAAGGTGATGGGAAGAATTCCAAGTGTTGTTGTGTTGTGCACGAACAACTACAAATCTATAGGGAAAATCATGAAACAGACACAAGCATCTATACTGAGCATCGTCTTAACACAAGAACACAGATTTCTACTTACAAGTGAAAAGCAATGCCGAAGAAACAGATTATAAAATATGTTTCCATTAAGAAATGGTGGTCAACCTTGAAGAGACCCAAAAAAAAAAAAAAAAGCAAATCAAGTACATTATATGCTTTTATACAGCCCAAGATTCCAACTCACAACAAAAAGCATTTTACAGGTTTAATATAAAATACTTGGTTCAAAGAGTATAACAAATGAATCAAATTTTTTAACCACTAGTTCTTTTAATGGACTTTAGTCACTAGTTGAATGCCAATAAACATGGACAATAACAGAGCACCATCAAGCAACCCCCTATAAATGTGGAAACTCTAAACATGTTTTGCCAACGCGTTGTGACGTATCCGTCACTTTTTCAACCAATTTCTACCGTCTCTTCTCATCAGAGGAATTAACACAGACATTTGGTAGCGTGAAACAGAAGGGGAATTACTAGACGATATAAATTAACCGGCTATGACTTATACTAATCAAACAAACGCATAAATCAGAGAGGAAGAGCGAAGATGAAAAATATGATCGTTACGGATACAAAAAGATCCTGAATCATTATTTAGGGTCCGTTTGATTGGTTAGTTTGAGTTGAAATATTTTAGTTGTAATAGTAAATTTTTTTGAATTTTCAGAAAAGACAAAAAACTTTTTGGGAAAAAGAAAAACTTTTTGAGAAAAAGACAAAAAAAAGTACAGTTTGAGTTGAAATGAGATGATGAGACAAACAAAACCTTAGATTATAACCATAGCCCTTCTTACTGTACTGTGCAATGAATGGCCAGCGACGGGGGGTAAGTGCGATGAGTCGGAAAAGATGGGGGCTGGTGTTGTGTTGTGTGCGACTGCCACCAGTCGGAAAAGAGAAATATTGTAAATTATTTTCCAAACTTTTCCAAAAGAAGAAAGATTAAAAAAAGGTGTTTGGTAGGAGTGGATAAATGATGAGAAGAGGTGCTTTTTTATTTAAAAAATTGGGTGAAAATGAAAAATAAAATTTGTGGACGAAAATTTAAATAACTAGGGGAAGGATTCTTAAGAAAAAGAAATAATACCAGTATAAAACATTGGCGGTGAATATAACAAAGTTAGATAGTGAATTGATATTGTATGACTATTTTTTGAGCTCCAAGTGTTTTTTATTATTAAAAAAAAAGATTTAATTTATATGTGTATAGAAGAAACATAGAAAATATAATGTTTAGCTCGGTTGAATTACCAATAGTGAATCCAAATAGGATTAGATTAGTTGATTTTAATATTTTGAATTCAAAGTTATATAGTAGTTAGGATTATCTTTATTTTTAAGGATTGTTCATTAAAAATAAAAAAAATAAAAAAAAGAGAGAAATTTACATCAATAAATGCTGTATCTCAATTTTTTTAAAACAGTACACCATCTAGCATCTAAATTCAATTTGCTTGAGAAATTTATGTTTTATCCCTCTTATCCTTGTGTCTTTCCTTTTTCTTAAATTGACGTTGCATTTGATTTTAATTGTCTCTTCTCGGTCAGGGAAAATAAACTTGAACTCGGTCTCTTCTCGGTCAGGGAAAATAAACTTGAACTCGTACGCTTTTCCTTGTGACATAACTTTTTAAAATTTTCTTTCATCATATGTCTTCTCCACAACTATAAATTATGCGGTTTTCTAGATACTATAGACCTGTATTTTTTTTAAGTTTTTCCCACTTTCAACAGTGCACATACTGAGTGCATCGTAGCAGAAGACCAAGAAGTTGTGGAAGTTTTTCTACGTCAAGTTGACAGGTGATAATACTCAACCTGTAATGGTATGTTTTTGGTCATCCGTTCTCTGTCTGCCGTTACTATTGAGATGTGACTTGTTATTTGCTTTGGCAGTGCTGCTGTTTTCCACAATGCAAGCACAAGATTTTGTGATGGTGCTCATTTTGGACTTGGTGCAGAGGCATAATCGTGTGCAACAGTTACCACGAAACTCAGTATTCTCACTGTCATTGCTCTTTTGTTTGATGAATCCTGAATTTCCGTACAGGTCGGGATAAGCACAAGTTGAATTCATGCTCATGGTCCAGTCGGAGTGGAAGGATTGTTGACAACAAGATGGTATTAGTTTCTGATTCAACGACTTTTGATTACTTGTGTATATATTAGTTAGCAATTAAGTAAGGAGCATATTAAATTTCATGTTTACTAATTGTTGAGAGTGGATTTGTGGATTTGAAACTTCTATATGCTGAGAAATAACAAAACATCGATCTGCTGAAAGTAACTAATGCCGAAATGCTGCAATTGCAGGATCCTCAAAGGAAGTGGGCAAGTCGGAGATGGTGATAAAGGGGTTGTCTACACCCACAAGGACCTCCTCCTTGAGTCCTGACCCTATTAAAATAGCTTACACCATGTTCTGTAGCATCATTGTCGTGATCTTATTTTTTAAGACTGGATTTTATTTTCTTGTCCTTCCCCTGAAATACTTTTCCCAGCCAATATTGCTGCACTAATCACACTGCCCTTAGTAAGGGTGTTGGCAGTTGGTTTATACTAACCAAGCAAATTATAACATATATATGTATTTTAAATTAGTTTAGATGGTTTGAGAATGAATTTGCACATTTGAATTTATCTCATCTACAGTCGCTCGATCTCTCTTATTCCGCCTCTATTTCTCTCTCACTTTCTCTAATTTTCTCTCTCGATTAACTAAAGTTTTCTATCAATTATTTAATCCAAATGATTTAGTTTTGAATGACTATATTTCTCTTTTGTTGCTGAAAAAATGCAGATTCAAGAGACGCAAGAAGTCTTGATCCTTCCTGCCAAATGTCCACACTCACTCAGAATATGTACATGCATGGGTGCAACTCTTGCATGTTTTGTGTTCTTTCTTTGATTTCTGCATAAGAGTTACAAGATTGAAATGTTTCTTTTACGGGTTTTGACTTCTGATATCATTCAGATTAAATGTTCCTTAGAATAGAATGTTTCTGATTGAGATGAATCTAAATAGACCGCATCTACTCTCAAATTTTCTGGAAAATGTTCTTCCTCTTGTTGCTGTGCAGTCCAGTGCCGGAGGAGGTAAATTTCATTCTTCTAGTCTGGTTCTTGCTTGTATCTTGAAGTGACAAGAAAAAGAGGGGAAGAAAGGAGTAAAAATTGATTCATGATGCAATTGTTTAGGCATATGTTCATTTGAAAAGAGAAAAATGTTATTTTATGAATATCTAGTTATCAAACTATTGATTTAGTTTCAGTAATTCACTTTATATTTTATGATCATCAGTTGTTCATGTTAATTCCTCTAAGAAAAGACATAGGAAAATAGTTGAAAAAATTTATGGTACATCATCTTGCATTGGCTATTGTTGCGAAATTTAATAATGCAAGTGTATGTAATCAAACAAGTAATAAAGTAAAAGTATTCAAGTATCATCCCACGAAGACTGATAGTCAATAATTACCGAAATTAATCTAGCTCTAATTTTATCTGAACAAATAACACGAAAAGAATGATTTTTAAATACTAAAATAAAGCAGAAAGTAAAGAGAATGCAAATCAAACAACAATGAATCAATATGACTAAAACTTAGGGTTTCTGATTTCACTACGATGAATCATACTAAATTCCGCCAATCTAATCAATCAATACTTATTTATATGCTGCCAATGAATCTCTCTAAATTAATCATTAATCTTTCTTAAAACTTAACAATTCATCTCAATAAGCAAATTCCCTACATCTCTGTGACAATTTCAACCTATTAAATTTCATTAAGCACAAGAAATTCATAATACTGCATAAGCCACACATATATATCTATATCCTATGAAAACTCATGGCATTCTAATTATGACAAAATCAATTATCTCCTCCCGGTCTCAAATCGAATCCCTAAATCATGCAAAAGGTTATCATGCTTTCGTAAGATTTAAGCACAAATTAAGACACTTAGCATATAATGGAATAAACATCAATTGAATTAAACTGAGAAAATATTAACAATAATCATTCGGCTACATCATAGCCCAGGAAAAGAAACTTAGTTCATAAGTACCAAAAACAAAAAAACATCCCAACAACTATCTTAAACATGAAGAATGAAAAGAAAAGAGAAACATGTATTAGAGGTGAATTCAATGCTAGGATTTTGATCCCGAAGCACCGTCTTCTTCTCTGCAATTTGTCATTCTTCTCCTTTCTATTCTCTAGCAAAAGACCCCCTTTCCTCCTCCTTTTTTTTTTAAATCCTAAAAGGCCTATTTATAAGCTTGAAATTGAAGGCGCAAACTGTAATTTTTCTTGAATTTTCGAGCCTTGAGAACATGTTGCACGCAGACCAAGTAGCGCAGCTCGGATTTTCTCGTGCCGCGGCTTGCATTTTTTCATGCCGTAACTTGTGCAGTAACTTCTCCAACTTCGTGTTTCTTTAGATTCACACCGCGGCTTAGGAAACTTGGCACCGCGGCTTGGGATCCAATCTTCTCAAAACTTCATTTTCACGCCAAATTCGTTTTAAATATATCCAATGCACAACAAATCACACCGACTCGATCTTGCCTGTAAAACACGAAAGAAAACACATAAAAAAACTAAAAATGCTCAAAAAACAAACAAAACGCTGATTCATAAGTACTCAATTCACGAGTATAAAACTCACTCATCAGCTATGACATTCTTATATATAGCTTTATGACATTATTATTAATTATTTGAAGAATATCTTATTTCAGACAATTATATGAGATGTCATTTCGTAGTTGGCTGGCCAGAATTTGACGATTTGTTCTTTTAAAACCTTTTTTTTAAGATTTTGAAATTTTGTGTACTTTT
Source organism: Ficus microcarpa (assembly GCA_025413485.1). Taxonomy (NCBI): domain Eukaryota; kingdom Viridiplantae; phylum Streptophyta; class Magnoliopsida; order Rosales; family Moraceae; genus Ficus; species Ficus microcarpa. The sequence goes on from CM046375.1 coordinate 25,877,412, forward strand.
GTTTAAAAACGTTTATTTATTTACTTTTTTTTTTTTTTTTTTTTACAGTTTTATAACTTTTAAATGGTTTTTTTTTTCCTCTTTTGGCTGGAAAAAAAAAAAAAAAAGCCAGAACCCCAAAAACAACACAAAAAATTCTCACAAACTCAACCTACAAAGAAAATAAAAGAAAAAGCTTCTAACTTAATACACTACTCTTCCTTACCTTTAAAAAAAAGAAAAAAAAAAAAAACCTACTCTTCCACTTGAAAATAATTTGCTCATTATTATTTGATTTTAAGTTTTCCACTTAAAAATCCATCCAACATTGAAAGGATCAGCATTGATAAGACTGGTTAGAACTTTTGATCACTGCATTTTCGTCTCCCCACTTTTACTTCTTACCAAACAAACTTCTTTGTCATTCTTCATATAATTATTTTCTACCCTATATGGTGTAATAGAGGGTAGGCAAAAAAAAAAAAAAAAAAAAAAACTCATTCCTACTGAATTAGGCGTTCACTCACGTGATACCAAAATGCAAAATTAGAAATAAAAAACATTTCTTGAAGTTCAGTTTTTATTTTTAAAAGTTGGCAAATCTAGAGCAACAATTATAGATTTACCCACGAACACCTCTCTGTTCGATTTCTATGAGCGAAAAGGGTTGCAAGGAAGAGTTCGTTCATCAATTCCTCCCTGTAATTTTCTCCTTTTCCAACCCCTAGCTTGGCTTGTGGAAGGACTACTCTTGAAAGGTCCAACCAAGCATTTTAACTCTCAGGATTCAAACTTTGCCTCTTGAACCTTTTCTGCTTTGAGTTAGGTCAAGTACTTGACTACCTATCTTGGTATTTTTGCAACAAGAATGGCTGCAATATCTAGCATAATGTTTCCTTGTTCTTAGGTTTTCTTGTATGCATTTTACAGTCGGTTTCAAGTTACACATGCATCAATCATAATTTTTGTACCCACCGTCAGTGAATCCTTACCGCGTGTTTTGTACGGACTGCTTTGAAGATCGTCTTGGTGGGCCATGCTTTTACGATTGTACGGACTGCTTTGAATCAATCATAATTTTTGTTACACATGCATCAATCATAATTTTTGTACCCACCGCCAGTGAATCCTTACCGCGCGTGTTGTATGGACTGCTTTGAAGTGGTGGGCCATGCTTTTACGATTGCCCCCCACCACCCCCCCCCCCCCCCGGGCGCATGTTTTCAATATGATGGGTATTATGAAAGGCCGATGTACAACAGCTACAGCAGTAGTAGGGCCTACTACACCAGCCGCTGCAATTACTTCTCGAGGAAAACACCAGTGCTTGCTCAATCATGTAAACATGTTACGCCACAGAGATCGCCAACAGAAATGACCACGTTGACAAAATATGAGATTAAACAAGTCTCACACTGTTATGTGATAGCAATTACTATATGTATATCTAATAACTAGAGTGTTACTTAACTAGCTACGAGGATCATGAAATATTTGCACATGTAATGGGTCAACTTTTTGGTCCAATTGGTGGTTTGTTGTTCTTATTAATTTTGTGGTTTTACCAAAAGGGAAATAAAAAAATTACAGGATTGAGAATAATTAAATGTAGTCATTTTGGTTTTGTTGTTGTTGATGATGATCATGATGTTGTTTGGTGGACATCGCAATCGGTGGTTCACTCTCTAAGGCTACATGAGCTGTTTTGTTTTCACATAAAAAGAAAAATAGATGAAGCTTCCATCAAATCATTTCCTTTTGATGGCACACCAACTTTTTATTCCCTTTTCTACTCAACTCAACTTAATTGAGCCAATTTTAGGTTTATTTAATCTTTCTCATTGAGTGAGATAGCGAAAAAGGTTTATTGAACCTTAAAAAGATAAAAAGGGAAAACATTATTGAAACAAAAAAAAGAGAGAGAGAGAGAAGAAAATAGAATTCACGCAAGCGCAAGTTGTCGGTGGCCAGTGTTCGTTTAAACTATATATATTTTGATTAATGCTACACATTAACTATATATGGTTGTTGCTCTCATGTTTCTATCAAGTACTAAAACTTCAGAACAATTATCTATCTTTGTCCATTCTTAAAAGTTAAATCAATGGCTGTGAATAATCGAAGCCTTGAAGAATTTATGGACAAAACTTGGCAACTAGTTTTAGACTGCTCCGATTTAGTTCAATTCATATATCCAATGAATCAACTAATATTCATTTTATCAAAAGTAATGTTTGGTGAGGTTCGTCTTGTCTACGTTTTCCTTTTTCATGTACAAAGTACAAGCATTATCGAACCCTCTAAAGCATTTTGGCTGACATATATGCATATTATTCGCCCAAGGATACAAAAAGCCACCCATATACACTACAAAAAATATTTCAGAACTAAAGCCAAAAGGCTGGCTATAGCTAGGTCATGTGTGCTTTTTTTTTTTTTTGGGTCTCTTTGTGTATTATATAGAAAGCTCAAAGTGCACTTAATGTGCACTTAAGTTTTCGAACTTCTGTATTTTTTTTTTTTTTTGGTCCTCTGTCCCACACCCACCACCCCCCCCCCCCCCCTTTTATTTTTTATTTTTTATGTTTCTTATTTCCCTCTATTTAAGTATATTTTCTCAAAATATATCCAATATGTACGTTTGCAGAAATTCATTAACAAAGAAGACAAACAAAAAAGCCCCACAACAACAGGAGCAAAGATGAAAAACAAAATACTATGGACTCAAACACATGAATCATCTAATTAAGCGGAAGAACACATTAATAAAAAGCCCATGTTGAAACAAAGTCCAAGTAAAAACATACATTTTCCATGACATAGTGTTGTATTTTCTGGCCCAGTAATGTCAGGATTTGGTTTTCTCTCTTAGGAAATTCAAGTACACAAGAAAAATATATATATATATTAATTTAATCGGATATTTAATTATAAGTTTGGTTGAATATTTAGGATATTGTTGTGGAAAAAGCTAAGAAGGTTCGGCAATAGACAGCATATTAAAGAGCGCATGGGCCTTATGAAGAAGATAAATTCATCAGGTCAATCCGGTACATCATTCTCAGTCAACTGAAAAGAATTTTAGACAAAACATAGCACAGTCTCTATCAATAACAATCAATCCAAGTTACATATAATTAGTTTAGTTATAAAAAACAAAATCAAGTTACATATTAAATGTTTTGTCAATTCAATCTACGTCAAATTTCCTTATTTCGATAATTAAACATGTAAACATCAAAAATAGGTTAAAAATTAACATGAATGATGGGCTTGTTTTGGTTGAGGAATCTCCGCTACTTCTAAAATTAGGTGGTCGTTGTTGGAATTTTTGACCTTAGCTTTTGATTAATAGCGGAGATGAATCGCTTAAAAAAATCACTAATTAATTAGTGATCACACTATAATCAATTAGTGATTGACTGGTAAAGTTCATATTAAATTAGTCAATCGATGATTTTTATTTTTAAAAAACAGTTATTTTCTGAATTTAGCAAAACTCCATATATTAATTTTTAAAAAATCCTTAAAAAAAATCATTTACCCACATATCATTTTTTAAAAACAGTTATTTTCTGAATTTAGCAAAACTCCATATATTAATTTTTAAAAAATCCTTAAAAAAAGCATTTACCCACATATCTCAAAGAAAAAGGTGGCACTTTGAAACACCCTTTTGTTTTCAATCCTTTCTTATCTTCATCTAATTTATAAGTCGTTATTTTTTTTTTCCTCTTGCAAAAGAGTTAATTAACAAGGAAGAAAATTGAATGCATTTATCATATAATTGGACTCCCGTCAAAGAAACTTCATCCATTTAATTTTCTCTTAGTTTAGAGCTAAAAAAAAAAAAAAAAAAAGCCTTAAAGGAAACAATTGAAAAAAAAAAAAATTTAACTAACTAATTAAGCCACGAAATTAAAATTAATATATATGTATATATAAAGAAATTACTTCGAAATCGAAGTGAAACTTCCATGAACTAAATCTGCTTGCATTTAACATTAATGGTGGTGTTGATTTCAAAAGGCCCACACAATTGATGAATCACAGAAAACGTGGAGAAAATTATCTTGTTGAAGTGGTGGACCTGGACTCTTAATAACACTACATATATGTAACAATCGTTGTCTTTATCATTTGCTCGTGTTTTTATCTTTTGAGAAAAATCAGCTACCAATTACAATTAGGCCACGGCACTTGCATGCGAATAATATTAGGATTGGAGAATCTGCGGTAGAAAAATTACGCCTCATATATATATATATATATAAATAATAGTCCCATAAATAATTGTATACATTTAGCCCCTTTTTAATTTGTTTCATAGCATCCTTGTGCTAACGTGTCTCTACATAGTCCTTTCCTTTTTTCGATTGCCATATATTAAAGCGGTCTATTTTTTTTAATGATATATTAAAGTACGTATCATTTACTAATAAAAAGACAAATATTATGACATGAGGTTCACAAATAATAAGGTTTGTTTTATTTGACTCATCGATACAACAAATAATTAATTATAATAAATATATTATTAAAAAAATATAAATATTCTGAACTTAAATTGAATAAATAATTTAAAATCAAATATAAATAATATAATATTAATTAACAATCATATGTAACACAGCTGGAGCTCCCAAACATTTTTCCTATTTACTGGATATCCTTCATCATGGTATAGAGACTGTGCACCTAGTGGCGGTACCGAAATTTTTTTTTTAGGGGATGCGAATTAAATAAAAATTTTGAATAAAATCTACAATGATAAAACCTTTTATCATCGTTTATCTCTTTCTATCTTTAAGTTTTTTTTTCCTCTAATTGAACTAAGTTTTTTGGAGTTAAAAAATTCGTAAATTTTTATAGTAGTAGAGTTAATTTTAATTCATTTGATATACTAAATTTTAAATGTTAAATATAAAAAAAATTTAGTGAAATCTAAAGTTTTTTACAATATTTATGTAAATTTAGTAGTTAAAAAAATTTAAAGGATAAGTAAGGGCCGGGCGTAATGAATCATTAAATTTAGGGTCCGTTTGCCTCATCATCTCATTTTAACTCAAACTGTACTTCTTTTTTGTCTTTTTCTCAAAAAGTTTTTGTTTTTTTCTCAAAAATTTTTTTGTCTTTTCTGAAAATTCAAAAAAATTTACTATTACAACTAAAATATTTCAACTCAAACTAACCAACCAAACGGACGCTTATAGGTCAAAAAGAAAATTTTAAAAATTTAGGGCCGGGTGTAAGTTTCCTCCGCCCTTATGCCCATGTGTTCTCCTTTTATTTTTATTTTTTTAGGGAATTTTTGGATTGCATTATCTAAGCTAAACTAGTCAAAACTGACGAGACAACAAACAAAGGACAATAGGCCATAAAACTAGAATCCAAAGCTTCCTCCACCCCCAATGCACACGTGTTCTCCTTTTATTTGTCTTGTATTTTTTGTACAGCTTCATTCTTACAATTTAGTATGGTTATTCAGTAGAATTGTATTAGGAAATTTTATTATTTGAATATTGTAGTATATAGGTGATATATAAATTATTATTTTTTAATTGATAAGTCTTTGGATAATTGACATATAATCAATTAAATTAAAAAAAAATTATATCTATCAATGAAAAAATAAAAACTCAGTCACGTTAATTGATACTAATAAAAAATTGGAATAAGTATCCTAACATTATTCATTAAATTTATCTGAGAGCTCAAATATGTTTTTCCTATATAAACTACCCCTTCTGAAAGGATAAGCCACTCGGCTTCTCAGATCCATTGCTTAGGATTTAGATCTGAGAGCTCAAAGCCATGGTACGTAATATTTTGGCACTATTTATTATCCTCTCTCATTTGTCTCTCTTTGAATATGCTTTCTTTTTTGTTTTATTTTTTTCCCCCTTTAATTTGTTCATGTCCTTATGATTCAAGTCCACTTTCTCTTCCTCTGATTAGAAGTAAAAAAAAAAAAAAAAAAGAAGTAGACGTTCTCTTAATTTTCAGAAATTAGTATGGTTATGTTCTCCTTTTGTCATATAGGATATTTTGATTTTCCATATTAATGCATCATACACACACACACACACACGTAAGAATAAATTTTCTTGAACTGTTATAATTTGCAGACGCCTGTAACCATGGTGCTGGAGGTGGACCTGAAATGCCATCGATCCTACAGGAAGGTCAAATGCATTCTCTGTAGTTTTGATGGTCAGTCTCTCTCTATCTCTCCAAATTGACATCAATATATTTCATATATTTGTAAATAACTATGTGTATATATTTTTGTATACATATTTGTGTCGTACGTGTTTAATATGCTATATATATATATATATGTAAACTTAATTAATTTGCAAGGTTAACGATGTTTTTTGTGAACAACAGAAGTAAAAAACCAGGTGTACGATGACAAGAAAAACACAGTGACAATCACAGTGATAAGCTGCGACCCCGAAAGGCTAAAGCGAAGTTTGCTTTGCAAGGGCAAAGGGGTCATCAAGTCCATTGAGATTAAACCCCCAGAGAAACCCAAGCCCAGCGAAGGCGATAAGGATAAGGATAAGGATAAGGATAAGGATAAGCCTAAGACTCCGCCTCCGCCTCCGCCTCAGCCGCCTGTGCAGTGCGCGATTTGTGTGGCCATATGCCCAATTCATGTGTGTGGCCAGTGTCGCCCCCCGTGCAGCTGCAAATGCCGCTGCAAATGCCCTTGTGACGGCCGCAACATACGCCGTTGCGGTGGGTCGGTTTGTCAAAAGTTCTACGAGCAACCTTCAACATGCCGAATTATGTAACATATTTTATGTAGTAAGAACATATAAACCAATGCCCATATGTTTGGTCGTGTTGTGTAATAAATTGAATGTGTGAATGGTGATTTAAAAAAAAAAAAAAAAAACAATATGGGATTGAACTCAAGTCTTATTCTGACTTATCCTAAGCTCTTTGATCAAAGAGTTATCTGTTGTATGAATGTGATTAAGGTTGTAAATTAATGTGTGTACTTTCTATAGGTTGTAGTAAAATGTTCGCACTTTGGTAAGATTTTTTTTCTCCTTTTGCTCTAATTTATTTTTGTTTTTAAAACTGAATGATAAAGTGGAGATATTCCAGATTCCATTTCGAACAAGGTCTTTATAATTAGCAGATTTCTACCCTTCAATATTTACTTCTAAAAAAAAAAAAAAATACAAAGAAGTTTGTCTTTAAAAGCGAAAAGAATGGTCAAGATATTTTTAAGCAATATTTTTAGAAGATAATGTCAACCTTTCGTTTTTCTTTTGAAAATAAAAAATAAAATTAAAAAGAAAAAAGAAAAAAAGAAAGTATATGCAACTTTACCTACCAAGTACTAAGTAAGGTATAAAAGAAAATACAAGATTATCATGATTGGGTTTGAGTGCGGATGAAGTCTTATGTATCGACTAAATCTGAATTTAAAAATGAATTTAAAAAGATTTGGTCACTCTTTCTAATAGGTTAACCTTTTGCAATGAAACTTTAAAGTTCAATTAGTTATATCAGAATAAAAAAAAAATCTAAATACAGCCATGTGTAAATATAATATGATCCCCAAAAAAAATAAAAATAAAAAAATAAAATCGAACAATGGTCGATGACTCCCAGAGAACTAGTACAATGGATGGAAAAATCTGCAATATTATGAACTATCGAGATTTAAACTCCTCGTTAGCATTGTCGATGTGGTAGAAATCTCGAAAGACTTGTGATCTTTCTGATATTCAAGAAAGATGGATCATAAATATCATAATTTCTAAGACTGTTAACCATATGATTCGTTTTAATTTAAAAAAATTATTGAAGATGTACTAACAAAAGTCACACATAATTAATTAGATATTCAATTGAAACTAATTTAAAAGAACTCGAATTACTTTTTTTAATATACTAACTTTTTTATAAAGGAGGAATATATATTTTCCAAAGAAATTTAGTAATAGACGTACCCACGTTGTCGTTGACGCTTCGGTTGACAAGTCACTATCGGTGGTTAAATAGCATTTATGACATTGGAGTGCGACAGGAGCTCTTTAATTCACAGTTTAAAGTTATATATATGTATACGTGTGTGTGTATATATATATATGTAATTTTTTTTTTTCCTCCTTTCATGGAAACAGTTTGAAGTTATAATTGAAGCTTCCACCAATCATATATATATATATGCGTGGTGAAAGCCTGCTTTTTATTTGGGGTTAGGCAGGTTAAAGCATCAAAGCATGGACAAGGGTTGTTTTGTATGAGAAATTATTCTATAAATGGGGTGTATACCACATTATCATACTTACCTACTATATCCATTTAATAAAAATTTAACATTTAAAGTAATTTGTTCACATCATCTTTTTTTAGTTATATTTTTCTTTTCTAGTAAGCTTTACATTAATTATTTGGTCAAATTTACCACAAAATACTCTACCTAAACAGTAAATCCCTTAAATAAATAGTAAATCCCTTACATTACTAATTAACTTCAAATAATTCCTAACCAGCAAAAACTTCAATAATTCCTATGACTTTTAATGTTAAAAATATTTTTTATATATATTTAAATTAATCTTAGAATGAGGGCCTACTGTAACCTACAAGGTTTAAACAGTGAGGAGGAAAACGTTTGTTGAATGAATAAAAACAAACTTAAACAGTGAGGAAGAAAAAGTTTATTGAATGAATTTTTTTTTATTCAATACGATAATATAATCCTACCAAATAAAATACTATATTAATTACATTTATAATTTATATTGATTAATTTTAATTTTTAAATTACAATTGAGTTTTGTTTATCAATATAAATTCAAATTGTCATGTTTCTGTGTCATTTGGAATGGTTCTTGATGTACTCAATTATATGTTCTGGGTTCACCATTTATTTTGTACAATTATGTTTTTTCCCTTGAGAAAATTATTATTATTTTATTAAATAATCTTATTTGAAGCTAAAAAATATATATATAACTGATATACATAGAGAATTTGCCACGATTTGAACCGAACAATTAATGAGCTTCATAATAAAAAGAGAAATATAACTACATAAAGATGATGTAAACAAATTATTCCAAATATTAATTTTTTATTAGACATTTGTATCACGTCAATTTGAACCTTAAAAAGATAAAAAGGGAAAACATTATTGAAACAAAAAGAGAGAGAGAGAGAAGAAAATAGAATTCACGCAAACGTAAATTGTCGGTGGCCAGTGTTCGTTTAAACTATATATATTTTGATTAATGCTACACATTAACTATAAATGGTTGTTTCTCTCATGTTTCTATCCAGTACTAAAACATCAGAACAATTATCTATCTTTGTCCATTCTTACAAGTTAAATCAATGGCTGTGAATAATCGAAGCCTTGAAGAATTTATGGACAAAACTTGGCAACTAGTTTTAGACTGCTCCGATTTAGTTCAATTCACCTATCCAATGAATCAACTAATATTCATTTTATCAAAAGTAATGTTTGGTGAGGTTCCTCTTGTCTACGTTTTCTTTTTCATGCACAAAGTACAAGCATTATCGAACCCTCTAAAGCATTTTGGCTGACATATATGCATGTTATTCGCCCAAGGATACAAAAAGCCACCCCTTTACACTACAAAAAATATTTCAGAACTAAAGCCAAAAGGCTGGCTATAGCTAGGTCATGTGTGCTTTTTTTTTTTTGGGTCTCTTTGTCTATGATATAGAAAGCTCAAAGTGCACTTAATGTGCACTTAAGTTTTCGAACTTTTGTATTTTTTTTTTTTTTTGGTCCTCTGTCCCACACCCACCCCCCCCCCCTTTTTTATTTTTATTTTTTATGTTTCTTATTTCCCTCTATTTAAGTATATTTTCTCAAAATATATCCAATATGTACGTTTGCAGGAATTCATTAACAAAGAAGACAAACAAAAAAGCCCCACAACAACAGGAGCAAAGATGAAAAACAAAATACTATGGACTTAAACACATGAATCATCTAATTAAGCGGAAGAACACATTAATAAAAAGCCCATGTTGAAACAACGTCCAAGTAAAAACATACATTTTCCATGACAAAATGTTGTATTTTCTGGCCCAGTAATGTCAGGATTTGGTTTTCTCTCTTAGGAAATTCAAGTACACAAGAAAAAAAATATATATATATTAATTTAATCGGATATTTAATTATAAGTTTGGTTGAATATTTAGGATATTGTTGTGGAAAAAGCTAAGAAGGTTCGGCAATAGACAGCATATTAAAGAGCGCATGGGCCTTATGAAGAAGATAAATTCATCAGGGCAATCCGGTACATCATTCTCAGTCAACTGAAAAGAATTTTAGACAAAACATAGCACAGTCTCTATCAATAACAATCAATCCAAGTTACATATATAATTAGTTTAGTTATAAAAAACAAAATCAAGTTACATATTAAATGTTTTGTCAATTCAATCTACGTCAAATTTCCTTATTTCGATAATTAAACATGTAAACATCAAAAATAGGTTAAAAATTAACAAAAATGATGGGCTTGTTTTGGTTGACGAATCTCCGCTACTTCTAAAATTAGGTGGTCGTTGTTGGAATTTTTGACCTTAGCTTTTGATTAATAGCGGAGATGAATCGCTTAAAAAAATCACTAATTAATTAGTGATCACACTATAATCAATTAGTGATTGACTGGTAAAGTTCATATTGAATTAGTCAATCGATGATTTTTATTTTTAAAAAACAGTTATTTTCTGAATTTAGCAAAACTCCATATATTAATTTTTAAAAAATCCTTAAAAAAAGCATTTACCCACATATCTCAAAGAAAAAGGATGGCACTTTGAAACACCCTTTTGTTTTCAATCCTTTCTTATCTTCATCTAATTTATAAGTCGTTATTTTTTTTTTCCTCTTGCAAAAGAGTTAATTAACAAGGAAGAAAATTGAATGCATTTATCATATAATTGGACTCCCGTCAAGAAACTTCATCCATTTAATTTTCTCTTAGTTTAGAGCTAAAAAAAAAAAAAAAAAAAAAGCCTTAAAGGAAACAATTGAAAAAAAAAATTTAACTAACTAATTAAGCCACGAAATTAAAATTAATATATATGTATATATAAAGAAATTACTTCGAAATCGAAGTGATACTTCCATGAACTAAATCTGCTTGCATCTAACATTAATGGAGGTGTTCATTTCAAAAGGCCCACACAATTGATGAATCACAGAAAACGTGGAGAAAATTATCTTGTTGAAGTGGTGGACCTGGACTCTTAATAACACTACATATATGTAACAATCGTTGTCTTTATCATTTGCTCGTGTTTTTATCTTTTGAGAAAAATCAGCCATCCAATTTCAATTAGGCCACAGCACTTGCATGCGAATAATATTAGGATTGGAGACTCTGCGGTAGAAAAATTACGCCTCATTTATATATAAAATTAATGGTCCCATAAATAATTGTATATGTTTAGTCCCTTTTTAATTTGTTTCATAGCATCCTTGTGCCAACGTAATGAGTTCTACTTCTCCATTCAAGAGCAAGAATATTGCTCCGAACCTTCAACATGCCGAATTATGTAACATATTTTATGTAGTTAGAACATATAAACCAATGCCCATATGTTTGGTCGTGTTGTGTAATAAATTGAATGTGTGAATGGTGATTTAAAAAAAAAAAAAAAAACAATATGGGATTGAACACACAAGTCTTATTCTGACTTATCCTAAGCTCTTTGATCAAAGAGTCATCTGTTGTATGAATGTGATTAAGGTTGCAAATTAATGTGTGTACTTTCTATAGGTTGTAGTAAAATGTTCGCACTTTGGTAAGATTTTTTTTCTCCTTTTGCTCTAATTTATTTTTGTTTTAAAACTGAACGATAAAGTGGAGATATTCCAGATTCCAATTCAATCAAGGTCTTTATAATTAGCAGATTTCTACCCTTCAATATTTACTTCTAAAAAAAAAAAATACAAAGAAGTTTGTCTTTAAAAGCGAAAAGAATGGTCAAGATATTTTTAAGCAATATTTTTAGAAGATAATGTCAACCTTTCGTTTTTCTTTTGAAAATGAAAAAAAAAAAAAAAAGAAAATATATGCAACTTTACCTACCAAGTACTAAGTTAGGTATAAAAGAAAATACAAGATTGTCGTGATTGGGTTTGGGTGCGGATGAAGTCTTATGTATCGACTAAATCTGAATTCAAAAATGAGTTTAAAAAGACTTAGATTACTCTTTCTAATAGGTTAACCTTTTGAAACGAAACTTTAAAGTTCAATTAGTTATATCAGAATAAAAAAAAAAAAAAAAAATCTAAGCCATGTGTAAATGTAATATGATCCCAAAATAAAAAATAAAAAAATAAAATCGAACAAAGGTCGATGACTCCCAAAGAACCAGTACAATGGATGGAAAAATCTGTAGTATTATGAACTATCGAGATTTAAACTCCTCGTTAGCATTGTCGATGTGGTGGAAATCTCGAAGGACTTGTGATCTTTTTGATATTCAAGAAAGATGGATGATAAATATCATAATTTCTAAGACTATTAACCATATGATTCGTTTTAATTTAAAAAAATTATTGAAGATGTACTAACAAAAGTCACACATATTTAATTAGATATTCAATTGAAACTAATTTAAAAGAACTTGAATTACTTTTTTTAATATACTAACTTTTTTATAAAGGAGGAATATATATTTTCCAAAGAAATTTAGTAATAGACGTACCCACGTTGTCGTTGACGCTTCGGTTGACAAGTCACTATCTGTGGTTAAATAGCATTTATGACATTGGAGTGCGACAGGAGGTCTTTAATTCACAGTTTAAAGTTATATATATGTATACGTGTGTGTATATATATATATATATGTAATTTTTTTTTCCTCCTTTCATGGAAACAGTTTGAAGTTATAATTGAAGCTTCCACCAATCATATATATATATATATGCGTGGTGAAAACCTGCTTTTTATTTGGGGTTAGGCAGGTTAAAGCATCAAAGCATGGACAAGCTTGTTTTGTATGAGAAATTATTCTATAAATGGAGTGTATACCACATTATCATACTTACGTACTATATCCATTTAATAAAAATTTAACATTTAGAGTAATTTGTTCACATCATCTTTTTTTAGTTATATTTTTCTTTTCTAGTAAGCATTACATTAATTATTTGGTCAAATTTACCACAAAATACTCTACCTAAAGAGTAAATCCCTTAAATAAATAGTAAATCCCTTACATTACTAATTAACTTCAAATAATTCCTAACCAGCAAAAACTTCAATAATTCCTATGACTTTTAATGTTAAAAATATTTTTTATATATATTTAAATTAATCTTAGAATGAGGGCCTACTGTAACCTACAAGGTTTAAACAGTGAGGAAGAAAAAGTTTATTGAATGAATTTTTTTTTATTCAATACGATAATATAATCCTACCAATTAAAATACTATATTAATTACATTTATAATTTATATTGATTAATTTTAATTTTTAAATTACAATTGAGTTTTGTTTATCAATATAAATTCAAATTGTCATGTTTCTGTGTCATTTGGAATGGTTCTTGATGTACTCAATTATATGTTCTGGGTTCGCCATTTATTTTGTACAATTATGTTTTTTCCCTTGAAAAAATTATTATTATTTTATTAAATAATCTTATTTGAAGCTGAAAAAAATATATAACTGATATACATAGAGAATTTGCCACGATTATAACCGAACAATTAATGAGCTTCATAATAAAAAGAGAAATATAACTATAAAAAGATGATGTAAACAAATTATTCCAAATATTAATTTTTTATTGGACATATGTATCATGTCATCATGTTAAAGTGGTACACTCAATTCAATGGATAAAATTTTGATTATTGTTTTTTTTTTTTTTTTTTGGTAATTAGCTTGTTTTGTATTATTGGTGATAATATTTGTTATTACATATAAAGATATTTTTCAGTCTGCGAATAACATATGAAACAATAATGTTAGCCACAGACACGCCTGGCTAGTACATAACTAATTTAGGCTCTCCAAACCTAACAATTACATTAATTCTTGTCTTTATATATATGTACAAAAACGAACTTGTCGTATTTGGATTGGCACTGTATGCAATTGTTTATGTGAAGGGCATTCCGTTCATAGGTGTTAAAAGTTACATCTATTAATTTTCTTTTTCTTCCACCAAATTATCTGGCAAAAAAATATATTGATGAAGAGGAATTGTTTTAAAGGAATTTCATGAATATTCATTTTCTTATGATTAAAAAAAGAAACTCAAATTTTGAACTTGAGAGGTTAAGGGTTCGTTTGGTGAATGAGTTTGAGTTAGAAATTTTAAGTTTTAATAATAATTTTTGTTGAATTTTTAGAAAAGATAAAAAAAATTTTCAGAAAAGACAAAAAACTTTTTTAAAAAAGATAAAAATTGAGATGAAAATTTTGAGTTTGAACTCATAAAACAAACGAGGCCTAACTTTGTGATGATGTGCGCATGTGAATTGGTTGACCACGACATTTTTTCTTGCCAAGATTAAAAGCAGCTTTAAAGGTTCGTCCTTAGTAAAAAAATATAATTGAAACGAAAAATAATGGTAATTAAAAGGAAAGGACATAGACGCCTATCTGTAGAGTGGTAGAGAAGTAGACTAGTAGAGTAGTTCCATTTTCTATATCCTTATCTTTCGTTGTGAGAGTGGCAATGTTATTATTTTTTCTATATGTGTGTGTGTGTGTGTGTATATATATAGGACTACACTAAAGTCCTTCAGGAATATAAAATTTCAAATACGCGTTCAATTTTCAAGGAAAGACAACTTGCTCTTAGTTGTCAACATCTCCAAGAAGATTTTTTTTTTTCTTTAATTAAAAAATTGTATAGAATTATAGCGGGTAAGTTCAACTATGAAATGATCTCATTCTTTAAATTATGGTGGTAGTCGAGGAACATGAAAGTAACAGGAGTATCAAAATTTCATACATGTGTTCAATGCTCAAGGAAAGACAATTTGTTCTTCGTTGTCAAGATCTTCAAGAAGATTTTTTTTTTCTTTTTCTTTATTTAAATTAAAAAATTGTATCGAAGCTGGTTACAGCGAGTAAGTTTAACTGTGGCATTATATTATTCTTTGAAATTATGGTGGTAGTCGAGGGACATGAAAGTAACAGGAGTATCAAAATTTCATACGTGTTCAATGCTCAAGGAAAGACAATTTGTTCTTCATTGTCAAGATCTTCAAGAAGATTTTTTTTTTCTTTATTTAAATTAAAAAATTGTATCGAAGATTGTTACAGTGGGTAAATTTAACTGTGGCATTATATTATTCTTGAAATTATGGTGGTAGTTGACGGACGTGAAAGTAATTGCAACATAGTTCATAATTTCCTTTAACTTATTGAGGCGTTGTATTCATTCGATAGGTAATGCAATAGTACTTTCTACTTATTACATCACTATTTACAGTTTTAATGATAATAATTGACAGTAGTTTAGTATATTTTGGTTGCAGAGAATTAAAGTGCAAGAGCAATGATTTAATTTATATGAATATTTTAACTAAACAAATTTACTTGATGAATGTGTTGAAATGGGAATCATGTTACAATCTCCTAAATCGGTTATGAAATTTTAAGACATTTAATTTCAATTGTAATTGTCGAATATTATTATTACATAAATCTTTTTGTATTTCTGTCAATAGATTCCATAATCTTAAGATATTTGAATGATAATTATCTTTTTTTTTCTTGGAAAGATTGTAAGACGATCGCTACACTTACGTTGCATCATAAAAGGTAAAAACATATGGCACAGGGTGAAGTAATCTACAGTTGTAAAAATTAGAAGGAATAAAAAAAATCCACCGATCATATGATGAATGTCTTTACATGTGAAAAATATATATATACATATATATCTGTTTATAATATCTTTTTTTTCACGCAACAACCATTGGATCTCTTCGTGGAGCAAACGAGTGATGTGATTGTTTAATGAGTTGATAGATTGTTAAACAGTTGAGAAGATTGTCTGAAACTTAGCAGTTAACTGATAGAGGTGTGTTTTTTTTTTTTTTTTTTTTTTTTTTTTTTGGTAGTAGTCATCCACCGAATTTGTTTTTTCCATAATGTCCACGGTACCTCCATAATGATTTGACAGTCATTGTCCACTTGTTGAGATTAACAATTGGGGGATGACATGCAAGTTAAACTATTTCATCACAGTGAATATATGCCGACACAGTAAACTGTTTGTGTCAAATAATAAGCTTTTTTTTTTTTTTTTGGGTTATTTTGTAAATGATTGAGTGATGATGATTTTCTCTTGAAACTTTCTATGACTGAAGTGATTGTCCTTTTGATCATAACCATTGCAATTAGGCCTATGATTCATTTAGCATTTTATTTGTAAGATTTTTACTTTCCTTGTATGCTAATTAGGCATTCAGACCTTAAGTGTCCTGCCAAACCACAAAATCATAATGAAAATTTTGGTTCAATTGTATACGTCCAACTCTTATATGATGCAAATAAAACATAGAGGTAACCAGCGGACAACTGCAGCCGGTTACCTAAATTACAGATGCTCGTGGATATATTTAAATAGTTGAGATGTCATCGGCCAGTTGGGAAAAACTGAAATTTTCTTTCTTCATTTTAGAGGAGATGGACCAATGTATTACATACGAGGAATTTCCTAATTTATTTTCCTTTTCGAGATCTTCTACTGTAGAACTAATATTTTAATATTTATAAATATACGACAATACTGATAAGAATTATTATTTTAATTATTGAATTGATTTGTTAACAGTTTGACATATGAGTGAAGCAAATTTTTTATTTTATATTATAAACTTTTAACGTGTATATTTATAGATTACGCCGTTAAAAAAACAATCTAAGTAATATAAAAATAATTCCTACCAATGCTATAATATTGTTGTCAAACTCCCCTTATTTCCATTTAATTTCTTGTAGTGTAAACATCTCCAATCATGTATTGTTTCAGTGTTTTTTTTTTTTTAATTATTCAAAAATAATTCGCATGGTATGTTTTGTTTTAATTGGTTCACGTCACGCTCGTCCTTTTTAAGAAAAAGCAAATCAAAAGCGACTCTCATGTGCGTAGCACGAAGGAGTAGTTATCTTCATATTAAAAGCTAAAAGCAAATGTAGCGGTAGCAGTGGGCCAGCAATGTGTTGTTTTTGCTTATATATGGTTTGAGAAGATGGTCCATCAATAGCATCCTTTACTTTGGTGAGAAGACATCCAATTGAATTATATGCCAACTATATTAAAAGACATTGCACCAAGTCTCCTCTGAAGTCTCCCCCTTTATGTATGAAAATATGCTTTGTGCATCACCAATTTTCTATTAATACAATATAAATCTTATCAGTAAACTCCATATTGCGAAATCTACCTTTTATTAGTTAGTGATCCTTAATATCACCATTTTTTTATCATTGCTCTATATGTATCCAAGTGGGTCTTCTTCTAAGGATGTGGGATTTAATCTCCATATTATGTAGAGTTGATGAATCGACAGTGATTCAAGCTTCATAGATTAATAATTTTGATGTCTTGTTATCAAATGTATCTAGCTTTTGATATATATATATATAGAGAGAGAGAGTCTCCCCTCCAACACCCCCAAATACCAAATTCGAGAAAGAGAGTATTCAGTTCTCAATCGAACCGGAAGCCGGTTGACAATCTCGTTCCCAACCAAGACAGAGTAGATTTAGTTCTTTACTTTGAATCTGCCAAAGACGACTGTACAGAAACACTGACAGCCGAGGAAAAGGCGAGGCATTAATGAGGAGTACAATCGAGGTTATGGGGCAAGTATGTGGTGGAGATGAGGGACCCAAACTGGAGAGGCTCCTGCATGTTGCTCAGGACCTTTGACACCCCATTGACGCCGCCAAGGCCTACGAACGAGCCGCTTTCAAGCTTTGCAGCTCCAAGGCCATACTCAGCTTCCCCTTGGAGGCCGGAAATAACATACACTGGACATGATCAAGGAACCGAAGAAGGAAAAGGTGACAAAGTCTGCTGAAGACGCCGTTAGTTACTTGAAGAACATGCAATGACCGTTTGGGACTCTAACGGACATGGTGTTCTTCAACATCCACCCGTTTACATCACCTTTCTCATAAATTCACATATCTAATAACTGACCCTCACATTCACTTCCACATGATGACAACTTTCTCATTGTGCTTGTTAGGCCAACTCCATGTGCCCTCTCCACCATTCACCACTTGAACAGCAGGTCAGTGCTGAATGTCATATGGTACTAGATATAAAACTTGATGTGAATATATATAAACATTTATATACTTTTCATGTAGTAAAAATTAGTCACTAATAATTGAGGAGCTATTATTAATGTTTCTCGTTCATAACTTCTTAGCTTGCATTTGGAATATGGGTTTGAGAGGTAATATTTAGATTGAAGTTGGCTTACTTTTCAAAAGTTAGTCATAAATTTTGTTGACTTTTGAGAAAAAGACAAAAACTGATATGAAAATTCTAGGTTGACACCTGAGAACTAAACAGACCATTATACTTAATATAGATAATTAGCTCATTTGGTTGGAGGAATCTTCTCCGCCAATAAAAAGCTTAAGGGTGTGTTTGTTTATAAGATTTAAACCTAAAGTTTTCATCGTTGTTTTTGTTTTTTAATAAAAAATCAACAAAAATTATAATTAGTTTTTAAAAAGTCAACAAATTTTAACCTAAAAATTTCTTTCCAAACCCGTACATCAAACGCAAACTAATTTTCACAACTTTAACCGGAGTGAATCACTCATGGAAAATTTAGGTGGGATTGTTCTTTAATTTTTTTAAGTTGGGTCCTACCTATTTTATCGTTGGTACTACTTCCCTATAGATTTTTAATTTGTCAAGGGTCTACGTCTTCTTTGGATGCTTCCTATAGCTAGCTTTCTTTAATTTTACTTTTCCAAATATGTATTAAATTATTGAAAAAAAAAAATCCGACAGTGGATCAGAACATGATTGCTGTTAGTGCTGTATCGAAATAAATATATTTTAGCTCGTGATGGAAAACGTTGTTATCTCCAAAGATTACAAAGAAAAAGGAGGCACTTTAAAACATGAATAGAGTTTGACGTTTCTAATAAGAAAGAGATTATCTTATTGGTTGGCTTCTTTTTTCTTTGTTAGTCTTTACCAAATACAGAAAAAATAAAATAAAGTTACTAAATTAAATCTATTTATATAAATACCATGACTAGAAATATTAGAAAAAACAGAAATTCCCACATCAAACCCCACACACAGTTTTACGTTATATACGTAACTAGGGTTTTTTTTTTTTTTGTTTAACCCTTTCTTTGTACGTTGATTTAGTTTTTCATTTTTATTTAACCAGTCGGGGGGTTTTTTTTTTATCTCATGCGAAATAATTAATTAATTAGCAAGGAAGAAAATTAATCCGTCAACCAACTAATTAATCCAAATTTGTTTAAGCTCTCTTGGGGTTTTCCATGCAGTCAAAAGATGAGAGCATGTGTCTCCGTGACATTGCGTTGCCTTAATGCAAATAATAAAGAAAATTAAATGAAACAATTAATAAACAAATTAATAAACCATCAAATTTAAAGTACTATGATTTACCAAGATACTATGAACTCTGAAAAGTGTTTAAGTGAAACTTCCACGAACCTTGAAATCATGTATAAAATTGGTGCGCATGTGCCCTCGATAACAAGGCATATATATATATATATATTTATTTATTTATATATTAAAAACAATCGTTGTCTTCATCATTTGCTCGTGTTTTATCTTTTGCCAACCACAAATGAACGTAGAAAATCAGCCATCCAATAGCATTTAGACCACAGCACATGCGATTGCTAGGACAGGAGACTCCTACTGTCCTACATACGGATTTTTTTTTAAATTCGTGTAACTACTATTTGATTTACATTTAATGTTGTATAATTTATTATAATATATTTTATTTTAAAATTTTTACTAAAAGTGATAAATATTAACTGATAATATTATAAATTTCTGAATTAATATTAAATAATGATGTATATCTTTCTTTAATATGATATTATCCATTTTTAATCTTGTATCTGCAAGGTTTTGATTTCAAATTTTATCTCAAAAAATTTCATATCATTAAAAAATAATCTCTTTATTTATAAATAATAGCATATATCTGTTTTTAACCAATGTGAAATTATATATCTCATAATTTTTCTTTTAAAGACAGATGATTGTAGCATATTTTAAAACATTAATTTAGACATTCAATGCGTGGAATAGTCAAGCCGTCAAACAAGACCGCCGTACTTATATATATATATATATTAGATACATAGCCTTTGTACAATAAAGCGGTCTATTTTTCCAGGTAACCTTAATCACGAGTCATGCCATAAAAGCTGTACACATGTTCTGCTCCCAGTCGTTCCGTACATTATGATACGTCTCTGTGCTGACAAACTTAGGATTTGTTTGCTTTATCGTTTAAATCCAACTCTAATTGTACTTTTTTTTTTCAAAAGATTTTTATTTTTTTCTCAAAATTTTTTTTATCTTTTTTAAAAATTTAAAAAAATTTACTATTACACCTAAAATATTTCAACTCAAATTAACCAACTAAATACATACTTAATCACGTGATTATTAAGGACGTTATCAATTTACTGATTAGAAATATTGTCTAAAACCGGTTAAATTTTTACTGATAAATTAAAACAATTTAGTTTGAAATAGTGTTTCAAATAAAGTATAAATTTATCCATATATTTTTCTATGCAAGTGGCACTCTTATATTAGAGCTCAAATAATATCTCTCTGTATATAATACTGTTATCCGAGAGATAAAAATAATTTTTTGTCATTATATAAGTACTCGTATCTTTTATACACAAATAACATTTTAACCGTTCAATTAAATCTTAATATTTTTTAAAAATAATTTATCAAAAAGGATATATAGGGTCTCGTTTGGTGAACGTGAGTTTGAGTTAGAAATTTTAAGTTTTAATAGTAATTTTTGTTGACTTTTCAGAAAAGATAAAAAAAATTTTCAGAAAAAGATAAAAACTGAGATGAAAAAAGTACATTTTAATTTGAAATGAACTTGATTAATATTAAAAAAAAGATAAAAAATTAATATGAAAAAATATAATTTAATCAAAATTAAATTAAAATTTAAAACAAAATTTAATTCTTTTTCGTCCCTCTTTTATTTTGCCGTACAATGAAGAGGTCTATTTCCTTCCAGCTAACCTTCATGGCATAAAGACTATGCACGTGTTGTGCTTCCATTCGTTCCGTACATTGTGTATACGTCTTCATGCTGACGAACTTTAGTGTGGTAATTAAGTTTTGTCCGTATATTTCTCTACGCACAAATACTTAAAGTTTTTTCCTGGAATGAGTTTGAATTGAAATTTTTAAATATGAAATAGTAATTTTTATCGACTTTTTAAAAAAGAAAAAAAAAATTTTCAGAAAAGACAAAAAAATTTTTTAGAAAAAGAAAAAAATTTAAGTTTAAACTTTAAGTTTAAACTTACAAAACAAACGGAGCTTTAACGTAAATTTCCATCTTTATTTGGAACTAAAATTTTTAAGTTATAATTGATTAATTTTTTAAAAAATAATTATTAATTAAAAAAATAAAAATTCAGTTGAAAAAAATATAATTTGGTTGAAATTATATCAATATGTCAAATAAAGTCTTAGGAGGAGGATTCCTTTTCAAATTTTTTTTGTCTTTTTTCTAAAAAGTTTTTGTCTTTTTCTCAAAAAGAAAAAAAAAAATTTACTATTACAACTAAAATATTTCAACTCAAACTAACATACCAAACACCCCCTTATTCCTTTAAAAAAGAGAAAAAAAAAACGTGCTCTTATTTCAGAGGTAAAATAACACTTGCTCTCTATATAAAGTTCTCTTCTCTGAGAGCTTAAACCACTCCACCACTCTATCGGGATCAATCGCTTTGGCTCAGATTCTACCTTGGAGAAGTCAAACCCATGGTATAGTTTATATTTTTATTGAATTAATTTATGTTTTTGCCTCTAATTTTCTCTTACTCGATCTCCTTAGGATTCAAGTTTTCTTCCTCTTAGAAAGGGGGGAAATTAAAAGAGTAGACAGTCTCTTAGTTTTCAGAAATGTAGTTTTGTTCTCCTTTGGTGAGGTTGATCTTTAGGTTTTTTTTCCTTAATTTCTTTTTACCATATTAATGTAATTTGTATGTAAATTTTGTCCTTGTACTTGGCTGTATTAATGTGCTATCATGAATTAATTTTCTTGAACTGTGAATTGCAGGCGCAAGTCACCACATTGCTGCTGACGGCGAACCTTCAGTGCTGCAAATGCTACAAGAAGGTCAAAGAAGTTCTCTGTCATTTTGATCGTCAGTCTCTCTCTCTCTCTCCCAATTTATATATATACATATATTTATGATAAGTACATATATATATATATATATAGTATGGCTTGTTACTTTCGAAAATGGAGAAAATATGATTATTACGGGTTTTACGGAAAAGAAAAGTTTCTATATACGTTTTCCACTAGCTACTTGGTGTTATCTTGTCTATGTATCGGAGGATATACAATATATACGTATACTCGTTTTATTTTGTCTATGTATCGGAAGATATATACATATAATATACGAAAGGTAGATTTAATCTTGTTTGTAAATAAAAAACAGAAATACAAGACCAGGCGTACGATGAGAAGAATAACACAGTGACAATCAAAGTGATATGCTGCGACCTTGAAAAGATGAAGTACAAGATAATTAGCAAGGGCAAAGGGTTCATCACGTGCATAAAAGAAAAGCCGAAGCCAGAACCCGCCCCCGCCCCCGCCCCCGCCCCCGCCCCCGAAGCCCGTGGATATAAACGTGTGCGTCAATTGTATGCTGGTGTGTCCGTCGGCTCGAACGTGCTGCAATAATAGTTGTAGGAACCCAAGTAAGTGCCAAAGTCAATGCCGCCGCCGGTGGGCCATGCTCTTGGCACCGTCATCCTAGTTGTAGGAACCAAAGTTTGTGCGAAAGTCGCTGCCAATGGCCAGGTTCTGGCAGTTGCGGTGGTCAGTACAGTGGTGGTCCCTCCTCATGGATATTGTTCCGAACCTTCAGCTGAATGCTCAATTATGTAACAAAATGTGTGATTTATTTTTTTTTTGGGTTCTCCAAAAAAAAAATTTGTGTCAATGGTGATTTTGTTTTTTTTTTAAGACAAATGCGGGATTAAATCCGCGATCTCTCAAATCTAAAACTCACTTGTTTCATCAAATGGGTTTTGTGTGAATGTGATTAAGGTCGTTAATTAATGTGCGTACCTACCTTCATAAAAAGGTTGTAATAAAATGAATGATTAAATGTTGCACTTGGTAATACTTGTTTTTTATTTTTATTTTTTATTTTTTGCTTTAATTTATTTTTTTTAAACTGAATGATTTAGTGGATATATTTCAGATTCCGTTAAAATATATACGGTGTTTATAGTTATAAGATTTTTACCTTCATTTTACTTCTAAAAACAAATAAAAAGTTTGTTTTTAAATGTGAAAACAATGATCAATATTTTCTTAAGCAAATTTTTTTTTTTTTTAAGATGATCTCAACTTTTCATTTTTCTTTCGAAACTGAAAAACAAAATATGCAACTTCACGTATATACTAAGGTCTAACGAAGTCGTAAGATTAATATTATATTATTAACTGGACTGTTTTTAGTTCGTGTGTCGTTTGTCATTCGAGAATATTAACGACAATATGAGTAGTACAGTTTGGTAGTTGGCATATATGGACGTTTTCGTTGACGCGAGGGTAGACAAAGTCACAACCGGTGGCTAATAATTAATGAATTAGAGTGCGAGGGGAGCTGTTTCACACTTTGATATTATAATTGAAGCTTCCACCAATCATACGCATATATATATATATATATATATCATATATATAAATTAATATATTATTATACATACATGTGTGTGTGCAGTGAAAACCTTCTTTTTATTATTAGGGCACGGTTAGGCAGGTTAAAGCATCACAGAGTGGACCAGCTTGTTTGGTATTGTTTTGGTCATATAATACGTGCATGTTTGATATGTTAGTTCAAATTATTAGTTTGAACTGATTTTTTTATCTTTTTCTGAAAAAGTTTTTTTGTCTTATCTAAAAATCAACAAAAATTAATATTACAACTAAAATAATCTTAACTCGAGCTAACGTATCAAATAAACCTGTACATGTTATTAAACATATTTAAGATTGTTCAGTCTGTGAATAGCGTGATCCTGTGGATGAACAAATGTTAGCCATAGACGTCTAGCTAGTCCAATGACAGTTATCATCTTAATTCTAGGCTCTCCATATTCTCGTCTTTTTATCTATATTCACATGCAAATTTGTCGTATTTGGATTAGCAATATGCAAATTTTTTTATGTCAAGGTGGTTGTTATTAAAGTGATACTATATATAGAATTTATATTCTTTTTATTCCACCCAATTGTGGGGAAAAAAGTTGGTATGAAGTGTTTTTTTTTTTTTTTCCGTAGAGATACTTTTTTCCTATATAATCGAAAATTTATTTAGCAAAAATATGAACATTAAAAAATCTAAAAATAATTAAGAAAGGGAAAAAAACACAAAACAAAAACAAAAACAAAAGAAAACAAGGCAAAACAACCTAAGAGAAAACAATTTACATTTCCTCATCTACTACGAGCACTAAGTTTGTAGGATGAATTTTTCTTAGTTAACCAGAATCTAATCCAGTTTTTTCTTCAAAAAATCTAGATAAGCTAATTTAATGTTATATATATTTATGAGTTAAAATTTTAAGACATAAGTCTAAGCGTACTTGTAGAAACTATATTCATTTTATATTAAGAGCATGTTTATTTAATAGGAATTTTAATTTGAGAAAGAGAATTAAATTCTCTATTTTAAATTTTAATATTTATTTTCATAATAAAAAATTAAATTTTGTGGTCTCCACATTAAAATAAAGAATTTATTTTCTGATTTAGAGGAACTTCAATCCCACATGTGACCCTTGATTTAAATTCTGCTTTACACGAAAAAGGTAACTGTTTTTTTTTTTTAATCGAAATTATCCTCCCGTTTTTTTAATATTTCAAGTACTATCCTTCCTCCTCGGTAACCTAACCTAACTCACATTATCGTATCCGAATTGCCCCATTCCTAAGTGTCACACCTGTGTACGTTTTCTTTGTCATTTTTTTTTGGGCTCTGTTTCATTTTTGCTTTTTCGAATATTGCGTTTGCATTTTTCTTTGAAATTCGTGATAGTTTTTTTTTTAATTTTTTCCTCTCCGTACACTGCCTTTTTTTTTTTTTTTTTTTCACTTTTTATTCTTTGACTTCAGGGCTGCACTTAAAAAAATGAGACATAATTTATTTCATATTTTTTCTTGTGAGCAGACCGTCATTGCTATTGTATCAATTTTAATTTTTTTTTCTTTTTTTCTTTGCTCGAAATTGCGGGTTTGGGTTCTGGGAATATGTTTGCCTTTTCGGCTTTTTCTCCATTGAATGTCGCTAGCCTTTGCACTGCGTCTATATAAAATATCTCCTACATAGAATAAAATTTCCATGTGCTTCTTTTAGGACCCGTTTGGTGAATAAGTTTGAGTTGAAATTTTTAAATTTGATTAGTAATTTTTGTTAATTTAAAAAAAATAAAAAATTTTTAAAGAAAAAAATAAAATTTTAAGTTTAAGTTTAAACTTATACTCCAAACGGAATCTTACTCTTTTTTTCTTTTGTTTTTGTTTTGAATAAAGCCCAATTAAAAATTAAGTCCACATGTTCTTCTATCATTTTTTTTTTTCCCACAAATGATGCTCTTCTATCCTTGTCCCATGTATATTGATTTTTTTTTTCCGCCTTTACTCCAAACTATATGAAAGAATTATAGTACTATTAAAAATTTTTCAATTTACTATGGTAATGATATACGTTGTGGTTAACAAATTATAAAAAGAACAATTAATTTATTTTTTGTAGGCAAATGGCACGATTTAGTCAAGAAGGAGAAGAAAAATACTCCTTATTCTAAACAAACTTCTAATCATGTTTAGAATTATACTTGCTGTTTGTGCTATTGGCTATGCCTACCTATTGTTGAGCTATCGACATAGGCTCAAAAATCGATCATTTGCTATGAGAGTCTACCGTCAATTAGATCACCTATATAAAATAGCATTTGAAAGTGATGTAGCATGTATATCACAACTACGCATGAATAGGCAAACATTTAGTAAATTGTGTTTGTAAACACTTTAATAAAATTTAGGAATCTAGTTCCAAAGAAACAAATTCCCTTTTACTGGGAATTTATTTCTTAATATTTGAATTCCTTATTAGTAAACATGTCCTAAATTCAAAAGTAATGCAATAAAATATAATTAGTGTTTGGATTTTCTTTTTAACCTTTTATTTAAAAGTAATTAGCCAAAATATTCGCTTAACTCTTTAGAAGGTGACGATTTGATTCTTATTTTTTAAATTTTGATCAAGATAATCTTAATAATTTTCATCCAATTCTATTAAGTTTTCAACAGAACGAGTCATCATATGAACTCAATTATTTATGAAAAGATGAAAATATCATTTTTTTACACTAATAACATTAAAAAGGAGGAAAAAAAGAAAAGAAAAAAAGAAAGAGCCTCCTCTCTCTCCCTTTCCCTTGACAAATCTCAAAAAACCCAGCCCTTTCACCCCCACCGCCCAGCAGTTAACCCCTCCCCCCCCAACAGAAAACTCAGCCCCTTCACCCCCACCGCCCAGCCATTGCCACCCCTCCCCCGCGCCCCCCCCCCCCGGCGCTTTGTTTGCCCTGACGTTCGCGCCCCCACCCCACCAATAGAAAACCCAGTCCGCTCAACCACCACCGCCTAGCCATTGGCCTCCCTTCGTTTGCTCTCTCCACCCCATTGTTCGCCACCCCCCCCCCAAACAGAAAACCCAGCTCCCTCAACCCCCAACGCCTCGCCGTTGAAACCCAGCCCCTTTATTCTTCTCAGTTGCCGATACCCCCCGCCGTTTGCTGAACGCAACCCTAAAACCCAGCATCTCCCCCCCCCCCCCGGCGGCCAACCACTTGCAAGTTACCGGTCGCACCCTCTGGTTGTTGATAAATGAAGAGAGAGAGAGAAGATATGATTTTTTAAAATATTTTTTTTAAATTATTATTATTAATTACTAAAATAATCTTAGAAATTAGATCATAAGCATTGCATTTTATTTTTTCCATTAAAAATTTAACAAGATTGGACGGAAAGAACAAAGATTGTCAACATTTAAAAGATGTATGATCATCTGGGTCAAAATTAAAAATATATGAACTAAATTATCACATTCTAAAGAGTTCATGAATTATTTTAACTAATTACTATTTATTTAAATATAATGTGTCTTTGTATTGTTACTTAAAAAGAAAGAATATGATATGAATGATAAAAATAAGAGAGAACATATGATGTGATTGTTAAAAATAAATAAAAAAAGATAATAATAAATAATAATTATATTAGATTTATTATTTAAATGTATTTATATATTGATAGAATACAACACTCAAACACATATTAAATTACATTTGGATGTAACATAGAATATAAACCTTGTTTAGTGTTTAATTTTAACTTCAATTAAATTAAATTATTTCATTTTAATTTTTATATATTTTTGAAAAATTAATTAAATTTCACCCTAATTTAAAAATTTTTCTTCAAACAAACAAAATATAAACATATCATATATGTTTCCAAATGCACCGTACATGCTGCATATATCAAATCATAAAGTCGTGAAACAAGACCCGTGACTATAATATATCTTCTATATATATATATATTTAGACTCTTCTAATTTGTTGACAGCGGACTAGTGGTAGGTAGTAATGTGCCACACGACTCCGGACGTTTGCGTGTAGTTCACTGATTAAAAAATAATCTAAGTTAAAATTAATTAATTTTTTAATGTGTAATTATAAATTTTATTAATTTTTTAATAAAATAAAAATTAATATAAAAAATATAATTTAATTAGAATTAAATTCTTTTTCGCCTTTCTTTTCTTTTGCTTTTGCTGTAAGGTGAGGAGGCTTATTTCCTGCCAGCTAACCTTCATGACATAAAGATTATGCACGTGTTCTCCTCCCATTCATTCCGTACATTGTGTATACGTCTTCGTGCTGACGAACTTTAGTGTCGTTATTAAAATTTGTCCATATATTTCTCTATATACAAATACTTTTACTCCGGTTGAATTATCAATTAAAGTTAAAATTTTTAAATTAAAATCTATTAACTTTTTAAAATTTAATTATAATTTTTAATAATTTTTTTAAAAAAATAAAATTTAATTAAAAATATATATAATTTGGATGAAGTTAAATTAATATACTAAACAAAGTCTTATCTAAAAAAAAAAAATAAATAACGTACTCTTATCTCACAGTTCAAGTAATAATTGCTCTCTGTATAAAGTACTCTTATCTGAGAGCTTAAACCACTCCATTACTCGATGGGATCAATCGCTTTGGCTCAGATTCTACATTTGAGAGCTCAAAGGCATGGTATAGTTTATATTTTTATCGAATTAATTTATGTTTTTGCCTCTAATTTTCTCCTACTCGATCTCCTTAGGATTCAAGTTTTCTTCCTCTTAGAAAGGGGGGAAAAAAAAAGAGTAGACAGTCTCTTAGTTTTCAGTTTTAGCAACCAAAAAAAAAGAACAAAAAAACAAAAAAAAAAAGTTTGTTAAGTTTTCAGAAGTGTAGTTTTGTTCTCCTTTGGTGAGGTTGATCTTTAGTTTTTTTTTTTTTTTTGCCCCCTTTCTTTTTACCATGTTAATGTAATTTGTATGTAAATTTTGTCCTTGTACTTGACTGTATTATGCTGTCATGAATAAATTTTCTTAAACTGTGAATTGCAGGCGCATGTCACCACAATGGTGCTGAAGGCGGACCTTCAGTGCTGCAAATGCTACAAGAAGGTCAAAGAAGTTCTCTGCCGTTTTGATCGTCAGTCTCTCTCTCTCTCTCCCAATTAATATATATGCATATATTTATGATAAGTATATATATATATGTATGGCTTGTTACTTTCGATATATAGAGAAAATAAGACTATTACGGGTTTTTAGTGAAGAGAAAAGTTTCTACCTACTCTTTCTACTAGCTGTTTACGGTTATTTTGTCCATGTATCAGTGGATTATACAATATATACGTATACTAGTTTTATTTTGTCTTTGAATCGGAAGATATATATATATATATAATATACGAAAGGTAGTTTTAATCTTGTTTGTAAATAAACAACAGAAATACAAGATCAGGAGTACGATGAGAAAAATAACACAGTGACAATCAAAGTGATATGCTGCGACCTTGAAAAGATGAAGCACAAGATAATTCGCAAAGGCAAAGGCTTCATCAAGTGCATTGAGATAAAAGTCCCAGAAAAACCAAAAAAAGAGCCAACAAATCCTTCTAAAGATAAGAAAGAAAAACCAGAAGATCCAAAGCCTGCAAAGCCGCCGCCTCCTCGGCCGGTGCCGGTGCCGGTGCCTGTACCGTGCGTGCCTTGTGTGCCGGTGTGTCCATTTCCGCCACCTTTTGGCACGTTTCGCCGCACGTGTTGCAGCGAGTGCTATGAAGGCCGCGGTGGTGGGCCATGCTTTCCCGATCATACTATTGGTGGGCCACCCCCATGTTATCCGTACGACGGTCCCTGGGGATGGCCAATTTGTGACATTTTCGGTGGTTGGAAGCTCTAATTCGCCGTCCATGGTGATCAGTACCCTTCTCAAGAATATTGTTCGGAACCTGGATGCCGAATTATGTTTATGTAACAATATCTGTGTTTGTGGTCGTGTCGTGAAATAAATAATAAAATGTGTGAATGGTGATTTTACTCTTTTTTTTTTTTTTTCCAAGCAATTGGAATAAAATCCGCTCTCTCTGAGATCCAGAACTCACTCCATTCTAGGTCATGTCGTTTCATTAAATGCGTTTTGGTTGTGTGAATGTTATTAAGGTTGTAAATTACCTTTATAAAAAGGTTAATACAATGTATAATTGAAGTTTTTATTGGGTACTTAGAAAAATGTATGATTGAAGGTTGCACTTGTTAATTCTTCTATTTTTTTTTTTTGCATTAATTTATTTCTTTTTAAAACTGACAATGTAGCGGAGATGTTTCAGATTCCATTACAATATATAAGGTGTTTATAAATGGAAGATTTTTACCTTCATTCAACGAAACTAATGGAGTGTTTGATGAATGAGTTTAGTTTAAGATTTTTAAGTTTCAATTCTAATTTTTAGAAAAGATTAAAAAAATTCTCAAAAAAACAAAAAATTTTTAAAAAAAAATAAAAATCATGATAAAAAATATATAATTTAGTTTAAATTAAACCCATTTTTAAAAGTAAAACTATGGTCAATAAAGTTGGTTGTTGACTGATGGACATTTTTGACGCTTGTGGTAGCCAAAGTCACAGACATTAATAAATTGGAGTGCGACAGGACCTGTCTCACACCTATAATTGACCGATCAAATATATATATATATATATTAATATACATATCATATATTACCATATTATCATATATGTGTGTGCACGTGCGCGCGTGCGGGAAACCTTCTTTTTATTTTGAGGGCGGGGTTGAGCAGGTTAAAGCATCATTGAATGGAGAAGCTTGTTTGGTGTCATTATTGGTAATAGAATAAATGTTATCGTACGTTAAGATTGTTCAGTCTGAGAATAAAGTGATCCTGAAAGAACAAAAGTTAGCCACAGACGTTTAGCTAGTCCAATAATATTTGTCATCATAATTAACTCAGCTCTCCAAAGCTAACCAGTACCTTAATTATTGTTATATTCATATGCAAAATTGTCGTATTTGGATTAGCACTATTTTATTTTTTATGTCAAGGTGGGTTTTATAAAAGTGAAATTAATATAAAATTAATGTTCTTTCTATATCATCTGGACAAAAAGTTTTGAATGAAAAGTTTTTTTTTTTTTTTTTTAATGTTTTCGTCGTATAGATACTTCCTTATTCTATATAAGCGAAAATTTTATTTAACAAAACTAAGAACATAAATATATCTATAAATAATTAAGAAAGAGAAAAAAACAAAAACAAAAGCAAACAAATAAAACAACCTAAGAGAAAACATTTAACATGTGCTCATCCTGTTACAAGCACTAAGCTTGTAGGGTGAATTTTTCTTGACTAACCAGAATTTAATTCAGTTTTTTCTTCAAAATATCTAGATCGACTAATTTCTTCTTAAGTGTCTGACCTTATTTTTGTGAGCAAGAATTGTTAAATAAATTCCTTTGGTGAAAACCATCATCTAAAATCCCAAGAATATTCATGTTGGATTAACAAAAATCTATTAATGAATAAGCGGAAGCGTACTTAAATCCATAACAGTTAATCACTTTCTAGAGCTGGGTGGTTGACATTCCAAATTAACACGCTTTCCAAGAGAATTCTTTAGTCTTTTCTGTGTTCTCTCTCTGATGATGGGATATCAAAATTGAGTAATAATAATAATACGTATGATCTAGAGACCATAACCACTATCTATAGATAACTTTTCTGTTATCTTTTGGTATTTCTATTTTAGCTCATTATAAAAATAGAAATTACCCTTTAAGTCTCTACACATTAAATGCCCACACCCTATCAGATACATTAAAGCCCAAACTAACCAAAACTTAGTAGATTATTTTTAATTGGACTTAACTTTATTTGACAGTCCGCAACACATAATTATTCACATATATGCCCAACATTGGATTAATGATTGAACAATCCCCCACTTGGGCTATATACATAACCTTATAATTATGCTTTGCAAAAATAACCAAACAAGCTCAACTTTACTGTTATTGCCGAAATGTATCTATAACTAATCCGGTCCATTAATCATACCAACATAGGATCAAAGCGGTTTTTGTTACAGCTATATACTCGACCCATCAATGGTCACGTATGTTGACACAATTGAATAACATGGATCATGATGTGGATTTGTAACATGTAAATTTCATTAATGTGATCTGAACATGCCTATTTTAACTGATCAACTCTTAAACCTTAGTGAGATCAAACTATACCAAAATCAGAGTATATATAAACCAAATTAACCACTGTTTATAGATAACTTCATCGTTATCTTTTGATATTTTTATTTTAGCCCATCATAAAAGTAGAAATTTTCCTTTAAGTCTCAACACATTAAAAGCTCACATACATTAAAGCCCAAATTAACCAAAACTTGATAGATCACTTTTAATTGGACTTAACCTTATTTGATAGTCTGTAACACATAATTATTCACATATAAGTCCAACGTTGGATTAATAATCCAACAAGAATACGATTGTGGATAGCATCAATATCCTAGCCAAGGATTTGATATTTAGAAAAGTCGTCATCTGCTAAATCCGGCCAATATTTTTTTAAACTTGCAACTCTGGCCTTGGTATTATAGGGCTCTATCTTATAATTCATAGTTGTTGCATTCTTCTTGTTTCTTTTTCTCTTAACCGGGATAAACCCTTTGGCATCAATATGATCAACCCACCTCCACCTTTTGGAAGTAACAATGCTCAGCTCCTTGCAAGCATTAGTAAGAGATCATATTTGAGGTATTAAAGGAAGATCAATGACAATTGTATCAGTTTGATAAGAACATTGCAATTAATGTGCTGATGATCCTACTTTAAATGTTGTCCAGTAATGACACTAGTATCGGCCTCATTGCTTTATTCGTTGTAGGGATTAAGGACTCAATTCACAATTGTGTGAAACACTGTTATCTTGATTCGATTCCATAACAATAGCAGTTTCATCAAGTGATTCATTATTAGTTGGCTTAATGACGGTTGCAGGAGCAACAATTAAACACAGGGGCCATACGCGAATTTGCTTGTGAATTGCTAGATAAGGCGCTGGATCCGTGGCCATGTGCCGAATCCCTATTCGGATTACTACAAGGAGCAGACTCCGAAGGCAAAATATGTAACTGAAGCATTAATGACGTTTAGGGGGGACCTCTCAAATTTTGAACTTTAGGGATCTAATTAGATTCTGGAGTCGCAATTCTCACTCGCTGAGCTTTGATTGTATGATCCAAAGGTTGATAAAATATACCCATGTATATTGGTAGACCACGACATTTTTGTTTCTTGCCAAGATTAAAAGCATGCTTTAAAGGTATAGGACTATAAGAGGAAACGGCTAATTAGTGTCCTTACATATAGTAAAAAAATGAGCTAGAAATATGAAATTGGAACGAAAAATATTGGTTTAAGGGAAGGAAAAGAAACGCCTATTCATAGAGTGGGGGAGAAGTAGAGTAGTAGTTCCTTTTTCTATATCTACTTGCCAGACAAGTAAAAAGAAACAAAACAAAACAAAAAAAAAAAAAAAAAAAAGAGAAGAAGCATAAGCTAGAATGGGTTATATACATAGTAAGTTACTACATATACATGTTAGATGGAGAATTTTCGTACTCGTTTCCTTTTTCCCCTTTTCTTGCTCAGGCATCCACTGATAAAAAGCTAAAAAGGTAAAGTATAGCTATTGTGGGTAACCAAAGCAATGTGTTCTTTGCTTTTATAAGATTAGAGAAGATGGGCCATCAGCATTATTGATCTTCACTTTGGTGAAAAGACATGCACAATTGAATAAGATGCCTGCTGTTTTAAATTGCTTTTTTTTTTTTTTAATATAAATTTAAGATCGATTCTTGTATTTAAAGACATGACACCAAGTCCTCTCTCACCGCCCTCTATGCATAGCCTAGGTCCAAGTCTTCTCTCTCCCTGTATATGTATAACTCAGGTCCAAGTGGACTGTTGTTGTAGTTATTATTATTTTTTTTCTTAATGAAATTAAGTATAAAATCATCTTTAAGATATATGTTGTGAATGATTCTGAATCTTATAATTAACTTACATGTTCAATCATTTTGTAGTACAAAGTCATCTTTTTAATTTGATTTTTTTTCCCCTCATATAATGGTATTTTTGTATAATGATTTTTATAAGAGAAAATTATATAAATAACCATTTTTTTTTTCATCTATTGACTTACATGAGAAAAATTATCATTCTTGACTAATATGATACAAATTTTAGTTAATTTTTGTTTGATTTTGTGTCATATCAGTCTAATAATAATTTTTTAAGTATGTTAGTATAATGATTTTTAAATTTGTATCATTTATATGCTTTTATTTCCCATTTAATTATCAGTCCTTCTAATTGTTTAGCAAAGTAAATAGTAAAATAAGAATTTTATTTCTATATAACTTGATTCCTTGATAGAAGAATAAATAAATAAGAGAACCATACCTGCATTAATTTAAACTGAATATACTGGGAAAAAAACAGGAAAATAAGTGCTTTTTGAGGGGGGGGGGGGGGAAAAATAGAAAAAGATAGGTGGAATTTCCATGAGGATAAATATCAATAGTAATGTGGCACACAGTGCCCTCAATTGCACATATTACAAATATGTAAAGATCTTCTATTTATCTGAATAATTTAATGGTAAAGTATGCAAGAATAATATTATATCGATCATCAACTATTAAAATAAATTTTGTTAAATAATAGTATTTTTCTAATTTACTAAATAGTGAGATTCTAGTATAACAATCCAACGTTTAAAAGTCCCACCACAAAATTTTCTAATTTCCCTTTCGCAGATTTTGACGGTAAATTTATATGCTATCTCAAAAATAAAGGACCTAATTGAAAGAAGATAACAATTATTAGAAATTTATGTCACGCAGCACGTGAAAATTAGAGATTTGGAAAATTAGCGGTAGAAAAAGCTTAGCCATCTTTTTTTTCTTTTTTTTTGGGCCAAGCGAAGAGCTATATCTAGCTAGCATCATGACAATCATATCACGACAATGTCATGTAATGATACCAAGAATTGAGCACCCCACGTCCGTGTCCTCTCTGATTCGTTCTTTGCATGAACGAAATGCATGCTTTTTTCCCCTTGTCGTACGAAAATATATGCTTACTTTGCGTAATATATGCTTACGTCTTTCTAAATGACCAACTTTGTAGTCGGTAGGGAGGGGGTTAAAAAAAAAAAAAAAAGCACCAATTTTTTTTTCTCTCTTTTTCGATTATTAAATTGAACCAACGGGGCCATATCTGGTGTTGTTTATATCCTCTTCATTGAATTTTTCGTGTCTTTTTCTCCGACTTGATCACGTATATATCCTCAATAAAAAATCAGTACAGTCCGCTGCTGCTCTTGAACATCAGCCGTTTCGGTCCAGGGAAGAGATAATCAGAGATCTGATCAAAGCATGATGGATAAGGTACTACTACTCCCATTCACTCTAAATTTCATAATTTTGCTTGCAATGCGAATTTCTGATCAAATCTTCTTCTTCTTTTGCTGCATATATAATTTGTATTATGATTTTTTAAAAAAAATAAAATTTCCAGTATTCAACTTTGTGTAATATTTTGTTGAACTGTTAATGTTACAGAAAGTTACCATTATGGTGCTGAAGGTGGATCTGCAGTGTTGTCGATGTTACAAGAAGGTGAAGAAAATTCTCTGTAAATTTCCTCGTGAGTCTCTCTATCTTCTCTCTGATCCTGTATTTTACCTGATTCGTACATTACGCGCGACTTGTTTTGTAATGTTAGTTTTTGTTTTCAACAGCCGGAAAAAAAAAAAAAAAAGAACTTTTTTTGTTTATGTTTTCAGTTCAAACCATTAATTCCTAAGGCGGAATGATTTTTGGTTATAACAATATATATAAGTGAATTGAAGAATGTATGAAAGTATGTAAAATGCATACAAATTTATTTTTTTAAACTGCACAGATGCATATTTACCTATAAATTAACGTACATCCAGCAAAGGAAGAAAAATACCTATAGACGTAGATGTATATATACACCTATAACTGCATCTCTATATGATGTTAATTTATGCACAAAAACTAACATTTGACATTAGATCAGTAATACAATCACTCTTTAATATAATGTCATTTCTAATATTAACTTTGACCACTATTGTATATTTTGTGGAAATTTGCTAACAAGTATAGCAAATACCAAATTTGACATTTGATTGTTGGTTATGCATTGAATTTTTCATCTAATAATTATACAAATATTGTCATTTCAAATTACTTTAAAACTGAAAGTTATCAAACATAGCATTAGCATTGGCATTTTGTATCAGAGATAGTTCTAACACATACATGTATTTGTGCGTGCGTATGTATATCTTTTTTTCCAAAAAAATAAAAGGGCGGAAAGAAAATCATGTTGTATAGTTATGCTCTTAATATGTACAGTGTTAGATGGCTAATTTTAATCTAAT
The DNA here is from genome assembly GCA_025413485.1 of Ficus microcarpa. Lineage (NCBI taxonomy): Eukaryota > Viridiplantae > Streptophyta > Magnoliopsida > Rosales > Moraceae > Ficus > Ficus microcarpa. Next base: position 25,913,860 of record CM046375.1, read on the forward strand.
GCATAATCTATATACGATAATTCTATGTGTGTGCAGTGTGTATACGTATAACATATATCCAAGTATTTGTGTCACTTGATAGGCGACCAAAGATCACAATTTTACAGAATGAGTTTGGCACTAAATATTGAATCTTTTCGTGAATCAATATGTATATGTGTGTGTAAAAAAAAAAAAAAAAAAAAAAGAAATACAGGACCAGGTATACGATGAGAAGCAAAACACAGTGACAATTAGAGTGGTGTGCTGCAGCCCTGAAAAGATCAAACAAAAGATAATCTGCAAGGGCGGAGAATCCATCAAGAGCATAGAAGTCAAAGTCCCCCCAAAACCGGCCCCTACCAAAGAAACTGATCCGGAAAAAGATCCCCCAGCCGCTGCTACTGGGAAACCTAATGGCTCTGATCAGCCAGTGAAGCCGAAACCTACAGACCCTAAACCCCCGGATTCCAATGGAGAACCGGGTATTATCGTCATACATCCTCCGCCCCGGCGGTGCCACCGGCACCGTTGCCTGTCCCCGTGGACCCGTTTCCCCGCACGTGCTGCAGGGAGTGTTTTGAAGGCCGTAGCGGAGGGCCATGCTTTTACGGCGGTCACGGTTGGCCTCCGCCATGTTATCAGTACGACGGTTATGTGGGATGGCCGGTTTATGACAGTTATGGCGGCGGAAGATGCAGTTGCTACTTGGTTTGTGAAGAAAATTCCGGCCCATCATGCCGCATTATGTAAAAGGAATTATGGTCTTGTTTGGTTATAACACTCAAATTACTTTTGCTTATTTTATTTTATTTTTTATAAAAGGAATTATGTTGTCTGAAGATTCTATTAGTTAAGCAACATCTCTTCTCAGATCCCCACTATTTATTATGTTGGATGGCTCTATTTGGGTTGGGTTTTTTTTTAGTAAAAATTAGGTTGTTTTTAATATGTTGATAATCATGGGGAAATAAAATACACTTGAGGTAAAGAAATATACTTTTAAAATTATGGGAAAATATTTTTTTTTAAAGGATATGACATTTTTTGAAATTATACATAAGCCCCTTACTTCTTAGAATTATGTTTTGGCCCTCAAATTTTATGAAATTTGCAACTCTCTCTCCTTTTCTTTTCTTCTTTCTCTGACCAAACTCTCTCTCTCTCTCTCTCTTGACGGACGCACCTTTCTTTCCATGGCTTCACCACGAAGCTTTCCCACTGAGTTGAAGGCCAAATTCTGCAGCGAAACTTTGCAGAGCAATAGGGGAGATTTCAGATTTCTTAAGATTTTGAGTCAGGGTTTTCTCTCTTGAATAACCTTAAGGTATTTATGTTTAGGATTGACCAGTCACAACTGAAATGTGCTTTAATTTGGAGTATGTGTGAATTCCCATATGTTGTCTTGTTTTCCGATTTTATTTATTGTCTCTCCAATTAAAATTTGGACACTTGAGTGAAATGTTTAAGTATTTTTATTAGCATTTAGCTCCTATCAACGTAAGGTTATTTGATTTAAATTACATGATAAGAGAGAATTGAGTGAACAAATAAAAAAAATGTCAGAACAATAAATATAAATTACTCTGTTACAAATTGTTTTGTATTTCGAAACAATAATTGACCAATTTTTCGTTCGTTTCCTTTATAAATATGGTGGAATTATGGTGGACCTGCAGCTTTTTATCCCTTTTCTAGCTTTCTATAAATGCACGTTTGTTTGTTTATGTAAACTTCGTTGTTAAGGGATCAACTAAAAATATACATAGTATTACCCCAGAAAAAAGAAAAGGAAAAAGAAAACAGTAAAAAGATACTTAGGGTGAGGCAGTAAATTAAGCATCATACAGAGCAAACTATTTAATTGATTGATTGATTGATTTATTGTTATTGTTATTTATGAGTATGGTCTTTTGTTGGGTCGATGATGGCCATACATAATCATGAATATAAATCAAGCCTTTCGCGTCTTGTAAAATATCAAGGTCAATACAACAAACAATTCATTATCATAAAATAAAGTCGTATTGTTGCTCTTACAAAATAAAATATGTAGAATTTTATGCACTATTTCATTTAGCATGCACATAACATCGTAAAATAGATAAAATCGAGCTACACAAGAAATGATTTTGTGACTCTTTCAAATTCTTCCACGCCTATTATGTATGCTCTTTTAATTGATAATATAACAAACTTGTTCTCATTAATGTCAATTTTCGTCTACTTAAAATCTTCTATATCGATCACTCACAAATTATTTAAATCTAACAAGAAACTACGAACCCAACTTATCACCACTAAGTCATCATTAATTTTTATTCAAAAAAATAATAGTAGTAAGTCATCATTAATTTGGGGGGTACTACATAATCTTTCATCAAAACCATATGATAACTTTTCAAAAATGTTCAACAAGAAATTTTGTCTGATTTGTGAAAATTTTTAAAGAGAAAAACGTATGCTTTTAATTATATATAGAACAACTATGAAGGTATTTTTCTCGTGGGAAGAAAAATAAACTTGATTAAAATGACAAATTTGTTGTTGGTTTTTTAAGATATTGATGTGACTAGTCACAACTGAAATGTGTTTCAATTTAGAGTCTGTGTGAATTCGCATATGTTGTCTCGTTTTCCGATTTTTATTTATTGTCTCTCCAATTAAAATTTGGACACTTGAGTGAAATATTCTGAGTATTTTTGTTAGCATTTAGTTCCTATCAATGTAAGGTTGTTCGATTAAATGAGTACAGGGAATTGAGTGAATAGATATAAACAAGGTCAGAACAATAAATCTAAATTACTCTGGTGCAAGTTGTTTTGTGTTTCGAAACAATAACTGACCAACTCTTCATTTGTTTCCTTTATAAATATGGTGGACCTGCAGCTTTTTATCCCTTTTCTAGCTTTCTATAAATGCATGTTTGTTTGTTTATGTAAACTTCGTTGTTAAGGGATCAACTAAAAATATATAGTCTTACCCCAGAAAAAAGAAAAAGAAAAAAAAAAAACAGTAAAAAGATACTTATGGTTAGGCAGTATAAATTAAGCATCATACAGAGCAAACTATTTAATTGATTGATTGATTTATTATTGTTACTATTTATGACTATGGTCTTTGTTGTGTCGATGATGGCCATACATAATTATGAATATTAATCAAGCCTTTCACGTCTTGTAAAATATCAAGGTCAATGATACAACGAAGAATTCATTATCATAAAATAAAAGTCGTATTGTTGCTTTTACAAAATAAAATATGCAGAATTTTGTGCACTATTTTCAATTAGCATGCACAGAATATCGTAAAATAGATAAAATTGACACAAGAACTGATTTTGTGACTCTTTCAAATTCTTCCCCGCCTCTTATATATGCTCTTTTAATTGATAATATAACAAACTTGCTCTCATTAATGTCAATTTTCCTCTGCTTAAAATCTTCTATATCGATCGCTCACAAACTATATAAATCTAACAAGAAACTACAAACCCAACTTATCACCACTAAGTCATCATTAATTTGGGGGGTACTACATAATCTTTCATCAAAACCATATGATAACTTTTCAAAAAATTTCAACAAGAAATTTGTCAGATTTGTAAAAATTTTTAAAGAGAAAAACGTATGCTTTTAATTAATTATATATAGAACATCTATGAAGGTATTTTTCTCGTGGGAAGAAAAATACACTTGATTAAAATGACAAATTTGCTGTTGGCTTGTAATATTGATGTTGAGGATTGACTAGTCACAATTGAAATGTGCTTCAAGTCAGAGCATGTGTGAATTCTTATATGTTGTCTCGTTTTCCGATTTGTAATTATTGTCTCTCCAATTAAAATTTGGACACTTGAGTGAAATGTTTTGAGTATTTTTGTTAGCATTTAGCTCCTATCAATGTAAGGTTGTTCGATTTAGATTACATGAATAGATGAAATTGAGTGAATAGATATAAAAAAAAGGTCAGAACAATAAATCTAAACTATTCTAATACAAGTTGTTTTGTGTTTCGAAACAATAATTGACCAATTCTTCATTCGTTTTCCTTATAAATTTGGTGGAAATATGGTGGACCTGCAGCTTTTTATCCCTTTTCTAGCTTTCTATAAATGCACGTTTGTTTGTTTTTGTAAACTTCGTTGTTAAGGGATCAACTAAAAATATACAGAGTCTTACCCCCAAAAAAAAAAAAAAACAGTAAAAAGATATGTAGGGTTAGGCAGTAAATTAAGCATCGTACAGAGCGACCTATTTAATTGATTGATTGATTTATTATTATTACTATTTATGACTGTGGTCTTTGTTGGGTCGATGATGACCATACATAATCATGAATATAAATCAAGCCTTTCACGTCTTGTAAAATATCAAGGTCAATTCAACAAACAATTCACTATCATAAAATAAAAGTCATATTGTTGCTTTTACAAAGTAAAATATATAGAATTTTGTGCACTATTTTCAATTAGCATGCACATAACATCGTAAAATAGATAAAATCGAACTACACAAGAAATGATTTTGTGACTCTTTCAAATTCTTCTTCGCCTCTTACGTATGCTCTTTTAATTGATAATATAGCAAACTTGTTGTCATTAATGTCAATTTTCGTCTACTTAAAATCTTCTATATCAATCACTCACAAACTATATAAATCTAACAAGAAACTGCAAACCCAACTTATCACCACAAAGTCATCATTAATTTTTATTTAAAAAAAAATACGTCATCATTAATTTCGGGGGTACTACATAATCTTTCATCAAAATAATATGATAACTTTTCAAAAAAAGTTCACAAGAAATTTGTCAGAATTGTGAAAATTTTTAAAGAGAAAAACGTATGCTTTTAATTATATAGAGAACGACTAAGAAGGTACTTTCCTCGTGGAAAGAAAAATTTATGTTAATCTTAATTTCACTGAGTGCACAATGTGTGTCTCAATTCCTCATAGAAACTTGAGCCAAACGTTCAAATAATCTTTGTTGCTAATTTATTTAGATATAGCAAATAATTAAGATAGGTTGAACCCTGACAAGAAAAGGGAAGTTTAAATAATATATTGAAAGTAAAGACTTTTTTGAAATTAAAAACAAAGATACAATTGTGGTTGTAAGCATAATGATAATTTCATATTTGACTCTATCATAAGGTATGGAATTCGAATATTCTTATCCCGAAATATAAAATAATAATAATAATAATATTATTATTATTATTAAAATAAAGATACAATTCAATTAAGCCACTAATTTCACACACACGCACACACAAAAGCATTGTCTGAAAGCTATGTGTGTTTGGTAAACGTACATATAATAGCTGTCGTTGAATTGTGTTCAGCGTTACACATTCCACGTGAATGGTTATAGAAGCAGCCTTTCAGCAAAGGAAGCAAACCAGAAAATTATAGAAAAAGGCAGAAAGCTACTTTTGTTTTGTGATTTTAATGTGGGGCTATATGTAGATTAACAATGTTTGACCTTTGAGGAATTCATGATTTCCAAAGCTATTTGTTTCTCTTTTCTTGTGCAACCATCCGACTCTTCTTTATATATGCACATTTCCATGTCCGAGGAAAAGGCTAAGAGGAGCTACCACGTGCTGTCGTATATACGTTTTTTATCTTCATTTTTGCCTCTCTAATTAGGTAGCGGAGTGTCTGAGAAGCTGGCCCCTTTATGTTGATTTAATATGATAATTTTCTTTAATTTTGGAAGGGAACCCCAAAAAAACAAAAAAAAAAAACAAAAAAGGCGTTGTAGGAGCGGTTTTCTTTGTTAACTTCAAGGCATCTTGAACGCGCATATATATATATATATATATATATAATATTGAAAATAAGTGAAGTTTCAATATCAAGGAGCCATACGAGAAAATGTTCTCACATACGAGAATATATGAGATAAAGTAACCCCATACAGTAGTTTTTTTTTTTTTTTTTTTGAGAAAAGTAAGCCCGTACAGTTTGTGCATTTGACATTAGAAGAGGGAAAAAAAAAAAAAATCCTCAATCGTAGTAATTAATTTTTAGCGAAAATGGCTGAATGAATTACTCAAAAAAAAAAAAAAGAAAAAGAAAAGAAAAGAAAATGGCTGGATGAACGTTCCGTCCACCATGAACCTGCCCCATTCAATTGATTATAGTAGAGGCTGTAAGTCCTAAAATTTACGATATCCTGTAAAATGTACTAAAATCATTAAATGTAAAGTTTGAATTAAGAGAGAGAGGGGAAAAAAAAAAACTTTAGAGCATAGCTATTTTGCATTTTTCAAGATTAAGGGGGTGTTTGATGTATGAGTTTGAGTTAAGATTTTTAAGTTTCAATAGTAATTTTTGTTGATTTTTTCAGAAAAGATAAAAAACTTTTTCAGAAAAAGATAAAAATTAAGTTTAAATCCATAAGTTTAAAATTGGATGTCAAACTCACCCTAAACATTTCAGAGTTTGACTTTGTTTAAAGAGGAAAAAAAAAAAAAAAAAACTCTTAAGTGGGCCTTGTAAGTAGTTGATTTCCAGTATCTTAATACTGATAGCTTTTGCTATTAATCATTAACCCTAGTTCAATGAACAATCGACATACCTTTGACTTAGATTAGAATAATATTTTCTTTTCTTTTTGTATTGCATTAACAGATAATAAAAGCATTATCAAAACGAACGTCAAAGATTAGTGCTGCTCATGAGTCCCAGGCCCAGCGCAACATAGCACCGCCCCAAACGACAACTCCCATATAATTATAATAACACAAAAAGTAAAAGCCTATTATAAACAACTCCGATATAATTATAATAATACAAAAAGTAAAAGTCTATTATAACAATTATACTTTAAATTAAATTAAATAATTAAAAAACAAATTAGACATCGTTATGGCTTGCACGTCAAACATCCTCCCACGTGAAGATCGTCAAACTCCCATACTATAAATCTAGGAAACTTCGTCTTTCATTTTCAGTCACGAACCAAACCAAAAAAAAAAAAAAAAAAAACAACATGGGAAACTGTGTAAATGTTATGTCCTATAAGCCCATATCAGAGAAGGTGAGAGTGGTTACCTACAATGGAAGAGTACTGGAATTCAAAGGCCTAACTCCAGTGAAGAAGATTACTACTTCAGGAGCTTACAAGGGCTATAATTTGGTGCACCATTCTCAGCCATTCTCGCCATTGTCTCCCGGGTACAAGCTTGAGCCTGGCGAGGTTTATTATCTGGTGCCACGTGGATTGATTTCTTCGAAAGTAGTACTAGATCATGATAATCATGATGATCAAAATAAGAGACAAAAGATTAAGATTGTGGTGACTAGGGAACAGCTGGAGTTGCTGCTGTTGAGAAGCTGTTCGAAGCAGTTGCAGTTTAAGGATGTTTGTGTTGTTCTGTCGGAGAGTTTCTTGGGGTTTAATGAAGAAGAAGGCTCTCCCAAATGGCGTCCTTCCTTGGCCTCCATTGCAGAGGCCCAGGAAGAGATGGTGTAGTTTGGGCTTGGCCCATTTACATTGGATTGGCTCTTCAGGCCCAATATATTTTTGTCAAGGGCCTGTTGATTTTTTTTTTCCCAACTATGTATGTCATTAGCAAAAATGAGGGGGACAACATGTGAAGTTCCTCCGGGATTGAGGATATGGTTACCTTTAGTAATACATATAAGAAAGTTATATTTTTTATGAAAATGATCTATTTCTCTACTTTTTCAAGCTTCCTATGTTTCATGTTGAAATTGCAATTTCCTCCTTATGGGTGGGTTTTAGTTTCAACTTAGTCTCATTCTCTTTTAAAATAAATATTTTGACTCAGAAAGAAAAATCAAATTAAGACCCATTTACCATGTAATTTTCTGTAGAATTGAAAATCTATCGCTTCTATGATAAAGTCAAATGTGAATCTACATTTACCGATTCATACATCCAACCATTATTTAATATGTAAATTTAGTCTTATTTTCGTCACAGACTTTATTTCAACTAATTTGTAGGAAAGCGAGAATGAACTTATGATACAAAATTGGGAATAACCATTAAAAATATTAATGCATATGGTATAACCATGATCGCAAATGTAACTAAAAAATTTTTAATTGGGTATATGTAAAGAGTATCCCAATACAATGCCATGTTAATATATCAATATCAGATTTTAGCATTTGAGTATTAGAAAATAAAAAATTAAAAAAACTATTCAACATAATCTTATATGGTGCTAAATTTGACATATAGTACATTTGGTGTCACCAAAAAAATTGAAATTAAATATAAAATATGCATACTTTTGAAATTTGATTGCTATAAACTGATATTTAAACATTCACTGATCAGCACAATATTATTATCTTTGAATTATTTTAAAAATAAAAGTTTGGTTTTACAAAAAAATTACGACAAAAAATAAAAAAAAGATATAAAGTATCATTATGGATGAAGTCACAAGATAGAACAAAAGAAAAATTAATATATCATTTTAATGCTTTCTTATAGCCAAATATTGCATTGACCTAAGATGATGCAATAACATAAATCAAATTATAATACCTATTTCGAAAAGAAATACAGATATTTCACTTATACATATACTTAGTTTCTCTTTCTAAAAATCATTATGATCGATCTGTTTCATGAGAAATATAAGTGTCCTTGTTTGGATATTAAAAAAAAAAAATTTATGTTGTCACTAGTTTTGATATTGTCACAATCACTAAAAATTTGATTCGATTTACACCCCTTAAAAAATATCTTTAATGAATTCGGATGGACAAGTTTGTCCACTCTAAAGATCAGAGCTCAATTCAACGAAAAAGGCTAATATCGTAAATCAGTGTCCTCCTATCCAGTTAGTCAGAGGAAGCAAAAAGGCAAACGCAGAGACAACCACAGAGAAACAACACTCTGCTAACAGAGCGAGGTAAAAAAATGGCTTACTCTCTCTGTTCTTCACCTTCCTCTCTCGTCCATGAACGCCAATCTCTCTCCTATTCTCTCTCCTCACCCAGAAAACCCACTTTTAGAAACTTCTCTCACTCTCTGAGACTCGGTTTTCTTTCCTCTCAATCCAGACCCTCTCTCCAGATAAGCAATGTCTCCGTACAAGACGCGGTTACGCGAGAAACTGGCGACGAAAACCTTGGAGAATCCGAGAAGCGTAAAGACCCAGATGAAAAATCCGGTTCCTCGTCCAGGAGCTACATCTGGGTCAATCCCAGAAGCCCCAGAGCTTCACAGCTTCGCAGGAAATCGTACGATTCCAGGTATACTACTCTAGTGAAAATTGCTCAGTCTTTGGACTCGTGTAATCCAAGTTTTGATGAAGTTTCGAAAGTTTTGGAGAGTTTAGGCGGTAAAATATTGGAACAAGACACTGTTGTTATACTTAATAATATGGTGAACCCTGACACCGCACTTCTTGCACTCAAGTACTTTCAGCAGAACATGAAACCTGAGAGAGAGGTTGTTCTTTACAATGTAACATTGAAGGTTTTTAGGAAGTGTAAGAATTTGGAGGGAGCAGAGAAGCTGTTTGGTGAAATGCTTGAGAGAGGTGTTAAACCCGATAATGTCACGTTTTCGACTATGATTAGCTGTTGTAGGTTGAATTCTCTTCCTGAGAAGGCTGTAGAGTGGTTTGAGAAGATGGGTAGTTTTGGCTGTGATCCTGATGATGTTACGTATTCAGCTATGATTGATGCCTATGGGCGTGCTGGTAATGTTGACATGGCTTTCAGCTTGTATGACCGTGCTAGAACAGAGAAATGGCGCATTGATCCGGTGACATTCTCAACTTTGATTAAGATTCACGGGCAATCGGGGAACTTTGATGGGTGTCTGAATGTCTATGAGGAGATGAAGGCGATAGGGGCTAAGCCAAACTTGGTTGTTTTTAACACTTTGTTGGATGCTATGGGAAGAGCTAGGAGGCCTTGGCAGGCTAAGAAGATTTACCAAGAGATGATTGCCGGTGGGTATTCCCCAAATTGGATAACCCATGCGGCTCTATTGCGGGCGTATGGTAGAGCACGGTATGGTGATGATTGTATAAATGTGTACAGGGAGATGAAGGAGAAAGGGCTGCAGTTGAATGTGATTCTCTACAACACAGTTTTGGCTATGTGCGCTGATGTTGGCTACACTGATGAAGCTGTTGAAATCTTTGAAGAGATGAAGAGTTCTGGGATTACGCCAGACAGTTGGACGTTTTCGTCCATGATTACAATATATTCATGTAGTGGGAATGTATCAAAAACAGAGGCCACGTTGAATGAGATGTTGGAAGCAGGTTATGAGCCTAACATATTTGTTTTGACTTCACTTATTCAGTGTTATGGGAAAGCCAAACACATCGATGACGTTGTGAAGACATTCAATCAACTTTTGGATTTGGGCATTGCTCCAGATGAGCGCTTCTGTGGTTGTCTGCTGAATGTGATGACACAATCGCCAAAGGAGGAACTTTCTAAGATTACGGATTGCATTGAAAAGGCCTATCCAAAGCTCGGATACGTGATAAAACTTTTGCTAGAGGGGGATGATGAAAACGGAAGTTTCAAAAAAGAAGCCTCAGAACTTTTTGAGACCATTGGAGCTGATGTAAGGAAGGCTTATTGCAATTGCTTGATTGATCTTTGTGCTAACCTCAATCTGTTAGACAGAGCGTCCGAGCTACTTGACCTGGGGCTTGAACAAGAAGTATACACAGATTTACAGTCTAGGTCTCCAAGCCAGTGGTCTCTCAATTTGAAGGGTCTTTCACTTGGCGCGGCTCTTACTGCATTACATGTTTGGATAGAAGATTTGTCCAAGACATTGGAATCTGGGGAAGACTTTCCCCCATTGCTTGGAATCAATACTGGACATGGGAAACACAAGTATTCAGACAAAGGTTTGGCAGATGTATTTGAGTCGCACTTGCAGGAATTAGATGCCCCGTTCCATGACTCTCCAGATAACGCTGGCTGGTTCTTGACTACAAAGGTTGCCGCCAAGTCATGGTTGGAATCCAGAAGGTCATCTGAAGTTGTCACCGCTTAAGGTTTCTTCGATCGTAAGGTTCCTTTTCTGAGAAATATTGGCACACTGACATGTACCGGCTTGGACTGGGACGTGATACTTCTCAATTTAGCTTTTGCTTGTTTCGGGCATATTCTCTTTTGTAGAGGGCATTTTTGTACTTAAAGAATTCAAATTAAACTCGTCCTTTGATGTTTTAAAGAGTTAAAGAAGTTTTAAGCAATTATGAATTCCCTTTATGACTAGACTATCTATGGTTATGTTCGGTCCTTGAAGAATAATAGTCTTCAGCTCCATACCAAACACGTTACTGACACAACATGCATAAACTTTGTTTTTATTCGAGTTTGTAAGCACAACGTATCTGAAAAGTACAAATTTTGAAAACTAAAATTCTGTGCTGTCTGTGTGAATCTCAATTCTCAAGCAGGTGAAAACACAAATCCAATCCACTAACATGTACAAACGACCGATTTTCTGTGACAGACTTATTTAAGCTACCAATTCGCAACCACTCCGTTCCTTTTGGTATTTACAAATAAAATAATCACATGCAATGATTGATAAAAATCAGACTAATTTTCTTGTTCTCCTTTTTTCTTCTCCAATGCGGAGGACTCGTCAAGTTCATTTTGGAACCCTGCAAAATAAATAATTTTCCATAATTTACTTTAGGTCTGAGAAGATTTTTTGTCGACCGATTATGAAACACCTTAATAATTACCGTTTAGAGGAGTTAATGACTCTATTCTTTCTGTTATCATCCAACTTAACTGATGCAGCTTCTCTCTCTCTGGCTGCTGCTTCTCTTTTCATTCTCTTCGACTCTACTTCCATGGATTTCGCTAGTGCTTCAACTTTCTTCGTCAGCGTCTGGAAAGCGTTTCTCACCTAATTTAGTATATAGAGAGAGTGGGAGAGGGAGAGGGAGAGAGGGAGAGTTTTGAACTATACCTTTATTTCTTGATCTTTAGTATTCAAGTCATTCTCTTTGGCTTCACAAAACTTTCTTAGACTAATGACTTCCTTTTGAAGCCTATCGTACAGAAACCCCGAGACCATATCTTCACTATCAGAGTTTGTGGCTGCTTCTTTATCACTGCCTTTACTTTTGAGCTCTCCATAAGCTACAGAATCGCTGTTGTTAGTGATTGTATTTGCTTTCATTTCCGTGTTCTCCTTCTCACCGATATCGACAATCTTATTCCTTGATGCCCATAAACCCTTCTTCAACACGTTCTCCCCAGCAGTATTTTTCTTCCTCAAGTTATTTGCTCCTTCTAGCTCTCCAACAGCTGTCTCGTACTCTGCATTTGCCTGTTGCAGAGGAGTGTTTCTGCTAAAGCCCAAACCCCTCGGTTGTGATGTCGACCTCTTTCTAAGTCCCCCAGTGCTTGTCAAAAATCCTAGAATGTTACTGGATTTTTCTGTCTTAGGCGAACCGCAGAAGGCATTAAGGTTGTTTGAGAAACTTGACACATGCTTTAGCCCATCTTCAAGTGTCTTCAGCCTCAGCTTCAATTTTTCCTGTTGTAAAACAGCACATCAAAAAATGTTTACTCAGTGAAGTAGTTTACAAATAAAAAAATTCTTATAAAAAGAAACGGCAAAAACTTTGTAAATGTCAAATATTTTTCACCTTCAGCTGTGCCTCTGCCTTAGCTGTTCTTTCTGACACGGTCAGCTTGTCTCGCAGCCGTTGCATCTCAGCCTAAAATGTCAAAAAACACAAATGAATAACCGAACGGGCATATTTATAAATAACAAAATGGGGAAGTTAAGGTTTTGTAGGAAACTTCTCGGGTATCAAAATTACCTGCATCAGCCTTCTTTCTTCCAGCCACTGTTTAACAGGCATAACTTTATCATTTTCATCCTTCCACTCGTTAGCCACCACGGTTGCTATGCGGTTTGCCGAAACTTTAGCTCTTGCCAGCTCCCTCTCCAGAGTCCTCTTTTCCTCCTGAGAAGTTTCAGTACTCAACAAAAGTTAGCATTTCAAATCTGGAATGTCGAAATTTTTTTAGGAAAAAAATAAAACACCAAATACAGCAAGGAACTTACATTCAACTCTTCGATCTGTCGTTTGTAGTCGCGAACAGCATTGGCTGCAGCTCCTGCTGCTAGAACCACCTCCTCAAGTTCTCGAATGGTTTGGCTGAGCTTTTCAACCTCTAGAACCTTTTGGCGGTTTGTCTTCTCAAGAATTCTGTTCTCCTCCTGCAATTGTTGAATTTTAATTAGATTGACCATTCGTAATTAAATCTATGTCCTATGTAACAGGATCTGGTATAGTAACATGCCTGGCAGATCTCAATCTGTCTCCTCAGTTCATAGTTCTGGTTTTGAACCTCTTCAACTATCAAAGCCCTTTCAAGAGCACTTCTCAAAATCCTTTCCGCTTCAAGCAGAGCTGACTCTTTCGACTTGGTAATGGCGTTCCAAAGCCTTCTTATCTTCCTGAAGAGCAGCAATCTGAAAAGAAAAGACCCCAAAGGGAGGAATTATGCAGTGCACTTTAATTAATTATATACATTTTTTCCATTGAAAGACGGTTTTTCTCACGACTTTTGTCTACTACCTCATTCTTGTACATCTTGATTTCAGCTTCAAGAGGAGCAACGACAGACGCAAGGGGAAGCGATTCATCGTCCTTTTGGTTCGCATGTGTCCTTCTAAGAGCGGCTTCTGCAGCAAACTGCGCGGCCAATGCGTCTTTCTTGTCACTTGTTAGTTTCTTGATTTCAAGATTCTGCATTTTCGAAAGATTTGCACAAGTTACACAAACTCAATTCACAGTAAGTATACACACGACTACAAAAAAAACGAACCCGACCTTATGCTCAAGGAGATTTTCATTGACTCTGAGTTTCTCATCCAGTTTTTGTGCTTGGTTTGTGAGCTGGAAAAGATAAAACAAGAAAATAAAAATTCAAACACGATTCCTAATGTAACAGTGCATCTTCATGCTTCAACCATCTCAATTCTCATGAAAATTAAAACGTAGACATTTCTTGTCTGGTCTGAAATGTTTAAAAAAGTGTCTGTTAATATATTTGTAAATATTTCTCTAAGTACCTCTTCGACAGCCTTATCCTTGAGAGCTTCAGTTGCTCTCAGAGACTTGATTTCACCCTGTGCGATCCCTAGCTCTCGTTCCTTGTCTGCAAGAATGATAAAAATAAATAAATAAATAAATGAGAACGCCTAAAACCATAGCAGACAATATGCACAAGAGAACACTGCGATCACCTGTGGTATATTGCAATGTATATAAGCACGTATATACACACACACACACACACACACACACATATATATGAACGAGTTTTCAATAGCTAAGGTTTTTTTTTTTTTTTTTAACCATCGGTGGTTACCATCCTAAATGTTTTTGACCAGCCACTACTTTGTTTCAACCGTCTAATCCATGTCACACAGTTAAAACGATAATACCGACCGGAAATAATTGCATATACATGTGTGTGTGTGTGTGTGTGTGCTGAGATCATAAAATGATATAATCGCCTATTTTCTGCTATCATAAGTAGAAAATGGAAGAGAAATAAGATTTTAATCAGGAGACATGCAGAGAAACGTTGCAACCAACCAAAAGACAGAAACATAGCATATATTTTACTGAACTAACCAAAAAGTGAGCAAATGAAAAGACCTGAACAAACATCAAACATATTTAACGAACTAAACATAAACATATCTAGAGCCTCAAACGTAGACAGAAACAAAATCAGAGGCAGAGAGAGAATAAGAACCTTTGAGAAGGTTCTTCAAACGGTTGAGCTCCAAGACAACCGGGTCCGGGTGAACAAAAGAGAGCTCCTCGGAACCGAACTGTTCTTCATGTCCCACCATGGTTTGGTTTGTTTTTGACACTTTAGAAATGCAGAGATTAACGCAAAACAAAAGTAGAAACAAAAGCTTGGGTTTTGGATTTTGGAATTTGATATGGGGGTTATATGGAAATGTGTGATGTGGGTTTTAATGAGAGAGTTTCGTGAATTTGTGTGTGAGGTTTAAGGAAATGTTGACGGTAACGGAAGAGAGAGAGAGAGAGAGAGAGGAATTAAAATGGACTTCCCCTTTGCTGAGAAGCCAAATTTTGAGAAAAGTCACTGATAAATTATAAGCCGGCCAATTAGCCTACTTTAGCTCTCTTTTTTTTTCCCTCCACTTTGATAGTAACGGTTACTAATATTCTTTTTTATTATTATTTTTTTAATTACCCTCCTTAATCTTATTCTTTAAGATATGACATTTATTATCTCAACTAAATGACATGGCCAACAAGATTACCTCTTCAGATTTCATATTCAAAATTTGAAAAATCCACGTTTTCAGTTGTAAATTCGGATAAACTAATGTAAAAAATGCCTTCCCTCTCACCTAATTAATATGTTTTTTTCCACCCTAAAAAAAAATATATATATATGCTTTTTAGTTTTTGGACTATTCAAGAGTGATGGGCAAATACATTGTCAAAAGAGTGTTTGATAAGTGTATTAGTTGGTGCCATTTGTTGCAACCTTGTCATTTGTTAGACGAAGCCATTAAACGGCCTAAAACAAATATATATATATATACTGGCGCCCCAAACACTGACCAAATAAAAATGAAGGGGATTACAAAATCAAAGTATTTAATTTGATGATAAATTGGGATTTTTATGATAACTAAACGACAAATTAAACTGCTGATGATAGGTGCAGTTTATTCTTCTATATGAGAGATGTTTTTTTGATTTTTGATTTTTGATTTTTTGATTTTTTTTTTTTTTTGATTTTTTTGATTTCTTTTTGGGTTTCTGGTTAGAGATGATGATGAGAAAGAAAGAGGGAAGAATAAAATGTCAAAATCTGGCTACGTTGTTGGAAAGCTATCATGTATTTGAGAGGTAATATCTAGTTGCTTAAGCGCTAAACACTCCATAATCCTTGCATTTTTGTGCACTTATTAGTGGAAGTCACTCAAATGAATTCTTGAATTTAAGCTTAAAGATAATGAGGTATACACGACTCTGACTTTGAAAACGACCAACCCCTTACACACTAAAGTGGCTTGAAAGAATCAAATTATTCACATATAGAGAGAGATACCTCCTCATCTTTGCTTAAAAGAATGATTGAATATAAGAAAATTTGTGTGTATACATGTATATATGTATATATTTGTCCGTATATATGATTAGAGCTGTTTTTGACACTTTTCCATTTGTCAAAAGCTTTGAGATATACGTAGTATTTTGGTTAAGCAACAAAGGCAAGACTCCCACTACCTGCTACCAACACCCAATTCCCCCTTTTATATATATATATATATATATATATATATATTAATAATGATAGTAAGATAAATAATATGATAACTTGATTAATAATGATAGTACAATATATCAAGGTTAATTTACAGTACAATGTAATGTTTACATGAGTACAAATTTATACATTCAAAGTTAAGTTTGTTTTCTTAATCTAAGGGTTCATTCCATCATCAAAACTCATGGTCATCTTCTTCATTTTTATTGGGATATTCAAAGGTAAGTTTGTTTTCTCATGGTCATCAAAACTCAAACATATTTAGTTATATGAATCGAATGGTTCATTTTTCTTCAAAACTCATGATCATCTTATAATATCGCCCGGAAGAGCAAATGAAGAACCACTGAAAGAGAAATTATACTTTTAAGTTAAAAAAATGGATCGGTGTATTTTTTTTTATTTAAGAAAATAAATATTAAGTACACTGTGTGGAAGAAAGTTATAAAATAGGGGAAATAAAGATTAATTAATTTGATTCATTAAAATATTTTAATAAGGGTTTATAATTTAAATGTTTCCTTGAAAATTAAAAAAAAAAAAATGGAAGAAGAGCAGCAAATTAAGTTTAGAGTAAACTGGATACAAAAATTAAAAAAAAAAAAAAACTTAGGTGGTAAAATACAATATCATAAGAAAGTAGAATGCTATCAGACTTTGATGGGAAAAAAAATTCAAAAAAGACGATAAACTACTATCCAAAGTCACTCTTTAACATTCTGAGCAAAACAAAAAAGTCACTCTTTAACAGAAAAAGACTATCAATATTGTGGAATCACCAATTCAAAAAAGGCAAAAAAGATGATCCGAGGCATTTGTTTTGAACGATCTTAATGGAACATTTCAACCGTAAAAATTTGCTCTTTTATTTTTAGTAGGATATATAGAGAGAGATATTAGTGCGTACTGATTATTTATGAGAGGGATTGCGTGTAAAAATCTAGTTTTCTTACACATGTTAGATATTTGAAAGCCTAAATTTGATTCTCTCACAGATGTTTTGAATGTTTGAGAACTGAACAACATACGAACACACTTATAATTATTGCCAATATTTTCTAGAGTTTTCTTCAACAGTTATAACCGAAAGTTGAATAAATTATGAGTGATTATAACCTTTCATAAAAAGATATCAATTTTAATGAGAAATTACAATAATAATAATAATTCATGATTCATTATCATAGAGCAACATATTGCAACCATTTATACTTTTTTTTTTTTTTAAGAAATATGAAATTCACCGTTTGAAAGAATGAAAAAAAAAAAAAAAAGATAATTACCAAGTGGCATTTAGACGAGCCTTTTATAAGACTCATTATAGGACGGCAATGAAAAAAGACAATTCTCATAAGGAGGGAGTAAAAAAAAAAAAAAAAAACAACATCTATATGCCGTTTTGGATAACTCGCTAACCCACACCAATTTTTTGAAAGAGCACAAAGAGGTTTTGCAAGTGCCGTTTGACGTTAATTAAACAAGAAGTAAAAAAACGACAATATTTAGATACCGTTTAGGACGACCCACTAACCCACACTAACTCTTTTAGTATTGTTAGGATATATGTATGCATATATATATATATATATATATATATATTCTATATAAGGGAAAATAAGTACTAAAGAAAAAAAGAAGAAGAAGAAGAAGAAGAAGAAAAACATGTCACCACTAAAACAGTCAACTGGGGTTTTGATTAATCTAAAATAGTTGCGGTTTTGGTTCTAATGATTTCTTAATTGAATTCTAAATTATACTGCGTGTTGAAAGTGATGGCTAGTGGGATCAAGCTAAAAAGCCATTTGGGATCTGAATGCGTGTCCCAAAATTTGTTTGAGTAGGTAGATATATGGATTAGATTTTTATAATAATAAAATAAATAATATGTTTTAAAACTAAAAGAAGTATTAAATTTTATTGATGCTGAAGGATTTGGACAAATTTGGAGGCTTCTAATAGCTATTTGAAAGAATAAAACTAAATGGAATGGTTGAGATGGAGAGCCCCTTGTCAATAAAATAGTTCCAAGGGAAGCACTTTTTATTTTATTTAATAAATATGATTCGAACCGTAAATAATTAGAGTTTAGCCTTATTAGCCTGGCCTGCATCATGCAATACCAAAAAATAAACAAATACATAAATAATAAACAATAGCTCAAGTCCAGTTAGGTTCTAATTTTAGTCATATTCTCGCCCGTGAACAACATAATAAATTATGAAAAGGGAAAAAGAAGTAAGTTTTCAGGAAATAATTAAAATAAATAGTAAGATTTTATAATAGTTAAAATAAATAACAGATTTATCAAATAAATAATTTGATTATATTAGATTTACAGATATCATTTACTTAATAAATTTTTATTTACATGATAAAATTTTATTTAGATGATGAGTCTTGTATTTATTTTAAATGTTTTAAAACCTTATTATTTACTGCAATTAAATTATTTTAGCGAATTCACTATGACTTTTGTGAGAGGATCAGAGGAGGACAAGAGAGATCTCGAGAACGAGGACTGGCCCATCATTAAAGCCCACTTTCTGTCTTTATCAGGTAAAGCCCATTACTTGGATTTTAGTGGGCCTGCATGTCTTAGACATGGAAATGGCCCGTCTTGACAAAGGAAACTTACTAAGGCCCGTCCCGCCCATGAGTTCTTTTTCTTTTTTCTGTTCTTTTTCCGAGGGAATGTGTGTAAATAACTTTTTTACAATCTATAATTAAACAACTAAAAATAAATGGTAATTTTTAAAAATGTTTTAATGTTATTTATTTTGAATATTTTAAAATCATATTATTTGTTTTCTATAGTTTTGTAAAAATACTCTTTGATTATGATTATTATCCAAACCAAAATCAACACAGCTCGCTCTCACATTAAATATAAATCATTTTAAATTTTTTAGTGTTTTCTTTTTGGGTATTTTTTATTTAGAATCTAGACAAATGTGTCTCCCACTCACCTTTTTAATTTCGTATGATTTTCTTAGAGTTCTGTCCCTTTTAAATTAACATACAAAGAGACAAAGTGAAGATCTATAAATGCTTTAAGAAAGAGCATAAATCTTTATGCTCCCTCATCAGAAGGGCTTTCCTCTAAATATTTTTTGTATGAGTAAAAGTTAAGGTGATGTTTGGAAGTATGGAAAAAAAAAAAAAAAAAGTTCTCTTCAAAGCATGATTGGAACTATTTGGCTTAGGTTTTTCATACCACAAAGAGAATAAACTACATCGAACTCATGTATCACTATATGTCCAAGTTTTTATAGAAAACCAAACGGAGAGCTAACTATATAATATCAAATTTGTTTAGAAGACTTAATGTAAAAGTTAAGTCATGGATCAAAATTGTTGGGAACCATTTGATTTTTTTTTTTTTTTTTGGGAAGAAAATGCAGGGTTTATGACGTACTAATTTACCGAGCACATGGAAGAATAAAGCTTACTTCAAAGAAACAAAAGTAAAATTGAATTATCTCACTCTTATTTGGTCTATATCATTGTCATCTTAAATATTTTATTGCACAAATTGTGAATTTAGGTAAAGATTCGTCAAAAGTGGAAAATAAACATGGGGCTGGCTTTCAGAAACCCCTCACAAAGTTATCCTTTTCAATAATTTTTTTTAGCTCAGAAGAAGAATCAACTTAGCCAAAGATGATCAATCTGAATGCATCGTTTGGTGCCATAATCTTCTTTTTTTATTATTTATTTTTTCTTAAAAACCATAAACACAAAGAAGAAATCAAAGATGCCATTCCTTTCCTCAACACTAATCTTCATTCCATTTTGGAAAAAAGTGGAAACCAGAAAATGGGACAAACCGACCAATCCAAGAAACGGACAAAGCATCTACCTCAACACTCATCTTAGTTGTCTGCCACTAATGACTAATCTGCCCCTCACTGGCTAAATTTCACATCTCAATTACCCTCAATAATATATGGATACACTTAAGAATATGTGCGTGTGTATATATATATATATGTGTGTGTGTATGTATATATGCATACCCATCAAATTGTGAAGGAGTTAAAATTATGGAAATTTTTTTTTTTATAGCCATTGGAACTAGCTTAATTTATCTTCAATTAGTGTTTGAGTTGTTTTCAATATATTGAGTTATAGATTGAAGTTGTAGAGGGATGGTAAAATTCCGAGCCAACTAAGGCTCTATTAAAAGTTTCCCTATTTTTTATTCGGCCCTCTAGAATTATTAAGGAAGTATTTGGTGAATGAGTTTAGTTTAAGATTTTTAAGTTTTAATAGTAATTTTTCAGAAAAGAAAAATTTTTTTCAGAAAAAACAAAAAATTTTTTTTTCAAAAAAGACAAAAATTTGATGAAAAAAGTACAATTTAGTTGAAAATGAAGTTGAAAACAAACACAGTTCTTGAACTCGAAATTTTTAATTATACAATTAGTTTTTCATCAATATACTTGTTATATTAAATATAAGGATAAATTGCTTACTTAAATCCTAAACTTTTTAACTTTGTACAACTTTAATCTCTAATATATATATATATTTTTGTAGCTGAAATATCCAGAAACTTTTAAAATTTGCTATAATAGTCATTTCCGTCTATTTTTGAATGGAATCCATTATTAACTTAGTTGAAAAAGTAATGCTAACTAACGGATTCCATCCAAAAATTAATAGAAATGACTAAATAATAACATTTTTAATAATTTATAGTCATCACAGCTATAAAAAAAGAACAAGAAATGCTCTTAAACTATTAAAATGTAGCTACAATAGTCATTTTTGTTAAGTTTTGGATAGAATCTGCTATTATTCTGGTAAAAAAGTAATGTTAACTAATAAATTCCGTCTAAAAATTAACGAAAATCACAATTGTAATAACATTTTAATAATTTAGGAGCATTCTGGTTACGAAAAAAAAGATTATGGACCAAAATTTAAACTAGGATAAAAATTCAGGGATCAACCTAGCTATTTACCCTAAATATAAAAACAAAAATAAACTAAACCTAAATTAAAATTTTTTTAAATAAATACTAATCAAACTAGAGTTTAAAATTTTTACTTATGCCCTCTGGATAAAATTCCTAAGCTGCCATTGAGGTATCAGTCCTAGGGTATTTCTGTAATTAAAGAATCTCCCAGCCTAACATAAAGTGAGGATACTTTGGGGAAACAAAAAATGCTATCAACAACCAAAAAAAAAAAAAAAAGGAGCAAAATATATGGAGTTCCTATAATGAAAGAGAAATATAACCACATCCCCCAGTAAAGAAAGAGACTATCAGAGAGAATATAAACATAACCACAACCATAATCATAATTCCTCTGTCTATTTCTAAATATTTTATCAGACCAGAAGCCAGCCAAGATTGCCATGGATATCCCACCACAGCTTCTTCAATACAGATATCACCTTGCCATTGCAATTTCTGTCTCAGCAATCTTGTCCTTGTTCTTATATGCTGCTCCTCGTTTTGGCTCCATTTTGGCCTATTTCTGGCCTCTCTTTGCCTCTACCACTCTGTTTGTCGTGGCCATAGTCGTCCTCACCGGCGTTTCTCAGCTTG
Organism: Ficus microcarpa; assembly: GCA_025413485.1. Lineage (NCBI taxonomy): Eukaryota > Viridiplantae > Streptophyta > Magnoliopsida > Rosales > Moraceae > Ficus > Ficus microcarpa. The sequence goes on from CM046375.1 coordinate 25,935,732, forward strand.
CTGTCGAAGCTCATGGCGAAAAGGCCGGCGAAGATATTGTAGATTATGTCGCAGGCCAACCAGAACAGAGTATTACTGCCAATCATGATCAAGACCGTCAAATTTCTGAGTAAAGGAAAAAAGTGAGAACATCATGTTCGGCATGGTTATCAGCTGAGTTACTGATTTAGGATTCGCTGATCAATGATATCATGTTTCTCAGTCCTGACTGTATTTCTGCTTGTAATATATTTCATTACAAATATGCAATTCTCTTCCAGTAAGTTTGTAACATCTACAAGAACTACTTCCTGACAATTCGAAGTGTGAAAAAATTCGGAATAAATGAGGATTGTTATAAGGCGTTTTAGTTCTCACCTTTCCCTTTTTTCTGTCGTACGTAAGTGTAACAGACGAGATTTTGTCGTTGTCGTTATGCCGTATATATATACGAGTTGTGTCTAAGAAACGATAATGTCTCCTACTCCACAGAGGAAACGACGTGAGTTTCCTCGTTGTTCTTGTTAGTATACAAAACGACCTTTTTTTTTTTCGTTGTGGAAAGGAGAAAGAAGACAAGAAGATGTCGCTTTCTAGTTTCTACCGTTTCTAATAAACGACATGTCGTCTACTCTATTGCTTGATATGACGTTTTCCCATAGTTATGTAAAAATTTGGATATGAACTACACATAGTTTTATGCTATAGTAAATAGTGAAGATAAAACGATAAGTTGTGCAACTAATGCCAAAAAAATAAAATAAAAAAAGATGTCATTTGGTTAGTTGGAAGACGACAAGTTGTTTCTGATAAGAAAAACGAAATAGAGGTTTTGGGTTTAAAAAAACTAATTAATAAAAACAACTTGCCAGTTTTAAATTGCATGCATAAACGACAATGAAATCAACGTTTATACTATAGTAATAAAAATATAAAAAGGCTCCAATTTTGACGCCAATTATACGATTTTAAACTGCATGTTCTTTATTTGTATTTTGTGCAACAAGAAGGCGACATTTGGAGGAAAAAAAAAAAAAAAAAAAAAAAAAAACAACAACATTTCGTTTCTCTCTCTCTTTAAGACTATAGCAGCAGTTTTTTTGGTATAAATAAATAAATAAATAAATAAAGCTCATGTCGATTTCCATTAAGAAACGACACTAAGTAAACTACCTGTTATGTTTTTTAATGACCTAGCTTTGTATAAACGACAATGCATTTAACGACATTTTTTTCTTTCATAAAACAAACGATACCTTTTATTTATAAAAAAAAATCACGTCGTTTTTTCATGCAGCAAAAAAGCGATACTGAGTTAAAATTTATCATTTCTCTTTCTCTATGACAAAACGACATAAAGTCTTTAAAAAAAAAAAAAGGAAGAAGACCCCATGTCGTTCCCGTCAACAAACGACATCAAGGAAAGACTAACTGTCGTTTCACAGCACGACGTTTATTTAAAAAGGATCCGATATAGAATAATCTGACTTTTATTATATATATATATACACGAGGAAGAGTTTTTAATGGTTATTCTAATATTTATCCATCCATAATTATCATTATTTTAGCTGTATGATACTATCATTATTTTAGCCATATGATGTTGATCAGATGGTTGTAACAAATTGAGTAGTTGACAAAAAAATTAATCGCAATTAATGAACATGGAAATTAAAGAGCTCATTAAATAAGATTTGGAGGGACAACTTGTTTGTTACTTTGTTAACATGACATTTTAAAGTATTTTTAAATTAAATACAAAAGTAAAAGACGTGATTTAGTTAATTTTTTTTTTTTCAAATGTCACATTTCTGTAGAATTTTTTCTCAAATAAGTGTACGCAAATGAAAAACAACAAAATCACAGTTATGAAGTTTACCTTCTTTTTTTTTTTTTATTTAATTTTTTAATTTTGTATAAATCATGAATTTCTTTTCATTTTTGCAAGAAAAAACACAAAATTTTTAGTCATAAAGAAAACATATTTCATAAAAGGATACTACAAAATATTTGTTACACTACTATAATTTTATATAAAACATGGCTATATGAAAGAAAATAAAATGTTAGATTTCGTGTTTACCTTTTCTATCCCTTTCTTAAATTATCGAATAACTAAAATTTAAATATCAGTTATTACTTGATACACCCCTCTTATTATTCTAAAAGAATCCCCACAACTAAATTTTAATTTTTTTAATCCTTGAAATGTGCACCAATCAATAAATTTTTTTTAAACAGTCCTTTTTTTTTTTTTTTTTTTTTTTATAAAATTTTGTTCTGATAAAAAATACAATGATTCTCCTTTTCAAAGATATCCATATGTTATCTGGAAATGAAATCAAAGTTGAATAGGTCTCCTTGTAAAAAAAAAAAAAATGCTTTTTCTAAATTAAAATATTGATTTTGGTTCTGAAAGATTAAATAAAATGATTCATCTTAGAAAAAAAGTAAAAGGTAAAAACTTTATATGCTTTATCCTAAAAGGTTATCTAAGAACCGTATTCTATCTTCAATTCAAAAACTTGTAACATCATCAATTTAATTAATGCATGTATTACTTTTTATAATTTTATCTTATAATCATCCATGATTACAAAAATATAATAATTATTGAAACTACACCCATATACATGCATGTGTATTATTGTTATCTATCATCATAAGAGAGGAATAAAATTCTTACCACCATTGCCGGCCACTAATAATGTGAAAATTGCTTGCAACCGACCAAAGTGGGCACTCTTCAACATGGGAGCTAGTGGTATATGAGCAAGCTGTTCTAGATGCTCAAAATAACGATCACAACACTCTATTATTTTATGTTCCCTAAATTCAACACTGCTTATGATCACTAAAATCAACTGAACACTTCCAGATTAAAATCTGATAACCATTTACTTTTTTTTTTGGCCAAGAGAATCAGTAGATCTCAAGATTTCCCTGTGGGAACTAGTTTTTCTTAGTTCGTTATCAAAATTGTACCAAAAGCTTTTCCTCCACCAAATGATAAAGGTATCAAAAAATGAATTTATAGAAGAAGATCAGGATGCTTAGAAAAGAAATTAAATTAATGGTCCTTTATATTTAAAAAAAAAAAAGGAACAAAAAAAAAGAGAGAGAGAATCTTATGATATGCGGATCAGTTAGTGGTTAGGCAGATTGGGAAGATATAATATCATTCGATGTCAAAGTCCCGGAATGATCAACATCAAGCTCTTTAAACGTTTCCATCAGAAGTGATACATCTTCGTTGCTGATTTTATCCATCTCCTTTAGCTTGTACAGGATAAACTCTGCAGCACTGAAAAAGCCAATCCAAGAAATCTTTATCAGAAACTAAAAGAATATAAAAGGCGAGAGTGTTCAATCCACATATAGAAGGCGAGAATGTTCAATCCACATTTTTAGGAAATATTTGCTCTTACCTTACAACCTTGTCATGATCAAGATCTGCTGCCTCAAGATCCGAGTTTGTGAGCTTCCTATTAAGAACCCATTTCGCCAACGATCTTTGCCTGCTCTCAGTGGACAATTCAGCGAGGTAGAGAAAGAACTGTGCTAAGCAAATTGTGCTGCCAAATATCCAGAAAACAGCGAAAACACGACCAACCCTCGTTGAGAAGCTCTCATCCCCATACCCCAGGGTGGTGATAGTGGAACAAACGCAATAAAAGGCGTCCGGTAATTCAAGACCTTCGACTGAATATAAGAAGACAGTTCCCACTATGATAAGCACCAAGAGATGTACTGCTGATGTACTGAATTTGTATTTCAGTTGTGTTTCAACCTCTTCACGCATGTGCAAGGCTCGGACCAAGAGAAGTTCCTGCTTTTCTACTATGTAATCCGCCGCTTTGCCAAGAATTAGGCCACCAAGTGCCATGCCAGTGAACACATAAGCGCACGCCAGTAGCTTTGCCAACACGGTATCAGGCACAAGGTCACCGTATCCGACAGTGGTCATTGTCACGACACAGAAGTACATGGCGTCGAGGATTCCAATTGTTTTCACACCACTGATTTGATTCTGGACGAGGTAGAAACAAAGGTTCCTCCACCGAGATATACAGCCAACAGGATCAGCACTTGGTTTAGACTAAACTGTTGTTTTGCAGCTACATTTGAGTAGCAATATTGATCATGATTTTCATTTTGTTCTAGGCGGTAATTTGTCCCTGCTGAAGGCGTAGCGGTAGTAGTACTAGAAGTACTAGATTCGCGGTTTCTTCTTCTCTGAAGGGCAGTCTTTTCATTGCCTTGAAAATGATCTAGCGCTTCGGAAAGTAAGGCCTTTTTAGCCTCTTCGGTAGGCATTGGAATTGGAGCATCAAGTTTGGAGAGGACCTGTAGAATTTAAACATGGTCGATAAGAAGATTTTAAAAACAAAATGTAATAGAAATTCAACTTCTAACATCCTTCTTTATATGTATCATAGCTTGTAAAATTAGGTTTTGACATCAACATACATGATAGAGAGGATGTTCAAAATCTATATACAAACGTCATCACAATCCAGTAACTTGATAATATTTGACAAATAATTCAACTTCTATTTCTATCAACCAATATTTACTGTTACAATATAAGATAATTCTTTTTGATATTATGGCTGTGACATTGCCATTTAAGGATCCTTTGTTATTATGCAGAACAAATAGACCTAGGCTTTGAAACTAATCCCAGAAAATTAAATAGAATAATATGTATGTATATATATATATATAAAGACACACTTGCAACTCTAACAAAATAACTTTTTATCCATATCGATCTACCTACAAAATTCCATTTACTGGGCTGTATATCAATACCAGGCACCATTTTTACATTCTATACATACACAAACCACTGCATATGTACACGGACAAAATATATAGATATATATATGTGTACATATTTATGTATAAAGTTAAAAGGAAAAGTACCGCTAGATATTGTTACTTGTAAAAGGGTATGTATACTAATCGTTATGGCCAATAAAATGTAAATCCACTGCTCATAAACAAATAGGAAGTGAAATTTGCATAACAGGTATGGAAGAAACTGTATAAATTAAGAAGAAGGAAGCGCTTGAAGCGTTCTAATATGACCTGCAAAGCAAAAATAACGATCACTTTTACTGCTTCCCATGCGGTTCAGTTTTCACTGCTGAAGTTGCGCTGGGTGCTGTTGACCTCCACGTCATCCGATTGCACCACCATACAAAAGCTTTTTATTTTATTTTTTATTTTTTACTTTTATTGCTATTTAGAGAGCAGCAGATAAAATTCATTACACCTACGGCCGCTTATACTGTGAGGACCGTACTGTAATTTCTGGATTTCTATCACAAAAAATATAAATAAGAAACGAAACAAAATTATGTTATATCAGAACAAAAATGTTTAAATCTAATAAAATCTAGCCGTCAAAAATTATAGAAAACGGATTCGTCGGTTCATCTTGGAAAATTTAAAAGAATCCTTTATAATCACATGTCCTTTCTTAATTACAATAGATTTATGTCATCACCTTCCACTTTATCAGGGAGAGAATTCTGAAACTCTTTTTTTAGCTGAGATAGTCACCTTTCCGAATTTTCTTTTAAACTATCCAGTAATCAATAAGATGACTGATGCTTTAATCAATCATATTCTATCAATTAATTATTTACGGTTAAATTATTTATTCATTAAACAGTGATTGATATAATAAATCAATAATTAACCACATCTTTAATTGATAATTTGATATACCAAGAAGACAATCATATTTTAATTTAATAAAACTTGAAACATTTATAAAAACAATAAGTCATTTTTTACATGAAAATGGCGTTCAAAATGGCCTCTCTCTTTTTTTTAATCATGTTCAACTAATGACAATTAATGAATTATCAAACAATCACTGTTTGATTGAATTTCATTAGCCAGGTCACCAACTAATTTCTTACAAAATACAAAAAAAAAAAAAAAAAGGAACTTTTTTGGGAAAAAAGACTCTTTTGGAGGAAAAAAAGAAGAAGAAAAAGTTAGCCAATACCAACCAACTCAATTTAATTTCTTGTACATATGCGAATTAAGAAGTTCACCTCTAAAATTTCACCCTTTTATTACTCTACCACAAAGTTCTCCTAGAACTACTTGAATTGATAGCAAAGCGACGTAAAAGTGACGTAACCATTCTCTCAAAAATTACAACCGATAGAAAGTAAGTGACAATCAATTTCTTTAAACATTATTCACTATTAAACTTAGAAATTCACTTCAAATACTATCCATTTGAGCTCTTATTTTCAGGAATCTCTTGCAAATCTATGCGCACACCCAGTAGACGGACTCATAGACGGACTCATATACTTTTTGAGGATCCAAACCACACAAATAGTCGCAAACGCAAAACACATTCTTTGACAATGACTCGTACACTTTTTGAGGATCCAAACCACACAAATAGTCACAAACGCAAAACACATTCTTTGATCCAAACCACACAAATAGTCACAAACGCAAAACACATTCTTTGACAATCCCATGGCACATAAATAGTCACAAACGCAAAACACATTCTTTGATCCAAACCACACAAATAGTCACAAACGCAAAACACATTCTTTGACAATCCCATGACTCCTGCAAGTTTTGCTGCAACCATGAATCAAGCTTTTTGGGTGGGCCCTTTTTCCTATTGAAAACACATTGGGCCTAGCCCATTTCCGCATCATGTCCACTTAAGATCCACAAGAGAAGAAGTCACCGTTGCGTGGTTTAACTGGTGAAATTTTCACGGTAGAGGGAAATTAGAAAACAGGGGAACGCAAGCAGTGGAAGAAGAAGCGCCAGAAAGAACAAGGGTTTAAGCGTCATCTCTCTCTCTCTCTCTCGCTGTCTCTCTCTCTCTCTCTCGCTGTCTCTCTCTCTGTAAACGGTAAGTGATTCTCAGCTGCAAATTCTCTCTCTTAATCTCTCTGAAACCCAATTACTCTAAATTGTTTTTTCACAATTTTCAGGTTCACCTTTCATCCCAAATTTTCTGAACTCCTCACAGCTTTATATCATGTTTCTTTGCATATAGTTACAACATGTCGATTGTTTTATGTCAGATGGATTGACCCATTTCTGTTTTCTTTCTAAATTTTGCTTCTTTTTTGCAATTAAGCTTGTTTAACGTCAGCTAGCTTTCTGGGTCACTGCGAAGTCTTGGGCAGCTTCAGTTGGTCTATACTAGATAATATATAGTTTTAGTGGAAGTGTTTATTGATGACATCAATACCGTCGAAGAACATATGGATTCGGCGACAACAATGCCCATGTGGGGATTGGAAATGCTATGTGACAAACGAGGGAGATGCTGAAGAGACATCTATAGCTTCTCAGTTGGTGAAAAATGACACCACAACTTCAGAATCTATGGTTGCCCCTTATGTCGGAATGGTTTTCAAGAGTGATGATGACGCGTTCGAGTATTACGGGAATTTTGCAAGAAAGAATGGCTTCTCGATTAGGAAAGAGCGGTCTAGGCTTAGCCCGCAATTGGGTATTTACAAGCGTGATTTTGTTTGTTATCGCTCAGGTTTTGCGCCTGTGAAGAAGAAGCCTACTGGGGAACACCATAGGGATAGGAAATCGGTTAGGTGTGGATGTGATGCAAAAATGTACTTGTCCAAGGAGGTTGTTGATGGGGTTTCTCAATGGTTTGTTGTGCAATTCAGTAATGTTCATAATCATGAGCTTCTGGAAGATGATCAAGTTCGTCTCCTTCCGGCGTATAGGAAGATTCAGGAGGCGGATCAAGAACGGATACTCTTACTCTCTAAAGCTGGATTTCCCATTCATCGTATTGTGAAGGTGCTGGAGTTGGAAAAGGGTATTCACGGTGGGCAATTGCCCTTTTTGGAAAGGGATGTTAGAAATTTCGTTCAAAATCGCAAGAAGATTGTTCAAGAAAACGACGCCTTGCTAAATGAGAAAAGAGAAAATGACACAATAGAACTCCTTGAAGCATGCAAGATGACGAAAGAGGCGGATGGAAATTTTGTTTATGACTTTACAGTTGATGAGAATGATAAAGTTGAGAACATTGCGTGGTCCTATGCTGATTCAGTCCATGCATACAACATGTTTGGTGATGTAGTCTATTTTGACACTTCATATCGATCAATCACGTATGGAATGCTTTTTGGAGCGTGGCTTGGCATCGACAACAATGGAAGAATCATTCTCTTTGGTTGTGTTCTACTGCAAGATGAAACATCTCGTTCCTTCTCATGGGCTTTACAGGTTTACCACCAATATTCCCTATATCGATTTTAGTTGCGTCTTCATATATAGTCCCTTATACGATCCTTTTTTTACCTTGCATACAGACTTTTGTTCGTTTTATGAGAGGAAGATGTCCACAAACAATTCTAACTGATCTTGACCCTGGGATTAGGGATGCCATAAGCACTGAATTACCAGCCACAAACCATGTCATCTCCATATGGAATATTCTTTCCAAGGTATCCAGTTGGTTCTCTCAGCCGCTTGGCTCTCGTTATCCAGAGTTTAAATCTGAGTTTGATGCATTATGTCGGCTGGAAAGTACAGAGGAGTTTGAGCTTCAATGGAGTCAAATGGTTTCGGTGTTTGGACTTGGTACTGAGAAACATATTGATTTACTCTATTCGTTCCGTGCATCTTGGACACCATGCTATACAAGAGGATACTTGTTTGCTCGAATGGCAACGACAGTCTATTCAAAATCAGTTGATGCATTCCTGAAGGGGTTTTCAATGCTCAAACGTGTTTGCGTGGCTTCTTTGAGCAGGTATTTGGGTGAATATCCTTTTCCCATAAGTCTCTTTACTAATGTCTCTTTTGCTGTTTCAGTGATAATATCTTATGCTTAAACTCTTTCAGATTGGTATTTCTGCTAATTTTCAAAATCAGGCACGTCCTGAGATGCAGTACATGTTTGCTAAGACATGCATCCCCATTGAAGAACATGCCCGGAGTATTCTTACACCTTTTGCTTTCAATGCTTTTCAACATGAATGCCAGCTGGCAATGCAATATGCTATCTCCGAAATGGCCAATGGATCATATCTGGTGCGCCACTTCAAGAAGATGGACAGCGAGCGTCTTGTTATATGGATACCAGAAGATGAACAGATCCACTGCTCCTGTAAAGAGTTTGAATCTTCAGGATTATTATGCAGACATGCTCTGCGGGTATTCATAGTAAAGAGCTACTTCCAGCTTCCTGAAAAGTACTTTCTGAATAGATGGAGAAGAGAGAGTTCTCTGGTCTTTTACGACGAAAATGGCACTGAACACATCAATGGTGAATGGTTTCGAGAATATCAGTGTCTTACCGACAGTCTATTTGCAGAGTCATCGCTTACCAAGGAGCGTTCTGATCATGCTCGTGCAGAACTAACAAAAGAACTTGCAAGAATCCTGAATGAGATTAGAAATATGCCAGAGAGTGAAGGGATAGCGATGGATGTGCCGCTGTCGCCTACTGGTTGACTTTGACTTTAAAGTGGTTTGGTGCTTAATCTGCTGATCCAAGTATATTAGTCAAGTGAAACATATTGGATAGGAGGGTGAAAAAGGGGAAAATATTTTGCACTCTCATCTTCCAAGCTGAAACGGGCATATGTTTTGAGGAGGGTCAACTATGAGTCGAAATCTGAATACTGATGGACCGGGTGCCTGCAACTTTCATGGGGTGTATGACACCCCGAATGAAGAATAACTAGGGTCTGCATCAAAGGCAGATAAGGGAAAAAGAAACTTTGTTCAGGTGCTGTCTTCATGTAATATCATCAAATGTATTTTTAAATAATTAATCCAAGTATAGTTTCTGATATATAATGCTCGTGTTCCGCAATTTATGGGCAACTTGGAAGAGTTGCTTTCATGACTGATAGCTTCATTTTATCAGGTACAGTCTCTTGCTTCGTTTGTATTGGTGTACTGATACAATGCCAAAGCAATTAATCTAAATTTATCAGCGCTGTAAGATTTCACCATCAAACTTGTATGCATTTAATACATCATTTTTCTCTTCTTTTCACGTCTCTCTCTCTTTCTTCTTCTTCTTCTTCTTCTTCTTCTTCTTTTTGGTTTTTTTAAATAATGGAAGATTTTTATACATCTTAATGTCTTTAACTATTGTGATCAAGATTATTACCGCCAAAAAAAAAAAACAAACAAACAAACTAATGTGATTAAGATCCATCATTCTCATTTTAACCTCACATCCGCTTTTTTTTTTTTGCACAAATACCAAACATGGTAGTATTTAAAAGTTTATTATTAGTCACTGGCCTGGTAAATTTACAGTTTCTGTATGACGAACCAAAAAACAGAGTAGTGTCAATAGCCAAGATTCATCTCACATAAGTTCAAAGTAGAATCTGATCCCCTTAATTTCTTTCTATTTTCTTCATCATATTCCATTTCTGGAAAATGCTCTAGTGCTGATTAGAAATAGTAAATAATATACATTGAAACTGGACTATGTTCTTCTAACTTGAACAAGATCTGGGAATAACTTGGCCCTTCTTGATTGTTCGAGAGTGTGATCTACTTTCTAAAGAGTGTTACCTTTTCACTGGGCAAGTGTTTCAAAAGAAATCTTTGACAAGTATATTATCCGAACTTACTACTATTTTTATCTATAATTAATTGATTTACATGTAATTTTTTATTTAGAATCTTGTCACATGATACTATTCAGATATTGATGTAAAAAGACAAATATCACTGAAAAATATTGCATTTGAATCATCTAATTGAAATAATACAAATAACGTTATAAGTGGTGTACAGGTGGGGTGCCGTGTTGGAGCCTCTCCCGTTATACACACACACTCTCTCACAGGTATGATTGCAGAAGAATCTCATGTGGGAATTGTTACATGCATGAATCTCTTTTTCTCTTTTTTTCTTGGTTGAAATACATTTTATTTCTCAGGCACTGAACTAAAAATTATGCAGCTGCCACACATTCTCGTTGCAGGTTTCAGCTATCTTTGATGGTTTCAACTTTTAGTCAGGCATGATCATCTGGACCCACATTCACATGCCTCATTTGGAGACTCCACGTTGGGCTGCCCAAAAAAAAAAAAAAGTTGCACTTATCTTCATACGGTCAGAACCCTCAACCCTGCATTATTGTGAACTTCTAAAAATGATTGTTGAAACTTGAACTGTATTATGAATGTTGACCATCCACGTGTCAATGTACTTCAACAAATTTGGGGTCCTCCGAGACGTCTCCCTCCATGACCATTTTGTAAATTGGCACTAATAATTTGGCATTTTGAGGGATGACTGATATGGGGGTCCTCCTTGCTTAATATTTGAACTCGTAACATTTAAAACAATGACTACGAAAGTAAAAAGCTGCATAATTGTAGCCACACGAGTCAAAAGAACCGCATGGACCGGTCGGTTTTCTTCACCGTACAATGTAAGTGTCTATTATGGAGGTTTTCAAAAAGTTCAAATTTACTCGGTGTTTTGTGTAATATATAAAACGATTTTAAGTAAACCGAACACCTCCTAACTTAATATAAATTAGCGATATGGTTAAGGTTAGATGGGTGTTTCAGTTTGAGAAATTCTCCATGAAAGATTGTTTTGTTTTGTGTTACTTTTTTTCAGCTTCACCGCATCTATGGAGTGTGGTAGTAGCATTCAGGGGTGTTTGTCTACAAGGATAAGGAAGCACCTGGAAAGTGGTGTCAGGTGACTCTTGGTGTATTTTTAATTAATCTGCTAGTGAACAGAAAGAGGACTTTGAGCCAGATCTAATTGGGGCTCAAAAAGTTGACAAAGAAAAGAGGGTTTTTTTTTTTTTTTTTTTTTTAATAATTATTTTTATTTATTTATTTATTTATTTTAGGAGTCAACATAGAATAGGAATCTCTTGCTGGTTCTCTTTTAACAGAAATGATATTTTTGTAGTTCGTCTACGGTTGTTTAATCAAAGTCCAATCAATCATGAGTGTGTTTTCTTGTGGTCTCGAGAGATTACATTGTTCACAAAGCGAAATCTATGGCTTCATAACACAAGGTAAGATAATAGTAAAAATAAGTTCTTTAGATAACCATTATAACTATTAACCCTTTTTTTCTGTAGACTTGCATAATGCTACGTTTTCTGCTTCAATTGTTGAATCTCGTCATAGACAAGGAAGTAAAAAATAAGAGAAAATTAGGTTGACGGGCATTTTTATTTTTTATACTTATTTAAACAAAATGGTAGAATTCTTTGTTTAAAAAAAATAATAATTTGTGAGCCATTAAAATATTGATTGATTAATTGATAAAACACATAATGATATCAATCCATGTTTGACTTCATTCTAATAAAAACAACTATTCTTTTAATTTAACAAAATTTTAGACATTTAATAAAAGAAATTTTTAAAAATGTTATATTTACATATATTCTTAAAAAAAAAAAAAAAAAACGGTAAATCTAGTGCTCCATATCGTAATGCTGAGGAAATTGTCGTGCATGATGTTGGAAAAGAAAAGAAAAGAAAAGGAGATCACACCATCCATCGGTGGCGGGGGTTGGTGAAAATGAATGCCTATTTAGAGCCGTAACTATTAAGTCTCAAGTTCGAGCTGTGATACGTAAAGAGTCTAACCATTGACAAGAAAAATCATGTGTTGTCTGCTCTTAAAGCATGAGGTCAGCTAGCTGTGAATACCTAATGTCAGGTTCCTTCTCATTTCATTGGTGTGACCAGTGAGCTCACCCAATGACTACTAAGACGGTGATGTGAGGACACTATCAATCCCCTTTCTTACTTACTAGAAAAATTCACAACTCTTGTTAACCTCCCCCTGTATACTTAATATCTGAAACTGATATGCTTCCAATGAGTGTTAGGTGTATTTTTTTCATCAAAAATTTAATTATAGGGGAAAATTCACAAACTTTTTCAAAATTCAGGGGAAAGAATGTTATAAATTGAAGTTCAAGGTCATTTGGTGACAAGGCCTAAAGTTCAAGGGGAAAAAAATCTAATTATGTATTGCATTACATAATGTTATTTCTAATGCTATTTCTACTTTTGTCATTTATATTATGCTTTAGAACTTATAAAAACAGTGAAGTTTTAGTGTTGAAATAAATTAAAAATAAGAATATTGCTACAATTATCTAAAAAAAATGAAGACAATAATCAATAAGAATTAAATGTCAAATTTGGTATTTGTTTTATGTTATGGTAAATTTACCACTTATCTTATTATCTCTCTCACCTATTGTTTTCTTTTATATTATTATTATTATTATTATTATTTACATGCACATTCAGTTGTTAAGTACATAATGCAACTTGTCCAAATTATCTATGCAGACTCGTACTTTCCAGCATTTTCCACAAAACTCACGTCATCAATCATATTTATTATTAACATATAAACATTGATTACTCTCATTTTGTTTCTTCAACTGTATCTTAACATCTTGTGCTAATTAACTAATAAACTTTTGCTCTGGTTCTTGTCGTACTCTGTTCTTTATCTGTCAATTTTTGTTTAAACAAGAAGAGAGAGAGAGAGAGAGAGACAGAGGGGAGAAGAAGAAGAAGAAGACAATTGATCAAAAGCTAGAGACGGTGCTAGTATCAAAAAGGGCCAAAATCTGAGAATTGACATATCATAAAATTGGTGTATAGTTTAACGAAGACTTAGTACTACTAGTACTATAGAAGCAGATTCTAACAAGAAAAGGATACAACTAAACATTAGATCAAAGAGAAAGGATTAGGAAGAGCAAGACAAGGACAAGACGTAACAAGGCATTTGAGAATGTTTGGACTAAATCTACATCTACATCTTTGTAAAGACCAAGGCAGATCTATATATATATACACTTTGTCATCCACAAAACTATATTTACATCAGTTTAAACCGTGATTAGCTGCTGTTGAGCTTGAATTCTAAGTTCCTCCTTCATTTTCCTTATGAATTCTTCAAACTTCTTATTCAGCTCGTCTGTATTTGTCAGCTCTTCCTCTTCTGCTTCTGTTGCCTCCATTTCTTCTTCTCCCTCTTCTTCTTGATTGCTCGAAAACCGGTCCTTTCCTTCTTTATCAAAGTTTTCATTCTCATCAGAACTAATCAAAGCTTCCGAATCATCTCCATAATTATCCACATAAATTTGATCATTTCCTTGCTCTTCGTGTTCTTCATCTGCTGCTTCAACCGCTTGATCTCGGTCTTCTATACTTTCTTGTTCTTCTCCTCCTTCATCACAAAAGGAGACTCCAATAGGAGAAACAGAGTCGACTGCGACTTTTGTCTCGGACAAGTTGGGAACTGCAGAGAATTTGCCACCAAGAACAGTCTCATCCGAATAAGAGTTGCCGTGAGAAACCGAGCTTTTCGCGAGAAAGGCGAGGATTCCGTTGCAGAGGAGGAACATGTACTTCCTCTCGAGAGTGTGAGCAAGAGAATAAGGGAAGAAAAGAATGCCAGGGTAATAGAAAAAGAGCAAGGACAAAAGAGAGGCCGAGATGACAACCTGCAAAGTCCTCCTCAAGATATGGTCCTTGTCAAGTTTTGCAGCATCTAGGACCTTCTGCTCTTCAATTTGATCCATTTTTGGTTCATCAAATCAAAAATGAAGGGGAAGCTTTACTGGACAGAAAATGTAATCGCCCTATTAAAAGGGGATTTTTTTTTTTTTTTTTTGTGTGGTTATTTTCAGTAGTCTGGAGTTGATGGTTCTTGGATTGGTTTCTTTTGAGTGAACATAAAGTCCCTCCCTATTTATAGGAGTCCTACAAGTGTTAACAGTTCAATAAGGCACTGAGCAAATTTACCAATTTGACCTTTGCGATTGTTTTTTCAAGAAATGAGAATGGAACTTTACAAAAAGTTATGGGAAGGAACTTTATTAGCCACTCTAATTTCCATTTTAGAAGGGACACGTGCGAAATCATGAAAACGTATAGACTTGGAGATATGCTGTTAAAAAATAAATTAAAAAAAAAAAAAAAGTGGTTCTTTGAAGCTTCTAGTTGTCACCACTTTACTCTTGTTCACCTCCAAATCCCACAAGGACAGATGAAGAGTTCGAAGATGTTCTTTGAATTAGCTGTTTGAATTTTAAAGAATTATGGGGGACCCGTTATTTAATTATTTTAAGTGGCCCACCGCCACCAAATTAGTGACTCAAAATGAAGTAATCTATCATTTCGCTCTAATTTCTATGTTTTGATGAATATTTGTGTCATTGTTTTCTTCTCCTTTTTTATTTTATAGGCAGAAACACTCTTCTTTTTGTCTACGAAAGCCTTATATGATACGATTAAGCTTCGTCTGGTTATTTTTGCTACGAGTAGAAAAGTAGAGACAAGAGCCACGTATTCTCTTTCTTTGTTTCACCCTTTGCAGCAATGGTTGCTTCTTTCTTAATAAAATAAAGAAAACCAGACTCAAGGAAAACCTTGAGCTCCTCAATCAAAGAAGCGCTTGGAATTCAGACACTGTATTAAGAGATATAATAGGGAGATTTGAACTCTATATTTTATCGTAAAATGAGGTAAATATTTTTAGGTTATGCTTTTAATTAACATGTCTTGAGATTTTAAGTATGAGTAGTGCTAAGAATACTGACTCTAATACCTATTTTAAAATATCAACTCATTTGGTAATGAGTTATCATCTTTCATTAGTAGATAACGTGACAATCTTTTAAATATCTATTAATAAAAAAATGATAATTTATATATTATATAAATTGGTATTTAAAAATCAGAATTAGGTATTTCCTCCACGTTTTTCTTTGTAAGTATATATTGATAGGATGGTCGATTTATTGGATGTCTAATACTAATTAAGGTTACTGTCGTTTGAATGGACAAGTAGCTATTTCACTTATAGTTTCATGTCGTCCTTTCTAAGGTCAAAGTCTCTTTTTTTTTTTTTTTTTTTTGCGGCGTGTTTGTTTTGTTTCATTTTGCCAATTGATGCCAGTTGAGGTCATGATCATAATTATACTGTTGTCGCTTTTCATGTTGTCTTAACCCCTTATTTAGATGACATATTCAATTTTAGAAATTGAAATTTTTTTTTACAAAAGCGTGTTTTTCTCAATTTTTTTCATCATTCTTTTATTTAAAAAAAAAAAAACAGCTCATTTTCAAATTTACTTTCTAGAGTATTTTTCTGAAAAAGTAAAAAGAATTTTTTTTGATATATTCTCATAATACATAATTCTCAATTTTATTTTTTCTCATTTCAAATAATTTTTTATTTTCAAGAAGAAAATTTTTTACAGATCTAAATAAATTATCCTATTTTCAAAAGACTTTCTCATTTAAAATAAGAAAATTTTATTTTCGAAAACGAACATCCGATATAAACAGGGCCTTAATTTCCCGATTGAAGTTCTTTTTAGTTTCTTTTAAGTTATGTGTATTTTTCTGGGTTGGTATTAGTGTCGGCTTTGTATTGCTAGCGTTTTGTAACTGATGTCATTTTAAAGTTTAATGTCGTTTTTGTATTTTTGTCGTTCTTAATGCAAGGTAACTGATGCTACTTTCTAATTTGCTATCGTTTTTAGTTTGATTTCATTGTTTTCAGCGATGGTGTCGTTTTTCATGTTCTTGGTTGACTTATTGTTGATGTCATGTCGTGTTATGTTAGTTTTGTTCTTAGTTTGTTGCCGTTTGTAACGTTATGGTCAATTATGTCGTTTTTAGTATTAATGCCGTTTTCTGGTTTGTTGTCACTTTATTATAATTTCCTTTTCTTCGTTTATTGTCCTTTTTTTTTTTTTTTTCATCGATGTCGTTTTCAATGAGGTGTTGGCTTTTGTCGTTTATGGACACCAATGATGTTTCTAAAAGTTCAATTCTCGTTTATTTGTAGAAAAATAGAAAAACACCATTCTAATCCAAATTTTTTTGTAGTAATTTTAAATATCATTCTTTTATCAACTAAAATTATCATATTAATTAATAATAAAGGATTTTAAATACTAATAAAAAAAAGTGATCACTTAAAATATTGATATAAAAATTAGATTTAAATTAATGTACCCACCACTATTCTTATTTGTAATTTCAGTGTTTTATAAAGGGTTTTTTTTTTTTTTTTTTTCCTGAAATAAGTAGATGCACAAGGAGAGGACGAAAGCAGAAGATAAATTAAAAAAAAAAAAAAAAAAGTGTCGTTATGGTCTAACATTTTTCCATTTTTTGCGTGTCAGTATCTTGGTAGAAAGAGTGGAACATCAACAAATGAAAACGGCAAAAGAAAATTAGGCACCGTTCAGACGACACTCCTTCTTTTAGAAAACTTCTAAAGCTGCATTTTGAGTTGTTCTGTATTGATTTGTCCTTAAATTACGACGTATCTTGTCCGCCAAAATTTTCTCCTCATTCACGATTCAATGAAAAGGATAAACAGAATCAAGTCAACTTATTGTTGAGTAAGGAAGACAACAACCTAGACAAACGCAATAAATTAATATATTTTAAGGACAATATCTTGGGAAGTAGAATTTAAACATTCTTTTTAAGTTCAATTATTAAAATGTTAGCCCTTTCAAAAAAAAATACATATACATTGAAATTTTAGCAAAAGAAACATTTACGAAGTTCAATGAACAACTTTAAAGTGGAGTTTAGTGGAGTAGTTTGAGTTGAGATTTTTAAGTTGGAATAGTAAATTTTTTTGAATTTTCAGAAAACACAAAAAATTTTTTGGGAAAAAGACAAAAACTTTTTGGAAAAAAGATAAAAAAAAGTTTGAGTTGAGTTGGTTGAGTGCATTTGTCAAAGAGGCGATTTAAAAAGTTGAGACTGACCAAAAAGTAATTGAAAATTATCTTTGAAGCAACCTCACGGAGAAGATTTGGACAGGAAAATGAGTGCTAAATGGAAAATACCAAACGAAATGAAGATACACATTTTTTATTTTGAGACAACAATCAAATGCTCTGCACCTGGCTCCACACTCCAAGAAAGGATAATAAAACGCCAAAAATAAGCAGTCCACGTGTCCTTCCTTGGTCTAATTGTCGTTTAGTTCTTCATTTGTTGTCAAATGTTAGTACTTAAATTACGCCGATATTCGAGGAACATCTCTTGGCTTGCTGCATTTTATAGTTTTAGTGGCACACAGAATTTGCAGGACTCAAATTTTTTGTTCGATTTTTAGTATATTAAATACTTTAACATATTATTTTAAAAAGTTTAATATTTTATAATTATATTTTTTATATATACTCTTTCCTCTAACTTCATAAAAATAACAACATATAATAATATGATTGATTATGTATTATTTGAGACATGAAAATTGAGTCGATTATCTTACTTTTTTATAATAAATCACAATCAGAAGGAACTTTCAAATTCTTAGTTCACATGCAACCTTTGAAAAACTTGACTAGCCAAAAGAAAGGACGCTAAGCGAAATTGCATCAAAACACCAGATTTAAATTATAAACTAATGTTTCGTATGGCTGGGTTAAGGTTAGGTGTTGTTACACCTTGCATAATGTTTCGATTCTGTCGAGGATTGTTGTTGGTCGGAAGAGACTCCTGATTCTGTCTCTGAGTTTATAAATGCATATAAGTTATCAGTTAATTCTGGTTGAATGAAACATCATATATACGCTTGAAGCTCTTAATCTGCATAATTAAAACATAATTATCACCACACTACTACTTCAGTGAAATTACAAACCCCATGAAAAAAAACATAGTACAATATTCCCATAAACCTAGAATTACACTTATTTAGCATTCTCTCCTTCTTCAAAAAAGTACACGTACTGTGCATAATCTTCCAAGTAACATATATAGAGACGTATTATAGATATATATACGCACACAGAAGCATCTCACGCACAAAAGCGGTACTTTTTTTTAAATAAGAAAAAGGGAATCATTGGTATCTTCACGCCCTAACCGAAGGTAAAAAAGCGTAATTGATTAGTATTGATCGGGCCAGAGGAAGGCGCCTTTAGCGTATTCCCTCTTCTCATGAAGAGAGCCCTTGAAGCTGAGGCCATATTGGTTGAGAAGCAGGTCCAGCTTCCACTCCTCCATCTTCTCATAGTCAGCCTTGGTGTAACGAGGGTAATGAAGAGGCATTTGGAACTCTGAATCAATGTAGGACAGTCCTACGTTGTTAGTAGGGCTAGGCACATTTAAGCTCTTCACGTCTCCATTAATAAAGTTGGCTTGTTCTTGCTCTTTGCTCGGGTACCCCAAAACATTGCACGCTGAGTGAACAAACCATTTCAAAGCTGCCATTTCTGACCACCCCTCTTTCTCTCTCCTCTCTCGTTCTCTCTCTGGAAGACCAGTTTTAGGAGGACTAGTTTGTTTTAAAGCGAGTTCCCAAAGAACAACAACCCAATATATATAGCTCCGCAGAGACGCTTGAGGACAAAAGTGTGTTTATGATTGATAACAAAACCCCAAATCAAAAATAGCTTGCGTGTTTATTGCTGTTGAATACTTGTATGGTTTTTTGGTGTGCCAACATAGCATTTAGGCTTAGGGGTACCATTTTCATTGTAGTGGTTTTCGGTCATTTTTATTTGTTTTTTAATTAATTAATTAATTTTTTTTGGCTACTTCTATTTGATTAATTAAATTATTGAGAGAGTTGCGTGTCGGAATGGCAGGACCATTTATGACGTCACATGATCAATAATGTAGAGTGGCTTTCGGATTAAGATTTTTATGGACCCCAGATGTATGGATTTCTCTCTCTCTCTCTCTCTCTATATATATATAGAAAATGTTTTTGAGGTTCGGCGTCACGTCTATAGTTATAATATTTTACTTTTTTTACTTAGATTATTATAATATGACATTATTTAAAACTACTAATGTGAGTGAGAAATAGTATTGATAATTGTTTATTAAAATTAATTAATTGTCATAATATCATTTAAAAAAATTGCAAGTGTTATTTTATTAAAATATCTTATACAAGATAATATTATATATAATGGGTCCGTTTAGCAGAATTTTTACTTTTGCTTCTAGTTAGTATAAAAAGAGAAACAAAAGCGATGGCTTATCAGTAAGTGTTTGGAACTAAAGAACTTTTGAAATCAAAATAATCTCTAAAATATTCTAATTAGTATTAATAATGTTAAATAAAGTTTATAATGTTTAATTTAAATTTTTTTAGAGGTTTTGAAGTTTACTCAAGAAGAGCTTTTGTCCGGAATTACGTTTTTTTGCTTTGACATGAAGCACTTCTAGGACTGAAAGCTCTTCTGATATATTATCTAAACATTTTCAGAAATTACTTATGAGAAGCCAAAAGCAACTTTAAAAAAGCTTTGTCAAACAACCAATATATATATATATATGTATGTATATGTATGTGTTAATGCAGGGCTTAATTATTGAGTTCGCCGGAGAAAAAATTGAAGGGTCTAGCCGTGTAGGAAAGTGAAGACAAAGACAACAAAGGGAGAAATAAATGTGTTTCAATCCAAAACTCAATAATTAAATGAAAATGAAATGGACTGCTCCAATCACCAACAGCAGTGACAACGTAGCGTTTGTGGACCTTGGAAAGCAAGTTCATTTGGATCAACTATCATTCAGATGTTCTTAACCAAAATTTCTACTATTTCCTTCGAATTCTATATTTATTTGACTTTTTTTTCCCATTTATACTGGCCTTATTTAGTTGGAGAGTTGTAGCATGATGGTTGATGTGTACCCGCTTCTTCTTCTTCTTTTTTTTTTTTTTTTTTTCCCTTCCTAATTGGCTGCAAGGCGTGTGGTTTGGATACAAGGAAAGCAATATGTCATTGATGTATATTAATGCAGCAGTATACTTAAATTTGAGGGTGGCATACTTGACTTGATTGTTTATTAAGTTCATCCATAGATTTACAAGGACTTCTCAAAATAAGAATCTAAATAAATAATATTTTTAGCGAATTCTCGTATTTGACCCTTATTAGACGTTCTTAACCAAAATTTCTAATTCCTCTATTATTTAATTTGAGTTCAATGTTTCTTGTGCTACTCTTTTTTCTTTTTTTCTTTTCTTTTTTTAATTGGCCCTGTCTTGATCGCAGAGTTGTAACATTATTGTTGATTTGACCCTTTTTTTCAAATTGGCTGCAAGGTGTGTGGCTTGGATCTATAGAAAGCAATCTATCATTGATATAGAGCATACTTGAAACTAATAATACGCCTCTATGGTTTGAGCTTCAAAATGATCCCGAATCCGTCTGTTGACGGTGTCCATCGATTTGTAAAGAATTCATCAAAATAATGACCCAAATAAGTAGTGTTTGATTGCTTGTGATGAATTCTCGAATCAAACTTGGAGTGTTATTTAAATAATTTAATTGCTTCTCTCTTATCAATTATAACTTTTGAGAGAATTGAAATTCCGAATTAATTGGTATCAGAACAAGAGATCCAAATGACAAGATAACCAGTGGGAAAGAAAATATGGACAACAGCTCTAGTCTTGGTCCCACAAGTCAATTTGCCCAATTTAAAACTATATTTAGTAGGAGGAAAAGAAGATGATATATTAAATTAAGGTTTTATATCCGAAGTTTAAGGAGATAAAATGAAAGAGTATAACATTTCCCAAATGGGGTTGGTATAAATCCTTTTCTTAATTTCTTTCGGCTATGAATAGATCAGAATTCATTTTTCCCTCTAACCAAACAACGTATATAATTCATTTTCATGATTGATTTTTGGCTTAGGGCTTAGAGATTGAGTCGAGATTTACTGTCCCGAATTTTCTATCACATTGGCTATTTGAATTTATGGATTTAAGTACATTAAAAAAAAAAACTTAATATGAAAAATTTTTAAACAAATTGATGAATTATTAAAACACTATTGAGATAACAATAATTAAGATAGGAAAATGGGATAGCAGGTTTTTAGATTTTTAAAAGTTAGAGGTCTCAATTGAATTTTGGTCCTTACTCAAACGAAATAAGTAAATCATTCTACTTGAGATGGAAAATGGAATTGTTACGAATCTCAAAATTACTTCTTCTACTACCTAAAACGCTGATCACAAAAGGTACTGAGGTTTTCTAAATGTAAAATTAGAAACAAAGAACATATACTTTGAGATACAAACTGAAGTAAAATTGAGGCTTTCTAAAAGTAAAATCAGCTGGGTCTTCTACTCTGAGTTTAGATGCTAGTTACTAGTTGTCTTCAAGTGGTTTGGGAATTAACTGGAAATATGAGACAGACCAAATCGAGAAAAGGAAGGAGAGTCAGTAATAAAAAGTAGTTTGAATGCAAGGGAACAAAGGCGTGAGAGAAGAGCGTGGCGGTTGGCTACGAATGGGACAGAGAGGGCTCTTATTTTCAGAAGCCGGCATTCTCTGCTTTTGCTCTCTCTCTCTTTGTCTCTCTCTCTCTAGTTTCTAGTTGACCCTGTCTACTATCTGTGTACTTGAAATTTTCTTTCACTGCATTAAAATCCTCCTCGTTTGGCATTGTGTTTGCCTAAATACCAATAGTGTCCCCCTATAATTTACTCATGACACTGTTGTAAATTTGACTATTTCCCCCACGAATATACAAATCTGTAACAAATCTACTCCATTGATGATAATGTTTTTTTTCTTTATTTATGAAATTTGATATGTGATTTGTATATAAGTCGTTAATTATTGATTTCATTAGCATTGTTTCAATTGTAGATAATTTAGTATTTGACTATTATATTACTATTAACTGCGCATGTGGAATAGACAATTAACATGATAATTACATGATAATTACAAGACTATCATGTGATAAGTAAGAAAGGGGGATGAAAAGTCATTGGTTCTTTTAAAATTATATATATTTTAGTTTTTATCTATACATATATAAGCAGTGAGAATACTCACTATGGTTTGTTTTAGATGAATAATTTTTGTATTTGCTTTTTGATCCTCTGAGTTTTTTTTTTCGGACCATTTTTTTTCCATTTTAGTCCCTTTTTTTATTTTCTTTTTGGACCTTTTTTTTTTAAATTTTGGTCGTTCTTTTTACTTCTATATTTATTTTTTGGTCTTCCATTTTCTCCCAGATATTTCTTTTTTTCATTTTAATCCTTTTTTCATTTTTTTGGGCCCAACTTTTTTCATTTTTTCATTATTGTAATATATATAGTATAAATATTGAAAATAAAATAGATTGTAGAAGAAAAAAATAAAAACATATGCGGCTTATTATGTTTTTGTTCCCTATTTTAATTACCTTTTAGCCAGTGTTGTGAGAGTGTAAGACTCTTTGAGAGTCTAAGAAAGAATATGTGTGAATTTACCCAAAAACAAAAGAAAGAAAGAATACGTTTAAAAAATAGAGGGTAAAGTGAAACGTGGGTGAATTAGTGATGAGATTAACAGTAAAACATATAGGTGTGGTGTGGCCTAATTAAGATCCTCTTGGGAAAACCAAGGCAGGTAAGATATTCTTCATAACTATGCATTTAACACATATAACTGCCCAACTGCTTTCATCAATACGGTAATTACTAGTGAGGAATGTTTCACTTCTTTTTACTGTTCAGCCACTACGGCTAGGTAGTAGGAGGAAATTAAAAAAAAATTAAAAATAAAATTATTAAAGATCACACGGTTATGCAGACACAACATCATTTTATTTCCCTGTTTTTCTGCTGAGTTTCATAAAGGTTTGTTGGACTACTTTTTTTTGCTGATCAGGTTTGTTGAACTAATTAATTGCAGTGTTTATTATTAATCAAACCCCAACATCGAGCATATACAAGTCTTTATATGGTTCCTTTGAGTTCTGATCTGCTATCGTATTTTTCCGTTTTAGTATTAGTTCTCTAATCATCTGTTTAACGTAATTAAATTATTAAATTTAAATAACATGATAAATAATGAATGAATAAAAAATGAAACAGGGAAAGAAACGCAACAGATTGGACATGTAGTTCCTTGATTTAATAAATTCCATATACGTTTTCTGCTGATCACATAATCTCACCTCTTTTAATCCCAAGTATCTTAAAGTATTCAAAAGGTACATGAAGACATAGCCTTTCTTTTCATGCCCACTAAAGTTATAGCCATTTAACTCTAATGCAACTATTAGTATGATAAATGCATGTTAACGTTAACACGGTCCGTAATTTAAGCACATGTAATGATGGCACCTCCTTTTGCAAATCCAAACCTTTTTCCTTCCCTTTTGGTTCCTTTTAAGTATTTTTATTTTCTTTTAATATTTTTCTTGGAAGGTGAGAGGAAATTAATCACTTTTCTGAATCAGCCTCCTCTACACAGAGCCAGTCAATGGGTCAAATGCTAAGCAGTAACAAGCACATATTTTTGTTTCTTCTCTTTTCCATGCAAAAGTTATCTGCAGCAGTCCCTGCAAAAGACGCACACTTACTAGGTCGCCTTATAAATATGTTCAGTTTACATAAATTCCAGCCAAAGGAATTTTCTCTATTTTGGAGTATATATCCAAGTACTTATATATTCTTCTTTGTTGTTAATAGTACTTTTTTTTGTTTGTTTTTTAAGTAAAAGTAAAATGGGCTTCACAGATTGCAAAATGGATGATTTCAGGTTAGCTTGAGGATCATGGAAGGAAGTTCGTTCATGATGAGGAGCGTCCCGAGAAGCACGAGTTGCGGCCCGAGATTTTTTGTGGTCTCTGTGGCTCTACTTTTCGGTTTTTTGCTTGCTTTGTTCTTTGGTAAGTTCTTACATAGATGAACCTTAATATAGAAGTCAAGCGTTTTGTAATGCGTGCTTGGTTAGATGTTTTCTGTGTCTGAAATTTGAAACAATCTTTGATGCAGTAATGGAGTTGCTTCGGTTTGGATGCGTGGATGAAGCTGGCGTTAAAAGACCGATGTTTTCGAAGGAAACAAGAACTGGCTTGATTGGGAGGAAGCTGTTACAATCAGCTGGTAATTGAGAGATCACTACTACTTCTCTTCATCTCCCTAACTCATTGCCTACCTAAAATAGCATTCTTTGTTATTCATGTGCATACTTTACCTTTCAAGATTTTTAATGTTTTTGCATGTAATGAAGTCTCAAATGGCATATAGGGAACTAAAATTAAATGATTTGAGAAATTTGCTTGGTTGAGCGTTTTAGTGAAGAGCTTTTTCCATTTGTCACCTCTAAATGATACATCACCTATATGTGTGACATTGAAACAGAACTATCGCATGGTTAAAAAAATTGAATCTTAGTTAGAGTTGTAAATATGAACCGGACTAAATAGATCAGCAGTGTCTCGACTTCTTGGTCAGCAACCGGCCCGTCATGATCGTACATGACAGGCAGGCTGGGCCTAGGTTTTATGGCACACGAGCCCTTCTAGGCATGTTTGCTTGATGTTTTTTAAACATACAGGTGGGCTCGGACTGCCCTTTTGTTTCTATTGGGTTGGCCCGACCTGTTTCCCCTTTAAAACGCGCATGGGTGAGGCCGGTGGCTCATATTTTGCCTCTAGTGTACATACAATGCCATGAAGAGACGGAATTAGCTCAAAGTGACTACATTAAAATTTTTTAAAAATTTGTTATTTTATCCACTCTTCTATCACTAAGCCTCCCTTTATACATTCTTTCTAAATTTTATTAAAAATGTAGTAAGAGTTTTCATTTAGACACCCTAAGTTTTTACCCTTGAATAAATTTTCTGGCTACATCCCTGATGTCACGAGTGCATGCCTAAAATAACATTTTTCTTTTTACGAATGGACTTGGATAAAACTCAGTTCTATGTGTAATACTATATAAACAATTTAAGATTGACTGATACAGATGATGGAGGAGCTAAGGTGAACCACATAGGCACAGGCACATGCTCAATGGAGGACATATCAATATTCCAAGGCCAAACAGCCCCACTTCCCAATGGCATTCCATCATATACAGTTCAGATCCTAAACGCCTGCGCCTCAGGCTGCGGCATCACCAACATTCACGTCAAATGCGGGTGGTTCAGCTCCGTCCGGTTGGTTAGTCCTAGAGTTTTCCGCCGATTATACTACGACGATTGCCTCGTCAATGACGGAGAGCCTCTTGGCCCCGGAGAGACCCTCTCTTTCCAATATGCCAACAGCTTCCAATATCCACTCTCAGTTTCTTCTGTTGCTTGTTGCTCTAATTAACTAAACAACCACACTTATATTCTATTCTCTCAACTTCTTTGCCTTTGATCATGAAATGTATTGTAGAAAGATTATGTTTAAGCACATATAATTAGATGAACAATGTATAAAGGAAAATTGGCGATTGAGATCAAATTTTAATGCAGAAAAAGAAGTTGTTAAACAGAATGCATCTCATCAGATGCTAATAACTATAATCATAAGAGAAATCGGTGATACCGACCATGGCGGAAACTACTTGGGAGACGACGTAGAGACCTCCCCCTAAGATGACCAAAATCAGAATAGCAGAAATGGGGTTCTTGAGCAACTCAAATATAGGCTGGAAGATAGTGTAAAGAGCACCTGTACTGACTGTGAGAGCATAAATCGCATATCTCCTCACGTTGTCCCAAAACTCTTCCACAAGTGGCCCTTCAGGACCAAAAGCCAGAGCCTTTTGGTCACTCACCCCCATTAGAAGCAGCACAAATCCTACAGAAACCGCTCCAATTATCAAACACCTTGGACACTCAATCCCATGTGTGGGATTTAACAGATTTCGGCTTTCGGGATCGAGTTCTCGGATCAAAGTAATCTTGTTGTGAACATAATTTGATTTAGTGAGAGCTAGAGTTTGTCTCTGGATATTGGTGACTGTTTTTGAAGGTAGAGTTGATGTGGGGATGAGAGATGGACGGGTTGAAGTGGAGTTGGTAAGATTTGTGCACTTTCGGACATAGAATTGGGATCTCAAAGTATACAATTTCATTTTTTAGGAGTTTCAGTTGGTTCTTGAGACTGAGAGCTTAGCGAATTGGTTTCTATGGTAAGGTTCACTGTTGTGCTAGTAGATATCCAATTAGCATTTTGAGTGTGTGTGTGTGTGTGGCTGTTGTGAGTTTGTCTTTATTTGATTCCTTTTCATATCCTTATCTCTTGGTGAAATACAGCCGTTAAAGTCTTTGGGAACGTTTTCTCACGTTTTTCATTGTAGGTGGGCAACTACTTGTGGGGCCCCCATACAACCTACAAAGACCAGCACCCTTAACACTGAATTTTGAATGGCAATTGCTCTCCTGGCTCTACTGAATTATGAATTCATTACAGGGAAGGCTTGCATCGAGCTCCAAAGCCCACCGGACCCGATTCCATCTACCACCACGATACAAGTAAAGATGAAAATATCAATATTTACAAAAATATCGGTACTTAAATCTTATGAAAATATCGACAGAAATATTGATATGGATAGAAATCGATGTAAAATATTAAAATTTATTTAAAGTATTAGATTTTTAAATAAAACTTTTTGAAACTCTAAAATAATTAATAATACATACATTAAATAAAATTCTCAATTAAATACTAAATATTTGACAAATTTACATTGCAAGAATTGAGCTTAATACAATAAATGATTAGTTAACGTTCATCAGTTAAGTAAAAGGGAAAGTTTTAGGTAGAGTCTCTTTTAAAGACACTGTCTTACCTCATCTAATGGTTATTAATGGATCACCACTTGAGATGAACGGTGAGATGGAGTTTTTTAGTTGAAACGGGAAGCAACAGATGTAGTTGAGCTAAAGTTTTGAATTTCTTCGTCCCCTCCAGGCACTCCACTGGAAAAAATGCAAAGATGATGTGAAGTTCACCATCATAGACCTCTCGTGCCCCCTTTGACTTGCAAAATCAAAATCCAGGCGTTTTCTTGCTGGAGGTCTAGGTGGGGACCTTCTTTATCTCAGGTCTATTTCAGGAATAGCGCGCTGGGGGGGGGGGGGGGGAGGTTGGTTATGGGCAAGGGCTTTCTTTGTCTCAAGTCGATTTCAGGGGGGTCCTTACCAGAGTCCCGGGCGGGGGCCTTCTTCATTCTTAGGTCGGTTGCCTGAGCTTGGTGATGACGATAGGGGTAAGGGCAAGGGGTATGGCACTGGGTTCTGGGTTTTGGTTTTCAGTTTGATGAGTAGGGGAGGTTGAGCCCCCCGGCGACATAGAAGACGACCGGTGCGGGAGCATTCTCATCGAAATGGGGGCCCTTATCGTCTCAGATTATTATTTTTTTTAGGGGGCATTCCCGCTGAAGGATAAGGGGTGAACTTGTCACCGGGCTTGGGATTAGAAGGGCTCGTTATCGGGCCACTGGTCCCCCCCTCTTGGCCAATGAAGAAGAACATGCATGGAGTTTTTTTTTTTTTTTTTTTTTTTTTTTTTTTTTTTTTGCAATGCTATACATCCGTGCTTATTTTAGCTATTATACATCCTCAATGTCTTATCCATTGGATTAAATTTGAATGACCTTAAATAAAACTATATCGGTATGGTTTATAAACGAGGCTTAACCATAGTCTTTCCCTAAGTGAAATCATTAAAACACAATATAATATATGCATATTACATTTATTGTTTCATACATGATAATAAAACATTACTATTAAAAGAGCTTTTAGAATGTCTGAAAATATTTATATCAAGAGCTTTTAGTAGTGTAAACAATATCGATATCAAGATATGACATTTGAATATTTATTTCATATAATTTTGGACATGTCACGTGTCTCTCAATCTCTATCATCTATGCATATATAAAAAAAAATTTGTGCGTGAATTAAAAAATTCATCGGTGGAAATGTCAATTTTTTAATCCTTGGATGTAGGACAAACATACCCGAACGAGCAAACTATCTCTATGGGGACAACCCTGCGTTGGCCGTCTTCATTTGATCGTCAGGACATTGCTTAGGTCCTTGTTTTGATTTTTTTTTTTTTTTTTTTTTTGAACTTGGGGATAGAGGACTCGAACTCTACGTCTTTAGATAGAGTTAGGTGTGACATTATTACTAGGCTATGCCTGCAACCACATTTTGAACATATTCTTTAAATAAAATTGTTTTTCTTTTTGTATCATTTTTTACGACTTATATACTTAAATAAATTTTTTCAAAGACATAACTAAATACAATTTTTCTTTTTTCTTATACTCAAAATAGTCTCTCTAATGATTGCAGGTATAATTTAACTATAATAGTATACTTGACTCTATCTAAAGATACAGTGTTTAGAAATAGTTATAATAGCATTTTTAAAAAAAAGATATTACATTTTCATTGTTTAACTTGAAATTGAAATGCTGCTAAACACTATGATAAGAGCCGACAATCTCAACCTTACAATTTATATTAGATGATAATTCTAAAGCATATTTGATATCTAACCCCATACATTATGAGTTGCGATTCCGAACCGGACTATAAATAATATTCTTAAATTTAGAATTCAAAATTTTATTTTAGAAATTAAAGATAAGTATGTATTGATTAGTTCTCATTTTCTATAAGGATTTATTAGTACTTTTGGTTCTACGTAAACAGCTACCATCGAATTAATGCGTATCCAATGGCGTAATCCAAAGAAATGCAAATAATGAAAAATATTTTCAGAAACCTAACTAATAATAATTATTTCTTATAATCAAAATAGTCTGTTTAAAAATAAAAATAAAAATAAAAACAAACCACAATTTTAGAAACGGCCACAACCTTATTTCAGAAAAAGATATTACATTTTCATTTTTAAACTTGAAAGCGAAATGCTATACTAAACATTATGATAAGAGCACCAACAATTTCAACCATACGATTCCATAAGATGGTACATATTGCATAATTGAAATTCAACTCCAAATGCTATGAGTTGCGTTTCACGGACTAGACTATGAAAAATATCCTCACAATTAAGAATTAAAAAAGTTTCATTAGATATTAAGATGAGTACGTATTAATTAGTTCTCCTTTTCTTTTAAGGATTTATTAACTTTTTTGGTTCTACGTAAAAATCTACCATCGAATTAAGGCGTATCTAATGGGCTAATCCAAAGAAATGCAAAAAAATTGACGTATTATTATTATTATTATTAATTTTTTGGCACAATTGTGCTAAGAGATCCAGATTCTAAAAACTCAATTGGAAAGATCATTATGATAAAAATCCTTGTATTTTGTTTTTAAATCATTTTAGGGTCCGTTTGGTTCACCAGTTTGAGTTGGAATTTTAAGTTTAAATAGTAATTTTTGTTGACTTTTCAGAAAAGACAAAAAACTTTTTCAGAAAAGACAAAAAACTTTTTCAGAAAAAGACAAAAACTGAGATGAAAAGTTTGAAACGAACCGGTAAAACAAACGGTACCTTATATTTTCCTTCCAAGTATTTTTCTCCCCCCTTTCCAAAAACTATAGCGACAAAGCTACGAAAAAAAGTTTCATTGTTCTTCTAAATTTGGCTAAATTCTCAACCAAAATATTCCTAGTATCAGAGAGTGGGAGTAGGTAGGAACGGTAGATGGCTAGATGCAAACCAACAGTGTTCGTCCTTTACAAGAAAAAATGGTCCCCTTAATTGTCCAATATTCGTGGCTCATTTTCTAAATTTAGGCCAAGATATTTTCGAGATGACGCACTGACAATTTTTTTAATTGCAGCCTAATAATGCAAGTCATTACAAATTGTGAAATAAATCATAAGTTATTATCTATTGGAGTGGAATTGATGCAATTATATAAATTTCAACAAGTCTACTCGTTGACAAATATTTATTTTCTTTACTCTTTGTTAATTTCTACGGGCTTTGAGACTAATTTGTCATTTATAATTTCCACCGTTATTTATAATCTCCGTCGTTCTAAACGATTTATTGATTTAGTATTATAAAGTTGTTACCTAACAAATGCAAGTAAAAAAACTTGATTTTGAGTCGACACTACACATTTGAACAGAAAAAAAAAAGGAAAAAGTGAAAAGAATACAAGAAATTAAACATTTATCATTACAAAACCTTTGATCAAGATGTGTGTGGGTTTAGTAAAGATTCCCATCTTAATATACACTCAGGCTCTTATTAGGCTTAATCAAGCAATTTGGTAAAATAATAATAATAATAATAATAAGGAAAAAAAAAAGAAAAAAAAAATTCGCTTCGTAAGCAAAACGACGTCGTTGGAGGAAGAATTTTGGTCGGAATAGATTTTGTCCTGACCGAGGTAAATCGCGTCATCATCCGCCACGGAGAAAAAGGAAAGAAATAAATAAAAAGCTAAAACCCTAAAAAAAAAATTACTATATTTGGAGAGGTACAAAAGCACCCCTATAAAAGTTCGCCGAATTCCGATTCTACCCCTCCCCGTAATTTCTTTCCCTTTTCCGCTACCACTCTCTCACCAGATGTCATGGGAGTGTCTCCTCTCCTCCTTTGTCCCCCAGCCCTCTGCAGCACCTGCCCTGTGTCCGCCACCCCCCACCCACACCTCCCCTCTCTTTCTCTCTCTATAAATCTCTCTCTCTCTCTCTATATATATATATATCTCGTTCTTTTCCATCTTCTCCGACTCCTTTCCGAGAAGTTCTCTTCTTTTTCTCTCTCTAAGTTAACTCCCCCTCTCTCTCTCTAACCAAATACCATAACCACCTTCGCCTTTCTTCTCTCGCTCCGGCCATCGACAAAGCATTTGCTCTCTTCTTTCTCTTCTCTTTCTCGTTTCTATTCTCCGCCGACAAACCGCTTCCGACAACTTAACGCCATTCGAATCGCCTGTCTGTCTCGTGTTTCAGCTCCGCGAGTGTTGTAGACTGAGTTCGTCTCTTCCATTTCACCTTTCTTTCGGACTGGTTCTGGAAATTTTTTTCTTTTTGGAACCTTAGTCCTCTCCTTTTCGTTTCATTTTCGTCTTCTTTCCTTCTTTTCTTTTTTTTTTTTTTTTTTGTGTTTATTTTCGTTGACAATCACTTCCTTGGCGGCCATTTTCCGCTCAGGAAAAGCTGTAAAGTTTTTTTTTTTTTTTTTAAATAAAAAAACAGTTTTTTTTCCCCTCGTTTTCATGTCTATTAGGCTGTTTTGCTTTTGTTCGATACTGATGTTGCTAAACATGTATAGGCTTTAAGTATTTTGTTGAACTGGTTTGGGGTTTTAGGAGACGACAGGTACCAAATTCTTAGGGTTGTGGAAATTGGAAATTTTGATGCAGATGTTGTGAAATAAGAAACTCCTTAAAAAAATTTTTTGAATTTTTGGGGTTTGTCTAACAAGGCGATGGAGGGGAACGATGATTGTTTTGTGGCGTGGGAAGAGCACATTGTGTGCCATGAGCGTGGTAACCGTGTGGTTCACTATTTTTTGAAGGATTCAGCTGGGGCTATGGTGCTTGCTGTTATAGGGACCGAGAGGAGTATTAGGCACATGATGTATGTCGTCTCCGACGACTTTGTCGAGGCTTATGGCTCCATAGGATCAGTCAATGCCTGCACCAAATGGCGAGCCAGAAGAGAAGTTGTGGAGTGGCTCATTTCCTTGGTCTCGAAGAAAAGTCCGGAAGGGCTTCCAAGTATGTTATCATCACTGTTTACTGCAATTTTCTTTTGTGGGGTTTCGAATTTTTCTGATTTTCGATTGAATTTTTTGCCATTTGAATGTTTCAGGCATTATCATGAAATGTGGTTGTTTGCATTGCCTAAATGTGGTGTTAGAAAGATATCTGCTGAGAAAATGGTTACGAGCCCGTGATGCTGGGTTTTAGGACTATGAATTGTATGAATTGTATGCATGGTTGTGGATTCCTTATTGGAAGCACTTTTGTATCGAAAGTGAACATTTAAGATGGTGTTTTTCCCTTCATGGGATTACTTATTGTTGTGGCAAATAGTGCCCTTTTGTTTGATTACGTTTAGCTTGAGTGTGTTCTTCACAAGTTCTGCAATTTTAGCTTCACATATAGGATCTTTGTTGCGGAGTTTGGTTTGTTGATTATTTAGTTCTTTCTTTGAATATGATATTAAATATGTTGATCAAAGATTATGATTTTTATTTCCTGAAATTTAGTGTCTTGAATTATGAATTTCCGAAGACGTCATGCCTCTGCCTAACTTTCACCATGTTTTGGGTACATTTAAAAAATACATACATTTAAACTGATCCTAAGTTCTCTTGATTGAATACTCACATGTTGGATATTGTTTTGAGAAGCCACTTGACTAGACTTGTGAATGTCATGGTCCTTTGTTTAAGGTATTTTTTTTTCTTCATAAATAAAAAATTTTGGCTAAGAAATAATCATTTTAGCAGCACCAATGTACAGCGTTTTCTAGCATGAATTTCTTGGGTTCTAGAATGCCTATTTTTTCTCGAATGTCAATAGAGACACAACTATAGCTTGCTTCTCTAATTTCATAAGGCATCAACTTTCTATCATGTGTGTTAAAAAATCTGCAGATGTATTTTCTTTTCTTTGTATTGCACTGCTTTTCTAGATTTTCTGTTTACAGAGGTATCTAGGGGTTATAGAACTTTTATCGAAGAAGCATGGCTGGATGATTTTGTGTCAGATAGAACTTAATGTTTCTTGCATAAGAGCCATTGCAATAGATCTTATGCAGGCCCATCTGTTTTGGCTGCTAGCATCTTTCGCCTTGATAAAAAGAATCTCAATGCCTTTGTAATTTATAAACCTACCTTAATTAGCGATTGTTTTTTAGCATCTTTTTAAGAAAGAGAGGGTGGCAATTACGTGTCTCTTCACATCTCCGCTAATATCACGTCCGCAAACACGCGCTCTTAGCATGCCTTTGGTCACATTAAATCTTTTTTCCTTTTACTTTTTAGCATTTAAAAGCTGCCACAAAATATCTGTCTGTCTTTCTATATAAATATGTATGTATAGATAGAGAGGTGAGATATAGAGAGAGAAAGAGGGGAGGGGGAGATATATATACAGAGAGAGAGAGAGAGCAAGAGAGAGTTGCT
This sequence comes from Ficus microcarpa, assembly GCA_025413485.1. Lineage (NCBI taxonomy): Eukaryota > Viridiplantae > Streptophyta > Magnoliopsida > Rosales > Moraceae > Ficus > Ficus microcarpa. The sequence continues at coordinate 25,969,613 of CM046375.1, forward strand.
ATGAGTCAGTTGACTGGATTTTCAAGCTCCGTTTACAGAATGGCTATGCCACCCAACCATGGTTCGTTTTTTATCATTTTTTTTTTCTTTCATAAGCGTTTTGTGTTCTTCGTGTTCATTGGACACGGGATATTCAAGCTTCCTAAGGGAACGGGTACGCCACTGAACCCGTTAGTTTATTTTTTTCATAGTCGATTTGCCTTCTTTGTGTTAGTTACACATTTATGACTTTTCATTTTTCAAATCTGGGATCGAAATGCTTGTTTTGCCTTTGGAATTTGGTTCTAATGTAAATTTTTCTTTGGGTCGAGGGTAGGAGGAGACATCTAGAACCCATATTCTTGGTTTTGCCCCATTTTTATTGCATCATCAAAATTCAAAATTCCTTTCAACAGTCTAATAGTGATTGTGTCTACCAATAGTTTACATAGGATTTTCAAGCTTCTTAAGGGAATGGGTATGCCAGTGAACTCCCGTTTATTTATTTTTCTATCGTTGAGTTATCTTCTTGCGCTCATTATGCATTTACGATTTTTCTTTTTTGAAATCTGGGAGTGAAATGCTTCTTTTGCATTTTGGAATTTGGTTCTAATTTAAAATTTTCTTTGAGGGTATTAGGAAAGAAACTCTAAAACCCTTCTTCTGGGTTTTCCCCACTTTTCATTGAATCCTCAAAATTCAAAATTCATCTCAACACTGTAATAGTGGTTGTGCCCACCAATAGACTAGTCAGCTACGGATGCACTGTAAAGAAACATGGTATATGTGAGAACTTGTTAGACGTTAAAGCACATGTGGTGTGGTTAATTTGTTTTCCTTACACACCACAACCCCCCCCCCCCCCCCCCCAAAAGAAAAGAAAAAAAAAAACCACAACAAACTACCTCCCTGCTCCTCAATAACAGGTGCAAGTGCCAATTTAACTGGATTTACTTTGTGCCAATGATTGCTTCAATGTTCTTTGTTTTTAGGTTGAGCATAAGAGAAAATCTTTTGTTTAATTCCACTTTTTCCCCCCTGTTCTTTTCATTATTTTTTTTTCTGTTTTGCTATGAATTTGATTACGTAAAGGTCAATTCCCCATATGTATAACACGCATAACTTTCAATAGAAGTTGTTAACCAAAATGTCAATTAAATGGCATATGCATAATCCATTATACTATTTGTTCCCAACTAAGACAGTAACCTCGTTTGATGTACATCCAACCTGTCGCTTTTAGAATTTTCAAAACCTTCTAGAATCATTCTTGTTTCATCGCCTTTGGAATACTGATGTGCTTCTGACTTGTTAAACTATAATGATTTCTAACTGAGCATACTGTTACGTTTATACTTGACAGATTCACCAACAAACGACTCAGCACAAGCTTTGTCATTGTCTGGATCCAGTGCTCGTCATACTTTCTTGCCTGATCAGATGGTATCCAGTTACTGTTGTTTTTAATAGTTTGATCGTAATTTAAGTAAATAATAGCTGTACTAACACTTTACATTCCCCATTCTCCAGGTTTCAAGAAAATTGAAAGTTCAATCTTCAGAAATTGAATGGTCTGGTGATGCTTGGATCTGTGCCAAACAGCTCAAGCATTACCCAGCTTTTTGCAGAAATGAAACTACAATCACAGTAAGCAACAACCTTTTCCGCTTTTTGTTATGTTATTCATTCTTTATCTGTATAGTGGTGGTTGTCTCCTTGTTTAGTACTTATTATTTAGCTTTCTTCTGCATTCTATTTTTTATTTAGATTTTTGCTTTCTGTTGATGATTAGGTTCATTCCTTTGTATTTATAATGGCATTGGATGATCAACAATACCTTGGTTACCTGGAAGACATGTATGAGGACAAGAAAGGGCTGAAAAAGGTTAAAGTGCGCTGGTTTCACCATAATCAGGAAGTCAAGGATTTCGCTCAGCTGAATCCTCATCCCAGTGAAGTTTTCATCACATCTCATGTCCAAGTGATCAGTGCAGAGTGCGTTGATGGTCCTGCAACGGTTTTGACTCCTAAACACTATGAGAAATGTATGGCTCTTGTCGCACAAAACTCATCTTCGGGGATTAATATGTGCCATCAACAGTTCAAAAACAACAAGCTCAAACCCTTTACTCTCGCTAAGTTACGTGGATACTCTAATCAAGCAATTCTTGCCTCCCTAGATGTCCCCAAACCAAAGGTCAAGGGCTGTAAATTGGGTGGGGAAGATGGGGAAAAGTCTGCTCAGGATGATCCTGTGAGGGTGGGTTCTAAAAGGAACAGAAATTACAAGGGAAAGCAAGGACTTGAAAATGTTAGTCTTGGTGTTGGGAATTCTGCTTCTGGGAGTCAGATAACAAAATCTGAACCAGCAATACCAACGTTGAAGCTTAAGCTAGGAAGGAAACAAATGGACACCAAAGTTGTTGGAACCAAGTCCCAACCTCCTGTCTCTTTCAAGGTTGGTGACAGGATAGAGCTGCTCTGTCAAGATAGCGGCATCCGAGGTTGCTGGTTTCAGTGTAAGATCTTGAAGATGTCTCCAAAGATGCTGAAAGTTCAATACAAAGATGTGGAGGATGCAGAAGGACCTGGCAAGTTAGAGGTATGGAAAAGCTGACAAAATTTAATCTTCTTCTCTTGGCTTCCAAACAGAAGAAAGTTTGAATGAATTTTCTATGAGTATATGTGCATGATTTGCTTTCACAAGTAATTGTTAACCAGGGAAACGAAATTGATATTCTGCATTTTATATACATTGTACTTGTAGGAGTGGGTACCTGCATGTAGAGCAGCTGCTCCTGATAAACTGAGCATAAGATTCTCAAGCCGCCTGACAGTCCGGCCATGCCCTCCCAAAGTTTTGACGGACTCTTTTCTTGAGATTGGAGCAGCGGTGGATGCCTGGTGGAGTGATGGTTGGTGGGAAGGTGTTATTACTGGAGTTGAAATTTCTGGACCCGATACCGTGCAAGTTTATTTTCCTGGTAAGTTTTATTATTTCACAATTTCTGATGCATTTTTGGAAATTATACTTGTGATACCTCAATGGGTGCACTGGTTTTTTAACCTGCTATTTACTTGAGTTCGTGCACAAATTGTTTTAAGGGTTTGCACATCAGTTGTGTCATGGTAATTGATGTCTCTTTCTTTGTGATGTTAGGTGAAGGAAGGTTTTTGACTGTTCAGAAGAAGGATATCAGGGCTTCCAAGGATTGGGATGGGAGCAAATGGGTTAATATAAAAACAAAGCCAGAAATACTCTTGCATATACCTAGTGTCTGTACCGGTACAAAGCTCTCATCGCCTAAGATGGAGTTGTCCGGGTCCGAGATTCGTAAGACTTCTAATCCTGTGGTTATTGACGGAGGACAAGGAATGCTTGATTTAGCCACCTCTATTGACCATCTGAAAATTGCAACGGAATCCACCAAGTCAGGAAACCGTTCTTTTGTCAACAATAAGGTTGGAACTAACAATTTTAGGGGCAATAACAATACTGATGCAGGGAAGGAGGATAAGTCAGGTTTGGAGAAAGATCCCTGTCCGGTTACTAAGAAACATGAAGCGGCAGAGTCTGTAAAAGTTACCATCTAACCCGGTGCGGGGTTGGGGGTCTTCAGTTTTGGTGATAGACCCTGAAAGGTTGGGGGGGGGGGGGGGTTCATTGTTCTTGTAGATAAAAGTACAGATGTTGGCATGGTGCATATGAAGGATGGTGCCACAGTTTTCCTAACCGCAAAAGAATTGGCTGGTGTACAGGAATATATATATATATAGATATATATCTGGTGACTGGTAGATTCAAGTGTTTTTTGGATAGAAAAACTAGAAAAACGTAATCATGGTCAATGTCAAGCTGGAGTAGGTGTTCATGTATACAGCCGTTGTGCCGGTAATTTATAGTATTTTTCAGTTTACATGGTAAAAGTAGAGTTATTATACTTGGACATGGCTTCTTGGTTTAACTGTAAAGCCTAGAAGTTTGTTTGAGGTTAATAAAGCTTTAAACTTGGCTAAAAGATCAAATTAATGTGCCTTCTCTTTTCTAGTCGGTATGAATTTGAAAGTTCAGTTCGATTTTACTTTTGAGTTTAAACGTCTCTACACAAAGGTAGTTGATATTTTCAGGTTGCTCTGGGTTAGTTACCCTCGAACAGAGCCGACAGTGCAGAAAAAATCTTTTTCTTTTATGGAAAAAATAAAGGGTACTTTTTTGACAAGGGATAAAAATAGGTACTTGGTTGGATGTTTTTACTTCAATGTCTGTCCTTATGTAGCTTCCCTAGGACTAGGGTGGGTGTGCTTAATCTCTTTACCAAGTTATCTTTTAAGATCAAGTCATCTCAGCAGTGGCTGGATATCGCCGGGTCGCTGATCGTGATCACGGTTATCTAAGAACTTCACCACCTTCTCTGATCACTATGTCTGTTACAGTCCCCAGACAACGAAAAAGAAAGAAAGAAGCTAGACGGCTTACATAGCTTTCCAGTTACAGCTGAAACAAGTGAAAGCATAAATATTTTCAGGCTTCGAAAAATGGTTGAGCTGATTAGTGCTTGTAACTTGTAATTCTTTGCTTGAGGCTGGCTTTGTTTTAGGGTTAAGTTCGGCAAGGAAGATTTCAGCGATAATAAAGTGTGGTGGTAGAGAACTTCACCAAGGAAGAAACTGAGCAAAGGTTTCTTCTTGGTAAATGCAACAAGCATGCATAAACAACTTTTCACGGAACAAATCGACCATAGAGACCTTTAAGAGAAAGATCAGGTGGATCCATAAGATAACAAGGGGTAAATACTTGAATTGTCTATTATTTGTAAAGCATTTAACGGTATGATAATGAGGATGCTAAACATTGCAGTTATACTTGGGGATACGTATCCAAACCACCTTGTGTTAAACTTCAAATACAAAAATAGCATTTTAATTTACAAGGTTGACCAATTGATCAAAATTCAAGTGTTCTAAAATATTTTAAGATGGTCTTTATCAAGTTTAAGTTAAATTTTGTCAAAACGAAGGTTTTTAACAAAAAAAGAGAAAGGAAACACAAGGAACACAAGGGTTCAGGTACTTTTCCCTATATTTGACGAATGAGATTACAATAATTTTGAGGGTACCGGGAATGTTTTTGGTATTATCAAAGGGCAATAAAAATTTGAAGAATGTTTTTCACTACTTTAACAAAATTAAAATAAATGATGTAATTTACAATAGACGATGAGCATGAAAATATGTCGAGATGGCTTTCATGGCTAGGCTAATACGATGGTTCTTTATCTTTCATGGCTGAGCAATCCCCTTTTTCACGAGCATGTCATAAACCCTGTCGACTTTACTAGGCTCTATCTTGAATAGATTGTGTGCATCGGATTTTTTAGTCATGTTTCCGCTGAAGATTTGTATCGACATTATCTCTATCATCTTAAGATAAATCGGTGGAGGTAACTTCATCTCGCCACATAACCGTTTCTCCTGCCAACCCATCAAAGTAGATTGTTCAAAGGTAAATTCAGTATTATAGACTTCAAGACATAGCCTTGAAGAAAAGGTCAAGACAAGTCACGAAAAAGCAAGTGTGAAATGATGACTAGCTATCGCAAAAAACTGAGTTATTGAATACTTACAGCTTCAGACAGTAGATCTGCGCCATTGAAGCTCATTATATCCATATCACCAATAAAGCTCGAAGCAGCCTGCCCGGTTGGTCTTGAATTTGTGTCCTTGGAATCAGAGGCCATGAACGGATTCGGACCTCCTTGACTGCTTGCACCAACACGAGGGCTTTCCTTTGTCCGACGAGCATTTTCTTCAGTTTCCCTTTTCCTTTTCTGTTCAAGATAAGTCTCTGCCTCAACTGATGTACGACAACCAGCAGCCTGGGCCTCCTGCATAATAACATCACGTAGCGTATGAGCAAGAATTTTTGATTGCCAATGAGTTGGTCTAGCACAACTGAGACGAATGTGAATATACCAACTCCAAATGTTAGATGACAACAATTTATTGTACCTTGAGTTCCTGAATTCTTTTCTTTGTCCGATGCTCCGAAATGACAGTCTGAAGCAACTCTTCATGCTCTTCCTTGGAATGGAATCGCATGAAGATGTCATAACGCCGGCATATCGCCCTCTCTTCAGGCGATAAGTTCTTCTCAAAAAGATTTGGATATAACAAATTTCTTTCTAATATAAAATCCTTCCTATGCTTCCTCTCATCAAGCCTGCGAACAAGTATATGTCAACTATAGTAATCACAAACATCTAATTGATATTTGATGGTACCGAGTGCAGAGAGGAAAATAAGGTGGAAAATCAATTTTCTATGACCGACCTCTTCGAGTAGATACGCAGCACTCTCAACTTCAGCTCACGCTCTTCCTCATTGTCAGCATCCTTGAATTCCATGTCAGCCAGTAATTGCTCAGCATCATTATCATATTCAGGATCAAACTCCTGCCTTTTGGGGTTATAACCACTCAACTCAACCAAAGAAGGACCATCATTCGCCGAAACTGGTTTCTTCCCTTTATAACCCCTATCTGCCGGAGGTTCTGCCAGCAACACAAAAGTAAAGGTATAATCTAACAATTTTTCCACGTTGAATTATCGAAGCCTCACTGGAATAATTAGCATCTAATTTTGTCCAGAAGTAGATGAAGAGAAAGTCAGTCGTCAATTTACTACTTTTTTTTTTACATATAATATATACTACACTGTTCATTTGCAGAGAGAAATGCAAATTTTCAATTTGTTTTATATCTATTGCTACCAAAATGTTTCAAAGTTATGTCACTGGCCAAATAGAAACAGACCAATATTTTGTGAAAAAACCAAACAAAAACAATAGCAATAATAATCATGTAAATATTTATGTAACTGCACATTGTGAGAGAAGTTAAAAAATATAATGTACCACTAGTAACCATTTGTAAGCACATATGAAAGTACTAACCCATATTTTCAACTTTTACAATACTAGGAGCATCTTTGACTTGGGTCCCCTTAGATGGCTTCTTGTTAGGAGCAGCTGCTGAAGCATTTGCGTTGTTGGCACGAGACCCAGACTCTGTATCTGAAATATGAGCAACTAAGATAAAGAGTCTAGCCAATCTCATCTTTTAATAAATTGAAATCAAACAGTCTAGGATATGTTTGTCTGACCAGCATTTAAACCAGATAGTAAACGGCTTGAGGAGCCACCTTTATGTGAGTCTTCAACTCTGAGAAAAATAAAATTCAGATAAGATATGAACTAAGAATCTAATGTAAGGTAATTCATAAGGGCAATGATATCCATACTTGATTCTTGAAGGAGAAAATGGAGATTCTTCTTTCAGATTAAGCTCTGAAATGGTAGGAAATCCTGTGCAGTGGCAAACATAACGAGATATCAATTATAGATAATATCACTAATCAATCAACATGAACTGAAGGCAGAATTACCTTCCCCTTCATTCTAACTTAAACATATATTCTTAAATTTAGTAGACAGAAAATACTAACACTGATAAAAGAAACATTCAGACAGATAAAGGCATTAAAGACTACATTTTCAATTAATCACGTTAGGCTCATTTATATGAGTAGTGTGGGTGACCATAACCTCAAATCCCCAAAACATCAATAAGCATATTTGCAGATCTATGAGTACAATAGACTTTTCTTTGTTGCATAAGTACTAGTAACAATTAGATTCCACGACGCAAGGAAGAAAAAATTAAAAAAAAAAAAAAGAAAAGAAAAAGAAAAAGAAAGGAAAGAAGAAGAAGACGAAGCAAAATTTCTCACAAACCTTTCTTGTCCTCATTGTGCACCTTAGCCATAGCAAGAAGCTCCTTTCTATTTTTCCCAACAACGTGAGACATGTCCTTGAACAAATACATTATTACAGACACTTGATCACTTTCAAAAAAAGTTGCTACGACTGAAACAACATAAACAATCTCAGAATGTTTCATACCGGAAGAGGAAAGAATGGGGAGTTCATGTATACATCCGTATAGTGATTGATACATTGTTCTTTAGTCTTTGTCCCCACATGCTCAGCAACCTCAGCCCAGTTTCCCAAGCCATACATTTCAATCCCCTGATATAATAAAATTAATTAATAAATGTTGGCCAAGAAATAGACCCTTTCTTGCAGTACTAAATGAAGTAATCAAACTAACGCCATAGTACCTCAAGAAGTAATATCTCATCATCTGCATTCCAGTCGGGGCAGATAAGAGGGAAAGATAAATTATCCTGTTAAATAGAAACACACAAAAGCATCCAGCATAAGTGAGGCTACAATTTCTTTTACAGTGCCAACTATCAGAAGAGATACAACTCCTCTAAAACTCAACTAGAAACTATTTGACATGAAATTGGAAGGCCAAAAGAAAATTGGTTTTTTTTATACGCTTTCGACTTATGGGAAACACTTGTTCAAACATGATGCATTGTTGGATATCTAAAGACGTGCGTCAAAGTAATTAGTTTCATAAACTTCTTAACTTCAAAACAAAAATTTCCAGCCTGTCAAAGAACTTTTGAAACAGGAAGTCCAGTTCCATGATACAAAGATTTTGATTTACTGATTCTACAAATAACCTAAGCTATGAAAGATAAATGACTTGTCTTAAAAGAAATTACTGACCATAACCCTGTAAGGATGATTGCTTTTATGAGGTGTCACCTCAGCACCAACAGAAAAACACTCTATGCATAGGTCGAAATCAGGGCACATGAAACACTTGATTCGGATTTTCCCAGTAATGTCCTTGTTGCAGTAATTGCAATGGTATAAGGCTTTTCCTTCACTAGTTCCTTGACCTGACTCCCAAAAAAAAAAAAAAAAAAAAAAAAGACGGAAAAAATTGAAAGCATAATACAGAAAATGAAAACAATAATCCATATGATGTTTCCGATGTTCAAGGGTGAAACCACTATACTAATACGGAATGATATCTGATGTAAAGATCTTGGTGTCAAGTTATCCATATTGATTAAATGCATAGAAATGCCAATTATGATAGAACTTCAACTTAATCTAGGCTTTGCCATTTAAGTATCCAATTAAGTAAGGTAAAACCTGCTTGTAACGCGGGTGAATGTGCATAAGCTTAAGCCACTAACAAAAATCATAGAGTTGGCCTCTAAACTAAAGCCAATGACGAATTACAGTTGGTGTAGCATTACCTGCAGAGGCAGATTCTGAGTTTTCACCACTTGATGAATTTTTCTTCCTCCTTGATCTATATGGCAAAAGAAAAATAGAATTTCCAGGTCAAATACCGAAATTTACCAATAATAGAGGCAAATTGGTAAAAATAGATAAATAAATAAAACATAGGAAGTTCAAAGAAAATATTAAGATTAGTGTGGTCAAATCAAAACCTTAAATAATGATACACCCAAATGGCACAAGGAGTTCAATATTTAAAAAAAATATTTAAAAAAAAAAAAAAGCAAAAAATCCAACATGAAGGAAAAAAGTGGAAATTGAGATAAGAATGAGAATTGTGAATTTGGCTTTACCAAAGACTTCTAATTCTACTTCATTATAAATTTCTACTACTTCAAATTCAACTGAGCACAAAACAGAATTTCGAAAAACATGGATAACAAACCACAGCCAAAAAATCAAATAGCAACAAAAGGGCAAACTAAAAAATTTTTTCTAAATCCTTAAACTTCAAATGCGAGTGAAAATACTAATTCGAAAAAAAAAAATCAATCTTTAATAAATAAATAAATAAATAAAAAGGCAAGACCTTTGAGTGGGGTCCTCATCAGCAGAGTGAAAATTCCCACGAGAACGACCCATTGTTGTTGATTTCGCAAGCCCAGAGAGCTAAGGAGCAGTACCAGCTCTAGCCTTTCGTTGTTGTGGTTGTTTTTGCTTTTGTTTTTGTTTTTGTTTTTGTTTTTGTTTTTTTTTTTCCTTTTCTATGAGAGGGACAGAAACAAGAGTACAGAAGAAGAAGAACTCGGGAACGATTGTTGGGTAAGAAAATGATATTGTGTCGTGATGAATGATGATGTACCTTCCGAGTTCCGAGTTCCGAGTTCTCAGTTACGAGTTACGAGTGGGTAATAAATGGGTCAGCTCAGCAATCTGAGGAAATTGCTGAATTTTACGGAATTTTCATATTTTCGCTCCTTTTCTTCAGAATTTGGATATTGGGTTTGTTTGTGACATAAATGTCCAAAGACTGTGGGGTTGTCTTATTTTATATAATTGCTTTTTATTTATTTATTTCTTATTTTTTTCGTTGAAAAGAGAAAATAAAAATAAAAAGTCAAGGGTGTGTACCTTTTTTTTTTTTTTTTTTTTTTTTAAGAGAAGAATGATGTACTTGTATTAGTACCGTGGGAACTGATTTGCTAGTGGATAAAGCTGTGTTTGTGTATGATCACAAACGGGAAGCAAAGAAAAGGTTTGACGGAAGAGGGAGGAAAAAAAACTGATATGTAGTGAGGATGACCCAAACACACAATTGTTGTGAAATTGACTCCATTTATTAATAAATTGAATGTAATAAAATGAAAAATACAAGACTAGTGACTAAACTCACATAGTAGAAATTCATAGTAAAAATACACATAAAGTTAAACTAATCTTTTGACATATAAGTTTAAAAAAGAAAATTCGTTATAATTTAACTTTAACTTTTTATTTATGGGTATTCTCAATTTGAATTAAATAATTCTAAATTATTATTTTTCAAATTTATGTGCCAAAACATATCTTAAGTAAGTGACATATTATTTAGATAGATTAAAACATAATAGTAACGGATATGTATTCACTAAACAACAGTATATGAGTTAACTCAAATTATTACATAAAATTTTTTCAGATAGATAGAAATGGAGATTTCACGTCTCAAAAATAGTCTTCAATGTACTCAAAGAGTACCAACTAAGTACCGTGTAAACATGGGGTACTAGCGCAAAAATTTGACAAAGCACAAAGTGTTTAAGTTTAGTTGAATTCTTTAACAATGAGTGATATACCATTTCTAAAAGAAACAAGCCAAAGGTGGTATACAAGTGCCGACAAATCCCTTTCTAGTCAGCAATTGTCTGGATAAGATCACTTAATGAGATCTACTTATGATTTATGATTTTATTCATTCTTATTGATCTGCTCGTGAATTTAACCAAACACAGCCTTTTCTTTTGTTATTTATCTTTCTGACGTTGTTAGGGTATCACAAGTCACAGCATTGTTCTCCACACATTGCTAGATGAGTCTACCGGCATAGGAGACATAAAAACCTGCAAGTGCATGCACAAATGCTATGTACCAAACACAATTATAGCAAACACATGGCCGAGGTGACGCTCAGGATCAGCGATTGTTGATCGGTATAATCCAAGAAACAACCAGCAGATTGGTGCTCAATTAGATCCAAAAGCCGAATAAGATTAGTCAAAATCTTACCAAGCACTTGGAAGTTAGAAGAAGCTGTGTTACCAAGGACAACCGTTAGCTAGTCCACATTCAAGTTATGGAGATCAAACAACATTCATAACTCTCCCTGTCTTGCTTGTGAAGCTAAGCAGATCAGGGTCCGCCACCAAGAACAACTACAGTTCAAACGCTACCTCCCCGGTCTTCGAAAACTACTATTTGTCGGAAACCTGACAATTTGATCCTCCACACCATAGTCTCCGAGAACTAGCTCAGAAACAGACCTCTTATGCACCTCCAACTAAGGGAAGTTCCTTTTAACTTTACAAACAAACGAGGATTTTTTACAAAAATCACGTGTGGAAACCTGCATTTCATGAAACACAGTGGATATTTTTACAATAATTACTCAAAGAGTAAGATCCATCTGATGTGAGGATAATTTCATCCCTTCATTGTCATGTTTTTAGCTATTAAAGATGGTTTATTATTATTATTATTATTTTTTATTTTTTGTAAAACATCTTTGCTTCTTTATTTTTCCCAAAAATGTGGAGAGGGATTGTGTATCAGCCCAGATATTTTTGTAATTGTCACAAGGGAAGCGTGAAAATTTGGGGCGGAAAAAAAAGACTTTATGACATGCTTGATTTATAAGTTTAAACAAAAAGTTCAAATTTTTGTGATAAATAAAACACTGTTGAAAAAAAAAAAAGAGTTGTGAGTTCGAATCCGTGATTCAAATGGGGGCTTATGATACGTCTAAAACAAAGGTTTTAAGATAAAATGTTTACTTTAAAATTGATTGACTTCACAAAAATTAATTATAAATTTTATTAACTAAAAAAAAAAAAAACAAAAAATTTAAGTTCAAAGCTGAAAATCAAATACGTTTTCATCAATTTCCTTGGCAAACTTCATGACTGTAGCATTAAAAGGCTCCAAGAAGGGCATGGACTGGTAAAATGGTCTGTTCAGAATGTAGGCCCCAGCTGACCATATTCACATATTATTATTTCCAACTCCATCAATTGAAAAAGGCTGATAGATTTGGAAGTGTCGGGCAAGTTTTAGACGCTCTTGACTCGCAGAAGTCAACTCTCAACGCTACCAGTATCGTCATCTCAAACGTCATACACTTCTTCTTTCCTCCTTCCTCATCCTCTGAACTTTGAATCCCACAATACAATAATATCAATATTGCTCTTTCCAAGCGTTTGTTCTTTTTCAAATAGCCTTCTCAGATACTATATATATAGGCTATAATACTTTCACTTTTCTATCCCATATTTACAGCTCTGAATTCTTCTTATATCACTTGTTCTTTTCACCAAAATCCCTTTGGAAAATGGCTGCTTGTATTCCCAACTGCAGAAACCCAATCTGTTTGGAACCTAACCAGGGCCAAATTATCAATAATTCCCTCTTCAGATTTGTCAAACTCTGCGCGCCAACTTTGTCAAAACCTGCTCTATTCAACTGGGTTGACGAGCAAATCTCAAACACTTGTGAAGAACATGATGATCATGACGAGATTTGGTCGAAGATTCGAGGCGAAGCGGAATCCGATGCACAACAAGAGCCAATTCTGCGTGATCACTACTTCTCTTCCATCTTGTCACACGATTCGCTCGAGAGCGCCTTGGCGAATCTGCTCGCTACGAAGGTGAGCAATTCAAGCCTCTCAAGGAGTACACTTTTTCAAATTTTCTTCAGCGTTTTCGTCGAAGATCATGAAATCAGGAGAGCTGTTAGAAACGATTTAAAAGCAGTGAGAGAACGAGACCCGGCTTGTCTGAGTCATGTCCATTGTTTTTTGTACTTCAAAGGCTTCCAGGCATGCCAGGCTCATAGGGTGGCACATAAATTGTGGTCACAGAAAAGGACTGCCGCGGCGGTTTTGATTCAGAGTCGGGTTTCGGAGGTTTTCGGCGTCGACATACATCCCGGAGCGAAGATCGGAAGCGGATTGGTGATTGATCACGCGACCGGAGTTGTGATTGGAGAGACGGCGGTTGTGGGAGAGAATGTCACAATTTTGCATAATGTGACATTGGGAGGGACAGGGAAGGCCTCTGGAGACAGACATCCTAAGATTGGGGATGGGGTTTTCATAGGAGCGGGAAGCAAAGTTTTGGGAAGTATTAGGATTGGAGAAGGTTCTAGAATTGGCGCTGGGTCTGTTGTGCTGAAACCAGTGCCTCCTAATACTACTGCTGTTGGAAACCCAGCTCGATTAATACTTGGCAAATAAGGGAAACGACAGGTCGTTTATCAGTGATGCTATTTATATCACACCATCTGAGAATAGATAATGTCTAAATTTAGTTAATTCTATGCAGGGTTTGTCGCTTACTATTATGTGTTTATTTATTTATTTATTTCTTTTTTCTTTAACAAATATGTAAAAGTTGTTTGGCATCCACCTAGCAAGACATAAGTTTCTAATTATCGTCTAGCTAGACACATTTTTATACTCTACCAAGTTACAAATCACTTGCTAAAACTAAAAAAGAAATTCTCAGATACCAAAACTATAACTACAGAATATTTGGAGACATTCTTAACAACTTTTTACTTGGACCTGATTCATTCAAGAACATTTTGACTTTTCGTATATACAAAGTTAATCTAGCTATGATTTCTTATCCAAGTGTAAAATGAGGTACCGAGTTCAAAACTTTTCATTTAAGAAAGAGAAAAAAAAAAAATCCTTGAACATACCAATATTAACATTCACAAGCGAATAACTGGAGATTATTCCACTAATCTATATGGGTTTCAGTCAAAAAGTAAAAGAACATAGAGGGACATAGCTGATGTTGACTAGAATTAGTGACACAACCGATTATATTATAAGTAGCCGCCCCCTTTAATCTTTGAGGGTACAATAACAAAAAAATATACAAAAAAATATTCCCGCTACGAAATTAGAGTGGCATTTCACGTAATTTAAAGCAACATATAAGGGCAGATTAGTAAGATAGATTCCATGAGAAAAGAAGAGGCGAGAAGCGCGCAATCATCACATGAAAAATTTGAATTCGGACAGCGCCAGAGAGCGGGTCTGGATATTCCGCCACGTGTCCCTTACTTCACCACCCTCCTTCAGCCTTTTTCTTCCCAAAAAAATCTGAACCTCCTTAAAAGCTTCGACTTCTTTCTTCACTCTGTCTCTCTCTCTGTCTCTCTCTTCAAAAACCTCTTGAGAAGAAGAAGACAAAACCTAACCTTCTTGAGCTAACAACGATGGCATCCGTGATGAAGCCCTCGTCGCGCTACGGTTCCTACGATACGCGATCCTCGACCTCCTCGCACTTCTCGGACCCTTCCTCGTCCGCGGAGTTCAAGATCAGCAGGCCCGCCTCCTCGTCTCGCGCGCTCGTCAAATCCAAGCCCTCCGATCTGGCCAAGCCCAAATCCAAGCCCTCCGATCCCAACTTCGCCACTATGGTGAAGAGGTTCATGGATAAGCGGTCTAATTCGTTGCCGTCGATGACGAAGGCTGCCAAGAAGGCGGAGGCCAATAGGGTGGGGTTGGTGATCCCGTCGGATGTGATCGCCGAGGACTTGAAGAAGACGGCGAGGAAGGGGACGAACTTCGCGGCTCTGCACAAGAAGTTGTTTGGGAAGGGAACGACGCCGTCGTCGGAGAAGAAGGAGGTGAAGGCCTTGACGGAAGTGAAAGGGAACACGAGGACGCTGGCCATGGTTCTGAGGAGCGAGAGGGAGCTTCTGAGCCTCACTAAAGAGCAGGAAATGGAGATTGCTGAGCTCAAGGTCATGCTGCAAGAGAAGAACACAGAAGTGAGCTATTCTTCACCTATTTCTGTTTAAATGTTTATGTTCAAAGGAGCAAAAATCTGTTCTTTAAACCTCAAATGCAAGATCTTTAATTTCTTTTAGCTGATGGGTTAAAATTGTTTGATTGGGATGAGAAGGTGGAGAAATTGAAGGACTTGTGCTTAAAGCAAAGGGAAGAAATCAAGGCATTGAAGAGTGCAGTACTTTTTCCGGAAGATATTAATTCGCAGCTCCAAGACATCTTGGAGAAACAGGGCTCAGAGCTGAAGCAAGCTAAGCAGTTAATCCCGACACTTCAAAGACAGGTGACTTCTCTCACAGGCCAGCTCCAATGCCTCGCTGAGGATCTTGCTGAGGTAATCATGTTGAAATCAGATCGCCGAGAAATGTTTTAGATTACTCAATGACGTGCTTTTTAGAAACCCTGCAATCATGGAGAATTAGGAATCGGAAATGGGACTCTTCCTTTCTTATTTTTCTTTTTTATCTTGTGTTGGATTGCTGATATTTATTGCTTTGAGCAGGTGAAGGCTGATAAGTATTCAGCAAGAGCAGGCATTCATCACCATAGCAGTTCTCCAAGAACACCTACATATAGTCGCGAAGAGGCATCTAATTCCTCGGTAAGCACTTCGTGGTTTTGTGACCGATAGATATGCTGAATTTCCATGTAGCCATTTCTGTTACAAATTATTGTCTAGTTGAGGGACAATAGGCTTTGCGAGTTACACAGTAGATGGCTGAATATCGTGATTTGTATACGAGGATGCAATTTTATTTTCTAACGTTGCTCACGCATTGGTGTTATAAATGTTTCTTCAATCTTCTCCCCTATTGTTTCGATTCTCTTTTTTTCATATTTCTGTTCAATTAACTCAGGAGTTCAGCTCCGTCGATCCAGCTAGTCCTGTTAGTCCAGCTGACATGTTGCTCAAGGATTTAAATCCTTGTTTGACACCGTATTATGCTACATCAAGATCCAAGGTATAACTCCATTCTGTTTCCTTTGGTCCTTTGTTTCTAAGAATGCTTCTTATAGGATATGCAAACTGCCTCCTTTGCCTTACAATTTTTAGAAATCGCTCTTTTTTTCTTATTGAATGCAAGACCATTTTGGAAATTTTTTTAGAACAGTTATGAAAATATGCAGGAATTTGAGCCAAAGGGATATGAATCTCCTCAGGATGAAAGCATCTCTGCAGACAAAATGGAGTTTGGCTTCAGCTCTTATGGCAGAAAACTGTCCAAAAGTTCTGATTGCAGCAAAAGTTCAAAAGTAGGAACTATAATCTCCCGAACGGCCCGAAGATCAGACGAAACCAAATGCACATATGGGAAACAAATGCACCATAAACTTTTTTGAATCATTTGTCATTTTCTTTGTTCATTTCATGTGTTTCATTTGGTACGTTCGTTTGTCATGTTCTGGTGACCATTATTTTGGTCTCAACGTATTATCTTACAGCCAAGATAAAACTGTTAACAAAATGCAAGAGTATTCCATGTTCTTAAATTCATTTGCTTGTTGTACACGGCTCTTCAAGAACATAAATAAATTTTGATAAGTTCCTTTTTGCAATATAATTCCGCGTATAAGCACCTATAGTTCTTTTTCACGAGTTCCTTCTTCATGTGTGTGTAAGTGTGTTTTTCTCGTTGGACAGATATTCTTCTTCTCTGAAAGCAATGTTTCTAATACCTATTTTAAAACACCAAAACAGAGTTGAAAAAAGGTCGAACTCAACACAAAAACTCAGCGGAGATGCAATTTATTTATCAAACAGGGAAGTAACAACGTTTAACTTTACTATCAACATCATACGTAATCATGTTCAACTTCAACATGCAATACCCATTACAACATCTCCTTTTTACACGAGCAGCCATTTCCTCAAGCCATTCCTCCGCTTGTAGCTGTTCTAATTATCTGGAACAAGGCTGCAAAACAAAAGGAGGGAAACGTAGCAATCTATCAGTGCTAAACAAGCCAAACCGAAACCACCAGTGCTGAGCACCATAACTAAAAAAAACTGGCTTTTATGTTATGAGATCCGCTTTCTATTGGTGTGTGCCGTGTGCTGAGGTGGTCCTAGCATTGTTCTTATTAGAATGAAAGAGAGAGAGTGACATAATGCTCTGTGTAAATGATGAATATGAAAACAGCCAGATAGAGTGGATCATGGATAAGTTGTGCGATGAAGATGAGGAATAAGAGGAAGAGAGTGCAGACATGATCCGATGACCACAAATATGAAAAAGCCGAGGAGAATTGGGCCAACTGGGTAGTCATATCCTTTCTTTGACGATCTTTCTGGGACCGATCCCCTCTTTGTGATGTTCCTCTGAAACTTGGCAACTTTCTTCTCAGCAACACGCTTTGAGGTTGTCTGTCAAAATTCGAACAAATATGAGATATTCACATAACTTTTCGTTGTATCCTCAAAACTAAACTCAAGCAACACAAATATGAACACATAATTGGAACCTCATAAATTATTCATCGAGTCAATAAACATATTCTGAAAGCGCATGAGGAAAAACAAAATTCAGGAGAATTATCAATTTAAATCTCCAGATAAGATATTCATAATTTAAAAAAAAAATATCAAATCTTTGCATGGCACAGGAAAAAAAATTGCGCTAATCTTCCCAAAAAAGGGAAAAAAAAAAAAAAAAAAGGGGGGACTACCTCTTTCAACAAAAAAAAAAATAAAAAAAAAGGGAGACTACTTTCTCTTTCAACAATTATTTTTTTAAGGTCAGACTTACACATGCAAAAAGAAAAATAAAAGATTTGAGAAGTAGAGAGATCCTGAATTGATTTTCCAAATTTGTAAGGTAAATTAATGTTCTTTAATTAAGAGAGAATCGAACAAGCACATCTATAACTCATGCATGCTTCGGAAAGGAAAAAAAAAGAAAGAAAAGGAAAGAAACGAACAAGCCAAAAGATGAATTTGGAGGCTTAGAAGAAAACCAGATGTGATTTTTTTTCATCATCAATTGCAGCACAATCAAGAATAAACAGCGTGGGTAAAAGAATTGAAAGTGCAATTTTGTAATTAAGGAAGATGATCATTATTTAAAAAAAAAAAAAAAAAAAAAAAAAAAAGGGGTCGTTACCATTTTAGCGTAATTTTTGGGTGAAAGAAGAAGAAAAACAGAGCCCTCCCTTCTTACTGGCCCTGATATCTGAACCGAAAACCTACCCACCTTCCTACCTTCCTTTTGGTCTTTATATATAAAAAGTAAAGCGCTGACCAGGCCAAATAATTTTTTCTTTTTCTTTTTCTTTTTTAAGGGGAAAAAGAAGGCCAAATACATTTTGAAGGTTCCTAAAAAAAGGACCAAAAAAAAAAAAAAAAAAATTCTTTGATTAATTTCTTTGAAGGAAATATTTGATTATTTTCCACCGCTCTTGTTTATGACTAAAATTTATTTGTATTGTGCATTATAAATTTTTTAAGTGCATATTTTTAAATCAAATAATTTAAAACTTAATCTAGTGATTCAAAAATAATATTTATTATTGGTATAAAATAAAATATTATCGTAAAAGTAAATGATATATCATCTTTTTTTTTTTTGTCTGTCTATCCTTTAAAAAAAGGAATCTTTTCTTTATTTTATAAGCATAAATATTTTTTTCCTCTTAGTCGTCAATGATTTTGACTGAACATGTTTTTTTTTTTTTTTGGTTAGGTATGAAAGTGACATTATATTCATATGTTAGCTTTTATATTGCTAGATTTTCATTAGACTTCATTAATTTTTCATTTTTATTTTATTCTAAGACAGGAATTTTGATATGATCTAAGCATGTTGTTGATATACCGTGTCATTAAAAGACACTTATTTAGCATTTTTTTTAAAGGAAAAAAAAATCTATTAAAAATTATTCTTAGCCTTTTGTTTTTAAATTTTTTAATTTTCATTAGTGGTGGGTTATACCAAAGGTTGCGCATTTGCTTATTCAAAAAAATAAAAAATAAAAAAAGGCTGCGCATTTGCATCAAATCACTCTACTACTATTATATTGGTAGCAAAACAACCCACAATCCAAGTAACAACACCAACAACAACAATGTTGGTACCAAAAAAAAAAACAAAAAAAACAAAAAAAATAACAAAACAATGTAATCATAATTATTGTAATAATTATTATAATTATAATTATGATAAAAAATTATAATCATACCTAAAGTACACCCTGAGGAAGCTTCGAAAAGGCAACAAGAGGAAGATTTGAAGCTTGCTAACAGAACGAGGAAAGAGCTATAACGTGGAGAAAGGAGAACAATACAGAACTCAAGTCTTGTCGTTTGTAATGTTTCTGTTGTTTTCTCGTTTTAAGTCGTTTCTTCATTCCCTTTCGTCATGTCGCTTTTCCTTTTTTTGGGAAATTATGTCGTTTATTTCCTTTTGTTGTCCTTTTATCGTTGTAATTCTTTTATTAGCATTTTTAAGTTACTGTCGTTTTTCTTTTATTGATCTTTTATTTTATGTCGTTTCCTTCTATTTTGTTGTCGTTTTATTGTTGATAATTCGTCCGTGGTCTTCCATTATTGTCGTTTTCACCTTTTGCATCGTCTTCCTCCCCGTCGCTTATCCATTTTTAAATTTTTCATGACATCCTCCTTTTGTAATATTCTTAAATTCCTTTGTCGCTTTTTTGAATTTGAGACTAAAAGGATTTAAATTCTATACATTATAATAGAAGTAAAATTACTACTGACTATTGTGGGCAACTAATTTTTTTTTTTTTTTTCATGCAACTACTTTTACTTTTTTAATGGTTGTTTTCTTTTTATTACCTTTTTATTCCATGTCCTTTTTTGTCATCTGTTTTTTTTTTGTATTGCCTTTTTCGTTTTTATATTTTGCTCTAAGTGTGTCTTGAAGAAAAAAGAAAAAAAAAAAAAATATCGAGCTCTAGAAGCCAATTGTTTCTTCTTCAATAGTCTTTCTTAAATCTTAAAGGGAGGGGGAAAAGAAAGTAAATAGGAACTTTCAGAAAATGATTAAAAACAAATAAAAAGTTTTTAAAGTATAGGATAAATAGTAGATTTATCATTCAAATGATTTATTTATTACGTCATATAAATATATCATTTACCTAATAAATTTTCTATTTATATGATATGTTTTTTATTTTTTTCAAATATTTTAAAACCTTATTATTCTTCAATTATTTTAATGCTATTTACTATATTAACCAATCTTAAATAGTATTTAGATTTGCTGGGTATGAAAACCTACCAATCTACCTAAATCGGCTTCCCATTGAAACGGGATCATAGTCATCACCCATCCTTTCTTGGGTGGGCCATCTTTGGTCGTTTGGTTAGTTATCTCGTCTCAAACTAAAATGTATTTTTTTGTTTTAATTTTTGTCTTTTTCTGAAAAAGTTTTTGTCTTTTCTGAAAAGTTATTTAAAATTTTCAACTAAAATTCATTCACCAAACGGACCCTCTATTGACAAGTGGAGACAATTTTAATTTGAGTAGTGCTATTTAGCACGAATCATGAGTAACTTATGATTTACGCATGATTTACGAGGATTTCATATACTATCTGCTAAAATTTTTATGATGCTAACTCCAGGAGCAGCGATATCAGGCTGTGAGGAGAAAAAAAAGTAAACGCAAAGTTTGATACGAGAAAATACACTCTATTTAGAGACATTTTTTGATAAAAAGTTATTTTACAGTGTTTTCTCCTACCAAAAAGTTTAATTTGAATGTAAATATACTTTTTAAATCTATAATCTAAACAGATTTTGATCAATTTACTTTGAGTATCTCGGGTGTAACAGTGTTGGGACCAACGGAAGAAAAATTTGCCATGGATGGAGCGGGAGGCTTATTGTCCATGACTGCTTCTGGGGGCAAGAGAGTGACCTCTGGATTTCTGTGTAACATTATGAAGAGTAAAAAATAAATAATGGTTTAAACAGAGTTTGTGAGTATTACACACAAACGTGTGTGTATATATATATATATATGTATTACTAGCTAGGGCCTCGGAGTCAATGAATAGGAGGAAAAGATGCGTACTTTGTCGTAGAGATGTATGAATATAAAGAAACCCTGTCATTGTAAGTAAGATGTGATGCTGGGAGAAAATGAGGATTGGCAAAGATGTCGTTTCCACTTGTCATAAAGTATCATCCCGACGGCTCCGGCAAGAGCCGCGTTTTGGCCCTTCTCAATTCTTCCATTTTCACCCCTCAAATTAACAAACCAAGATCTTCCCCTTCGCCTTGGAAGGGTCCACTGAATCTACCTTACACAAATTGCTACAACTAAGACATGTAAAGATTATAAATTATTAGTACGTATAAACAAGTACAGACACGTATCACCGCTGAAATTCTAAAAAAAATTAATTTGTACTCAGTTCATTTCAAAAGAAAATCTATAGGGTATTCCATGTATTAACTAACAAAAAATATTTATGACAAAAAAAAAAAAGTACTTAGTTCTTACGCATCAGCGGTGGAAGCATCATCTTTCTTGGCTTGAGCACCACTGATTAGTGGGTAGAATTTCTTCTGTGGTAAAGCCGCGGAAAGACTTGCTCCTAGTACAAAAACAAAAATGTGTATAGAATGTTAATCAGATGTGTACATATTATACAATTAGATTGGTGAAACAACGAAATTTGAAAATGTATACTAAATGTGGTTGCAGGTTTAGCCTGCTGCAAATTCTGTTTCTACGAATCCTTACCTTAAGGCGTAAACCATCCTTAAGCTCAACAATAGCTTGGAGCTTTCTATCCAAAGTACTTGCAGCCACGTTGATAATCCAAGGTGAAATGTTTATGACACTTCCTGGGGTTGGTCCAAAGTTTCCAGCCGAGGCAACAACCACAATGCCCTTCTTCATAGCGTGGAACGCCCCGATAGCGATACTATCCTCCTAATAAGATTCACCATTGTCTCCACTAACTGAGATAGAAATCACGTCCACACCATCATGTATGGCCATGTCTATGCTCTCCATGATATCAGCTGCGTAGCAGACCTTGTAGGTCGCCACAATGTTCTATGAAGAATGCCACAAACAGTGACTCAAATATATATATATAGATATATTTATATCTCACCATCATCATGCACCGAACTACAAATGAAAATCAAGAATTCAAGATAAGCAAGTTAATGTTAGTAATTTTTGAGGTAATCCCACATCCGTTGTGAAGGGACAAGTGAATAGATAAACAGTTTATGAGTTTAAGCTAAAGCCCCATCTGTTGAACTAGCTATCCAACAGAAATGTATCTATGTATAGTTTCATAGCAGTGTCAAGATATGTAATGATTATGCCGTCTCCAAAATTGGCCTTCCCCCAAATTTTTGATCTTCAAGACACCTCATGAACGTGTCGTATATAACTCTTTTCCTTTGTTTAGAAGACCGACACTACTTTTAGATGCTCTGCATTTCCGCCATGCAATTAATAGTAAAATAGTTAACCTCAAATTTTTACTAGCAATTTGGGCTACTAAAGCGGCAAAGCCATTAATATGTCTCTTGTATGATAACTTCTCTTTGCTGCATAATGAAAAATGATTATGTACTAGAAAAAAAAAAATAAATAAATAAACTACATGCCATACGTCTATATACATACCTTCCAAGAAAGGAACCGAGAAATTCATAATGAGAATCAGTCACATATATGTGATTTCAGGTCCCAAATACACTATATAGGACTAATTTTAACGACATAAAATTTATTAACAACAAGAACAACGACGTCAGTAGTCATACAAACAAACTAAAATTTCCGTAACAAAACGAAAAACGGAGAAGAATTGATGATAGAATTCGTTATTTATTTATTTATTTATTTTTTTGCTGTAAGAGGTGATTGTTGGAGGAGAGGAGAAGAGAATCAGAATCTGGACGTTTGTTAAAGGTTTTGGTAGCCTCATTGTTGATACAAATTTCTCTGGTTAAACAGTATTTTTTTTTTTTTCTCTCTTTCACAATTTAAATAATATTACTTAAAAAACAAAAAGAAATATTGGGACAATATTGTATATAAAAATCTCCCCCTAAAACTGTTTTGGCTTTTAACAGACTCTTCTAATTTGCATAACATGGTGCAATTATCTTCGTATTCACAAAAAAAAGTTTAAAATAATAATAATAATAATAATGGTCATCCGGGAAAAGAAAACAATTAAGAACCAAATAGTTATGTGATTAACCAAAAAGAAAAAAATTGTGGACTCCAACAGTTGTGTAAAAGCTACATCCATGCATGCATTCACTTGTGTGGTATCTTTCCAAGCCTCGTAGAGAAATTAGACGATAATTGATCCCTATGCACATTGATTGGATTATTATTATTATTATTATTATTATTCAAAGGGGATTGGATTACCTTTTTGATTAAATATAAATGTTATCATTGTAAGCTATAGTTTAACGGTAATTTCATATTTGATTCTATCATAAAATATAAATTTAAATTTCCCCACCTCAAATCCACCAAAAATTTTAAAATATTAAATTCGAAATAGTGCTCCTCACATTTAATTTAGTTTTTTAAATACAGTACTTTGTTTAACCATCAATAATTTTTTGAAAGGACTATCGACATTAATAAAGGTGAATCAAATTCCGATAATTGCATGTGTATTCACTAAATTTGCATGCCTCATAGAGAACTTAGACGTCATTTGATTCGCATGCACATTTTGATTGTATTATTCTTTGGATTAAATTTAAATAATAATTTTTTAGCCCAAAAAGAAAAAAAAAAAAAAAAAAAAAAGTGTGAATTCTAGATAGTGCTCACGTGATCATCACAATTTTATTGTCTCTTTGTTGTTTTCATCTTTTGTTTCGGGAGGGATCAAAAAACACGACAAATCACTACCTAAATTCAATAGAACAAAAATTTATAGAATTATGGTTTTAAGTATAACCTAGCATTAATTTCACTTTATATACCTAATTTTAACACAAGTGTAGAGTTTAAACTCTTCACCATCAATTGAAAAAAGAAAAGTTTAAACATCTAGACATTTGTTGATGTTGTCGTTTCTTTTTTTTGTCGTATTATTTTTATTTTTTAGTTCTTTTTGGTGTTTTTATTATCGTGTGAATTTGATGTTGTTCTTTGTTTTTGTTTTTTTTTTTGTTTTTTTTTTTTCATTCATTTTAATGTTTTCTTTGACACTGTTATTTTTGTTTGAGGTCGTTTTTCATTTTGAATTGTTGTTAAACAATTGCTGTCGTCGTTGTTCCTAATTGTCGTTTCCCTCACTGATTTTCGTTCTCTAAATGTATAAAGTAAATTTTCAGATTATGTCGCTGTCCTTTCATTGTACTAAGGGAAATGAAAAATTAAAACTTCAGAGTAAAAGAAGCGTCATACAATTTGTAGGAGTGAACAACCAAAAATAAAAAAGTTTTTAGCTAGGAAAGCAACTCTTTTTTTTTTTTTTTTTTTTTCCAAGCGTTTCACAGAATAAATAGGAAAAGAATTGATACATACCACGGACATCTTTATATAATTATAAAAAGATACACAAGTTAAAAGGTCAAAAAGATAACATACATGGACGGAGGCTTTAACTTGTTAGAATAATTTCAAACACGAAACTATAATATTTCTTTTTCTTCTGCTTCTATTCGATGAGTTTCAGAAATATATACACGAGCTAGAGGTGAAAATTGAACAAAGTATCAGATTTCTGTATCAAAATTGGACTCCATAAGATCACGGAACGGTGGATGAGTTGGCACGGAAGGCATTCTTAGGATCTCACCAGCCAGAGGTCGGAGGTTCGAATCCCTTGCCAACTTAGAGGAGTGTCCTTGCCTGTGTGGACTCAAAAACGGGAAATGACGGGATCACACCAGATCCTTCTTTTAGCCCAAAAAAAAAAAAAAGAAGCCATAAAAGTGACCCGTGAATGCGAGAAGATTGACCACAGGGATTATGAAGAGCTGGGTCTACAGAGAGACGATCACGGAAAGGAAGTTTTCATGGCAAAACTGTTTTACCAATTGTGCAACTGAGAAGTGATGCTTTTTACCACGGGGTGATATTCTGTGTGCGTGTGTCTCTGGGCTTTCTCTGAACCAGGTTGCTCAAGCCACTCATCATATATACTTCTAATGAGAGCGTTTTCAAAAGGATCTGTTATCAGAACCTACAAAAAAGGAGAGATCAATCAAGCACAAAAGGAAGGCCGAGTAACAATTAAAAATCATACATGTAATGACTGTAACGTGGATGCTAGGATTGTGCAGAATGAGAAGGGGAAAAGGAAGAACACAGTATTATACATCCGGAGAGACTAAAAGCACACCATGTCAAAATATATTCAGGTGAATGGATTTGTGTTAACACGTGTGTTTCTTATAAAGATCCCTTCATAGTTATGGAAGAAAAGTACCAAAGAGGCTGTGCTACTTGAGGTTCACCTTTGTTAATAGAAAGACAAGTTAAATATATATAGTCCAAAAAATAAAAACTAGCATTGCAATTACTTTTCTTTAATAAAAATTTTTGAAGCGTCGGCAAGTACTTGTATGATTTAGATATATCAATTCCAAATTTCACAAGCATCTCTTTTAGAAGCATAATATGCAGGCCAGGACGTAAGTGAAACCAGACAAAACACAAAATCTTAAAGGGAGAAGTAATAATATTGCAAAATCAGACGTCACAAATTGCCAATGAAGCTTCTGAACAGGTAAGAAGTAAGGACTCACATTTTCCATATAAACAGTTTCCAATAACCGAATCAGATCCTTCCCAGATTGCCCTGGCTTTGGCTTGATTTGACCTCCACCATTCAAGCAACCTATTTATCACAGTAAGTTCTTATTAGTACGAACTTCAGATTCGATAGTGAAAAACACCAATGAGAATTTTCTGCAATATAGCATGAATCAAATTGTTGCAACAAAATTATTTGTAAAGACAAGAGAATTTGTACCAGAAGGGCACGCCATGATCTCCAAGAAATGGTAATCACATTTTCCAATTTTGATTTTCCTGACAACATTTTGCAAATTCCGGAAACCATAACATAGTGCAAATTTTAACACAGTTTTCCCGTCCACCTACATTAAGAGACAGAACAAAATTAATAATACGAAATTTGTATGCACAAACTTTCAAATTTAACAAGGCTGATTAGAGAGATCCACAAATTCGAGAGACCATCTTTCTGGCTATACATGAATAACACGCCCATGTAGTGGAGGAAACTACATCATAAGCTTAGAAGAAAAAAACAAAACAAAAAACAAAAACAAAAACACTCGACTTACTTCCAAAGCTGTCTCCTGGAAATCTGAGTTTCTAATAGTTTTGAACTCCAGAGGACCTTCAATTTTTTTCCCAAATAGCACCTTAGCAGCATGTCTAAAAATTGTTTCCGCATAGCCTCCCGAGCTTCCAGGGACTCCATAAAATTGCCCGTCTTCAGTAACATTTGTCAACCTACAGAAAGATCAGAAATATCACTTTGTGAGCAAGAACTCCAGCGCAGAAAAATAGGGCAATGGGCCTAAGAGGTATAATTGTAGTTCTTACATGTTATCTAAGGGTGAATCTTCCAAGGCGTTAAACTCCACTCCTTTTAACTGCAACGGTTAAAACACCAAAAGATCTTAGTCTAGATAATGCTAATGTCATGAGGTAGAATAAGAAACTGTCACCATAGAAATAGTTAGAATTATGACAAAGACTGCACACCTGTATCAGTTCTAGAACTTCCCCAGATGTCAACACTGAATCTACCTCTGTAATCATTAGAGCTTCATTGTCATTGGTTTTGGCTTGAGAATCAACTTGAAAAACAAAGTCGTCCCTAGAAGCCTCAAGCTTCTTATCATAACAAGGCATCACAGTTACATGATAAATCTCGTCTGGCCTGTTCCATTTATAGCATTCAGGCATGTTTCATATCGGAATCCAAAACTACAGTTAGGATTCAGTGGGTAGAACAAAAGTTGCAAGAGGTTAAACCATACCTAAGACCCATTTTTCGACATATGTGATTTTTCACAATGGCTCCAATTGTTTGCTGAGGACTCTTCACTGAAGAAATGTAAGGCAAAATATAGGACCCAAGCTGTTTTTCAGCATAGCATATCCAACCTGCAGGAGAAGAAAGGCAATAGTCTAGTATTAAAACGTGAACTTTGTGCTTGTGTGCGGATTTGAACAGGGGAGAGAAGAGCGAAAGATGTGCTGCAGTAGTCGAACACATACCTGGACATGCAGATGAAATCATGGGCAAGGAAGATTTACATTTCTCATCATCAACCGATTGACTTTGTCTGTACCTTGCGATGAATTCATTACATGATTCAATAAGGGTTAAATCTCTACTGCAACTTGTGTCAAATATAGCCTTTACTCCCAACGACTTAAAAAATGTAGTTAGTTTCTTCAAGACCTGAAAATTAGAAAAACAACTTCCACCTTTAGAAGTCATTACACTTAGATAACTAAATTTTTAATTGGACTTAAAGCAAAAGTTTTAACTTTTTTCAGATTTCTGACACATTGAAAGAGAACACTGCCCTCAGTTTTCATTGTATTTTGTATTTTTGGATTTCCAATTCATAGTTAACGTTCTTAATTCCAGTTTCTAGAGTTCCAGTTCTCCGTTTACTGTTTTATGTTTGTATTTCCAGTTTTTATCTCCGGTGTAATTTTTTGTTTTTGCTTTTATTGTTTGTTACTATGTATTTAGCAATATAACAAACAAAAATGTATGTTTGAAAGGGAACATTGCCCTCACCTGAAGTGGTGAAATACCGAAATGAACCGCAAGCGAAGCTCTCGACTGGGGAGAAACGGAGACTATGACAATCTTCCCTTTATCGAGATTAGAAAGAAACTCGTCCAAACTTTGCTTCTCCAGCATAATCGTCTCGGCTGATGTGACACACCCACTGCATGGCATTCGCACCAGACAAATGATGACTACCTTGTACAATTTTAGAAACCACCAAGTACAACTTCCAAACCAACCACTCCAGTAAACAATAAAAAGTGGTTCACAAAACAAAGCTAATGATTCAAATTTCAATACTTCAATCAGCAAAAAATGCTAAATTTAAGAGAGATAAAATCCACCTGCACGCTAAGCAATCCTTAAGAGAAATTTTCACCGGTTCTGCTTTCAGCTGGTTATTCAAAATTGAAACCTTCATACCAAAATAAAAATAAAATTAAAAAAAAAACCCCCAAAAAATTACAATGAGATAATTTAAGAATAAAAAGAAAAAAAGCTTTCTGTAGCACCAAAACAATAAATAGTAAAGAGACCATAAATAGAACGGAATTTTCCAAATAATTAATAAAACAAAAGATCGTAATCGAAAAATTTTCAAGATTAAAATAAAACCTCAGGTTTATCAGCGGGCTTTGGTAGGGTGGTTTTGAGTCCCTTGAGAGAGACTATGCAAGCCTGAGATGGAGCTATGAAATCGCTTAGATCGCCAATCCGGAGCGTCGGCGAGAACTTCTCCGCCATCTTTATTTTTTTCTACAAATTTAAGCTGCGAATTAATCCGAGAAAATTGAAGTTCAATTGGTATTTTCTGGAAAGTTAGGGTTTTTGGAGCTCGGAAGCAACAAACTCAAGCGGAGATAGAGAGAGAGGGAGGAATGTTCGGTTAGGTCAGAGAGTTCCATAGGCGGTGAATATGGAAGGAGAGAAGCGGGGAGGATTGATTCCATGTGAACAATAAAAAGCTGATTGGGTGTGCCACCCAACCAATGAGGTGATAGAGAATGGAGGAAAATAGAAGTCAAAGGAGTTTTGATTTGCTTAACGATAAGTCCAATCAAATGCTAGGATCATTGGGTTGGTCGGTGATCCTTAGTACATGATACTTACACGACAACATCTTGAGCCACGTGCCAACCACGTTCCATCTCTCTCGGTGGGCCACCCACACAATTTGGCGTATTTACCAAAATTTTTTTTTCCTTTTCTTTGTTTTCTTTATTTATTTTCTTTCACAAATGCGCCAGAAGATTTTCGTATTGTCCGCTTGCTTTCAGAAAAAGATAACTGTTTTTTAGACCACCTAGAAAACCGCAAAAAAAAAAAAAAAAAGCTCAATTCGTGGCCCATTTGAAAAACGACACTGCTTAAGAAACGACAGAAAAGTGAAAAACGACAACTCCAAAAAAACGACAAATCGATGAAAAAAGATTACTAGGTGAAAAACGACAGCGCAATGAATAAAAGACAACTAAATGAGTAAACGACATAAAACATAAAACGATAACAAAGGAGAAAACGACAACAAAAATTCCAGAAGAACGCTGCTTGAGGAGTTGAGAGTCGACACAACAGACGGCCAAAAAGAAAGTGAAAGAAAAGTCGACAACAATATGGGTAAACTAAAAAAATTGAAAATGACAATATATTCAAAAACGACAACGAAATGAATAAGCGGCAGAAAAATTAAAAGATAAGGTAAGGAAAAACGAAAGAAAAAATTAAAAGGCGGCAACAAAATGATCAAACGGAAAAACAAAAGATGAAAGCAAAAATGGAAAACGACAACAAAATTTAAAAACCACACCTTGTGACAAGGAGTGTAAAACGACAGAATAACATCTGTGCTGCTCTTCACTTCTATCAGAGTGAATATTTTTGTGTTCTTCATTTACACCCTTGTTCCAAGTTTCAATTATGAATGATAAGTAACGATTAGAGTATCATAAGATCGATGATGGGAATTTAAACTTTTGATTAACGGGCTGTTAAAAAGTAACGTTTCAAATTTTATCATTGTCGTTTCTCACATGTGGAACTACTGTCAAAGTTCATTCTTTTAGGCACATTGCCAGACTTGGATTTGCATGTCAAAGCCTCGAAAGTGTCATTTATTAACATATAGCCCAACTTGGACAAACCATAAACAACAAAAGGGAAAAAAAAAAAAAAAAAAGAAAATGTTGGACTAAAACATGACAAAACAACATTGACTGTGTTTATTGTTGATGAGTGGGAAGAGTCAGAAAGCCCATACTTACATCATCATCTTCATCCTAGTGTAAAAAGAAGTCCAAACACCATTACAGAAACCATATTGTGGACAACAGACAGAACTATGTCCTACCACCTAGCGCTGCTCTTGGCTTTGTTACCGCCATACAAGCGGAAAAGATTGAAAGCAGAGATGCAGGAGATCACCACCGTACTAAGGCTAACCAACACGGCACTCGCAATTCCCTCTCCGACTTGGTTGCAGAATTTATCATACATGTTGCATATCTTCATCCATTGCAGCTCCGTCTGCCCCAGCTTGGCAAACACCGCCGACTGTGCCGCAGCTCCGACTGCAGCCACCATCACATAAGCCATCACCTATGCACAGGCACAGCATCGTCCCAATTATTCGTTTTGATAATCAGAATAAGAAGCCTTAGGCAAGAACATTGCTCATTTTTCATTGAGAATGAATTATAATCAAGCTTAGTACATATGTACCTGGTTCACCTAACTTCCGAGTCATGAACCCTGACCTACTAATGATCTCTAGAGTGCATTTATGAATTCTTTATTTCCGTAACTTCTAACAATATAGACATGCTTCTCGGTACTTGTCGGGTCGCTATGGAAATAACTACCGAGACACAAAGAGGAGGTCCACTCCACTACTTTAAATTAAAGTACGGGATATGCCCGTGATCAAGATGATGTGAGGAATCTAGTGAATCTCATTGTCGAGTACTTCATGAGATCTCGACCCCACTGAACTCCCACAAACACATGGAGGGAAAATACACATACATCAAACTAATTCATGGCCACAAGTAGCTTGATCAGATTCAAGCCGTACATGTACCGTATTTTTATTTTTTTTTTTCATGCTTTTGTTCCTAGTAAAGACAACAAACACAACTTCAGAATTATGTCCGTCGTACGGCACCGAGAAATTGAAAAATGTGCTATGCAAGGGAAATATGGAAGTAATGCTACAAGATTGTCTGCATTAAATGATAAAACACAGTTTTCGCGGTCTTATCGATCATGACCGGTGCATTATGGGAGAAGGAAAGGAAAAACTAACATCGGACTCGAAGGCATTCATCATTAAAATGGACAACCCTTTTTTAATGCCTGTTTAAATGTTTACAAATGGGGCAGGACCATTTTTCATAGTACAATCGAAAACTGAAAGTTTAAGAGTTTAGTACCATTGTCAGGATTCTTTATTCCAAAATAAAAACCAATTTCACCCACATCGTCTCATCTTAAAAAAAAAAAAAAGAAAAAGAAAATTCAAACTTGTGGTACAGCTTCTATATTGTTAGTAGAAGATAGACCAACATTGCAAAATTCCATTGTAGTGCACTAATTTATGTAAATTTGAAACAAAAAAATTAAGAGAGAGAGAGAGAGAGACAGTAAAGGAAAATAAGAACCAAGAACTTTGATAAGAAACATTCAGAAAGAATCACAGGCACGGCATATTGAAACATGTAGGCCATGGAAAAATCTAAAGCGTTAAAAATGAAGCAGAAAAAAAAAAAAAAAGGGCTTTAAATAAGGAGCAATGAAATTGATACCTGATCGCCAGAGAAAATGACCCAAGCTAAAGGCTTGCTGAAGAGCACATTTCCCCTAACCATGCTCACTACACACCGCAAAGCCTGCACCAACGAGTAAGCTGCCACTATCCCATTTGCTGTAACCAAAAACCTGTTTTAAAAAAAAAAACTCAAGAAAAAATAGAAAGAAAACAAGGCATTTAGAGAGAGAGAGAGAATTGAGAGAGAAAGGGATGAGGATGAAGATCATACACAAGAGCTTTCATGTCAGTAAACTTGGCCTTCTTCTGGATTGAGAAGATCTCTTTGATTTGGGTATCAGTGGCCACAAGAACACAAGCAATGAGTCCAAGGGCAGAGATGAGGCACCTCAACACCAACTCAGCCACTCTCACTCTCCGATCCACAACTGTTGAATCTGTTCTTATGACACACCGCCCCATTCCCAGGACTCACACCCATCCCCAAGTAGCTCATCTTTTTTTCTTTTTTCTTTTTTTTTTTTTTTTTTTCAAGGGAAGAAAAAGAAAAAAGAGAGCAAAACCAGAGAAAAACACAAAAAAACACACCCAACTAAAATCGGGCAGTCGGCTGCCTCACTACTTCCCTACACCGTCCGCTAATGTGCTGCCCACGACGGCTTAAATAGACATATATTTAAGAAAATAATTAAGGTTTCCTTAAAATTGTGTGGTCTTTTTTTTTTTTTTTTACCTTGAATTCCCAAATGTTTGGTGAGAGAGCTATTTTGACAGGGGTTCCAGAGATCGCCAAGTGGAGGAAAGGGAACGCTGTGGAAGCTCAAACACTCGTACATATACAGAAGATAAGCACCTTACCTATTTAGACAGATAATTTAATGGAGTTCTGCCTCGTCTCAGCTTCAGCATTTATAGTGGCATCGGAGGGTTAAAAAGAGCACCCTTGTCATCAGTGTGGTCGATCGAGGACCTTCACTTATAAAAATGCGCTTTTTGTATGATTTTATTTTTAAAGGTTGTTTCCATGTCACATTCTATTATTTTAAATATTTTTTATCACAAAATAATAGTTCTTTTAATGGAGAATAGTTTGAGTTGAGATTTTTAAATTTTAATATGAAATTTTTTTAAATTTTTAGAAAAGAAAAAAAATTTTTGAAAAAAAGATAAAAATTTTTTGAAAAAAAGATTAAAAAAAGTTTGAATTGATTGGTTTGGATGGTTTCACCAAATACCCAATAAGTAAGTATTATTTAAGTGATTTGTAAGTATTATGAATTTTTTTAATATATAATTATCTAAAAATTATAATTTTTTAGAATCCCTTGATTTTTTCTTCTCAAAAGTCTTTATAATCATTCTGTTTTGTGTGATACGTATAAACTTACTAGAAAGAGATAACTACTATAACCAGTTCTACATAAATAGAGAGTGAGGAATTCAAATAATTTATTAGTGTCATAATTTCTTTTTAAGTCATTAATTATCTGAAAATTATGATTTTATAAAATTCATTAATTCCTCTTCTTAGAGATTTTTATTGTCAATCTATCTCGTGAAATCTGTATAAATTTGTTTTGTATATAGCAAAAACAAGAAATCATAACAAAAAAAATCCTAAAATTTTAGGGTCAGTTTGGTTGGAAGTTTGGTTTAAATTAAGTTATATTTTTTTATCATTGTTTTTATCTTTTTTTGAAAAAATTTTTTATCTT
Organism: Ficus microcarpa; assembly: GCA_025413485.1. Lineage (NCBI taxonomy): Eukaryota > Viridiplantae > Streptophyta > Magnoliopsida > Rosales > Moraceae > Ficus > Ficus microcarpa. The sequence goes on from CM046375.1 coordinate 26,003,055, forward strand.
TTTTAAAAAAGTTTTTATCTTTATCTAAAAAATTACTATTAAAATTTAAAAATCTTTAAACTAAACTCATTCATCAAATACTCTCTTGATCTTTTATTGGAATTTAATTTTTTAATTTCAACGTTTGAGATGGATTAATAACAGTACTGATTCGATTGAACATATAGAAGGATACACTGTCTTATCTTATCTTATTACAAAACTTCTCTCTCTATCTCTCTATTTTTTTTTATTTTTTATTGGGTTCCTTTTATGAGAAGAGAAAATGGTTTCTTGTCCCAAGGCAAAGAAGGGTCCCCTCAGTCAGATAAGGTGAGGATCATAAATTCTATAATTGAATGAGTTGTGGCGTTGGAAGTAACTAGTCACTACTCCCTCTCTCTCTCTCTCTCTTTCACTCTTATTTGTACATGATGAGAAATGTGGTGGAATTCATGATGGCCCATGACCTACACAATAGGCCATTGAAATTACTGATCAAATCCAAAAAAGAAGAGATCATCACTAGAATTGTCTAAAGATTGTTTCACTTTTGTGGTGTGAAAAGCAGAAATAAGAATGAAGACAAAGATCTGATAAAGGAATGATTAAAGACGTGGGTCGGTTTAGGTCTTTGCCCACTTCTTAATTTATGTCGTCTTTAAATGTGGTGGTGGGCCATTGGCTAGAGCGGTAGGTAAAATGGATGTTTTGGCGAAGAAGCGCCCACTAACCGCAATTCATGCCTAAAATTACAAAATGTTTCATTTGCAAATTGCAAGTTACTTTGAGAACTAATGAAGTGCTCCTTTTGCCAAGTAACTAGACAATATCACAAATGAATTAAAAAAAAAAAAAAAAACCCCACTTAAAAAAATATTTCTTTCAATAGGCCACCTAAGCCACTGCTGTGGACTTTGATGCCACGCGTCACGCTGACATTGATCATTCATTCGTTCGTATGCAGCAAAAAAAAAAAAAAAAAAAGGGACGTAAAAGGGACGTAATCTATGTTTCTAGCCCCAAAAAAAAAAAAAAAGGTAATAACTTCTCTGAATCTACTAAAAAGGGACGTAATCTACTAGAAAAACAAAGGAAAAGTAACTCCTTGTTTGGATGACATTGAAAAATTTTTATAATAGAGTTTTTGTTTCAATTTTTTTTAATCATTTTCTTATTTTAAAAAAGAAAATTATTTTATTTTTAAATTTATTGTTTACAGTATTTTTTTAAAAGAAAATAAATATTTTTACAATATTCTAACAACACATAATTTCTAATGTCATTTTTTCTCATTTCAAATAACTTTTTATTTTTAAAAAGATACTTTTTACACATTCAAACACCATTTTATTCTCAAAAGGAAAAAATTTTTCATTTAAAATAAGAAAATTTTCCTTTCGAAAATAGACATGCGATCCAAACGAAGCCAAACTATTTTCTCAAAGCAGCAGGAGATTATATGTCTATGTTATATTTATTATTTCTTTCATTTTGATAACCATTATTTTAATGCTTACAACAATTTTGTATGATATAAGGACCTAACATCACCGACTACACAAACATTTTCATCACTGAGTACATCCCGATTTAATCTAATCACCCTCATAATGGCATTCAGGACTTGATTAATTGAACAGACATTCAACTACTTGTTAAGTTATTTATGATAGTACAAGAATTCTTATTCCAGATTAGTACGAGGAAAATGTATCATGCCACAAAATTAAAACATTAATCCTCCACTATGAGTTGTAATATAGTTAACAAATTGAATACAGATATATATATATATATTTTTTTAAGTTTCATTTTTATTTTTTTCTAAAAAATAAAAAAATTATAATTAATTTTTAAAATATCAATTAATTTCAATCTAAAAATTTTATTTTAGATCTGTATCGGAGTTGTGTGATCATATAACTATAAATTTCACAACTTCCCATGAAATCCAAATATAAATGTAAAGAAACTTGGGACGCGTGTTGGATTTGGAAGAGATAGAGAGCAAGATGGCCAAATGACTAAAAATGAAATAGGGTCATTGTCACAACTCAAACCTCACACCTCCCACGGCACACTTGTTGGGCGATTCGCATTTGCATTCCAATCTGTATGTTATAATTGGCAAATATTGCTGGACCTCTCACATTCCAATTTATGTATAATTGGCTTTCAATGTGAAAGTGATAATGTCCCCTACATCTCCTTTCCTTTATTAACGTATGTTATCTTGGATGCATGTATTGTACTGATATATGTATATATATATATATATATATATATATTAATTGAAATACGTGCTCAGCTCTGTGAGGTTCAATGGTGTATTTTGATAAATTATTTTAAACTAAAAAAATCCTTTAATTATAAATCCAAATCTTGAACTCTACATTACACATATTTTTCTTCATTCCGAACACTGATTCATTTTGAATTATTATTTCAAAATTAATTTTTTTCATTTGAAGATAATATATGAAACGACCACTTAATTTAAGTGAGTAGAACATAGTATTGTTATAATATATATAAAAATATATTTTTTTTTAAAATGTCTTTACGTGGATATATGAAAAAGTCGTTTAAATAGACCAATAAAAAATTTACTTCGGTAGGATAATAAAAAAGTATTTTGTGATTGATGTATTGGATTAAAACTATTATAAAAAGAGAAATTAAAATTTTAAGAGGATTCTCAAGAAAGAAAGAGAAAATAAGAGCATAAACCTTTGTTAAATTATCATTTACAAAATGAACTATAATAATTTTAACTTGTATTAATTAAATTAATGACGTACTTGTCACATCATTTCAAATCCAAAATATTCATTTTATTTAAAATCAGAATCCACTTTTTTCTATTAAAAAAAAGTATTATATTCATTTTTCCCCCTCAAACATCTCTTTAATTAAAAAAAAAAAAACATGTCTGAAGCAAATGAGAGAAAGAAAATCTTGAACATAAAAAACATAAAATAAAATAAAAAGAACAAATGTAACCAATAGATAGAAAGGGTTTTAAAAAATCAAGGGCAAAAAATGGAAAAAGTTTGGAAAGATTCTTGGGCAAACAAGTGTAAGAAGAGGAGACAAATAACATTGGCTCTTTTATATACGTCTAGTAGAACATAATATTGAATGACTAGTTCTTTATTATAATGTTTGTTATTATTTGTTATTTTTGTTTCTTAAAATTTTTTTTAGGTTTTAGGTTCTTTATAACAATTAAAACGACCTATTTCTTAAAATTGTATGATTTACCATAACATGTTTCTTAAAAGGCATCTTTTTTTACTTTTTTTAACAAATGGTTCAAATTTTATAAATTAGATAAAAATTAAAACGTCACTATCAAGATTGACTCTGGAAATCACTGTTGACTTCAAGTACATTTCCTTTTATAAAATTGTTCATTTGTAAATCTTACTTTGAATCACTTTGACTTAGGCTAGTAAATCAGTTTACCATTAAGAAAATAAAATAAAAAAATGCAAACCCCCCCCCCCCCCCCCTCTTCCCCCCCAATTCCCAATCAAGAACATTTAACCATCAATCAAGGTCCCAAAAGTTTACATAGAAATTGTTTGTTTCCCAAAAAAAAAAGAATTTTGATACCAGAAAAATCAATTCTTGATTTTCCAAGAATTGTTAGAAGAAAAATAAATAAAAGATTTAAGGGGGAATGTCCAACAAAGAAAAATAAACTATTTCAATAAAAATGTGCAGAGGAAGAGAGAGAGAAAGAGGAGGAGGAGAGTGGGGGTGTTTGGATAATATTAAAAGTGATTGATCAAAATTTACAGATTAGGTCTTTAATAAATAAATAAACATTCATGTACTCAATAACCTCTTTATAAGGTTTTTCCTTTACCTTTTTTAATCAGGTTCTTTGCTTAATGACTGACACACAAAAAAGAATCCAGAAAATGATAAAATATTTGAGTTTGAATTTTTTTAGAATCACTTCTTCTTGATATGTAAAAATACACATTATCACATAAACATATGTAAATAACATATGGTCATCTATAGGACCTTCAAAAAAGAGAGAGAGAGAAGAATCCTTCTAACTTACACAAACACATTGGGAGAACATGATGATGAAAACCAAAGAGATTGATATGGATCTTAGAATTTCACTGTGGTCCTCACTCCTCAGGCTTTGTTAAGGAACATAATTAAATTTGCACGAATCGTGACCTGCCACCAAAGGTAAAGGTCAAAAAATAAAAAAAAAACACACACACACACACAAACATACACATACGCGCACACACATCATGAACATTTACTAGGAAAATGTCATCGACATGACTAAAACAATCTAGGATGTGGAACCTAAAATTACCCCGATACATAGAACGCAGATCGGTAATAAAGAATTAGAGTTTATAATTCGTGTTATGGAGAGACTTACTCGGATCAAGAGCAGTAACCAAAGCAGCAGCATTGAAGTAGCAAGACCCTCCTTTGTGCTTGAACTTTTGATAGTAGTCATTGAAGGCATAAGAGGCATGATCCTTCAGCGTATTGGGAAGATAGCAAGGTTGCCCTGCTTGCATCTTACTGCAATCTGCACCTCCCTTCTGGCAAGCCCAATCAAGCGCCTTTTGCAACTCCTCATCCGGGGTCTGCTCATCTGCTATGCACCATTCCTCCATATAATATTGCCCACCTTTCCAAACAAAAATTATCAAAAAATTTGCACAAATGACTAACCCAAAAATTGGAACCACCCCACTAGAGCTAGCTTAGAGGGTGGGACGAGAAGCGTTTAGGCAGAAACTCTTTAATAAAAAACCGAAAAAGAAATTTAAAGAAAAAAAAAAAAACCGAAAAATTGGAGTTTCGTCGGTTATGAGGATGAGTTTACCAGATCTTTGAGGAGTCAGAGTGAATAGGAGCAGGGCTAACAGAATCCTTAGCAAAGCTGATGACATACTTCTCTAGAAAAACTTCAAGATCTTCAAACAACACTTGGAATTGGGCATTCGCGACAAGGAGCTAACTTTGTTAAGTATACTCCATAATATATTTTCAGCTTTATAGAAAGTTGAAGGCTTCAAGCTTATCTTCTTACATAACTTCAACTCGAAGGCACTCAAGATTCGGTTGGTCTTTTACTTTAGAATGACCAAGTTACTTGATTGCTGCTATCGCATTTGGGAAAAAATATTATAATAATAAAAGAATCTCTCAGAAGAAACTTATTTTACTTCTTGATTTGCACAGTTTTTCATGATACTGTGGATTTTACTCCATGATGAGAGACAGAGAAGATCAATCTGGCTATTGTGATTCTTCTCTTCACATGAGCGTATCAAGATGCCCGGATTGGCAGGAAACCAGAGGAGCAAAAGTGGAAAGTAATCATCTTTTAAATATTCTATGCTCATGTGTAAGAGCATGCAACTAATCCGAAAACACCCATTAAATCAGGGTAGATTTAAGATTTAAGATCAAGAAAATTCAATGCTTGTAAAAAATCTAATATTGGGAAAGGCAACTGTAAATAATGCTCGTAAATTTTGGCAACAATATTCAAATAAACTATATTTTACATATGAAGGAATTAAGGTTTTCTTTAGCACACTTGCTAATAGGAAATAGAAATCAAGGGACACGTGAGCCAAATCCAGAGATCAAAGGATGGAATGGGATAGAATGGGTTTGGAGAATGCTTCCCGGCCCCCCAAAACCCTGCCCGCCTCTAACCAGACTTGAGGAGAAACAGAGATGAGGTTAGAGAGTCCTTGCAGAATCGTCTTATTCATATTTCATATAACTTTAGATTATCCCACCAAAATAATTCAAAGGCCCCAAATGTAATATAACTCACATTTCATATATATATATATATATATATGTCGCACTTTTTTTTTTTGGTTAAATCATATTTGTCACACTTGCATGCATTTGACATGACTAAGATCATTGCTACTTCTCCTTTGTTTCCCTCTAATTTCCCGCACTGCAATTTCTGAGGCAATTTAGTATGATATTATGATGAGAAGCTACATATATCAACGCTCTTTGAATACTAGTGACTTAAAAATGCACATATGGTTCTAAAATGTGAAATCGAATCATGGATAAGTGCTGACAAGATATGTGATAAGTAGCAGTATGGAATGATTTCTCTGTTTTGTTCTCAATTTTCCTTTAGTTTTGTTATTGTATAGTGTGTACGTGGATTGGATTGTTACACCTCTCATACTTTTTAATGTGCGCTTCATGAATTAGTCCCATTTGGTGGAATTTCTTCAACAAGTTAAGGAAAAACTCGTTAAAACACAAGGACGGAATATTTTACATTTTTATCGTAGAGATAAAGAAAGAGCTAAAATTCTCGATCTAATGGATTGGTTTACAGATGAAGAGAGGTATCAACATCAGAACATTCATTACAAGGATCACAATCTAATAGGGATTCATCCGACGAAGCTTTGAAAGATGGCGAGATGTAATCAACCGGCCACAATTTCATCAAGAGCGGCGTCTGATCACTGCTGCTACAATAGTACTGATCATCAGCTTCAAAGGCGCTGCTTTGAAAGGCCGGCCGGAGCGAGAGGGAAACTTGTGGGGCCATCGGTGACAATCGTTGTGGAAAGAACACATCGGAATGGAAGACAAACCGCCCGGGCTCGTAATTAGTCACGGTGGGGTTATTGAGATTAATGAAGTACTGCTTATTGTTACATGAAGGCTCCGAGAGAATTCGCAGAAGCTCTCTTTCCTCTCTCATTTCCTTCACTCTCTGCAACTGTCTGAATCTCTCTTGCAAAAGGGCAATGGAGGAATGAACAACATGAGTCCGATCATGGCTTTCCCTCCCCATCGCTATTTAGATGGTAAGAAAAATGTGAACTCTCTAATGCATGTAGCCTTTCAACTTCACATGCATATATATATATATATATATATATATGTAGGGAGGTCATTTCATATGGTCCGGTTAATAAGAATGTTGTCTGATTTAGTTTGCTTTTTTCAATAAAATTCTAAATGTTGTTTTAAGTGGGGAGATTAAAAAAAGGGGGGAATGAGAATCGGGAGGGAAGGTGCAAAATCCAAAGAGAAGAGGTCGAGTGGCCAAATCTTAGGGGGGGTTGTTCGGTTAGTGTACAAGGGAGAAGGAGCAAAAAAGCAAAGGTTAAAAAGGGAAAACTGGTTGGGGAGAAAAGTCCAAGAAGAATGTTGAAGATAGCACATGGAAGGGAGTACTTGGAGGAATAATAGGTCGGGGTGATGCTCTGTCAGCTTTGTCGCCAATTAAAAGCCATTTATTTTCACAAGCAATAAAAATTTTTATTCAAAAAATTAATTAAAAAACTAAACTTAAAAAATATAGGAAATCTTATATATATATATATATATTAAAAAAAATCAGTGGTATCCTCATATCTCTGTCTTAGTAATCAGTGAGTGAGCTTACTAGTCGTATCAATGGAATGATAAGGAACCTGATCCTTAGGTCTTTATTACTAATAGACCCCAATCTTCAAGAACAGACATCATGTGACCTTTCTTACTACATATTGACTCTACATGCGTCACGATTTGAATCTGAGACCTGATAAAGTAAAAGCTCTAAATAGGTTTTTCTTGCCACCAATCACCATCCATGATAATAAGAAACCCTTTTTAAGCTTTGGGGGAGAGGTCTATTTTTGGTGTGTTGATTTGGTGAGCTTTGGGAAGAGGGAGAGAATAGAATTGTGTGAGGGGGAAAAGGACAAAGACTAAGAAAGAGGGGGGAATAATCTTTTAGGGAAGGGGGGGGGGGGGGGGGGGGTTTGATTGAACAATAATGTGTGACAGGGACAAACATACCAACATTCTTCTCTTTCTCTCTTAGATTATATATATATATATATATATCTCTCTTTTGTCTCTAAGTTTTTGGATGGGAATGGCATGCAGCAGTGAAAGCTGCAGATGCCACTGGGGGTTGATTGGATGCTTCTTTATGCAGCAAAAAAGACCCTCCACTCGGCCCAGCTCGAATGCTATCAACTCCCGAATTCCAAAGCTCTTAAAAAGAAACATATAAAGATTGAAGTACAAGGCGTGCATTTGGCAAGTTTTTCAATCATATCCATTTGCCTTGGGGGTAGATAAAAGACCTATAATCTCAGCCTACAAAACTATTAATTAAGCAAATGCGTTCATGCTAGCTTATGCTTCTTTAGCAGGTGATCATCTTTAAGCTGTTTAAATCTGCATTGCCGATTTCATGGGGGCTAACCTTATATAAAAAAGATCAAGCATCGTTGTTGTGAATATCCTATAACCCTTGTTCTATCACTGACGATAGAAGCACCGTTTTGAGCTCTATACGTACTAACTTCAATCCTAATTTTTTAATAATAATTTATATCATATTTAAGTTGTCATTTTTCTTTAGTTATTTTTTTTTTTGTTTAAATTATTGGTAGGTGCTTGAAGGGTTTCAATATGAAGTGATTATAAACATACCAATGCAAAGATGAAAAATCACCATTACATGATTTGATCTTTAAAAGTTGAGTCTAGATCAGTTGATATTTTAACACTAATAGAAAGAATTTACGGATTTCACTTGATCAATACATTTCATTGTGAAACGAATCCGTGTCTTAAATGAAAACTAAAAGATAAGGATTCATTCTAAGGGGTTCATTTGAAGGAATCTAACCCTATATTTTAAATAGGAGTGTTGGAAGAGCAATAAACAAAGCGTTCTTTTTGGTTTTTAGTTCTGTTTATTAGAAAACAAATTACAAACATAAACATACCGTAGCATTTTTTTTTCCTTTTAGCAAAAAATGAAGTTTAAGCATATAGCTTGTTGTTTTCTTCACTTAATGTATCTCACTGTCTTTTGTGTTTCACGTTTTTCCCCTCGAGATTGCTGTCGTTTTACCACTAGGCACTGTTTTGCAGGTTGTTATTGTCTTCACCAAAAAAATTGATTTCACCCATCCACCACATGTCATTGTCGTTTATCCAATGTATGTCGTTTTATGAATTTGTTGTCATTTTTAGGCTATTCTTGGATTTAATCCTGTCGTTGTCGTTTTAACAAGGTCATGCATGTCGTTTTAGGAGTTTTTGTGTTCCTCTTTAAAGCTTACTGTCGTTCTTGTACTTGGGACGGCAACGTATTTATTAAACCATAAAAGAATGTAATGGAAAATTAAAATAATGGGATTATAAATTAAAGTAATGAAATAAGAAAGAGGATAATTGATTCATAAGGATCGGATCTAATAGGGATCACAGTATAAGCTTGAAGTACTAGGCGTGCATTTGGTAAAATTTCCAATCACATCCAATTGCCTTGGGGGTAGATAAATCCATCTAATCCCAGACTACAAAATTATTAAACAAATGCGTTAATGCTAGCTTATGCTCCTATAGCAGGTGATCATCCTTAAGCTGTTTAAATGTGCATTGCCAATTTCACGGGGCTAACCTTATTTAAAAATGCCAAGCATTATTGTTGTGAACTACTATAACCCTTGTCCTTTCCGTTTCACAGATTTTGAATAAACCAATCTTGTCCTAATTTTGTTTGAAAAATGCTTGGGATACGAACTATAATCATGATATTTGAGTAGCAACTTAGTAGGTGTTTAAAAAATTACAATATAAATTGATTATATTTATTAATAAAAATATGTCAAATCATCAATTTGTGACTTGATACTTAAAAATTGAACTACGAGTTGGTGTCCTTCAGTACTACTCAAAGAGTTTATGTTTATCATTTGAATATATGCTAAGAAAAAGTACCTAAATGATACAAATTCAAAGATCATTATATTAATACAACATAAAAAATTAATACTAGACTAATAGGACACAAAATTAAATTAAAGTTAAATAAAATCTGTGTCATATTGATTAAGAATGAGAAATTTGTGTCATGTTAATTAATAGATAAAAAAAAATGGTTATTTAGGTAATTTTCTTATATATTTCATTGTTATATGAATTCGTATAAAATTAAAAGATAAATTAAGTCGGTTCCAGGGAACTTTAACTGTACATTTTTAAACGGGAATGTAATTGGAAAAGCAAAACAAATTGAACGTCCTTTTTGTTTTTTAGAAAACAAATTACAAACATGAGCATACCGTAGCATTTTTTTATTTCCTTTCGGCAAAAAAAATGAAGATAAAACATATAGCTTGTTGTTTTCTTCACTTGAAGTATCTCAGTGAATTTAATATCAGTCTCCTGGAGATTGTTTTTTTAGGTTATTTTTGTCTTCTCCAGAAAATTTGATTTCACCCATCCAGCAGATGTCAGTGTCGTTTATCCAATTTATGTCGTTTTATGAATTAGTTGTCATCTTTTAGGCTATGATTGGTTTTAATTTAGTTGTTGTCGTTTTAACGGGTCATGCATGTCGTTTTAGGAATTTTTAAGTCCCTCTTTAAAGCTTACTGTCGTTCTTGTACTTGATGTCGTTTATCAAGCCAATGTCGCCCATAAGTAACATATATTTTTGTGTGTTGTTTATGGACGTTAACAACGTTATGCTCGTTCTTTCAATTGTTGTTCTTTGGCGCTCGCCTGACGCCCTTACTGTTCTCGGGTGCTTCTTCTTCTTCTTCATCTATATATATATATATATTTTGGAGTAATCCAAGTAATATCATTTCATAATTCATGGCCTGTGTTGAGGATATTTTCGTTCATAGATTATGATGGCGTTCACTAAGGTTCCTCTCGTTAGTGTCGTTTTAATATATAATGTGATTTAACCGAGGATAATGGGTAATTATTGTAACCCAAAATTGTCGTTTGTGCTGTTCAGTTTCTATATGCTTTTTAATGAAGGTTGGTATAGACATTTCGACAATCCAGAACTTTATTGTCGTTTTTTCTTTAATGTCGTTTCTACTATTTAATGTTGTTTTTTGGGTTCGGGGGACTCCTAATCCGATTTGTTCACTCAATCTAATCTAATCCAATCCGCTTTTAGTCAAATGCCAACAATAACATATATATATATATATACACATATATAATTTTTTTTGTTTCTAGCAGGAAAAAAAGGGAACAAATTGAAAAACACGGTTAAGACCTAACAAGGGGGGACTTTGGCTTCACAGTTGAGAAGTGGAATCTTCCGCGAAGTAGCTTCAAAGGTTGTTTGAAAAAGTAAAAGTTGGAACGATCGCTTCCCATTTTATGTTTCACTCCTGATTTGACTATTCAACCCAAATTTTTCCTTTCGTTTAAGCTAGCGAAAACAAGACATGTCTTTGGGACCACTCTTGAATAATCAGGTGGTGTATACAACCATTCAATTAATGGGGGTAACTTCGTTTTTATATTTAACGCGCCAAAGAAGTAGTTTGGAAAATTAAAAAGGAAGAAAGAAAGATCTTCAAAAGCTGAGGCCCATTTGAGAACATTTGGATATGGTGTTTTAGAGATTATATATGAATTGAGTTTTGAAAATGTATCTTTGGTGAAAATGAATTATTTGGAGTGAAAAAAATATAAAAACTTGAAATGTATTTGGAAAACAAATATATCAATATGGAGTATGTTTCGGTCGTATTGAAATTCTATATAATTAAAAAAAAATCATCCCATTTGGACTTGTATATGCAAAATTATGAAAAATTTGAATTACAAAATTATAATTATAACTATGAATAGTGAACTTAAGGTTAACTTTTCGGAAGAAAAAAAATTGTGTTACATTTGAACCCAACCCATACACCAAACATGTTATTAATTTTTTTAATACCAATTCATGTAACAATAAATTGTCATGTCAATTTTATTGATAGATGTAATAATTATGTGACAATCCTTTAAAAATCAAGACTAGAATTCGTATATGAAATCTTAACTTTTGAATATTAATATATTTAGTATATGAATTGTCATTTTTTTTATTTATAACTATTTAAAATATTATTATATCAATTAATTACATTAACTAATAAAAATAGGATACTTGTTCGAGAAACAAATGAACGTTAGATCATGCAAAGTCAAAGGATATATATATATATGTTCAACAAAGGCAGAAGCGCTCGGCGCTCGTGCTTGCCGCTAAATTATACATCCAGATGTGTGTGTGTGTGTAATTTCGATAGAAAGTATATCGCAAAATATCAAGTCACAGAAATTTCGATAGAAAGTATATCGCAAAATATCACGTCACAGAAATTTCGATAGAAATTCTTATAAGAGATGTGCGATGTTTCTTTTCCTTCTACTGATGTGGACGTAATTTTTTTTTTTTTAATTTATGTGTAAGAAGGAAACAAGATTAAATATACAAGATAAAACTAAAAAAGTTCAATTAAATTCATTTTCCGTTTCATAACTATTAATGATTTATCATAATAAAAAGTTACATCACAATATTGTTAGAAAAATATTGCATCTGGGATAAATTTTTTTCTTTAATGTTCATTGCGATAATTAATAAAATGTACCTATTCATAATGGTCATTTTTGACAAAATAGTTAATTGGAGGATTATAATAAAAAGTATTTAAATAGGAACATATTTAAAAAAAATAATTTTGAAAGAGACAAATTAAAACAAAAGTATTTCAAGTACATATTTAAAAATAATATTTTTTTTGAGAAAAATGGATAAAATGAGAAGGTGAGAAACAGTGAAAGGTCCAAAAAAAAACAAGTTAACTACTATATTGGAAGATTGCAATAAAAACATTTATATAGATATATATATATATTAAAAAATTAATTTCGATAGAGACAAATTAGAATAAAAATGAATAAAAATGTTTCAATAGACATGTTTAAAAATACGATTTTAGGGGGAGGGGGAGGTGAAAAAGAAAAAAAAAAAAAAAGAAAAGAAAAGCAAAAAGAAAAATGGGAAAGTGGGAAAAAAAAATTTTAAAAAAAAAGCTCAAGTTAAAAAAAAAAAAAAAGATTGATTTAAAAATGTTGTTTTATAGAAAAAGAGAAAAGCAAAAATAAAAATACAAAGTGGGAAAATGAGAACACCCTCTCAAGAAAGAAATTGCCTGACACTGACCAAGAGATCAATTTTTGAGAGACGCGTGTCCCATGACGGAGGTAGTACTGTACGAGTCATACACAGACACACACTAATATATATAGAGACAGAGAAAGCGAGTACTGCGTGTGTGTGTGTGTGTGTGTGTGTATATACAAATATATATATATTGGGGCCTCTTTATCGAGATAGAGGAAGCGACTTGCGTGTATAAGTGCACAAATATATATATATATTGGGGCCTCTATATGGAGAAAGAGGTAGCGACTCGCGGATATGCATATATACACAAATATATAGAGAGGTGTCCGTAGAGAAAGAGAAACCCACTGCTATATCTCATTCCTTTTCCACGTATAGATGATCCATATAAATATTCTCCCATGCTTCTTAATTTACATTGAACAAAAGCCACACCTCAATAATTCTCGCCATTATCTGTGTCACTAACCAGGGGAAAGTTGATTAAAGTGCCATAAATTTCATAGCATACGCTACAGCTAGTACTGTTTCTCTCCCAAATTAAGCAGGTACGCCAAACTTTTGTATCTGTTTCCGATGTATATATATATATATATGTATGTATGTATGTATCTTCTATAACTTTTGGAATACTCTGGTACGACTAGGTACAGCTCCAACTTTCAGAGAGGCAGTTTAGGCTCGTTTTTTAGATAGATATCCACTTTCGCCATTGCTATTGCACCTCCCAAAGTCAACTCCAAGTATATAATACATAAACCATATACATATACATATACATATATATATATTATTTAAACATTTTTCGGATTTGAAAATGGCAGATCATAGACGAATCGAGAAATATGTCAGATGATCAGGATCAAAAACCTGGAGATGAAGATTATAATAAGGACGTGGAGTCTCAGCAAATAACGAACCAGCTGCGTCTTACAAGTACTCCTACTACTACTACTCCTGCAAGTCCAAGATCTCGTTGGCGCTGTCTTAAACTGTTTATACAGTCACCGCAGCGTCTTATTCTCTTCTCCTCTCTTGCTCTTTCAGCAGACTACTCCAAGGTAATTATTAATTACTACTTTTCACTGTATTTATTTTCTATGATTTCTTCTACTTTTGATCTTTATTAGATGACTAGATATATATATATATTCATTTATTATAGAGGTTCCTGTTTGTAGCTTTTGACGTTTAGGCGAGGTAAAGGAAAATAAGATGGGAAAGGAAAAGATATAGTAAGAGATATGGTGAGGAAAATAATTAGGATTGGAACGGCGGACCTTGTCTTATTGTGTTTAATTGGTTTAACTTTTCTTCAATAATCTCTCTATGTATGGAGAGATTGAAATTGAGCATTTTTAAAGAATTTGAAATCCCCCACGAAATACTCTGTTATAAATATCTTCATATTTCTCTTCTACCGAACAAGCTCATAAAAAAATGTATGTTTTCTGTTATTATTACCCTTGTGACAGTTGATTTCATTGTTTTCATTTTCATTTTTCCCCCTTTAAGGTAAATAATAAGTAAACTTTTACAATGAAAACTGTCATTTTCAACTACCACTGGGTTTTATTGTTTTAATGATTAGGTTAACTTTCCAATGGCATGATGTATGACTTGGAATAATTTTGTAATATCTACTATAAATTCTTAAAATGAATACTTATATATCAAGTTATTGAGTATTTAGCTTAATGATTAAAATTTTAAATTTTAAAACCACATGCATATTAATATACAAAATTTTAAATTTGTAGATGTTACTTACACAGTTTTTACATGGCCATTCTTATTCAACTTAAGAACTAATACCTGTATTTACTACTGGTGATACAACAATTTTTAAAGACCATGACTAGTGCTTGTTAAAGGGTTTTCATCAATAGAATTTCTTTTGTTCAAAATTAAATTTTTTGTAAGAGAAAACACTGTAATAAAAATGATTTTGAGTTTAACCTAGGTCTATATAGTTTTGCACTTTACTTTTATATTCATATTTTTCTGACTTTTTCTCTTTTTTTTTTTCTTTTTTTTTTTAGTTGAAGCTTTAGGTATAGAGCCTTAATTTCATAGATAGGCAAATTGGGGAAATTAACTTTACTATTTTTTTCAAATAAATATTACTTTTATCAACTTAAAAATTTAAAAATAAAAGTTCGAGGAAAGGAGGGCAAGCAAAGAAAATCTACAAAAGTAAATGAGTCTTTTTTTTTTTTTTGGTTATTTTGCTCCTTTTTTTTTTTTTTTGATAAATTAAGAGAGGAGATAACTGATAGAGAATTCAAATACATCCCAATTAGGTTGGCATCTGCTTAAAGAACCCATCCTTTACTAAACCTCTAACTCAATGTTATTAATAAAAATGAATAAAAAATACATAAAAGTTAAACTGTCAAAGGGGAAAAGAAAATAAAACAGCCTAAGAGAGGAAAAGAAATTGAATGAAATACAAAAGCTGGAAGCTAGTCTCAGAGATTTAAGTCGTAACTTTCATCTTGAGAGTAAGCTACAATTATGCTTTGTTAAAAACTCTAGTCAAAACCTTGTGGAAAAAAGACTAAAGGGGAAAGGAGCATATAATTACCAAAAGCAATCAGCTATTATGAAACCCTATAGCTAGGATACCCCGCCATAGCACGACCAATAGCTTCAAAGCATAAAATATGGCAATTGAACGACCAAACAATATTTCCAAGGGTAACAGCATACGTTGCCAATCTATCAGCAACTTGATTTCCTTCCCTGTAAATGTGAGACATATACCAACGGACCATATCAAGATAATTTAGAGCACAGGACTGCATGCTATTTCCAAGAGACCTCTTTACTACGAGCACATTAAAGCTCAACTACGTAAGTAGAGTCACATTCGAACCATAAATTCAACCATTTGAATTGTTGAGTGAATTCCAAAGCAGTAATAACACCTAAAAGCTCAGCTTCGTAGGCATTCATTACTCCAAGTGGCCTTGAGAAACAACCCTTACGAAATCCCCTGTATGTTCTAAATATTCCACCACAACCTGCCAATCTGGACGAACCATTAGTTGTACCATCCGTATTAATCTTTATCCAACCAGGCATAGAAAGTTTCTATTGAACCTCAATGATCGCAGGAGTCTGACCGACTCCATCTTCAATGTTAAACTGTTTCAGGATGACTAAATCTGATATTGAATTTTTCATTGTACCGTTGTCTAGATAATCTGCTTCTTTGATGCAGCTCCATAGCGTGGCAATAGCTTGGTGTCGTGTTGGAATTTCCCCCTTAAAGATTGCCAAATTTCTTAGCCTCCAAATTAGCCATATAGTAGAGAGCACACCAGCGACCCATAAATTGAAGATCTGTTTGCTCATTTGTTATTTTGCCCTGTCCCCCTTAAAGATATAATTTTTTTTTATTTTTAAATCGAGTATTTGATTTATATGCAGAAGGGCTTCACTTTAAAGCTTCAAATAAAAGTGAGAGAGAAGGATAAAGAAAAGTGAATATTAAAATCAATAAAAACAATAGCGGTGTAAAAAGATATTCTAAGAATGGAATAGTATTTATACTAAAATAGATATTTCTCCAATTTTATAAAACGCCAATTATTTATTTGAAAAGTTATTAAAAGAAGTCGTTTATTCACATATCCGTAGATTCTATTTCTATATAAATTTAATTTTTTTTTGATATTCACATTATATTTATACTAAAATAGATATTTCTCCAATTTTATAAAAACCCCAGCTATTTATTTAAAAAGTTATTGAAAGAAGTCGTTTATTCACATATCCGTTGACCGTTGATCCTATTTCTATATAACTTTTTTTTTGGGTAATATACATTATATTTTAAGATTGCTATTAGTTTGCAATCCAAAATCTCTACATGATCCAAGTGTTCTCTCACTTTGTCTCTCTCGTTATTCTCTTATTCGACCATATTGGATTGTGTGTTACACGTTCTTGAACTTTAAACAAGTTCTTGGTGTTAGTTTGGCAACACAACTTAAATTCACATTTTTCATCTCAGTTTTTGTCTTTTTCTGAAAAGTCAACGAAAATTATAACTAATTTTTCAAAAGTCAACCAATTCAACTTAAAAATTTCAACTCAAACCGTTTTACCGAACGCGTCATTAGCATTATTTTTATCGAGCTATATTTGTTGTCTTGCAGGTGTCAGAAACAGCCATAATCGCAACAGGTTCGTCGACAACTGAAGTTGCGTTGGACGTGCTTCCTGCCGATGAAGAGAATGATCATGATGTCAGTGATCCACATCTAATCCAGATCGCTAACATCAACAAGATCATAAAGAAGAGGGATTTAACTTCTTTAAGTGGCTATGGTGCCCAAGGATTCGCAGAGGCGCTCGGAACTGACTTGGAGAAGGGAATTTCTAGCGACGACCAACATCTTTGTTGCCGCCAAATAGCTTGCAAAAGCTCTGACTTAGAGGCTGCTACTGAGAAAGGCTTCATTAATCACCGCCACCTAAGATCTTCCAACAACTGCATAATCTATCTGCTTTTACTATCTGCTGTCCTCTCCATTGGGTTTGGGATCAAGGAGGAGGGCCTTAGGACTGGTTGGTGTGAAGGCGTTATTATACTAAATGCTGTCGTCATACTCGTGGTTTTTCCTTGATTCGCGACTTGTTGGACGATGTTTTGCAGTTACCAAGGAAGCAGATGAAGGAAATGGAAGAGAGGGAAATGGGGTTTGATGTCATAAGAGGAGGAAATATAGAGAGAATTTTCATGTCAGAGATTGTGTTGGGTGACATGGTCTGCTTGAAGACAGGAGACATGATTCCCGCTGACGGTTTGTTCGTTTCTGGTGATTTCTTAGAGTTGGATGATGGCTCAAAGGTTGTCATTAATGGCTCTAATCCCTTTCTCTTTTATGGGGCAGAGGTGATCAATGGCGACGGTCGGATGCTTGTCACATCAGGGTGCACGGAGATGATGAGTAGGGTAACTCCTTGCAAAAGGACAGTACCATTTGGATCCCAGCTTGACAAGGTGAACACTTGGAAACAAATAGTTGGGACCATAATCTCGATCCTTATTATTGTTGTTGTGTTCTTGCGATTTGAACTCACTAAACAACATGCCAATTCTGGACTCCCAGATGTTAAGGGGAAACCAATTGCAGTCGATGAATTCAAGGATCTTATCAAGAGAATCGTCATGAAACCATGTGGGAAGATTAATACCATTCCGACTTCTCTCACCTTGCTACTGGTAGGGGTAGTAGAAGGATTACCATTTAGTATTAACCTCGCCATTGCCTACTGGAAGGGAAAAGGCATAGCCTTTGCTCAGGAATTGTCCGCTTGTGTGGCTGCGGCTTCAGTTACAGTCATCTGCATAGAGAAAACAGGAGGGCTAACATCGGAACCACTGGAAGTTGACAAGCTTTGGATAGGTGAAGAAGAAATGACTGAAGACTCCATGATAGCCTCACCTGTCAGTGAAGCACTTCGTGAAGGGATTAGCACATCGTTTCTCATCCCACAGGCTCTTCGAACGGCAGCAGAGGAGCCACTTCTTTCTTGGGCTGTTCGCAAGTTCGGCATAAAGTTGGAAACTGTAAGGCAATGTGCTACTCTTGTCCAAGTCAAGGAAATGATGGATGGGGAAGGAAGAGGGTTATTGATCTCGAGGAAGGAATGTGGAGAAAATGGTACCATGTGCCTGCATTGGAGAGGACTCGCAACGAAGATACTGCCCAAGTGTTCACTCTACTATGACAACGAAGGGACGCTAAAGCACATAGATGAGCAGAAAAGGATCTTTCAGCAAATCATTGAGCACATGCAATCCACGAGTATGATCAAAGTCATTGCATTTGCTTACAAAGAAACCGATGTGTCCACAATAGACGAAACTGGTTTAACATTGCTGGGACTAGTTGGTCTTAAGGTTTCAAAGCGGGAGGACATCAAAAAGACCATTGAATCTTGTCAAAAAGCTGGAGTTAGAATCAAACTGGTCTCAGGAGATGAGGTGGAGAATCTGGTGACAATAGCTCAACAGTTTGGCATCTTTCCCACAAATCCAAATGGACAGAAGGTAACCATCACAGGTGAAGACTTTCGTAATCACACGGATAAGGAAAGAACGGAGATCGCAAATCAAATCTCGGTGATGGGAAATGCACTTCCCTTAGACAAGTGTCTCCTGATCAACTTCTTGAAGAGGAATGGGGACTCGGTTGCATATGTCGGTAATGATGTTCCAGCACTTAAAGCAGCCGATGTTGGGTTGGTGATGGGAAGTTGGAGCACCACGATAGCCAGAGAAAGTGCAGATATTATCGTATGGGACACCGACATCAATTTCCTTGTCGCGATGTTGAGGTATGGAAGATGCCTTCGCAACAACATTCAGAAGTACATCCAGCTGGAGCTCACCATGCTTGTTGCAGGCGTTCTGATAACATCCATCACCATAGCATCCACAGGACATATGCCTCTAACGACCATTCAGTCGACCTGGGTGAACTTGGTAGTGCCGATTCTAGCTGGCCTTGCTCTTTTGACAGAGCCGCCATCCAAAAAACTGATGGAGGCGCCACCTAAACGGAACGAAGCAGCAGTTATTACAAAGGCCATGTGGACAAACATCATCTCTCAGGCTATATATCAGGCTACCATCTTAGTGACATTTCACTTCAAAGGACAAGCAATTTTGGGAATCAACAAGAAAATCAAGAAAACTATCATCTTCAATAGCTTTGTGTTGTGCCAGCTATTTAACCAGTTCAATTCCAGGGAGCTGGTATTGCAGAACAAGTTCAGGTCTATCCACAAAAACCATTGGTTTTGGGTGGCTTTGGGTGTGACAGTGGTTCTACAAGAGACGTTTATTGAGATAGCACATACCCTTGTTGGTAATGCGCGGTTAAATTGGTCTCAATGGGGCATCTGCTTTCTAATTGGTATCGTTTCAATGGTGATAGATTGGGCTGAAAAGTTCATATTGGAGTTCATCAAGGACTAGTTGACTACACCAGTACCAGTTCTCACCATGCACTCCTTTAACTGTAATGTCTTCTGCTAGATGTTCTTATTCCCCATATATTTGGAGACCTTATAGGCAGTCTCCCTCTCTCTCTCTCTCTCTTTTTCCCTTTTCGTTTTAATTCTTTTAGCTCTCTGAGAAAAATAGATTATATAAATGTTTAACACATGTTTAATTACCTATGCAAATCAGGATTATGCAGGAGGAAATTAAAACTAGTTTAAGAGTGTTTTTGCAGAGAGTTGTACGGATGTTTGTAAATCATTTAGAACTTATGCTAACATGGTTCTTTAATACCTAACTGAGAAATTATTATCTGTTGTCTGGGAATTAAAACAGTAAACAATGAAGAACTTGACACACTACTTGACATATAATATGACAAACTACATCCCATTAAGCATATTCCAACCAAGAAAAACAATTATTTATTTCATAAATAAATAAAACCCATATGGAATGCAAATATACGTACAAAAAGCGAATCTGAGAACATGAAACTCTTTCTTTATGTCTTTTTGTTTTTTTATTTTTTGTTTTTTAAAGCTAATCCAAGCGGAAAAAAGAAAAAAGAAAGTGTTGAAGAACAAAAGTGGAGAGAGAGAGAGAACGAGAGAAAACACCTTAGAAAGGAAAAGAGAGAAGCATGTATGAAGTGTGCTGGTGAGAGGAGGGTGGTGAAGTGAAGACTCGGGAGGCAGGCAGAGGCAGGGCAGCCAGTGTTTATTTATTTGCTAAAACGTCGAAGACCACAAACAGTAACAAAGTCAAGCTCTTGTCAACTCCATGAAGATGGTGCGTTTTCTGTGCTTTAAACTCCCCATTTTCCTAAACGACACCTTTTGGTACCGTTTTTGCCCTCTCGTTTTTTTTTTTTTTTTTTTTTTTTTTAATAGAAAACAGATCTACCCCTATTTATTTACGGGATTGTGGGTAAATAATTTTTTTAAAACAAGTTTTTTTTTTTTTTAAATAAGAAAGGGTTGAAGTTTCATTGAGAAAAAATGTGTTAATTTAGAAAATGTTTGTCCGTATTTTTCACTAACTGATTATAGTTTATTACTAATTGATCATAATTAACTATAATTATTCATTAATTAACGGTTATTTTCTTAATAAAAAAACTTGGTCATTATTTAAATAAGTGTTCACAAACGGCCTATGTACTTATTTTTTTACTTTTTTTTTTTTTACCTTTTAAACTTGAAGATGAAAATTCAAACTCTATATAATCTTGTAATGGAATTAAGTGTGAAATTACAGTTAGATTATCTATGTAACCACAACCCACTCTTATTTATTGGTGTTTGACAATATGGATCTAAATTTTTAATTCTGATGAACTTGACATGAAATTTAAAAAATTCATTACAATTAGGATCTAATAGTTAAAAAATTGAAACTTGATTAATGGAATACTCTATATTTCTTGCATAAAAAAGCACCCGGAATTTTTGTTAGAACTTTTAATCTTTACATTTAAAATCTAATTTTTTTTATTATTAAGTGATCCATTGGATCACCATCTTGGGAATGTATTTGAACGCTATATAAAAAGTTCTATATATTGTTTTTTCTCAAAAAAAAAAAAAAAAAAAAAGCTATTCAATTTTGCTTTTCAGATCTATGATTTCAAAAAACTATAATTAGTTGGACTTCAATGCCACTATTTTTTTTTTCTTATTCTGAAATGAAGAAATGTTAAATATAAAATATTAAATCCAAAAAAAATAAAGAATAATAAGGAAACTTCAACTTATAAATGAGAAAAAGAAAATGAAGGTTCATGTGTAAATTACCAAACTTCTTTTAGGGAATTTTCAAGTTTCAGGAAGTTGCCGCTAGCTACTTACTAAACGCGTGGATGTGAGTTGTAATTTTTTAATTAAAAAAAATACAAATAAAACGTATGGGTTAATTCATAAGAAAAATATTTTGGGTATACAATTCTACGTTGCGTGAGTTGATTTTTTCTTGTTAAAGTGTTTAAAGAATAGTCATATTGATTGTCATGTGGGGTGTCCCTAGCAACTCTTATTTTTATATAATTGTTGCGTAGAAGAAGAACAGTTGCGTTGACGTAGAAGTCGTTTTCTTTGTTTTTTTGTTTTGCTCCGCTGGCTTCGAAGACTTGAGACCTTGACTCGTATTATCTTTTATTTATTTATTTATTTATTTTGTAAATATAGTCGGTCCTCGCCCACTGCAGGTCTTTCCAGGAATGGGTCTACCGCTCTACCTCTCAGTCCTCTCAGGAATCATCCTCTCCAGTTTCCAGTTTTATGGTCCAACAATTACATTGCATTTTCTTTATAAATACCGTCTCAGGTGCTCTCTCTCTCTCTCCCCTCTCTCTCTCATATTAATACTTCAAATTTCATGTTCTGATGAGCAATTAGAAACTGGAATGTCCTATATGTAAAGTTGCCATACAAGACAGATCCTCTGCTAGGTACGTAGTCTTTTTTTTTTTTTTTTTTTATTTCCTAAGTAGCATTTCTCTAGCTTAAATCTTTCTTTTGCCGGAAAATTTCCCTCTTGTTTTTGAATTTCTAGATGTAGGTGAAAGCTGATTATAGTCTAATTATGTTATGTTTTACGCAAAATATTGGTGGTTGATACCATTCCACCAGCACCTTCTGATGGTTTGAACACCTGAATCATTCAGCTAAATCTCTGCCAAGTTTCTATAGTATTAACAATATTTACTTTTTAACTAAAAAGAAAAATAAAAATAAAAAAAGATTGTCAATATTTATCCAATTGAATAAGTTATGTGCAGAACCGTCGGCGGTGGCCGGTTTGGTACCAAAGTATGCTATTTAGAACTAAAACTGCAATTAACAATTTTTTACGTTCGTTTATCTACTTATATCTATGATTTTTTTTTTGTCACCTAAGTAAACAAAGCTTGTAAGATCATATTCATAATTCTGACGGATGATTGGAATATTATATGTAGACTAAAATAGCCTTGAAAGTTTGGCCCGGTAGAAAAATAGTTACTCATCTTACTTACCCCATAGTATTCAGGTTGCAATTTCTTTATATTATTATGATTCTTAAGATTCCAAAAGAAAATCACATATTTTTCTCCTTTAGATATGGCTCTTTCAGTGACAACTAATGCACAAAGTTCTATTTTAGAGATTTTTTTTTTTTGGGGCTGAAAATTACAAAGATAATTTAAAGAACAATCTTATAGGACATTGGTGATGTTAAACACCACTCATTCATAAATGATGTATACCACGTCATGAGGCGCCTAAAAATAGGATTCATAACCTTTTCGTGATCATATTTAATATTGTTGGCACCCTCAAGTATTTTTCAATTTAGATGTAGCAGTATATACTTTGTTTCATTTCAGATGTTAGAAATTATACGAAAATTATGTGGTAGATATGAAGGAAAAATTATCCAGTGAAAAAAATAGAATACTAATCGGAGAAAAACCGTTATAAGTTCATAAAAGGTATACATAAGATAATAATATTTTTAGTGACAAAAAAATAAGGATATAATTGTAGATTGACATTAAAAAAAAAAAAAATCGAAATTAGAAAGCAGAACAATGTAAGCCGTGGCACTAATAAAAAAATTGTCCAAACTGCGCCTGCTACAGATCAACAGAAAGCATTTAGCGGATGAAACTGAGTATGCACTTTTCAACCAGATCTACAGCCAACGAAACCGCCCCGATCAGAAGGCAATAGCTCCATTGCACGCAATTCAACTTGGCGTTGCCGAAAAGGACATGTGCAGTCTCCACAAAAGCTATCTGCAGTAGCAGAGTCAGGCCCAAAGCCAGCAAAAACCAATGATTTTTGTGGACATCTCTGAACAAGTTTCTTCTTATCATCTCTCTGGCATTGAATTGGTTAAAAATCTGGCATAGGACAAAGCTATTGAAGATGATAGTTTTGTTGACCTTCCCAGTGATGTGCAACATTTCTTGTCCTCTGAACTGAAGGGTCACCACGCTGGTCGCCTGATATATACCTTGAGAGATTATACTTATCCTCATTGCCTTTGTTATAACTACTGCTTCATTTCCTCCAAATGGTTGCTTCATGACTTCTTCAGATGGGGATTCGATCATAAGAGCGAGCCCACCGAGCATCAGCACTATAAAGTTTGTCCAGAGCAACTCGATTGTTGTTATGGGCACGTTTCCTGTGGATGCTATCGAAATGAAGGTGATCAAAGTCCATGAAACGAACATGGTGAGCTCAAATTGGATGTACTTCCTGGTGTTGTTACAGATGCACCGTCCATACCTCAAGACGGTGACCGTGTAACTGAAATTGGTACCCCACATGACAATATCTGCACTTGCTCTAGCTGTAATGTTGCTCCAAATTCCCATCGCGAGCCTAACATCAGCTTCTTTAAGCACCGGAAGATCATTTGTTCCAATGCCGATAAATGCCACCGAGTCCCCTTTCATTTTTAAGCACCTTACCAGATTGAGCTTGTCAGAATGGGATGATCTTCCCATCCTACGATTCGATTTACTCTCTCCATTCTCTCTGCTTCTGTAAGTCTACTGAACTCTTCACCCGTGATGAAATTCGTTTCATTTGTGTTTGTCGGGCAAATTCCAAACCGTTGAGCTATTTCGATCAGAGTGCCCACGTCGTCTCTTGAGACCAATATAATTCTTACTCCGGCGCTTTCACAAGTTCTGATGGCCTGTTGTATGTCTTCCCGAGTTGACGCCTTGAGACCAACGAGTCCCAACAATGTCAGATCAGTTTTCTCAACTGCTGGCACATCAGTAGTACTCTTCTTGTAAGCAAAAGCAATGACTTGATCGGAGGCCTTCTGCATCTGCCCAACAATTCGTTGAAAATCAGCCCTTCTCTGTTCATCGATGGCATTTATCACCCCCTCCTTGCTATAATAGAACGAACACTTGGGCAATATATTTGTTGGGACTCCTCTCCAGTGCGAGCACTCAATTTCACCATTGTTCTTCTTCACCAAAACACCTCTTCCTTCTAGTTCTTGATCATCACGTATCAATTTCTTGATCACATACGAACTCCGGAGTTCCAACTCTATGTGGAACTCGCGTTCAGCCCAGGAAAGGATAGGCTCCTCTGTTTTGGGGCAAAAGGCTGGCGGAATGGAAAGTGACATGCCAATTCCTTCGCATAGAGCTTCACGGATTTCTGAGGCTATAATGGAGTAATCTCCAGTAATTTTGTCATCACCGATCCAACACTCGACAACTTCCAGTGGCTCCGATGTTAGCCCTCCTCTTATGTCTGTGCAGATGGCAGTGACTGAGCCCAAAGCTACGCAGGCCGAGAATTTCTTAACAAAGCTAAGACCCTTTCTGCTCCAGTACGTGATGGCGACGGCAACACAAAATGGTAATCCTTCTACTACCCCAATCAAAAGCAAGGTTAGTGAAGTGAACAGAGAAGCGAAGTTCTTTCTGCCAATTAATAAAACGTAAATTCTGTCCAAGACAACATTCTTGAAACTTTCGACTGGAACCGGTTTGCCTCTAGCATCTGGGAATCCAGGTTTTACTTGCTCTCGAGTGAGTTCAAAGCGCATGAAGGAGGCCACAATGATGATGATATAGACAACGGCCCCAACTATCTGCTTCCAGATGTTCACCTTGTCAAGTTGGGTTTCAAATGGCTGTCGTACTACTCTCGTCTCAGAATTAGTAGTAGTAGAAGTAGCAGCAGCAGCAGCTGCAGTAGTACTTGCGCCGTTGATCATGTTCATCTTCTCAGCCAATTCCCTGTTTTCGACCACAGATGTCACGAGCATGCGGCCGTCACCATTGAGAACCTCCACACCGCAGAATAGAAAGGGATTCTTGACAATGTTGACGACTGCGTTGTGCCCATCGGCTTCGTACAGCTCTAAGGAATCGCAGGAAACAAGCAAACCATTGGCAGGTACAACATCCCCTCTCTGCAAGCACAGGATGTCACCAACCAAAACATATGAGAAGAAGATCTTCTTGTGGGCTCCTCCTCTCACGACAGCAACCTCTAATTCTCTCTTGCACTCCGACGACTCACCCTCCGACTCCGCCACGATGTCTTTCCACAATTTGCGGAGAAAAGGAACAACCAAGAGTATCACAACGATGTCCAACATGATAAAACCTTGGAGCCAACCGGTGCCGAGGCCTTCCTCCGTTATCCCGAAGCCAATTGAGAGAAGTGCAGCGAGTAAAAGAAGGTAAATCACGTAATTCTTAGGGGATTTTATGCGGAGGCACCAGATGAACATATCTTTTGGAGTTGGTGGAGCTTGTAAGTTGGGCATGGTTGATGGCCTGCGAAAACATTGATGTTCGTCGTCGGAAGCTATTCCTTTCTCCAAATCGGAGCCGAGAGCATATGCGATGGATGGAGCACCTCCAAAGGCAATTAGCAAATCGTTATCCCTTTTATCTATGATCGTATTGATGCTTTTGAGTTGAATATCAAAGGAATCAACAACGTCATCTTCACCATCTTCGCCATGATCAGTGCTACTGTCTTCCCTGGCAGAAGAGAAATCGTCGGGTTCATCATTATGATCAACTCCATCAGCTCCGTGTGAGTTGATATCCAAAGTAACTGCAGGTAAAGTACTTAAAGGATGATCCTGCAAGACACACACAAAAAAAAAAAAAAAAAAAAAAGAAAAAAACGAAGAAGAAGAAGAAGTTAATACTTAAAAACTAAACACTAAATACTAGAGTTAGTAAAAATTTGAGGAGAAAGTTCTTGAGTAACACAAATTTAAATATTATTTCACTAATATGATACAAAATAATAATATTTGACCGATATAACATAAAGTTAAATTAAAGTAAATTAAAGTTTGTATCATGTTGATCAATAAATGAAAAAAAAAACATTATTATTTAGGTAATTTTCTCAAAAGAAGAGGGGGGTGTTAACCCTAAATCCTAGGTCGCAATATATTTATAAGAATTTCTTCTCTTTGTTCTAGGAATAATTGACTCTTCTTTGTTTCCATCTTTTGTTGAATACTAAAGTCTTCTGTTTGGTTCAGCACAAATAAATAAATAGTATCATTAATAAGTTATCCAAATTTAGTTACGTATAAAAAATTAAAAAAAAAGTTATCCAAATCTAGTTTAATAGTAAATCCTCATTCCGTTTTTTTCTTTTTGAGCTCTTATAATCGAATTCAAAATTTTTCCCCCAAATATATATATATATATATATACACACACATATATGTGCCTATGGTACCACAAAGATAGATAGTCCTGACCCATGAAAACCATACATAGTAGTTAAAAATTGGGAAAAGTATCTAAATGACACAAATTTAAAGATCATACATCAATGTGGTACAAAAAATAATATTAGACTACTGTGACATAAAATTAAACTAAAATAAATTATAATTTATGTCATGTTGGTCAAAATAGGAGAATTTGTGTCATATTGATCGATATAGGAGAATTTGTGTCATGCTGATTAATAAATGAAAAAAAAAAAAAAAAAAAGCTTAGTGGCGAGGGCACAACCACAATAGGGGAGATCTATGTATTTGTGGTCGAGGCTGTGGCCAAATGCCACGGTGGTCAGCTCTCCTCCGTGCTCGACCACGGTGGTAGTGCGGAGGTGGTCTCCGATCTTTTTTTTTTCGATTATGCAATTTTTTTTAAATATTTTTTCTTCATTTTTGGTGCATTTTTTAGGTGTTTGCTGGCTTTTTGTAATTGTTAATGAATTTTTGTGATGTTTTATATTAATCCAATGATAAAACCAACGGATGTAGCATTCATGTCGGTGCAAGTGTTTACCCGTTAGCAATAGCTACAACTGGTATTCTGTCAACTGAGGTGGTTACAGACTGTATATTACTAGTGAAGGTGGCAACCGTTGGTAACCAAGTGGTTACCGGTTACCGATCAATAACCAAGTAGTTACCAACCGGTAAACTGACGGTGATGGGTATCGATCAATATCATTATGAATACGAACCGGTATCACCGTGTAGACAAACTGATAAATAAAAAGTATAATTAGTATTTTAAAAATAAATAATAAATAATATTATATGATGACATGCTATGATATTTTTTACAACTTTTTTTTTTAATTTTTTTCTTGAGACAAAAACCAATCTAGATCATAAATCCATGGGATTTCTCTAAAGTCCCCAATCAACTGGTATCATCCTATTGGATGCCTCGGCCTAACAAAAACTATGCTCCTAACAGAGCTTCTAGTGTTTTTACATAAATATATGAACAATGCTAGAATGTTATGGATTCCACACTCAAGTATGTTATAAGATGTGATGGGATTTTATATGTTTCTCGTTCAAGATCTATAAGGCTATATTCCTCCTCACTCTCTTTTATTTATTTATTTATTTTTTCCCTAGATAGAGTAGAGTGGTATAAAATATTAGGATATTTTGCGAGTATTTTTTATGTTTTTTTAGGATTTTTTTTTTTTTGAGGGGAGTCTTTCTTTTATGGTCCCAAAAGTCCATACGATTCTGATCATATGATATATTGTTAAAAAATTATTTTTACAAATGTATGGTAAAAAAAAAAAAAAAATCCTTGTGAGAAAATTACCCTGTAAATGTTCGTTAACAAAAATTACCCTATAAATGAGCTTGGATATAAACAGCTATCTCTGGAGCTTTTCCTTCATCTTTGGATTGAGGAAAGAGAAACTAATTGAAACGGCAAGGTGAAGGATGGGAAAAACTCAACCTTCGTTTTTTATGAATAATTAAAAAGCTCAAAGTTCCTGACTGAAAAGAAAGGTCAAAGTTCCCATATAAAAGGTCAAATTAGCAATTTAGCAGGTACAAGGGATCGAAGAGAAATCCATTAGGTTTCTCTCAAAAAAAAAAAAAAAGAAAAGAAAAAGAAGAGGAAAAGAAAAAGCAAAATTGGTTGGGTTATTAAAAAAGAGAGAGACATAAGAAGCAGACAAAAATTAAGGAAATTGGTAGAAGTATTTAGAGAGAAAAAAGGACAATAAAGAAAATATTTACTTTCAATTAAACCATTAGTTCTTTTTAAGGAGAAACTATTGTGATTTTCATCGGTGCGATGGTGGTAGTTTCTCTGTTGTAGTCCGGCTTATTGGTGATTCTACCATTTCCAACCTCTTTTGTGACGTGATTCGGCTTGTATTCGCTAATTATTCACTAGGTTTCATTTCCTTGTCAATGAATCATCAAGGCAACACAACTTCAAAAAAATAAAAAATAAAAAATAAAAAATAAACATAATCAAATTACCACATAAATAACCATAATAAATAAACCCAACCATAAATTTAACTACCCCAAGTATCCAAATAGATAAGCACATATTTTAAATTTCTAATTATTCCTATGGCGATCCTCATCATTTTTTTTTTTAGTTTTTATTTTTTTGTTAAGTATGGGTAATTGAGACTTACTCCATCTCCTGGAAGACGAAGAGAGCTTTCGTTTGTACTTTGGCAGGTCTTGGAGACGATAATAGAGAATGTGCCATCCGAATCGGAGAAAGCAAACAATCCCATAAACCTCCATGAGTATCGCTAGCAACGGATGGCAGTGTTTGCTGAGACTCCAGGTCGTTCTCTTGTCTTTGGCTTTCCTCCTCCATAATTCTTCGTTTCTGCTTTTCAAATTCAAATAATAATAGAGAAAAATATATATCAGTATACAACTATAGGGGAAAAAAAAAAAAAAGAACCTAGTTTTGTACCAAAAATAGAAATTACGTAAATCACTAGTAATTTAGTGGGAAATTGTATAGTTGCAGTCAGCAATTTATATTATTATTCATGTCCTTCAATAAAGAACATTATCAGGGGCTCCCAGCCCCCAACATTTGTGTTTATAAAAAGGATTAATGATAGTCATTAATCAAAATTGATAAATATCATTTATATCTCTCTCTTTTTCTACTAATAATCAAGAGGATTAAGATCTATAATTTTAATTGTTAGACTAAATTTTTAATGGTATGATTTTGGAGTGGTTCTATTCAAAACTTACGGAGCTTCCTCAACTTTTTATTTTTTATTTTTTGAATTTATAATTAAATAGTCTTTTAGAAACAAAAAATGTTTAATAAATGACCAAAGTCACTTAGTAAAAAATAGTTAAAAGGCCATTTTTTTAAAACGGTCAAACAATTGTCTTAAATGATTAATCAGTGATTGATCACGTAATAGTCAATCAGTAAATCATGGATTAATCATGATAGTCAACCACTGATTAACTATAACGTAAATCATTAATTTTATAATCAATCACAATTGATCATTAATCAATCACCAAATTTTATAATCAATCACTGATTGATCAAATTTAAAACATGAAAAACGGTCATTTTGTTAAATAAAAAAAATTGGTCACTGTTAGATTAAGTAAAAAAAAAAGCTCAATCATCTTAATTTTTTTTTGTTTTAATTTATTTTATTTTATTTTTTGCACTGCAAGGTTCGCCGCTAGGATGGGTGGTGGGGCTGGGCCGGGAGGTGCTCACGACGAGCTCGTCGTCATGATTTCGTGAAAGGCAACAGGGTCACAAGGTGAGCTTCGTGGTTATGTGTTTTCTTTGCGGCGAGGAGGTTGGCCATTTTGTATCTCCGATGGCGGAGGTAGGGGTGGCGTTCATGACGACTCGTCATGATTTCGTGAAAGGCGAGGTGAGCCTCATTTTTATGGCTTTTCTTCGCCGGAGGCGAAGCTCGCCTGTCCGATGGGCTGGTCCGGCGGCGTTCACGACGATCTTGTGATGAATTCGTGAAAGGCGAGAGTGAGCCTAAGAGTCTTATGGGTTTTCTTTGCGACGACGTAGTTCGCGTTCTTTATCTCCAATGGGCTTCAACGGTGGCGGTGATAACGGCGGCGACGTTCATGACGAGCTCGTCATGATTTCATGATGAGGTGAGGGTAAGCCTCAGTGTTATGGGTTATTCGGCGGCGACCCTAGCCGTTGCGATGGGCTGAGGCGGCGGCGTTCACGACTATCTTGTCATGATATAGTGAAAGATCGGAGGGTGAGGTCTTTTTTGCGACAAAGAAGTTCGCCGTTTTTTTCTCCGACGTGGGGAGGCGACTGTGGCCGTCAAAGACGAGCTCGTCCCGACAGCATCGCCAGTCGCAGTCGCAAGGCGAGCCTTACAGCCATGGGACTTGTTCACCACGACGGCAGTGGTGGCGCGTCCGTGATGAGATCATCCCACTACCATTCGCGCTCGCGCTCGGCTCGGCTCGGCTTGCTCGCCTCGCGCCTCGCCTCGCGCCTCGCCTCGCCTCGCCTCGCCTCTCGCATCGCCTCGTCTCTCGACTCTCGCCTCTCGCCTCGCCTCGCCTCGCCTCTCACATCGCCTAGCCTCGCCTCTCGCCTCTCGCCTCTCGCCTCTCACATCGCCTCGCCTCGCCTCTCGCCTCTCACATCGCCTAGCCTCGCCCCTCGCCTCTCGCCTCGCCTCGCCTAGCCTAGCCTAGTCTACGCCGGCATACATGAATTCGTCGATACAGGAAGTTGTAGAAACTTACATGGTTTTTGGATTGATGATATATATATTTATATATATATGTACTTCCGGGTGAAATTGCTATAACAGATAACAGATCAGGTGCTTCAAAATTAGAAAAAACTGTGTAAAACAAACTCCGACGAGAGGAAAAGAAAGGTCAAAAGGGACACTGTAGTTAGTGATAAAGGAGGAAATTTTTAGAAAGAGAGAGAATGAAAAAAGAAAATGTAGACGTTTTGGCAAAAGGCTTTCGAGTTTTTTTTTTTTTTTTTTTTTTCCTTCTTGGGTGCTAAAGAAAAGGCTTTTCAGTTCGATGAGTCGGTCAGTCGGGTGAAGCAGCTTTATAGGCTGGACGTACAGGAACTAGCATAGGAACTTCCTCGTATCTAATACGAAGTTTCTCTTCCTTTAAAAAAAAAAAAAAAGAATTTATCGATAAATGGAATTTTTTAAGTTTATGAATAAACGACCAAAGTTTTTATGCCATTCGAAAAATGACTTTTTTTTTTTTTTTTTTTAAACTCAATCAGCCAACCTAGTCAATTAGTAATTATACTAATTGATCATGTTTAATCAATAAATAATTAATATTTATATGTATTTTTTACTATTTGATTATAATTAATCATTGATTAATTACAGTCAATTACTGATTAACGTAATTTTATTAAAAAATTTACTAATTTATTTATGTAAGTATTAAATACTGTCTATTTAACTAATTTTTTATATCTTCTTCAATAAGTAATTAGAAGCAAATCAATATTAGAATGATAAAGGGCATATCAACTAGATTATCACTCCTTAATCACTCATAAGGTATTCATTTAAATAATAGAGAGAAAGAACAAAAAGAATTAAAATAAAATTTGTTCAAGAAACTAAAAAAAAAAATAGAGTTTGTTTGGTGTTTAAGTTGAGTTTGAGATAAGATAAAATTTTTCAGTTTGAGTTGAGTTGATTTTTTATAAAGTAGTTATAAATTTTATTAATTGTTCAGAAAAAGACAAAAATTGATATGAAAAAACACAGTTTAGTTTGAGTTAAACCCATTCACCAAATGAACCCTTATTCTACATAATATGTGGATCGATACGTTTGGCACTTAAGTTTCAACTCAAATTTTTCATCTTAATTTTTAATTTTTATCTTTTGTAAAAAATCAACAAAAATTATAACTTAGTTTTTGAAAAATTAACCAACTCCAACTTAAAATTTTCATCTCTAATTAAAAATTTCATTTTTAATCAACGAACCAAACAGAGGTGCTGACTAAATTCCCATCCCAAATTTCAAAAGATACAAAAAAAAAAAAAGGTAAGTTTGCGAAAAGAGGGATAATTGGTTTTACTATTCATCCCGGGTATGAATAAAAACTATTTTAGGTATTTCATCTCATCTCTAATTAAAATATATTTTTTTATCTCAATTTTTATCTTTTTCTGAAAAAGTTTGTCTTTTCTGAAAATTCAGCAAATATTTTCAATTTAAACTTAAAATTTTCAACTAAAACTCAACTCATTCACCAAATGAACTCAAAGAAATATATGAATTTACAGGAAACTGCGCTTCTCTAATTTCGTTGCGGGGGGAAAAGAAGTTGGGCAAGAAAGTACCGGATTTTTTACATTTCTTTTCTTTTCTTTTAATTTTTTAAGGGGGGAGAATCGTCAAAAATTTTGATCTTAGACATTTTTCGGCATTCCCCCATCCAAACCGCGTATTATATCTACGTTGGCCCACGAAGGCTGGCAAGAACTACGAAACACGAAAGAAGCTTCGTAACGAGTAGTCGGATGGTCCAAAAATTATGAAATTTGTTTGCAAATTTAAAAAAGTTCCTAAAACAACAAATAATTAAATAAATAAAGTATTAAAATAAATGGTATTTATTAATACTATTTTATGTTTAATTGCGTTTTATCAACTTTTTACATACTATATTTTGCATCTGTAAAATTTTGTTCCTTCAGTTTCTGTTGTAAAATTGCCGTTCTTTTCTAGATGCTGTTAATTCCTTCGAACATCTTGGCACTTATATTTGCATATTTTCCTTGGATGTGAAATTTACAATCACATAATATACGCATGGACAAAAATAAAATAGACACGTAAAGTATTAAAAAAAAAAAAACCACGTGGCAGTGATTGTCTGTCAAGTGACGAAGTTACATGTGGCAGCCATCGAGGGGAAGACCGAAATGCCTAAACGCCGGTACCAAACGTTGTCGTTTAAAAGACTACTGAGTTTCTTGTAGCTTCGTGGACTTGATTAAGAGTTGACTTTGACTATTTCTTCTGGTCTTCGTCGTTTTAGAAGTTAAGACAATGACTGAACCATCCAGGTGTCTTCAGCTTACCCTCAACAGCATTGTTTGCTTCTCGCACACACGCGCGCGCGCGCGCGCGCGCACACACACACACATATATATATATATCTATATATTATATACTCTCCTCTCCAAGGTATGCTTCCTGTCTGTCTCCTTATGTTTTTCTTTAAAACTTTTTTTTCTTTATTTTTCCTATTCAGATTGAAGTTAAAATTAAATATCAAGTGGAGAAAATCAGACGAAATTTAATGGGAATTTGATTTTGCAGGTTGTTTGATGTGTGTATATATATACACATATGTGTGTGTGTGTAGTTTTTGTAGTTTGTTGTTGTTCTTGGATTGTGATATCTTTACTATTTTTGTCCTCGTATTAGTTTATTGTCGTGTATGCACAGGCGTGATTTTTTGCCCTATATGTTGTGTCGTTCCTCCATATATGTCTTTTACTGTTGTTAGTGACCTTTATCTTTATTTGTTTTGCAATGTATGTCGTTTTCTTCGGTGGATGTCGTTTGCCTGATTAATCTGATTCCTTCCTTTTTTGCCGAAGAGATCAAAGTCTCTTTATATTGTCAATGGTTTTCTCAGATTTGTTATCGTTTTCTTGAGCTGATGGGATCTTTCCATCATTGTAACTGATCGAGGTTACAAGCCGTTTTCTGCTTAGGATTGGCTTTTAAAAACTGTATTAGGATATAGAATTTCATAATGGCTCATATATGTATGTGTGTGTCTGAGTATTTATATATATATATATATATATGTCGATATGTGATATTTAATCTCCTTCTTCGGATAACTGCTCTCCTTCCTAGGATACTTGCTCACCTTCCTTGGATACCTCTTCACCTCCTTGGGGGACTTTCTCATGTATTGTCATCTTTGGAGTTGGATTCGCATGGTGGCTTGCACCCTCCGTTGAAATTTGGTCTATGATCTAACTGTTAAGGGTAAAAAAAAGAAACTCAAGCCCCACATCGAAAATATATATCAACAATAACAAGCATATAAGAATATTGGACAACTCCACTTAACAAGTTGACATTTTAAGATGGAAACTTAATTTCTTATCAATCTCAAATTCTTTATTTCTCTATCTAACTTTTACATGTAGTATCAGAGGCCAACAAGGACAAACGAGCAGTTTGATCCAGTCAATACAAAATTGGTGATTTCGAATAGAGCAATATCTTGCAAGGGCATATTAAGGGTAAAAAATATTAAGGGTAAAAAAAAAAAAAAAAGGCCAACAAGGTCAAACGAGCAGTTTGATCCAATCAATACAAGATTGGTGATTTCGAAGAGAGCACTATCTTGCAATGGCATATTAAGGGTAAAAAATATTAAGGGTAAAAAAAAAAAAAAAAAAAAGAAACACCAGGTCCCACATTGAAAACATATAACAAAAATAATAGACATATAAAGATATTTGATTCGTTCAATATAAGATTAGTGACTCCAAAGAGAGCACTATCTTACAAGGGCATGCTAAGGGTAAAAAAAAGAAACCCAAGTTCTACATTGAAACACTTTGCAAACTGGTCCCACATTGAAACACTTTGCAAACCGACAACATAATAGAAATCTATTGGTATTACAAGTGGAGTAGTAGGAGGTCACAATTTGAACTTGAGTTGAAAACATGAGGAGCCTTAGATGAACATTCCCTTGTTAAGGGTAAAAAAAAGAAACCCAAGTCTCACATTGAAAACATATAACAACAATCAATAATAGACATATAAGTATATTGGATCACTTTACTTAACAGTTTGATTTTTTAAGATGGAAGTCCAATTCCTTATCAATCTCAAATTCCTTCGTTTTCTCTCTAACTTTCACACTGATAACCAAAATAGACATCATGAAAGCCTTCTTTGTCCCCACCATCATCAATATTAGAGATATCATCATCACCATCACACTATTCTTTCTCCTGGTTCACTTTAAATGTAATGTGCAGAGCATAGGCGGAATCTTTACATGCATCTCAACAACAAGCTTATGTGTAGTTTCAATTCCAAACATACTTCCGTTGATACTCGCTTTTTTGAAGATCATCTCTATCAATTCTGTAAAGCCGATTTCTCTATTAACCAAAAAGCCTATAGAGAAACCATCTTCAACCTAGTTCCAAAAGTTATCATCCTCCTTTTTCCACTTTCCATTGTATGCCACAACAATGAGAATTGAAGTCATATCTGTAATCAAATTGGAAAAGAAAAAAGAGACAGAGTTTATGTAAAATCCATAACGTGTTTAAATCACAAATTTCCAAATGCAAACGTACAAAATAATCCTTTAATTATTTCTTTCTTTTTAACTCACCTTTTAAATATATTGACGTTGTAATTTTGAATTAAAAAATGTGAAAAAAGAGGAAAAAAAATAAAAAATCGTGATCTATCATGCATGGCGTTCGGATAATCTCCCTAGGCGCGTAGGCCATGCGGTATAGGCGCGCGGGAAAGATTTTCTCCGCGCTCGGGAACAAATTATAGGCGCGTGGCTGACAGAACAAGGCGCAGGCGAATTTAACTCCACAGGGCTTGGAACGCCTATCCTAGTCTTGCGAGTTGAGGCCGTCTTCAACCTCAGATCTGCGATTTTTCCAGCCTTATTTAACTTCTAAAGTCAATTGTTTTACACCAAAATGGATTTTGAGCAAAATATATCTTATTATTGTGTTTTTTTATAAAAAAAAAAAAAGAAAAGAAAAACTAAAACAAATCTGAAAGTGCTGAAACAATTACTAAACTTCAAATCAATTTTTTTCCTTTTAATAATCTCCTTTCATCTTCAGTCGAAAGTGCTCTAGCAAATGAAAACCCACTCTTAACTTGAAATGGTGAACCGGAATTTGGATGTATCTGCAAACCGTTGCCTTAGGAGGTGCCGACGAAGCTTGCTGCCGATAGGCTGGAGGCGTGGGGAAGGTTAGAAAAGCATTTTACTTTTTATTTTTATCTTTTTTACTTGAGATGGTTTTTTCTTTTCTTTTTTCTTTTTTCTTTTTCCCTTCCAAGTCATCAAATAGGCGTTCTTAACTCAAAGTAGATCAAATAATTTTTAACTTCTTTTTGCCCTTTTTTTTTTTTTTTAAATTTTCAGGAAAAGTCATTTTGCAAATTAAAACTTTTAAAAGGTTACTTTTAAAAACACTTTGTTGTTAGGTCATTTTTGCAAGGCCCTCAGGCATATATCTTGCATAGTTTCCAGGATTAATATATATACATTTTTCGAAATGATGATCATGATTTATATACAGCGAAGTTAGATTCGATAAGGCGTAGGCTCCGTTTGGCTCATAAGTTTAAACTCAAAATTTTTATCTCAATTTTTATATTTTTCTGAAAATCAACAAAAATTATAACTAGTTTATAAAAAGTCAACCAACTCAAACTTAAAAATTTCAACTCAAACTGTTTTATCAAACGCACACGTAAACTTATTTAAAAAAAAATGTTTTAAACAATTTATAAGATAAATAATAACAATATAAAAAAAAATCAAGTTACAGGGTTATTTTTTAATTCCTTTTTTTTTTTTTAGCTGGGGGAATGGGCAGTTTCTCAGTCTCCACACCTGAACCCTTTTTTTTTTTGGAAAGGAATTTCTGGATAAATGGCATTTTTTAAGAAGTTTATATATAAATTACCAAAGTTTTTATGCCATTAGAAAAATGACTTTTTTTTTTTTTTAAATTCAATCAACCAACCTAGTCAATTATACTAATTGATTATGTTTAATCAATGAGTGGTCAATATTAATATATATTTTTTACTGCTTATCTATGATTAATCATTGATTAACGCAATTTTGTTTAAAAAATTTACTTGTATATTTATATAAGTATTAAAAACTGTGTATTTAACTAATTTTTTCTATCTTTTTCAATAAATAATTAGAAGCAAATCAATATTAGAATGATAAAGGGCATCCCAACTAGATTATCATTCCTTAGTCACCCATAAGGTATTCGATTAAATAATAAAGAGAAAGAACAAAAAAAAAAAATTTGTTCAAGAAACAGAAAAATTATTCTACATAAGATGTGGATTGATGCGTTTAGAATTTAAGTTCCAACTCAAATTTTTCACATCAATTTTTATCTTTTATTAAAAAATAACAAAAATTATAACTAGTTTTTGAAAAATCAACCAACTTCAACCGACAAACCAAATGGAGGTGTTGACTTTCAATTCTCATCCCAAATTTCAAAAGATTAAAAAAAAAAAAAAAGTAGGTTGCAAAAAGGAGGGATAATTGGTTATATTATTCATCCCCTGAATGAATTAAAATATTCTACAAAGAAATATATGAATTTACAGGAAACTGCGCTTTCCCAAATTTAGTTGCAGAGGAAAAGAAGTTGAGCAAGAAAGTGCTGGTTTTTTTACTCTTTTTTTTTTTTTTTTTTTTTAAGGGGGAAGAATCGTCAAAAATTTTGGTCTTAGACGTTTTTCGGTATTCGACTTTCCACACCGCGTATTATATCTCCGTTCGCCCGGGCACGAATTACGAAACACGAAAGAAGCTTCACAACGTGTAATTAAATTAAAAAAAAAAACATATTAAAATAAATGGTATTATTATTACTATATTATGTTTAATTGCATTTTATCAACTTTATACATACTATATTATGCATCTGTAAAATTTTGTTTTTTCAGTTTCTGTTGTATAATTGCCCTTCTTTTCTAGATACCGTTGATTCCTTCGAACATTTTGGCACTTATATTTGCATCTTTGATGTGAAATTTACAATTACATAGCATACGCATGGACAAAAATAAAATAGACAAGTAAAGTATTAAAAAAAAAAAACCATGTGGCAGTGATTTGTCTGTCAAGTGACTAAGTTCCATGTGGCAGCCATTGAGAGGACGACCAAAATGCCTAAACGCCGGCACCAAACGTTGTCGTTTAAAAGACTGCTGGGTTTCTCGTAGCTTCGTGGACTTGATTAAGAGTTGACTTTCACTTACTGTTTCTGGTCTTCGTCGTTTTAGAAATTAAGACAATGACTGACCCACCCCGGTGCTTCACCTTACCCTCAACAGCATTGTTTGCTTCTCGCATATATATATATATATATATATATATATGTTATATACTCTCCTCTCCAAGGTATGCTTCCTGTCTGTCTCCTTTTGTTTTTCTTTAAAACTTTTTTTATTTATTTTTCCTACTCAGATTGAAGTTAAAATTAAATATCAAGTGGAGAAAATCAGACGAAATTTAATGGGAATTTGATTTTGCGGGTTGTTTGATGTGTGTGTATATATGTGTGTGTGTTTTTTGTAATTTGTTGTTGTTCTTGGATTGTGATATCTTTACAATTTTTGTCCTCGTATTAGTTTATTGTCGTGTATGCACAGGCGTGATTTTTTGCCCTATATGTTGTCTCGTTCCTCCAAATATGTCTTTTACTGTTGTTAGTGACCTTTATCTTTATTTGTAAAATGCATGTCGTTTTCTTCGGTGGATGTCGTTTGCCTGATTAATATGATTCCTTCCTTTTTCGCCGAAGAGATCAAAGTCTCTTTATATTGTCAATGGTTTTCTTAGATTTGTTATCGTTTTCTTGAGCTGATGGGATCTTTCCATCATTGTAACTGATCGAGCTAACAAGCCGTTTTCTGCTTAGGATTGGCTTTTAAAAACTGTATTAGGATATAGAATTTCATATTGGCTCATATATGTATGTATGTGTGTGAGTATTTATATATATATATATATACATATATGTCGATATGTGATATTTTATTTTCCCCGGAATCTGCTTTGCGGGTCGTAGTTTGTCGTATCATAATTGTAAAGTTTCTCATAAATATTTGCCGTACCTTTTTTTTAATCTGAAAATATTTGTTGTACTTTGTTAGTTATCATTTGTCCTGTTTAAGTTCCATGAGGAAAGACAAATATAACAAGATTTTCTGAGTTTCTATGCTCTTTCTATATATAAAAATTGATAGATATAATATGTCGTCAATCAAGTACTGTAGTTTCATGCTTTGCTTACTAGCCGCTTTTTGACTATTATACGGATCATAGACATTTTCATCTTTACCCTTTATAGAAAACTAGTTGAACCTACGCTTTTCGCGTGTGAGAGATCATATGAGGAAAAAAAAATTGAATTAGTTTATATAATTAACTTTCTTGTATCTTGTGTTTTGTTTTTATTCATAAAATATATCTTGTGTTTTAAATTTTTATATTTGTATACTATTAGATTATGTTTAATATATATTTATACTCTATATCAGTCAATAAATTGACATTAAATTGTCCAAATTACTATGTATTATGTTGTATTTTTATACCATACATATTGTTTTTAAAAAGTATACAATGTGTTTTAAAATTTTACATTTCTTTATTATTAGATTACATTTAATGCATAAATTTATATGTTTTCTTGATAAATATTTAATTTTTGTATTTAAAAAACCCAAAATACTCTTTTAATTTAAAAGCAAAATATGGGGTTAAAAATGTAAATAACCTTATTATATTTGTTTTAAGATAATATTTTAACATTTTGTGAAAAGTATATTTTTTTAAATGTAAGTTATTATTGAAAAAAATTAAAATACGTGGACCTGAGTCTCCTTTCACTCTTTCCCATACGCAGCCCTCTCTCTCTGTCTCTCTTTCTCTGCCCCCACCTTGTACCCTTCCCCGTCTTTTCTCCCTCTCTCAGAGTTTTTAATGCCCAAACAAAAACAAAAAAACAAAAAAAAAGGTCACATGTGGATGAAGTAGAGCTACGACAAAAGCCCTCTTTGGTAAATCAACTCAACTCAACTTAACTTTAATTTTTTTTTTTGTCCTTTTTTTTTAAAATTTTTGTCTTTTTCTCAAAAAGATAAAAAAATTAATAACTTAAAATCTCAACTCAAACTACTCCATCAAACTTAGACAACATTCGCTCTTTTAAGATATTAATAGGAGACTAGTTTAATTCTATCTTAAAAAAAAAAAAAGTTAAATGTAATGCGTTTCCCCTTTTCTTTTTAGGAATTATATTAGTTGTATATAAATTATTTACAAACAGTTATACAACTCTATGTAAACCACCTTAACCAGCTACCCTGTACATGATCTTTTTCTACACTAATGCCCCAGATTTCTGCATAACATTTCTGAGTTAGTTCTTGATGAACCCCAATATGAACTTTTCAGCCCAATCTATCGCCAATGAGACCATCCCAATTATAAAGCAAATGCCCCATTGCCCCCAATTCAGCCTGGCGTCACCGGCGAAGTGATGCGCAGTCTCGATAAAAACTTCTTGCAGTACCACAGTCACACACAAAGCCACCCAAAACCACTGGTTTTTGTGTATTTTCCTGAAATTATT
Organism: Ficus microcarpa; assembly: GCA_025413485.1. Lineage (NCBI taxonomy): Eukaryota > Viridiplantae > Streptophyta > Magnoliopsida > Rosales > Moraceae > Ficus > Ficus microcarpa. Next base: position 26,044,260 of record CM046375.1, read on the forward strand.
CTTCAGTTTCAGCTCTCTGGAATTGAACTGCTTAAAAAGCTGGCACAACACATAGCTATTGAAGATGATAGTTTTCCTGATCTTCTTGTTGATCCCTGGAATTGCTTGTCCTTTGAACTGAAATGTCACCAAGATTGTAGCCTGATATATAGCTTGAGAGATTACGTTTGTCCACATGGCTTTTGTTATAACCGCTTTGTTTCGTTCGGGTGGTGTCTCCATCGATTTTTCTGATGGGGGCTCTGTCAAAAGAGCTAGTCCGCCTACCAGTGGCACGACTAGGTTAATCCAAGCCGATTGAATGGTCGTTATGGGCATGTTTCCTGTAGTTGCTATTGTGATGGATGTTATCAAAATCCATGAAACAAGCATGGTCAGCTCGAGTTGGATGTACTTCTGAATGTTGCTATAAATGCATCTTCCATACCTCAAGAGGGAAACTAGGAAACTGATGGTGGTATCCCAGATGACGATATCTGCACTTGCCCTTACTGTGGTGTTGCTCCAACTTCCCAATGCCAGCCCAACGTCGGCTTCTTTAAGTGCTGGAACATCGTTTGTGCCGATGCCAATAAATGCGACCGAGTCCCCATTCCTCTGCAAAGAACTTATCAAAAGGCGTTTGTCAGAGGGAAGTGCATTGCCCATCACTAAGATGTGATTTGCCATTTCCCTTCTCGCTTCATCTGTGCGGCTACGAAAGTCTTCGCCTGTGATGGTCACCTTTTGTGCCTTCGGATTTGTACAAATGATGCCAAACTCTTGAGCTATTTTCTCCAGATTCTCCACATCATCTCCCGAGACCAGTATGATTCTAGCCCCAGCAATTCTACAAGCTTGAATGGCCTTTTTGATGTCTTCCCTTTTTGACACCTTAAGACCAACTAATCCCAGCAAAGTTAGACCAGTTTCCTCAGACGTCGGCAAATGTGTTTGCTTGTAAGCAAATGCAATGACTTTGTTCAAATGAGTGGACTGCATCTGCTCAACAATTTGCTGAAACACTTCCCTTTGCTGCTCATCCATCTCGTTTGGCTTCCCGTCCTTGTTATAGTAAAAAGAGCACTTGGGAATTACCTTTGTTGCGAGTCCTCTACAATGCAAGCAAATGCTATCGACATCTCCATTAATATTCTTCCTCGTGATCAATAACTCTCTTCCTTCCTCTTCAATCATTTGCCTGATTTGGAGAAGAGTCATACGCTGCCTCACAGTTTCCAACTTAATGCAGAACTTGCGTACGGCCCAGGAAAGAAGCGGCTCCTCTACTGCTGTGTGAAGTACATGTGGATTGACAAGTGATGTGCTGATTCCTTCGCAAAGTGCTCGGCCGATGTGTGAGTCTATCACTGAGCTTTCGGTTATTTCATCTTTGCCAATCCAAACCTTGTCAACTTCCAGTGGCTCCAGTGTTAGCCCTCCAGTTGTGTCTGTGATAATGACTGTGGCTGACCCTGCAGCAACACAAGCGGACAGTTTTTGCGCAAATGCTATGCCTTTTCTGTTCCAGAAGGTAACAGCGAGGGTAATGCAAAGCGGCAGTATTTCTACAACGCCTACCAGAAGCATAGTGAGAGAAGTGATCAGGGTACTAATCTTCCCACTTGGTTTCGTGATGATTCTCTTTCCACGAGATTCCTGAATTCATCAACTGCAGTAGGTTTCCCCTTAATATCCGGCGGTCCAGAGTTCACTTGTTCCTTAGCAAGTTCAAAGCGCAAGAACAGAACTATAATGATGAAAATTGATAGTATGATCCCAACTATTTGCTTACAAGTGTTTAACCTGTCAAGTTGGGATCCAAATGGTATTTTCCTGTTGAAATGAGTAATCTTGCTCATTGTCTCGGCCCACACCGTGTTTGCACCGACGGAGGTGACAAGCATTCGAGCCTCACCATCCATGACTTCCGCCCCATAGAAGAGGAAGGGATTAGAGCCACTAATGATGGCCTTTGAGCCATCATCCAACTTCAAAAAATCACCAGAAACGAACAAACCATCGGCAGGAATCTGGTCTCCTCTCTTCAAGCAGACAATGTCACCCAACAAGACATCTGAGATGAAAATCCTCTCTCTCATTCCTCCCCTGACGACATCAACCCCCATGTCCGTCTCTTCCATAAGCTTGTTCTTCCCAGCTGGTAATTGCGAATTGGCATTGTTCAAAATGTCACGAATCAGAGGGACAACCACAAGTATGCCGACAGCAATTAGTATAATCACCCCTTCAACCCAACCAGTCCTAATGCCTTCCTCCTTAACCCCAAACCCAATGGATAGAACAGCAGAGAGCAAAAGGAGGAAGATCATGCAGTTGTTGGAAGAACTTAGGAGGCGCCGAATGAGGCCTTTTTTAGGAGCCTCTAAGTTGGATCTTCTGCAAGGAATTATGCGGCAACAACGGTGGTGGTCCTCGCTCGGAATACCATTCACCAAATCAGTTCCGAGTGCCTCTGCAAATCCAGAAACTCCTCCGAAGTCGCGTAAGGAATCAAAATCCCTGTCCGTGACGATCCTGGTGATGTTTATGACTTGGAGATGCAAGTCATTGACGTTGTTGTCCTCGGCAGAATAGAAGTTCAACGCAACATCAAGTGGTTGTTGTTATTTCTGATTCCTGAAAAATTAAGATCGTTTTAAGTATTAGTAGTGTTCTTCCACAGAGGCAGATAGTTACTACTTGAGGATGATAAGTTAATGATCATTTCAAATGTCATGCTGACTTCTTGGTTAATTGTAATAAAAGAAACCGAAATGAAATATTCTACCGAATGATTCCTTCTTCACGGTTTTGTGTAAATTATTCTTACCTCTCGATTGAAATGAATTTAAATTATTCTGAGGTTTTTTTTTTTTTTCCCTTCCTCCAAACAACAGGTTATTCAGATTTGGGTCTTATATGTCGAGCATTCAGGTAATTCGATCTATCTACCCAATCCGTCGGGTTAGGCTAAATATTGGAAGGACTTTGGATTGACAATCGATTCAGAAAACCCTCCCGGATAGAGCATTTCTCCAATTCATGATAATATGAACTATATAAGTAAATGTACATGTTAATATTTTTATCCCAAGAGTTTAATTTTGAATTTTATTTAAGTAATTAGTTTGCTGTGATGGATTAAAACGTTACATATGGAAAACTTGAATTCAATTGGATTGTTATATATTAAAGTTGATCAAACTATTTTATATTGTAATATATCTGTTTTAAAGAAAATTTTGGAAACAACTGTTTGAAATCTACATGTTAAAGATTTTATCATCCCTTCTTGACACTGATTTGGCATTTTGACTTTTAATTATTATTTTCTTTTCCTTTAAAAGATCAAGAGAGTCGTTTCCTAAATGAGTTGAATTTGAATTGAAATGAAATTTTTAAATTTAAATTAAATTAATTTTTTTTAAAAATAATTATAAGTTTTATTAATTTTAAAAAATAAAAAATAAAAATTTAGAAAATAATTAAACTTTGTTACCAAACAAAACATAAAATATTAATATTTTCTATTGACCCACGTTATCTCCTTCGCTCTCTTCTCGTTTCTGCTCTCTCTCTCTCTCTCCTCTCTCTCTCTCTCCTCTCTCTTCTCGCAGCGACGTCTTCAAAAGCCACCGTCGAGCAGATTGCGACGAGCAGCTGCAACGGCTACGGCCTTGTGAGGAAATCGCGACCCGCAGTGGCACCGACAGCTGCCTCGTGTGCAGTCGCAATCGTCGTGCTCTCTCTCGTCGAGATAAACAGCGGTACCGGCGATGGCATCCCGAGCAGATTGCTCTTCGTTGTGCTTTCTTTCTCCTCTCTCTTTCTCTCTCCCCCGCGCTCTCTCTTTCTCTCTCCGCCACAATCGCTCTCCGTGCGATCTCTGCCGCCGTCACGATCTCCTCGTGAACTCCGCCACCGCGATCTCTACCACCGCCGTGATCTCCTCTCTCCTCGCGATCTCTTCTACCACCGCGATCTCTGCTGCCGTCGCGATTTCCGCTGCCGCCACGATCTCTATTCTTCTCGCATCTAGGCCTCTCTCCGGATGAGATCAGGATTTTTTTTTTCTTTTAACTTTTTTGGACAAGTTATAACTTTTTCCTTCTACTTTCGGCTTTCTCATAAAATATTCTGAAACTTCAATTTGTAATCTCTTTTTTTTTTTTTTTACTTTAAAAAAAATTGTAAATTTTCCTCTTCAATTAAAATTTTGACAAAAAAAAAAGCGCATAATTTTTGTTTGAAGCACGAAGCACGAGTTAGGGATACTAAGTATAAAATTAAAAAATAACACACATTGACTATATTTCAAGTACCAATTAACCTTATTAAGTTTTTGTTTGGTTTAAACATTTGGCTTTAACTAAACTGTATTTTTTTTTTAAATCAACAAAATTGTATTTAGTTTTTGAAAAGTAAACCAACTACAACTTAAATATTTCAATTTCAAAAAAATCCAGTGTGTAATTATAAAGTTATTTGTAAGAGAGAATTACGGAAAAAAAAAATGACAATTATCCCTTAATATTTACTGTTTTAGTTCAATTTTAAGTGTTTCTCATTTAATATCAATAACTCATACTTTCAACGAGTATCATATGTATTTTTTAATCAAAATTTAATTGAATGGGGAAATTTGTAAACTTTTCTAAAATTCAGGAAAAAGAATATTAGAAATTAAAGTTTGGGAGATATTTTATGACAAGGCATAAAGTTGAAAATGTAATTTTTCTTATTTTGATAGAATACTCTACGTAGTTTGTTGGATTACTATGTATTCTGTACATTTGGATGGATTACTTGTTGTATTCTAATAGATTACTAGTTGTATTGGGATGGATAATAGTTTTGAAAGCTTTGTTTGACACATTAGTTTGACTCCAATTAAATTATATTTTATTGGCTGGATTTTTTTTTTTAAAAAGTCAACAAAAATTATGATTAGTTTTTAAAAAGTCATCCAACTCCAACTTAGGGGGAGTTTGGCAACCAGTCCAACTCAAACTCATTTTAAACTTTTTTTTGTCTTTTTCTAAAAAAGTTTTTTGTCTTTTCTGAAAATTCAAAAAAATTTACTATTACAATTAAAATATTTCAACTCAAACTAACACACCAAACACCCCCTTAAAAATTTAATTTCAATTAACGATCCAAACGGAGGTGAAATTTTTTTTTTTTTTTGGTTATATGTGAAAATTGATGAAAAAGTATATTAATTTGAGATTTTAAAAAAATTGTTAGATTAAAAAAAAAGGAAAAAGTACATGAAAGACACAAATTTATATATTATTGTGTCAACATGACATTAAAAATTAACATTAGACCAAGATGACAAAAATTAAACTAAAAATAACTAAAATTTATGTCATATTGGTCAAAAATTAAGAATTTGCGTAATATTTATCAATATATAAAAAGAAAAAAGTGATTATTTTGGTAACTATCTCTTAACAATATTCATAACGTACAAATTTTTTTTTTTTTTTTTTTTTGTAAAAAATAATAGTCCCCGCGCAACCCATGCTGGTGACCAAAGACGTGCTAAATTATCAGTGATCTGTGTTGTCTTCTGTCATCAGAAAGTATTCTGATAGATTATCAGTGATATTCTAACCAGTGATCTGTTAGAATATATTTTTGGTTGGTCAATGGTATTTTTTGAAAGACATTTGTATAAACTTTTGACTTATTTTGTAAAAGATAAAAAAAAAAAATTAAAATCAATGTTTTATAAATGTGTTCTGTTGGAGACAATCCTCCAAAAATAAAATATGCCCTTGTACTAATTTCAATTTTTATATGAGTCTATGAGAATAGTGCCAAACTATGTCTTTACTTCCTTAACTCAGAGGAATCCACAACATCTGAATTTTTAGGATTTTTGTTTTGTGGAAACTGTAATAACTAACATTTTTATGAAACTTAAAAAAAAAAAAAAATTAAAAAACCTAATTTTAGATATTTAAGTAAATAAAAATAAATAATAAATTTCCTATTATTTATTTCAATCATTTTTTTAAGGAGATTCCAAATCAAATATTTTAAAAATTTGTTGTTATTTTAATTATTTGCTATAAAAGGCTCTTTACTTCAGTCTTTATTATTATTATTATTATTATTATTATTATATTATACCTATTTGGTTTGCGAATTAACTCTTTAACTGTGAAACTCAATCCTCGCATGCCCCCGTAAACTTGCCTTTTGTTAACCTGTCTAATCCAGTTCGTCCACAAGCGAGGCTACTATATTCGCAAAAAATCAGTCTATTTTCTTTCAAAGAATTCTGTTGTCAGTAAATGAAAAAATTTCTTATTGTAAGAGAGTTATGAATCATGAGATCACATAGTCAGAATCACATCAAAATGGAAGAAAAAATTTGATAACAAAAATTGGTTTTCATTATTATTATTTGTTTTTGTTTTTGTTTTTTGTTTTGTTTTTTTCTTTGTTTTTGTTTTTTTTGTTTTGTTTTTTTTTGTTTTGGTTGAAAAAAAAATTGGTAAAAATTGACCGATGAGAATTGTGTATATATGAGTAAAATATACACCCTTTTACACACGCTAGACGGTGACGGTTTAAAACGGTCGAACCTGATCTATTATTATTGTTGTTGTTGTTGTTTTAGTTGTGTCCTTGCATAATTCTCAACGTAGTTGACAACAATGGTTTTTTTATGTCTCGTTTTTGTTTTTTCAAAAAGTCTTTTCTCAGTACTTTTTCAACTCAAACTCATTTACCAAACAGTATATTTTTTTTGTTGACAAAAACAATTAATGTTTTTTTTTCTTGGTAAACAACGTGAGATATTATTGGTCATAGCGTGAAGAATCATCAAGATACGGAAAAGGTTCCTACTCAAAAAATAAATTAATTAAAAAATTAAAAAAGGGAGGAAAATTAGAGACGAATGTAAAAAAAAAAAAAAAAAAAAAACAAGTAGTTAATTGTAATACCGTGGAGCAGGGCTGATGATCTGGTGCATGAGCAGGCTGTCGTTCTTGGTTGGATGATCTGTTAGCGGCGGAGACAAGGATAATCAGACGGTGCTGTGCCTTTAGCATCAGATTAAGACTGCGCCAACGACCTCTTGCACTCTTCTTCTTACTCTCAGTCGTCGTCGTTTTCTGAGACTCCATGTCCATGTAATCCTCTCCAGGTTTTTCATTCTCCGACATAATGTTACTTGTGCTCGTTTTCCAAGCTGTAATATTCTGCAATTTCAAAGTCCCACAATCAAATCATTATGTATATAAATATGTACATATATCTACAAACATGTAAGTATATGAACAACTTTGTTGACATATACATATATATATATGTATATGTGTATATATATATGGGTCTGTGTGGTCATGGATGGATTTAGTACGATGATAGACCAGAGAGTTTAGAAAAGAAGTGGTAGGTGCAAAAAATATATATGTACAATCTTAACATGCAAATATGTACAACGGAGTTTAACATGCTCTATTAATTTTTATTTCACCTTAGCGGGCCAAAGTTTTATGTACGGGGAATCAAATGAAAAGGTGGGGCCGGCTGATCGAGCTCCGGATCTCTCCGAGACGAGAGTCACGATCAAGAATATTTGTTGTGTCGTCTGATATAGTATTAATAAGATCGATCTCTCTGTGTGTTTATGTACGTATAGTGTTTTGGTTATAAAAGCAGAACAAGGGACGGCACACACACACGCACGCACATATACATATATATATATATATATATATAAACGAAATCACGGCGAGGGTCAAGTGAGTGAAACTTCATGGAAAGTTGTGCGCCCCAAGCCACACCCGCGTGTTTATGTTTGACATATTAAAAATAAAAAATAAAAAGACGACCATGACTTAAAAGGGATCTTGTTTTTAATTGGATAAAAACGTATAACCTCATCGGATGAACTCTGTTTGAGGTGATGACGAGCGTTGTTTATGTATATTTATTAGAAATACTCGCATTTTTTTTTATGACAAAACTAACAATTAAGTCACGCAACTTCTCTATTAATTATTTTTTGTAGATATCGGTTTTATGTGCTTTTTACATGGAGTGAATTAAAAATATAAATTTTCCATTAAAAAAGAGAATTAAAAATATATATATATAATGATATGTGTTAATGTGAAGCATAGTTCTTCTAAAGTAGACTTGCTGTGAATACTCCTTGTAGTTCATTCTCTCTATTAAAAAATATATATATAATTATGACCTGTGTTAATGTGATGCATAGTTCTTCTAAAGTAGACTTGCTGTGAATACTTCTTGCAGTTCATTCTCTCTCTCTCTCAACTGACTAGGGCATGTAAAATATATATAATGAACAAATCTTCTCGTATCTTAATATGATCTTAATAAAAATGCCAAAAACTACTCAATCTTTTCGCCATGTGTCACTCTCTCCTTTTTTTTCTTTCAATTTTGCCTTTTTTTTTTTTTTTACTTGGCTTTCTTTCATTTCCCTTTTTCCTATATCCTTCTTCTTCTTCTTCTTCTTCTTTTTGGCGAAACTTTTTATCCTATTCAAGAAATTCCCTATCTAAAAAATTATCTGATCAAATATATGATAGTTAATTTTTGTTTTATGACCCTCAATTCTCAAATACTTTTTTTTCATGGTATTTGTCTAAAAACAAAAACTCGGGACTCCATCTTTTGTCATGTGTCACCCCCACTTTTTTTTTTCTCCATTTTTTCTTTTTAAATTTGGCTTTCTTCATATTGTTTTAAAAATTTTCTTTTTACACTTTTAAATTGATATTGTTCTTCATTTATGTCCGACGTGTTAATATCTTTTTTGTTTGCTTTCTTTCATTATTATTTAATTTTATTTTTCATTCTTCTTTTGCCCCTACTAAAATAATTTATATTAAATTTATCCTTATTCAAACTTTTTTTTGGGTGATATTCTCAACTATTATTTTTTCATAGCTCCACATAGTTAATTTTTTATGTGACTTACTAACTTCTCTACAATTTGTTACTTCTTAAATTTTTTTTAAAATTTTATTCTCTAACATAAAATTATTCTTAAAATGTAATCATGTATTTTCCTCCTTATTGTTCTCTCAACTATTATTTTTTCATAATATCTCTTTAGCTGATTTTATTATTTGATAAATTAATTAAACACATGTGTGGCACACAGTGGCAAATACAGGCGGGTGCCAATGGGGGTTGTAGCCCCCACTGAAATTTTGTATTATTTTATTTTTATCCCAAAAGTTTTATTATCTTTACAATTTGCATCCACTGAAATTTTAAAAAAAAATTTCTTATATAGTCCTCATTTTGTCCCATTAAAAATAAAAAAAAATATCACATAATCCCTACTAAACTGAATTTTATATTTAAAAAAGTTTATACTTTAACTACTTTGTCCCATCAAAATTAAAAATTCTTATATAAACCCTCTATAATTAAAAATTCTTACATGGTCTCATTTAAAATTTATTTTATCTTGAAAAAAAAAATTGTATACACCCATTAAAATAGCTTTCTAGCTCCGTCTCTGATGGCACGGATCTACAATCAGTGAGTAAAGGAAGCCAGAGATAAGTCGACGTTGCAAGTTAGGTCATAGTGTGATCAGCAGGGAAAAACAGCAACCCAAACCTGTGGAACGAATTACGAGGAAGTTGCCAGTTTCTTCTTTCGATTTTGCTTTTTGGTTATTTTATATATTTTATGTCCTTTTCTCAGCCCAAGTAATAAGCTAGCCGCCGACCATCTCAAGTGGGCTCAGAGAAATACATGACTCATAATTATATATATATATATATATATAAATGCATAAACTCCCTTTATACGTTGTCTCTGTAGTTGTTTAATCTTCTATATATCTCCGTGGAATTACCTGCCACTGAGTTATATGAGATTAGCTGCCGTTGTCGTTTTGCTTTTGTAATATTAGTTTTGGCTCTTTACGCTTTTTTTGGCCCTGCTACCGTTTTTTTACCTCCCTTTTTCCTTCGCCATTTTTTTCCCACCTCAACGTGTCATTCTTTGTGATTATTATCTTTTGGGTTCCTCCTTCTCCTTTTTCTCGTTAGATTATAAAATTTATAATTAACACATCTCTTAATAACTTATAATTTTGAAATAGATTGTCCACGTAAATTAATAAAACTGATTATCTGTTACGCTGTTATAACTACATTATATCACTTGTCGGATAAGATTCTCGATAAGAAATGAGTTTAATATTTGAGAGTGACGACAAGTACTTTGTTTGAATTATCCGGCATCTGTTCCTCTTCAAAAATTATAACTTGTCATGATTCTATGCAATAACATGCCTCCCACCTTTCCTTTTATGTTATTGTAGATTTCTAGTCCATGTTATATATGTTGGAAGTTGAATTTATCCTATATTACTGTCATGAATAAAAATTACAGAATATTGTTCTAATTATACATGGAGTATTATGATTTCAACATTTCAAACACACTAAATTTCACAGATGCAATTTTAACGAGGAGAATGTTTAATTCATATATAAACATCATAATAACTCACATTTGGAAACATAAGGGGACAAATTTGTATTCTGATAGTTTATGTTCGTGCAATTATTTTACAATAGCTTCACTTCTACAAGCTCGATCAAAAGCCTCTTGTGTAGTGCTCATAATTTCGTAAATCTAGCGAAAAATATAGCTAACTATGAATTCAAAAATTCTCAGCTTTTAATCTAATGAAAACTATAGCTAGCTAGGAATTAAGAAATTTTCAATTTTAATAATACATGGTTTAAGCATCAAGCTTTTTTTTTTTTTTTTTTTTTTTTGCTAAGTGCATGTTTTGAAGCATCAAGCTACTTGATAATACTGCATACATATATCCCTAGTAATATGGATACATTAATATCAATTTTTGAATACCAATTCACATAATAGTGTCATATTTTTATAGATAGTTACACTAAATTAATGTGATAATTTTTTAAATTATTAAAAAATGAAAAGAATAAAAACTCACATATTATATAAGTTAATATTAAAAAATTAAATCACGGGTAATTTTCATAATATCCCATGATGATTTATAAGTCCACGAACGACTCCACATGAAATCTTGGCTGTTAAAGTCAATCGATTGCACAAGGCAATCCCACATTTAAACAAATATATTCAATACGATGAAGATTCGCAGGAAAGAATAGAAACTCTTAATTTTAAAATAATCAAAAAAAATTAAAAATATATATATAATTGACGAGCCATGTTTGATTGATGTACATCGTTATGTTTTGAGCTTGGTCCTCCAAAATTGTAGATGAAATATCAAGGAAAGTTCGAAACCACTTCGCCGAAGATTCCGCTTCCAATTAAACTTGTTAATCCAAAACCAAATGTCTCCCATTAACCTTGCAACCATCTAATTCTATGTCTCTCTCTCTCTTCTTTTTTTTTTTTTTTTTTTCTTTTCTCTTCTTTTTTGTGGGTATAATTCGAATTCTGTTCGTATGACTTATCCTATGCGTGTTTTATACGTCATTATCTATTAAGTGGCATTAGCACCAAATCTTAGTTTCCGCCGCCTTGCCACCAAAAAAAAAAAAAAAAAAGTTGCTTGAAAAAAGATGGAGATGAAAACTGTGGAAACAACCTCCTAAATAGACACGTTTTTATCTTTTGTCATTTTATTTAGGATTCGTTTGGAGAAGTATTGAATGAAATCATTTGAGATGAAAATATTTGAATAGAAAATTTTAAACAGAAACATTTAAACTCAGTTCGGATGTACATTCCGAACATAATACTTAAACATAATTTTGGAGATATAATTATTGATTTTTTTTTGGTGGCGGGCAAAGGTTAATGGAGCCCTTTGGACAGAGAAACTCCCTTGATAATATTGATCAGTTGATTCTCAATTCTATAATGCTTTCTAAACAGAAATTGTAACATATTCGTCGTTCTTTAAAAAAACTTGGAAGTAAAGAACATATTTAAAATAGTTAAAGTAAATAAAATGTTTATTAATAAATAATTTATGAGAAATTATAATCAATATATTTTATGAAAATAATCGAAACAAATAACAAGAATTATATTTGAAATATTTGAAGTAAATAATGACATAGGATCCTAGCCGAGAAGCTTTTCTGCAAAATCTTCCGGGAAAATAGGAGAAGAATCACGTTCTAATCCTAGAGAAAAGAGATCGGAGAAGAAGATAAACTAAGGGTCCGTTTGGTGAATGAGTTTGAGTTGGAAATTTTAAGTTTTAATAGTAATTTTTGTTGACTTTTCAGAAAAGATAAAAAAAATTTTCAAAAAAGACAAAAAAATTTTTCAGAAAAAGACAAAAACTGAGATAAAAAAGTATATTTTAATTTGAAATGAGATAGTGAACCAAACATCACCTAAGGCTCTCATCTCAGATGAAATTTCAATTCCCAAATCTGCCTCAGTTCAGTATAGAGCTCAAGGTTTCGACCCTAAGGTGATGGGCTCAAAACGACAGCGTCTAAGCTTAATACAAATGACAACAAAATAAATACACCATAAATGAAACTAATCAGAAAGCAGCTAAACATGTTGCTGCATTTCGGGGAAATCAGGAAATAATCGACAACATAATGAAAACGACACATTCAAGTGCCAGAAGATGCTCCTGCATCAAATGGTAAATTTATTAGGTAAGTAAAAAATTTACTAGGTAAACAACAAATTTATTAGATAAATAACATAATTACAAGAACCATTTACTCTAATTATTTTGTAACATGTTATTTACTTTAATTATTTATATAAAACACTATTTACTTCTTTCTATTAAAGAGTAAATAAATTATTTACGTAGCAAATTATTTTTCTAGATAAATAATCTACCAGTAAATATGTAATTGATTTCAAATATTTTAAAACTTGCTGTTACTTTTTTAAGTTTCAAGAACATGCTATATTTCGCCCCTTTGTAAAAGGATCACCAATGTTTCTGAGTGGGCTGGTCATGTTAAAACTACCTACACGATGAGAAAAATGCATTTTGATTCTTGTTCTTTTGAGCTTGAATACATGTTGAGAAAATCCTTCTTGGCGACTAGAATCAATTTTCAGGTTATTATCACAAACCAGAAGCGAAAGCAATGGCGACAATAAAGTTTAAAGAAAAGAATAGTAAAATTTTGTTTAAAAAATGTGAGGACTCGTGAAAACAACAACAGTTAGACAAATAACTACTTTTAAAACGACGAAAAATGAAGAAACGAAATTTACCTTGATAGACAAAAATAATCAGAATAAATCAATAAACGACATCCAATGAACAAATAGACCAAAAGTTAAAAACGAATAATCTCATAAATGTCCCTTAAATTATGAACCTTATGTCCACTTCCCACGAATTTTTTAAGTATTAATTTCATCCTTCAGCATGGCGCATATGAATCTGGAGAAAAAGAGGGGTAATGATTAAAAAAAAAAATTACGACATTTGTTGAATAAACGAGAGTAACCTCGATGAACAACTGTGATAAAATAAAAACGTCAATCCTTGGAACGACATTAAGCGAACAAACGACATACACAACATTATATATATATATATATATATATATGTAAGGCAATAATAGGGACAATCAACTACTTTTAAAATGAAGAAAGGACACTTACCAGACAGACGACAAAATAATAAACGAAATTCAGTGAATAAAAGACAACAATCTAATTATTGCTAACTTTGATAATTTACATTAAAAAAAAAAAAAAAACACTTTCAATTTTTTGTTTTTTGTTTTTTTGTTTGTTTTGTTTTTTGTTTTTTAAAGAATGGCGTCCTAAATGACTAAAATGTTTTGCTAAAAGGAAAAAAAGTTCATCTACAATATTAGTCGTCAAATAAGTTTTTTTTTTTTTTTGGCTACTAAACGTCGTCGTAGAGACAAAACACAAAAGTCACAAACCAACTGTGAGGCATGTGATGTGATAACCAGTAATGTTATATATGTACGAGATTAAATAACACCAATCATTTTACTACTTCTTCAGTTGACTAGAGAGAAGTCATCCTTCAGCTCGGCGTCTCTCCACCAGTCACTCTCTTCTTCATCTTCACAACAATGGCTGCCTCATCGACCTTTTTTTCATTTCCCATACTTCAGGTGAGATTAATTCAGATGCAAGTAATTATAAGTGCAACTGTTAATAGTTTACTGAATCTCCTTAAATTTTATCTTTACTTTCTTGTTCAATTATAGTTTTTCTGACCGAGATTACACAATTTATCATCTCAATTATTTCTTAACTTTGATGTTAGGTTTTGCTTAATATCTCTTAGTTGGCATTGGATTTTTTTTTTTTTTTAATAGAAGGATTGTTGTACAGTGTAGGTACAGTAATTTGACACTTTCTGAAGAATAAAATTCAATAATAAATTATAATGCAACTGATGAATAATTTACAGAAGTCCTTAGTGGAATATTTATACTATGAATTGACCAAAGGCGAGGGAATTCAAACAACCTGTACTTAAATATACATGACTACATTTCTAAAGAGAAAAATTAGCACAGCTTAAGAACTAAGAAGGCAGTGATGTGGAATCTGAAGTAGTCGTCAAAGGAAGCTCTAGGTTGGAAATGGAATACGAGGGAGAAGCGTGTGTCATGGAGCGGAATCTTCGGTTCTTGATCAAATTTGAAGCACACTTTGCAGCTAAATCCACAGGACAAGAACCCATTCCTATTAAAATACAGGCACTCCACTGCACCATGTTCAACCTCGCATCGCCCGCCAGAATATGCGCCACCTCGGTGAAACACTCCTGCAGTGCCACTATGATCACACCAGCCACCCAAAACCATGGATTTTGATGAATCCCTTTAAGCACATTCTTCTTCTCTAGCTCTCTTGAGTTCACTAGGTTAAACACTTGGCACAGAACAAAGCTGGTGAAGATCATGGATTTACTGACCTTTTTGGTGATGCCCTTCACGATAGCCTGCCCTTTGTAGTGAAAGGTGACCAAAATGGTGGTCTGGTATATAGCCTGAATGACTATATTTCTCCACATGGGCTTTGAAATTAGAGGCTCAGTCTGTCTGAATGGTGGCTTACGCATCAGCACTTCGCTCGGTGGCTCCAACAATAGAGCAGACCCGGCTAGGACTGTCACAACAAGGTTTGCCCAAATCAGATGAAAGCCTGTTATTGGTGTGTCTCCCAAGAAAACTGTGCAAATGGATGTGATCAGTGTGCCTGCTATGTTTGTGACGAGCTCGAGTTGGATATACTTTTGAATGTTGTAGTAAGTACATCTTCCACAGCTTACAATGGTCGGCAACGAACTCAAGCTTCCGTCATAAACAATAATTTTGGAGCTCTCTCTAGCCATTTCGCTGCTCCAAGCCCCCATTGCCACCCCAAGATCGGCTTCTTTCAGCATGGGGGAATCGTTTGTTCTGGTTCCAAGTGCCACCACCACATTGCCTTTCTCTTTCAAGCATTGCACCAGAAGTAGCCTGTGAGAAGGAAGAGAGTTCCCCATCACGTAGATTTTGTCTACTTTGTCCATCCTCTCTTCTTTGTCATAGTTTTCAAAGTCTTCACCTTTGATCACCAATCCATTTGTGGGAAGAATTTTACAGGCTCTTGCTATCTCCCCCAGCTCCGACGCATCATCTTCTGAGACCAATCTGATTTTTACTCCGGCATCTTTAAAATCTTTAAGTGTTTTTTCTGTCTCAGTACAACATGTGAGCTTCTTAAGGCCTAACACTCCTATTAGGATCAAATTATTTTCTTCCAGAATAGGATTATTGTCAATTTTCTCGCAAGCAAAAGTTACGGTTTTGAGACCTTGAAGTTGCATCTGTTCGATATTTCTTTCAAAAAGCTCTTTTTTTTCTTCATTCAAAGCCATTATTTCCCCATTTATGTGATAGTAGCGTGAACACTTTCCCAATATTGTTGTTGCAGGTCCTTTCCAATGAGAACAAAAGACCTCTCTTCCATCTTCTATCTTCTTCATCAACGCCCCGCTTCCTTCGTCCTGCGAGCTCAATCCTTCCGTCTTCACAATTCTACAACTTTGCCTCAAAACGTCAAGCTTCATCTCCAATCGTGAGGTAGCCCATGGAAGGAGCGGATCTTCAGTTACCTTACAAGGACTCGACGGCAAAACAAGTGGGGCACTTATACCACGGCACAAAGCTTCCCGAACGGGTTCGGCCATCACGTCAATGCAGGTCGTTTTGATGACTTGATGATCGCCAATGAAGCACATGGCAACGTCCGTGGGGTTCAACGGAGTCTTGTCCGTGCAAATGGTTGTGGCAGAGCCCATCTTGACACAATCCAACAGTCCCGGAGCAGAGGCCTTGCCGGCCAACATCTTCTTTCTCCAGTAAATAGCAGCTAACATGATCACAAAAGGTATTCCTTCAAGAACTCCGACCAGAACTACAGAAACCGGAGCCTTTATGGTGCTGGCACTTTCACTCGGATTCACGACAATACTCCTTATCATTTCCATGATTTCCACGGTCGCAGTTGGTTTGCTCTTGAGCTCCGGGAGACTAGGGTTGGCCACATGACTTGATCTGCCGAGCATTAGGCTGAGGAACAGCACTACAACAATCAGAATGCAGATTGAGAGCCCTGCTATCTGGATGATCTTCCTCAGCTTGTCGAGTTGAGCTGGTAATGTTATCCTCTTAGGAGTGCCAGCGACAACTTTACTCATCGCCTCGCCAAATTCAGTGTCGGTTCCAAGAGAAGTAACCAGCATACGCCCTTTTCCATGACTCACCTTCGAGCCATAGGAAAGAAAGGGAGAATCTTCATCAATGGAAGACTCCAAACCATCATTCACCACAAGGGATTCACCATCAATAAACAAGCCATCAGCAGGGACTAAAGATCCTTCCTTCAACGTCACGACGTCGCCTGACACAATTTCAGAAAGGGACACTTTTTGTGGGCGTTTTCCTCTACGCACATCAACCTCCTTTTGCTCCTTCCGTTCGCTGGCTACTTTCTTCCTTTGTAAACGTTGACGCCAGAGGTCACGTATTGTGAGACCAGCCACAGTTATGACAATGACAATGACAATGATCGCCCCTTGATACCAACCGGTCTTCGGTCCTTCCTTCTTGATTCCAAATACGGTGTATAGCGCCGCAGCCAAGAAGAGAAGAAGGATGGTGCAGTCGTTGCAGTGCTGTCCAAGAATTCCAAAGAAGCCCGGGGCAAGGACTTCCGTTGCCCGTGGTGGAGTTCCAACAACTCTTGGAGAATTTAGATCATCCTCGTCGCCGGTGATTCCACTCTCTAAATCGACGTTGAGAGCTTTCGCGATTCCTTCAATTCCTTCAAACTGATTGCGTAAGGAGTCGAGGTTTTTGGTCCTTACCATGTTGGCAATGTTGGTGTGTTGGAGGTTTGCATGATCACCAGTGTTAGTAGTCCCACTTTGGTTCTCCTCAAATATGTCCAAATGGACATCATCTTGTGAAACTTGAGGTAATGCGGCTGAAAGTTCTGAGCTTGCTATCCCCTCCGATTCCTTCAAGAAATCAATGAAGAATATCAAATGTTGATTGGATATCTTCTAATATGGTCAATAACTCCAGCCTGCAATTGCTTGTGGTACACATGTATACATATATATACACAAACATATACAGACATGTACATATAAGTATAAATTATAGATTCATTGCATGTAATACAGACACAAATAAATAGGGCGTGCATGGGGAAGAAATAAAGAGAAAATGAAAACACACACACACACACACACACACACATATAAATATCATGATATATTATAACTCACCACAAAAGCAACACTAGTAGTACTGGGTAAGGGACTATAAGTCAGTTCTTGGTTTTCCTTGGCTTTGACTAGTCGGATTGAGAAGAGAATCCGATGCACTCTGAGGATCATATAAATCCGCCGCCAAAATATGCTCCCTGTATAATTTTTACCTTCAGAACTGCTAATGAGAGACTCTAGGTCTAGAACATGCAGCCCAGAGTCCGCTTCCGACATGTGTGCCATTTGATTTTGCCCGGTTTTTTTTTTTTTTTTTCCTAATTCAAAGTTTGCCTAGAAAATATACATATATATATATATACACAGTAGCAAAAAAGAAAAAACAAATTACTGCAGAACACAGAGAGACAATTATGAAGGAAGTAGAAAAATATTCATGTCTTTCTTGATATCATATAGTACTAAATAACTTATATAATAACCATTTTTGGGGATAAAATATGAGAGAAAGAGAAAAAAAAATGGAGTTTCAGAGAACGGATCAGATGTACACAAACTGGTGGCATAAGTGCATATATCTTATATAACAAAACCGCGTAGTTATATCTAATGTAATAAAACCGCGTGGAGTTATCAGTTCATGTATACGTGGGATATCTTTGCTATCATATTTTTTTTGCTATCATATTTTTTTCTCTGTGTCTTTTCTGGATTATATTTATAAATAAATATATATATATATATTGTTATTCTTGCTTACGTGTCCTAAAGGTAGATGTAAGAGAGAAGCGTCGTACGCGGTTATAGCAATTTATTCTGGAGAAACGACTTGTTTTTCTTGTAATTTTATTTATTTATTTATATTGGAGAGAGAAACTATATCTAAGTTAAAAGGGTTGAGCAAAAATTCTTAGGGTAAAATGGGAAAAATAATTTATTTTAAAAAGAAAAGTCAACCTACGCTATAATTTACTAGTAAAGCGAGGAAGCACATCTAATATCTTAAGTCATATGAAATAGCTCATTAAATAATTTGTCATTTAGTAAGAAGTGGAGCCCATCTTACTAAATAAAAAATAAAATAACTTTATGATGAAAAATATTAGAGGTGTCCCTTAACTTTATTCATAATTCACTGTAATTTTAAAAACATACAATAAATTTTAAAAGTATCTATTAAATATGCTATGTGGTACATTTTCCCTATATATATACTGTCCTAAAGGTAGATATAAGTGAGAAACGTGGCACGGGGTTATAGCAATTTATTGTGGAGAAACGACTTGTTTTTCTTCTTTTTTCTTTCTTTTTTTGTTTTTAATTTTTTGGAGAGAAACATTGGCCCTTTAAGTGCAAAGTAAAACGATGCCAAGGCCAAGATTGCAAACGCGGTTAGTTTATCAGACACGCCTCATCATATGCTACCTTTAATATGTGTGTGTATATATATATTGTGTAGAAAAATTATCAGTGTTTTATTGAAACCATTTAACACGCTAAAGTATTTGATCTTATCCCTTCATTATTTATAAATATATATGTGTGTGTGTGAATATATATAGACTCTTTGATAAATCTTACTATTGGCGGAAAGAAAGCTTTCTTCTTTCAAGTCGCCGATCGGAAGACCCGTCTATCCGATTAATTACTTTTCACATATAGAAAAACAAAACAAAATAAATAAGAGGACGTTTGGTTCACCATTTCAATTTAAACTTTTCATTTCAGTTTTTGTCTTTTTCTGAAAAAGTTTTTTATCTTTTCTGAAAAAGTTTTTTGTTTTTTCTGAAAAGTCAACAAAAATTATTATTGAAACTTAAAATTTCCAACTCAAACTGATGAACCAAACGGAAAATAAATAAAAACATATCTATTTTTCAATTTTCACATATTTACTATTTTAAAATATAAAACTTACAAAGACGTATTCATGAGTGAAACGATCCGGGAAAAGTAGTTCCTTTATTTGAAAAGGTTTATTTAACTTCCTCTCAACATTTTATTTTTATTTTTTTTGCCAACATCGGCCGCCCTGGTTTTTTCCATTTTATATATAACACCTTTGATTTTTTATTATTGTTTTTAAGCATAAACTTTCTTGAGCATACACCACTCCTTTAATCACTTCTAACTCGATTTGAAACAGCATATATATATATATATGAAGAGTTTTCAATATGTTTATATATTAAGGGCCGTTTGCAGATGTCAAAACACCATTTGAATTTCATAATCCCAACTTTATATTAAACTTTTAACATCTTCAATTTTCAAAAAATTCAAACTTCGAAAGTTTATAACTTACTCATTTTAAATCGGAATAATGAGATGAATAAGATTCATTTTGTAAAATATTTTCTAAACACATTTTAAATTTTTACACTATTTTCTAAATCATAGAACTTTTTCAAAAGTTTTAACTCCAAATACACATTTTCAACCCAATTTTTAAAACACTATCTCTAGATGTCCCTAAACGGACGCTAAATACGAATATATGCATATATGGGAATATATATTTTTTGCAGATAATTTGCTTCTCAAATAATGAAAACCAATCTTTTTATTTTCACCTACACTAAAGAGTTTCCGCCACTTGTCACGTCTAGGTGTTTCTTGGATTTGTTATATTTATCGCGTAACGAATATATAGGGGTAGGGTGGGGGATCGTCAACTTCAAATGTATCGTTTTTGGAAGTTAGGAATTCCATCTATATGGAGATGGATTGAATTGCAAAAAATATAAAGAGCTGGATTTTTGCTACATTTCTCACATAACAAAGTAGAAGATGTATACAAATTTTGAGGGACGTATCTCCGTTAGTAATTAAATATCTTTATGTTAATATGTGTGTTTTTTTTTTCTTAATAGTTTCTTGATGATACTTATGTAAATATCCTGATTTAACTTACAATAATTTGAGTTGAATTTACATATTTATAACATTTACATCTCAAAGTATAAAGAAGATATAAATATGAATAAAATGTACCAACTTTAAACAAAAATCAACAAATTTTGTCATAGTTAATATAAGGTTATGCGTGTACACATATTTATATCTATGCATGTTACAAGTCTACAATGAGCAAGAGTACATATATCTGTTTTTCGTAATAAAAATACGAAAGAAAATCATGCAATTATTAGTTGATCTATAATCCCTCATTAAACAAAAAAGGTTATTAGACCCTTAGTATAACATACCAAAGTAAAAATAAAATATTAAAAAAAAAAAAAAGGAAAACAAGCAAGGTAGCACAAATTGGTTTGCGAGTGTGAAAGGATAAAGAAGTAATGTGGATTAAAACCAAATTATTAGATTTAAACTAAGCTAAAAAGAGTAAATTTGAACCATTTGGATATTGAGATACAAAAAATGTGATAAGCTCTATAGTTCTACTTCTAAACTACATTATAGATCACAGAATTATAGATACATAAACATTATACTATCTTTTGAAAGGCATCATTTTAGAGAATTAAACCATACCTCTCCGAGCAAAGAAAGTTTAATGCAAATAATCAAGTCCACACAATGTGATCCGTTAGATAAGTTAAAGAACAAATGAGATCTCTTTTTCCATCTTATTTCTAAAAGGGGGATAAACATTTAAATCAAAACAAACACCACTTTTAATCTATATCTAAAATGAGATACGACAAACACACGAAACAAACGGATAATTAAATTAATTAATGCAACTAGTGGAAAATGAGCAGAAGATGAGAAAAGGCTTCGAGAGCCAGAGAAAGTAGATTGAAGGCCTCAAAGCCCTGGCCGCATTCGGCCCAAGATTTGTAAAACTGAAGGCCCAACCCAAAACAGAAATTGGGAGAGGGACTTTCCGAGTTGGACATGTTTGATAATGCCAGAAGGCCGAAGCCAAATTTGAGAAGAAAGGCTTGCAGTGAGTTGGCGAGGGAGTGGAAGCCAGGCACAGAACAACCCCTGCGTCGCAAAAATGAACACAGACATCACAGCGTCGGCGAAGCCAGAGTACCCGGTGGTAGATCGGAACCCTCCCTTCACCAAAGTCGTCGGAAACTTCAGCACTCTCGACTACTTCCGCTTCGTCACCATCACCGGCGTCTCCGTCACCGTCGGCTACCTCTCCGGTTCGTCTCTTCTTTTCCACTCTTTCTTCTCAATCTTGTTTTGTTTTTGTCCAGTCGATTCGATGACTAAGAAAAACTCGGAAAAAGATTAACAAAATCGAATCTTTTTGTGTTCTCCTTTCTCTGTTTTAGGAATTAAGCCCGGGATTAGGGGACCGTCGATGGTAACCGGAGGTCTGATCGGGCTTATGGGCGGCTTCATGTACGCGTACCAGAACTCCGCCGGACGGCTCATGGGATTCTTCCCCAACGAAGACGAGGTAGCTCGTTACAAGAAATGAGGATCATTTTGAGATTCATTGATTTCACATGCTTAGGGTTTCTTTTTGTTTCGATTCCTTTTGTGGAGATAATCTGTTAATAACCAGACTGTTGCTCTCGAATCAAGCGTTTGACTTTTTTTCACTGAACAACGGAGTGTACTTTGTATACTTGTTCTAAAGCTGAATTCTGGTCTGTGGTTTCGAAGTCAATGCCGAACTATTTTGTGATCTCAATTCTATTTTCTCCCAATTTGTTAGAGAATAATATCTCTTGGTTTAAATTTACTCTTGAATTTGGGTTATATGTAGGGAAGTAATTGAAGATTCTGTAGTGAATTTTGTGCTCGTACTTCAGGTTTTATCAGTTGATTTCGGAAGCGAATATGATCTCTGTTTGCCTTTTGATTTGGCCCTTGTTTTGTTTTCTACATTATGTTATTGGGCTTCATAAACAACTTTAATCATTTCCTCATTGCTTGCATTGTGGTTGTTTTTTTCCTCTCTACCTCTTCAGTAAACTAGAAATGAACCCGAAACTCCCCGAATTTACGTACTACAGATCGTAGACATCCTTAAAATAGTACTTTATTCCTCTATCCTGTTGGCTTTTTACTTGGTCCACTGCCATGAGACTGGTCTTGTAAACTTTGAAGCTGATAGCGGAGCTTTTTTTTTTTCCCCCCGTATTTTGGGCATTAGAGCTAAGAGTTTGTGAAGGATTGCATTTTCTGATTGAGTTCGTGGAGGATTGTGTTATCTGATTTCCATAGATGTCTCATACTGCAAATGGATGGAGATCAGCAACACTCAACCAAAGTTAATGATGGAACTAGATTAGCTTATAGAATAGTCATGAAGCTAATGAACATGTGTTGGTTCGTTCTTGAATGGTGAGGAAGGACTTAGTTTACATCAATTGAGGGTAAAATAGGATGTAGGTAGAGCATAGCTTTCTAAATTTCTAATGCGGTACACAAGGCGATGGCATCATACGAGAAGGATTTTGGATATGGCAATAGTATGCTAGGCAGCTGTTGCAGTTTAATGAATATCTGTTTTCTGGAATATTTATGCCCTACAAGAGGTTGAATAACAGATAGCCTCCGCCTTTTAGGGTCATAATGTGCGAAATTAATCAAGATAGTATAGGTAAAGACCAGAAATGCATACACAAAAGTCTATGAAAAACTAGTGTCAGTTTTGCAGAAGCCAAAATTTTGGAGCTGATTGTACAGGATATTCGCTGTGAAGAGTAGATTATGATCGTGCAATTTTATGAGCCAGCCACGGGATAAAGGTGAGTGAGATGGTTCAATAAAACTAGTTGAAGAATATAATTGCAGTTTGCAGTTAACGTTGTAGCTTGCTTTGTATGAAACTATGCTGGAGTAACCAACTTGCAAAATGGTTCGGCTGATGAAGAATTTTATCTTATGATTGATTTGATTGGTTTCCCTTTATTCACCTTTCATCCATAGTCCACTTACTGAGTGTGCGTTCGAATTCTCAGACGCTCCGCCTGATGTTGTTCAACTTTCCGTTTCGATTTCATAAATTCTTCAAGCCAAAGTTTAATGTTTCGGTGTTACTGCTGGAATGCTATTGCTTCTTGCCTTGAAAATATTTTTCCTCCTACATCAACAACATTTGTCTCATTTTTGCCCTTTGTGTTGAGGAATAAAGATCCAGTGTTCTTTTTGTTATAGTCGCGTATCATTATAAAACAGTGTGTAGCTTTTTGCTTTTTTTATTTTTTTTTATTTTTAATCTTAATTTTAATTTTTTTTAAGTGTGTATATTGATAAAGCCTGAGGAGAAACTAGTAATCGCCAATTTGGATTTTTTTTTTTTTTTTTTTTTTTTTAGCACTCGCTATACCATAGCAGAATTTTCACAAATTCATTGCGCAATTTTGTGCACATCTTCTATGGATGTTAAATATTTCTCAAGGCTTCAAGATTCCAGAACTTTTAACACTCTAGCATTCTTAGGCAGTCTGAAGGTCAAGTTACAATATTATATTATATCAATAAAAACGTCATATTATAATTACGTGAAATAATATTATTCAACGTACACAAAACATTTGTTAAATACGTGACATAGTCACGTGACAAAATATTATTCGAAGTACACGAAACAAGACATTAATCAGAAGACAAAAGGTACTTTAGGATCTATTTCAAAAAAAATAAAAATAAAAAAAAGTACTTTAGGATCTGTCTGCAAAATTATTTGCGGGCCAGGCCTCGGTTTTTAGGGTGGTACAAAATTGTCTCTTTTGGGCTTTTGAAATGGGCCTTTTCGTTTTCCATTCCTTGGTTGCATCAGGAATTTTTCTTTTTCTTTTAATTTTTTTTCCTTTTTTTTTTTTTTTGCAATGAGTATTTGAACTTTATATCTAATGATGAAGTTAGGAGTGATATTACCGTTAAGATATAGTCACTCTAACAAGAAAACTCAATTTACACAGTAAACTTTAATCCCAGCTCAAATCCTCTCAACTTCCAAAATAGTACAAAAGCTCAAAACAGAAACCAGTAAGCACATAGAATCAAAGGAACTTAACGTCTAAGTGCCCAAAAATCACAAACTAGTAAGCAATTTTATTTTATTTTTTTGGGTAGTGTACCAAAAATACTTCTCCAAGTACTTAAAAGGAAACATAAGGGTGGTTTTCATGCATAACCGAGAGCTTGGTGAGGTGGTATGCCGACTTGTCCGAATGCAAAAAGTCGTGCATTAGAGTACACAGGCAAAACACTTTCAAAAAGATGTGGGGATGTCATATTTCAAGAAATTATCTGATGACGTCATCCTTTGTCTCTATCTTTATCAACTCAAAGAAACGAGCAATTGTCTTGTTATATTATTTATTATATTGAAAGACATTTATAAAATGATAAAGGTCGGTGAAACAAAAAGAAAGATAAATAATTAATTTTTAAAGAGGAGAAAATAAAAAATAAAAAAACAAACAAACAAAAGTGGGGAATAATGAACACTAGGAATGTCCAAATCCACTGGCGGAGATAGAGATTTTGGGAAATTGTAGAGATGGAGAGTAGAGTAGGCGACGTACCATCTTTTTGAAACTTTATGGTGGTGGAAAGAAACATGTGACCTCATCCCACCAGGTTGTGCTTGAAGCCCACTTTTTTTGCCTTTAGTCTTTGGCAAAAAGGAAAGGATTATTCCACACACGTCCATCTAATTTCAATCCCAAATAAAGACACCAATGCGTCTTGCAACCTCCAAGCAATGATGATCAGTATCATTTTCTTATTTCATCTGGGACCCATTTTCTCTTTATTTTACACGAATTAGAAGATGAGAAAAAAGGAAACCAAAATTATGAAAATGACTTTTTTAAACATGTATGTTTATGTTTTTTGTCCACTTTTCATATTTATTTAGATTTTTATCCTTCCATATTTGTTTAATTAGAAATAATGAAATTTAAATTATTATAATTTAGATATTAATAATTCGGACACGTTTTTTTTTTTTAAGAGTTATCCCTCCCACTAATCACATAAATCTGGATGATAGATGACACATTGCTTTGGGCTTTTTATAATTGGAGATTTATTTTTTTTTTTTATTTATATTCTGTTTGACATTACATTTTAAACTCAAATTTTTTATCTTAATTTTTATTTTTTTTTAAATTAATAAAAAGTATAACTAATTTTTAAAAAATCAATCAATTCAAATTTAAAAATCTCAACTCAAATCATTTTAGCAAACATGAAGTCTTAATTTTGGGGTTTCTTTACTGGTCAACAAAGGTTAAATGGTCTCATCAAGATCACGTAATGGATGACTTTTGCAGGTCCCACTAAGCTGACTCCAGATTTGTATTTTTAAAAAGCCATTTGCAGTTGATCTATGCAGACTTGGACGGCTTTGAAGTGAATTGATCCCGAAAAATGTAGGATAAGAAATGTATATTTATTTAATGTTTTAATAGTTGGTTTTTTATAAATATCCACGACAAAAATTTAAAACACACAATTCATAATTACTTTCAATCACAAGACTCATTTTTTATTATAAATTTTGTCATTTAAGTACTATGAGAATATTATAATATGATATGATAAGATTGTTTTTTAATTTGTTATGATTCTAATCTACTTTTAATATGTCGGTGGAGTATTTTATTATTACTACCACAAAATTCTCTCTTCAATTAATTTAATTTAATTTAATTTAATTTTTTTTGGTGAATTTTATTTGTTTTGTTTATATGATCACCTTTGTTGCTGGAGGTAGAATAATAGGTCCAAGCTATAGGAAGCACCTAAATTGGAAACATGTTGGTGTGTAGTCTTGGTGATTGGGATACTGTATCTTGGCAGCCTATTGGTACAGAAGTCACACAAACTCTATTGGAAAAATAAGCTTACGGGTGATTCAGTGATTAAAAATGAAAATTTTAAGTTGGAGTTGATTAATTTTTAAAAATTAATTATAAATTTTATTGATTTTTCAAAAAAAGATAAAATTTGAGATAAAAAAGTATAATTTAATTAGAATTAAACTAAAAGATCAAACGAAGACTAAGTCATTTTTATAATGAGTTTTAATTATAAAACTTCTTGTCATGTATTATTGATAGGATCCATTTCAACGGTTATATTAAATTTTTTAATAATTAATTCACGAGGGGTATCTTTTTAAAACTTTTTTCCTTTTTTGTCTTTTCCTTAAATTTAAAATTACTTTTTACTATTTACATCTCTAAACGTCTAGTTTCAAAAGTTCATAACTTTATTCTTTTAAGTCTAAATATATATATATATTTTACAAATTGTATATAATTTGGAGAGGAACGAAACATAATTTTATTGATATTTTTTTTAAAACATTTTAAATTTTTATACTTTTCAACTGCAATTGATTTTTTTTTTTTTTCAATCAACTACACATTTTCAAAACTCATCCCAACTACAATCCAAATATCTCTAAAACTCAGTTTCCATATCTCCTAAACAGGCGTAAATGTTTAGTTCACGACACAAAATTACTTCAGTGATACATTACACTGTCGAAAAATTATTCAATGATTGAGAGAACGGTTTCAACAATAGAAATTCCTTTCTTAATTCTTTAAAGCATTATATAATTGTCGAATGTGCAGTTACTCAACTTTGAAGAACAGCATACCGAGCTTTGGAATTTGTCTTAAAAGAACAAAAGGAGATTAAGAGGGTAAAAAAACAATGCTCTGAAAAGGACAAGTAGCAATAGGATTACCCATGAAGGTGAGATTGAACTTCACTGGTAAATTAACTGTGGCCTGCTTTTAAAGCTCTTCTTTATAGTGCAGAGGGGAGTATTATTGATAAGAAAGTGGGCCCACAGACAAGAAGCTGCTCTTTCTTCGAAGGAAAGCACCAAGATTTCCCTTTTTTAATTCCCCACATTGAAGTCCTTTATTATCAAAAATAAAAAATAAAAAATAAAAAAATCGTTATCATATCTCAGTTTCATCTTGTTAAAAAGAACAGCTGATAATATCCTTACCTCCTTTATTTAGAGGAGGCTGATAAGAAAAAAGCGCATAAAGGAGCCTCTAAGGGCATCAATTCTTTCATTTGCTCACACTCCCAAGTTGAAACTGTCTGCCGACTGAATCTCTCATCCGCCGTCTAATATATCAATCGTTAAAATTACACTTCATATGAAGACCCATTCGGATAATAGACAAGAGTTACACTTTTAGAGTTTTTTTTTTTTATATTAATGTTTGATTGGTCGGTTTGAGTTTGAATTTTTATATTGAAGTTGATTGATTTTTAGGTTGGAGTTGGTGAACCATACAATAGGTAAAAATGACTAAATATTGGACAATATGTGTTTGGTTAAAATGTTAATTGAATATAAATTATGATGTTTGAACTGTGTAAAAACTTGAGAAGAATATAGATCTTGTTTAATTTTTCTTGTTGTTGTGAGCGTTTAGCAAAATGAATCATTTCATTTTGACTCAAAATATATATAAAGTTCTGGTTTAGAAGTGGATTTATAGTTGAGTTGTCTAATCAAACAACGTTTGAAAATAAATAACCAAAAGTAAGGTTGTAGATGACTATCTATTTTCCAACTATTTGATGATGAATCTATTTGAACATTAAAAAATAAGAGATTTTACAATATTAGGTTTATTTGATAGAGGTAATATGTGATAGGATTGAAAATTGAAAATTTATGTATATGATATTTCTTTTTTGAAAAGATATGCATATGATATTTAGTATTTGATTTTTTTAGCTTACTATTAGGAACACCCCATCTACATGCCATTTTTTATTAATAATTTTTCAACAACTATCATGTTAATTAAATTTAAAAAATTATATCTATTATTTAAAAGATGATAATTCATCATAAGTGACACAGTCATTTTTTTTATATAAATAAACACTTTTTATGCCATATTTTAAAAAATTTAAAAATAAAAAACGATGAGATTGTAAAAGAAATTGTATAATAATTTTTTTTTAAGGAAGAAAATCGTAAATATTTGATACCATTATAAATCTTAAATATAAAAAATTGTAAAAAAAAAAAAAAAAAAAATGGAGAAGGAAAAGAAAATGCAGCGTAATCTTACTCGAAATTGTAAAATATAAATAGAGAGATGCAGATTCCGTGGTCCTACCTTTCTTTTATTTATTTATTGATAACTTTGCCATTTTCCCCACTCGCTTTGAAAGTTGTTTTCCATTTTGTTGGTGGTGAGAGCTGAAGTGACATGAGGACAGCGTATGATTAATATATGATTTTGGCCTCTTATGTAACATTACACATCTTCGAATGTGAACCAGTAAATTACAAAGTAGCTAATTTCATCTCAAAGTTTGACTAATGATTTCATTTTCAAGACCACCTTTTTTTTTTTCTCCTTCTTTTTCTGGAAATTTTCAAGACCACTTGATTCTTCATAATGTGACAAATCTTCTTTTATTATTATTATTATTATTGGGTAGAAATGTGGTTTGTGTTGGTCCTTGCTTCATAGTCGACGATGGAAATTGGGATGTTGTCAATTGTTTAGAGTTTGTTAGTGTTAGTTATGCTGATGTCATCAGTTTTTTTATAACTGTAACTAATTATATAATGCAGATCAATGCAGAACTTGCTCAGTTGAGCCATTTGATCAAATTCTATTTCTCTCTCTGTTTCTGTTTCTTGATATCAATGGCCATGGCTTGCCATTTTTTTTTTTTTGAAAAGGAACGCGTCTCTTTTTTTTTTTTTTTTTTTTGAAGAACAAGAATTGAAAAATTGATATGTCCATAAATTTCATATTTTGAATATATCTGTAGTATGTTTTCGTGGGATATTTATGAAATTTTCATTAAAAATATTCATAAAAATGAATTAACATAAAATACAGATTCACAATGCTAGATGATAAAAAAAACCCGTATGACACAACCTTTTTGCACCCCAATTGGCGAAAGAAGGCGGATGAGGAGAAGGAGAAGGAGGTTGAATGTGAATTTATCGATAGACTAAAGTTTATAACTATATAATTGATTCATTATTGACTAAGAAGAAGAACATTGATAAAGTAAGAAAGTTAGAATGTGAATTTACTGGTAGACTAAAGTTTATTACATGTGATTAATTTATTATCGACTGAATTTTATTATTGATTCAGATTATTTGAGAAAAGTAAGATGACACATATGTAAAATAAAATAAAAAATAAAAAAAAACAATTGACAACATAGTTTAAAGTAAAATCTATATTAGCAATTTTCATGCCATGTTATTAATTATTGCCAGTGATCTAAATACTAAAAGAGTAATTACCATAAGAAACTAAAGAAAGAGACACATTTTCATTTATTTGTATTACTAGTGATTCATAATTTCATATACGACGTAGGACTATAGTCAGGAAATGACAAATCAAATGCGATGAAATTGGGCCCCACCACTCCCTCAGATGTGCTTCACCTTAGTCCGGTTGTGGGTGTGCCAGATGATATTTATCCCCTCAATATTTATAATTATATTATATTATTTATTAAATAAAGAACGGTTCAGGTCTCAGTGCCACGTCATCGAACAAGTAGCTTAATATTAAGGAATTAAAAATCTGCAAATAAAAAACGTTGCGAAAAAGGTATTAAAAAAAAAAGAAATTAAATTATGAAAGAGACTTCGAAGAATGTGTAGTTGGGCGAAGGCGAACGCGGTCTTAAACAAAAGGGCATTGTTGTCTCTTTATTTACAAATCTGCCATTTGACTTCTTTGATAGCGAATAGCGAGGTTCAGCGAAACCGTGTATTACGCACATGGTTTTGTCGCTATTAAAATGGACAAGCGTGTTTGCAAGTGACTCCTCTTTTTTTTTTTTTTTTTTTTTTTTTTAATTAATAGAAAGAAATTTGAATTTAGTTTGATTTTGATTTTCTACCAACGCCCAACATCATGGACATTTTTGTTAAGTGGGAAAGAAAATAAAAAGAAAAAAATATAAAAATATAACTTAATTCAAGTTAGTATCTCTTTTATTGGGTTTAATATTAATTATTTCCTCTAATCTTTCGATATAAGAAAGATAAATATATTGAGGGTTGTTTTTGTTATTGTTTTGTTTTTTTTTTTAAGGATTTGATTTGAAATCCCTCACACAAATTCCATTCTTTCACAGTCCCACCTTTATGTTATATAAGATGGATGAAGAATAAAAAAAGAAAGAGAAGAAATAAAACATCAATGTGAGGAAATTAAAATTGAATTGTTTGGTATCTTTGGAAGGAGAAATTTTTTTTTTTATCATTATGTTTTATATAAATAAGAAGATAACGAGAAATTAAGGTCAAAATAATAATATTCGTACCCTTTTTTTAGTTTTAAAACGAATAAGCTTTGATTTGAAAACTGATTCTCATATTCATTTTTTGTCAAAAATAGAATGAATTGTTTTTCAATGTTTAGTAAAACTTCATCCCTATGTCAAAATTGTACTGTTGTCGACTAAATCAACTTATCTTTTTTTTTTTTTTTTTTTCCCTCCCCTTATTAGTAATTCATGAGTCCTTTATTCCTATCTAACTAACGCATTTTGACCAACCATTTTATTTACTTATTTGTTGCCAGTTCATTTCAACTACCTTGACTTGACTTGCCATTCTCCGTGTGTAGTTTGACAAGCAATTTAAAATCGGTTTTTCTAGCTTTATTATATGTTCGTGTCAATACTTCCTATTTATTGTCGCGGCTTCAGCAACATATATTATATATTTGTGTTTTCTTTTCACCCCAAATTTTTTACTGTAAAAAAAAAAAAAATTCTAAAACCCACATATGGCTTTAAAAAAAAAAAAAAAAGGTTGGCAATAAGGTTGGATGGTTTTGTCATTTTTATTCAATTTCTAATTATTACTGCCGTCCCATATAAACCAAATATTCATCACTTCAATAAATACAATTCTTTCGCTTACCTCTTTGTACTGATAATACGACGCATTAATCTGAGGATTAAAAACCTTAATCATAATTCTATGACTAAATTAACGCGGTGGCTTAATTGAAAAGAAAGACCAAGAAAGATGTAAAATTGAAGACAACTTCGCCTACAATTTTTACCAACGAAAGAGATAAGCAATATGGAGGGCAAGAAACACATACAAACACTTTGACTTATAGAGTAGTCCTCGAGTTTCCACCACCTTTTTTCCCCCTTGGAAAAACGTTTTAACCCATATGTTAATCCTATGTTAGAAACGTGTCCGCATTCATAATCATTGACCAACTCTATAATGACGTATTGATAGTTGAGAAGGATTAGTATCATTCTAATGATAAATATATATATATATATATATATTTGTATTGACTAAATTGGTAATCCG
This sequence comes from Ficus microcarpa, assembly GCA_025413485.1. Taxonomy (NCBI): domain Eukaryota; kingdom Viridiplantae; phylum Streptophyta; class Magnoliopsida; order Rosales; family Moraceae; genus Ficus; species Ficus microcarpa. The sequence goes on from CM046375.1 coordinate 26,076,248, forward strand.
CTTGAGACGAGCAGCAACAGTCCGTGCACATTGTCGTCCGTCCATCACTCGACCCGTGACCCGGTTTGGAATGTTCGGAGAAAGGAGGGAGAGAAAGAAGAAAATGGTATTTTCGTCATTTCAACATGAATTTAATGACCAGCACTCCGAGTGGGTTTGGAATAATGAGGATTTCTAGAAAAAAGGGCACTACCGTAAATTAGGGCAAACACGAGGGGGTATTATTTGGCGCATAACATTTCACGACTCATATAAAATAAATGAGACTTGAGACAAGGGAAGATGAAAGAGGAGAGAAGAGAAGAGAAGTGTAAGACAACACGCTACGGTCTCACTAAATCAACTTTTTAGCTCTCTGGCGCTTGGTGGAGTCCGAAAGAGGAATCTTTTTACAGCAATCAATATTTTTGCCTCAATTTTTGAGCTATTTTCTTCGCAACACTTGTCTTTCACCCAAGGTATGTGAATCATTTCAACCTGGAAGTTCATCTTTTTCATGGCTTTGGAGAATTTTAAGGTTTCTTTTCTTTTCTTTTTTTTTTTTGGTGAATTATTTTGGGTGGGAGGAGGTTGTTCTCCGCGTCTGTTGATTGGAGGATTCAATATTTGCTTGATAAGTTACTGGTCGGCGCATAAAAATTTGAAGAAATCCTAAAAAAAAAAAAAAAAAAGAAAGTTTTTATTTTTGTTTGAAACGAAAGAGAATTAAGGTTGTTTTTATTTGGCGTTTTTAACTGTTATGTATCTGGAAATTGGAATTTATTGTAATCTGTCTGTTGCCCTTATTAATTTTGGTCTTTAATTGTGCTGTGTTTGGACTTTGGTTGTTGGTTCATTAACTTGTGCCTTGAAATTGAATTCAAGGCCGTCTTTTTTTTTTTTTTTTTTTTGGTTTTTTCGTTTCTCCGAAATTTTAGTTTTTTACTGCGAAATATTTTGGGGGTATTCATGGTCTCTTGTAAGATTGACTCTTGAGAAGAAATGTTTTTTTTTTTTTTTTTTGAGATCTAATTTCCACCAAAAGATCTAAAATTTATATGTTGTTTTGGGGATTAGAACTCTTCGTCTTCTTATCATTTAGATGATACATGGACTATATAAATATAATCAGATGATTTTTCATCGTCTTCTTCTTCTTTTTGATTATTTATTAAAGAAAGGGGGGAAAAAGGACTAAAGCTTGGAGAAGTTGGTCATGTATGCCTAGAATTGGGAATTCTAATTGTCTCCAATGTCTTTGGTCAATAGTGGAAGCTTTCAATTTTGGAAACTGACGCTGTGAAAGTCTTTGTTTTTGATTTTGTTTATTTTTTTTTAAGCTTTAGAGAACATTGCCCTGCAGGATCTTCATCGAGATGTCGATGGTTTTTCAATTTATTTCTATGATTGCTTTGGGAAACTTGTGGTTTGTAGTTTTCATCTGATGCGAGTAAAAGTCAACGATGTACGTGTCTAAAGTTAAGACCTACATTGGAGTTTGTCTCTTTCCTTGGGTTTTTTTTCGTTCTGTTGTGTTCATCTCATCTCTTTGTCGGTTGATCAAGTAGCCGGTGGTAAATACAGAATAGTCGTCCTTATATATTTTTGCATTATTTTGAATGTCTTCTTGTGGAATGCATGACTGGCCAACCACAAAGTCAAAAAGATGATCAAAGAGAACGTGAAGAAAACTGGAGACCTAGTTGGTTTTGATAAGTTATTCTATATGTAGATTACGTTTAGGTTCAGAGAATGAAGGGGAATTCTATTTTGATTGAAATTCGTAAGAAAATTGAAAAAAAAAAAAAAAAAAAGGGTCTGTTTAATCACTTTGCTGATTTAACCAATTTTCCTTCTTTTTCGTTAGTATGTATCGAATTCTTGGGTACTTGATCTCCTAGAAAAGTTTGCTAGGAATCTTTTGGATTAATATCATCAAGTTTGTATGGATGTTATAACTTGTCACAAGTATGCTATTAAATCAGTTTCAACTTTGTGCTTTTGTGCCGATTATTTGATTGTTTTGCTGCGATTCGTTCCATTGATGTCATTAATGTTCTCAAGAGTCACTGAATGCAAAAAATGAAGTGCTTTTTCTGATGATCTTTGCCCCCCTTTTTTCTCTGTTGGTACAGATTATGCTCAGGACTGAAGTTTACCTGGTTGCTTGTGGAGATCTGATACTGATTGTTACTGGTTGCAGACGGCTGACATAGTGAGTCTTGGAAACAAGTATTATAACAGGTCACTAGCAAAATATAGTGCTAGCCTTTTCCACTCGACAACTTCTTCTTTTCAGATGCAAACTTCTAAAAATCACCAGGGGAGTGGCGTTATCCAGGGTTTGTACCACCAGCATGTGCAAGAGATCGATCCCTATTGTTCGCCTCATTTTGAAATTCTAGAGAACAACATGTTCCCAGCCATTAGCAGCCAAGGAAAGAGTCTTTCCTTTGAGACCTGCAACGGGCAGTACTTCACCCTTGATTCGTCCCCGGCAACTGCTGATTTTCTCACCTGTGATTCTCATTCCCCTTCTGCTGTGAGTGTCCTATCGAACAGGAGTCCCTTTTCACCGCAAGGCTCCCACTCGTGCTCATCTGATCCGCACCGTTCTCCTGAGGTCTACTCTGGATCGCCAATTAGTGGCTGCTCAGTAACTGATGATGGCAGTGAGTTGAAGAACAAGCTCAGAGAACTTGAAATTTCACTGCTGGGAGTTGAATCCAACATCGTCGACAGCTGCTATTGCAGCTATCGGACCGAGTCTAGCCAAGCCACTTCCATTGCTAGGTGGAAGAGGATGGAAATACTTCCGAAGTTGGACTTGAAACAAGTCCTCATGGCCTGTGCCTATGCAGTATCCGAATCTGACTTATCGAGGGCAACGGAGTTAATGGAGGTGATGGGGGATATGGTGTCTGTTTCTGGTGAGCCAATCCAAAGATTAGGTGCTTACATGTTGGAAGGGTTAAGAGCAAGGTTGGAGAAATCAGGGAGTTTGATCTACAAGACCCTCAAGTGTAATGAACCAACGAGCTCAGAACTAATGTCATACATGTCCATCCTCTTCCAAATCTGTCCATACTGGAAGTTTGCTTACGCATCCGCGAATGCTGTCATTAAGGATGCTGTGCAAAACGAGCACGTAATTCACATAATAGATTTCCAAATAGCACAGGGCACTCAATGGATGTCACTAATGGAGGGTCTTGCTCGTCGGCCTGGTGGGGTCTCATTCATCCGCATCACCGGAGTTGATGATTCTCAATCAGCTTATGCTCGGGGTGGGGGCCTTCACTTAGTAGGCCGGAAACTGGCAGAGCACGCAGAGAAGCTCAATGTGCCATTCGAATTTCACAACGCGGCAATGTGCAGCAGTGAGGTTGTATTGGAAACCCTTAGGATTCGACCTGGAGAAGCGATAGTGGTTAACTTCCCGTATGTGTTGCATCACATGCCGGATGAGAGTGTAAGCACTGAAAACCACAGAGACCGGTTACTGAGGCTGGTTAAGAGCTTGTCACCCAAGGTTATGACCCTCGTTGAGCAGGAATCAAACACCAACACTTCCCCATTCTACGCGAGGTTTGCCGAGACACTGGATTACTACATGGCCATGTTTGAATCAATCGATGTGGCTCGTCCTAGGGATGACAGACAGCGGATCAGTGCGGAGCAGCACTGTGTGGCTAGAGACATAGTCAACATGATTGCTTGTGAAGGGTCTGAGAGAGTGGAAAGGCATGAATTGTTTGGCAAGTGGAGGTCAAGATTGATGATGGCTGGGTTTACGCCTTGTCCGTTGAGTCCTTCCGTGACTGCTGCTGTGGTGAACGTATTGAGAGAGTACAACCAGAATTATAGAGTAATAGAGAAAGATGGGGCCCTTTATCTTGGCTGGAAAAACAGAGCTATGTCGACCTCCTCCGCATGGAGATAAAAGATCAATGGTGACTGCAAAAATCATGTAAAATTTTTTCCTTTGTTTCAGCACTCACGTTGTATGAGTTTTTAGTGCAAGAGAGACAGGGATGTCTTTAGTTTTGTAGAATCAAAAGATTAGCTCTTTTCCGAATTCCAACTCCTGACTCTCAGTTAGCTGTAAATGTCTTTGGTTAGAAAAGAGAGTTTATTTTCACTTACACAGTTGTAACTTTTTCATGGCTAAATGGCTGCAGTTTGTCGACTAGAAACCTCGTTTAAGGATTAAAACGTTGATTTGTTTGGGCTCGATTTGCAATGCTTGATCAAAAGCATTACTAATTGTACATTATTCGATCCTTTCGGTTCAGTTTGATGAATGATTGAATCTGAAAATGATTGAATCTGAAAATGCAAAACCGAATATCGAATCGCTGTCTTGTTGAGCGATTCCATTTTCAGATTTACGAAGCGAGTGTTCATGTTGTGCTAACTGGATGTTTTTTTGGCAGTCGAAAATGAAAATTACAAAGCATTTAACGCGAATATAATGCGGCACGGAGAGGACGACCGAGACGTAAAAATAGCGCCAATCCGAAGTATCAGGAGCGCCACGTCTCGTCAAACTCGAATCTGATTTTATTCACAAAGTCGCTTCATTCCGAAACCTCGTATGATCCGAGCCGATTTCACGGAATTCATGACATATTGCCACGTCAATCATCTACTTTTTCTCATTTCATTTCCCACTAAAACAACAAAACAAAACCCACAAAAAAAAAAAAGAAAAAAAAAAGAATAGACGCGTCGTTGTTTGAATCCCCACAACCAAACAAACGCAAAACCTTGCCCGATCGCTCTCCGACCATGAAATTCTGAGGTATTTGCAAGTCTGAATTTTTATTGAAACAATCATCTTCATGATACAGCTTGGGCACTTCAAATTTTTTGTTTGTTTGTTTTTGTTTTTTCATATATATGATCGAATCGAAATTGAAGCTGATAAAATTGCTCGTTGGAGTTGTTTGTTCAATCGAAAAAAGATTGTGTTTTTTAAGGATTGAAAATGTTTTGTTCTGAGTTTCAGAGGTCGATGATACGGTAATGGAAGAAGATTCAGCTGAGGGATCGGCCATGCGCATAATGCAAAGAGAGGAGGTACGAGAGCGACGTCGTATGCGTGACAGGCAGAGAAGGCAGTCCATGACGCTGGAGCAGAGGGAACGACATCTCGCTCGGCGTCGTCGAAACTATCAACTCCGACGACTCAGAGCTGAGACTACTAGGCTCGATTCCACAACAGCAATCTCTCATGATCAAGCTGTGAATTCTCCCCCAGAAGAAGTTATTACTTCCCAAGCTGATCACGGTTTTAATCTCAATCCCATTGGGTTTGAAAAGCTAAGTTCTGAATGCCTACAATCCGCGGGTGAGTTCTATGTAAATTGTTTGAGACTGTTTTTGGCTGTCCTTTGTTTTGGACCTAAAGATTCTAGTCATTTTGGTGCAGGTTTAGAATCTCTACTGGCCCAGAAAGCGGTGAATGTGACGAAGAGATTAAGGTTAAGCCATTTAAGATGTCTTGCGCGGTCGTTGAATCGTTTTGGAGGTGGGGTTGGTGGGATTCATGAGAAAGAAGCAGCAGTGTTGTCCAAAAGAGATGCTGATACTACTTGTGAGTTTGTGTCGTATGAGCTTTTTAGGCACTGGTGTTGCACATTATATGAGATTGTGTGTCTAAAATATGTGCGTTGTTCTGTGGATTTATAGTGCAATTTGGAGAGAAAGAGTCAAGTGGATTACCAAGAGGGCTACGTTTGAATCGTATTAAACATCTTGCCGGGATTGAGTGTTGTTAAACATGAGATAAATGGTCAAAGCCACCAAGGTAATTAAAAATGTGCATAGTAATTACTAATGTGATATTCGTTTGGGCCAATCATTTATACTTATCCTTTTTGCTATGCATTTTTGCCTTCAATTCAGTGGAACGGAATGGAGTGGTCAGTAGTGGCGAGAATGAGTTTGGACACACCGACCATTGCTAGAGGCTGAAGTTAAATATACCTTGTAAACCAGTGTGAAAGAGCTGATTTTTCAAGTGATCAAGGACAAGGATTGAACCCCTTTAGCTCATCTAAATGATCAAAGGTGGAAAATCAGTAAGTTTGAAATGAACTTAGAATTTTACTTCTTTTGTATATGGTTGAAAATAAGAAGCAAAATGGGCATATTAATTGCTTTGACAAACAAGAACATGTGGATATCTATTCATTTTTCCCATTACTGCACACCTGATTGGAAGTGCTATCTTATTTACCTGTTATCCTTAGCATCTGTGTTTTTAATTGTAGAATCCTACGCATGTGTGTTGTAGACTTATAGCTACTTATAGCTACTGAAGTTGGTTTAATTACAATTGGTTGCTACGTCTTAACTATGGAAGATGAGAATATTGTCTGTTCTTACTCTTCTTGGTAGTTTATAAAGGGATCGGATCAAAGACAGAGAAAATAAATTATTGCTGATCTCGATGTAAGGGACATGATAAATTATTTTACTTTCTGCATAAAAATAGCCTTGATTGTAGAGTTTGTTTCCCTTTCTTCCACTTTATTACCAAGTACAAATTATTGTTTTAGTTGTTAATCGTGTCATGCCAAGCAAGACTCGGTTTGAACATAAAGAATCAAAGTATTACAAAAATTATTGTTGCAAATGAATCAAACCGAGCTTGCCTTACATCTTTGTTCAATTATAATTTAGCTCCGGTTGGCAGTCACATATAGCTCTTACTTTTGTTGGGGGAATAGGAGGTTAAAAAAAAATACAAAGTGCATGTAAAGCATGAAAACGTTACCTTAAGCTAAAACTACTCAACATCCAACTGGTGTAAAGGAATTTGGCAACTTGTGAAAGTTTACATGTCTTTTTGTTCATCAGGATTCGGGAGTTTTAGCCAACAGATACTCTTGTATTATTCTCAGTCTGAAGTTGAATATCTTTTTTCAGACAAATTTTATTGGAACTATTTCTTATTTTAACATTTCCTTTGTTCACCTTTGCAGGCAGGTTGGAGAGAGCCAATTTGGTTGATTAAAGGCTTAAAAGTAGAAAGATGAGGCTCATTGATTTTGTAAAAAAATAATGGATCGCATTTTAGATTCTACCGCACTGCAATTGGCAGAGATTGAGGTTTTTTTTTTTTTTGGAAAGTATCTCAGTGATTGCCCTCGGTCTACATTTTAGCTGATCAGGTTATGGTTTTGACTTTTGTTTACCAAGTAATACTGGAATGATGAGTTTAAAAACGACAGCGAATGAATAGTTTATAATAAATCAGGAAGACAAGCTTTCTTGTAAACCTGTGACATGTATGAGCATTGTTTGATTCACTGATAAGTTTGCATTTTTTTTTTCTTGGTTTGGTTGCTTAAAGAAGCACAACGAATTTACAAGTACGGCTTCAATCCAAATAAATCAAAAGCAGTAAAGCTTCTCTCTCTCTCTCTCTCTCCTACTTTTTTCTGTCATTTCTTAGGATGAATTAATTTTAGCAGTCTTCACATATGACAACGTAGAGGTTCTAATCTACATGTTTTGTGAGAGTTAGGACTACTATGAAGAATGCCGGGGACTTGGAATTGATAGAATTACCAATGAAAATTCCCATTGAAGTCCACCCAAGTCCAGAAGGAGAAGAGAGATGAGGGAAGGAACACATTGCTCAAAGAAAACGATACTAGCCTAAAACGACATCGACTGAGCAACGATAGTGATCTAAAACCGATAACAGAACTGAAATGACATCAAACGAAAATGAAAATGTAATAAAATTGAGAATATCTAGAAGAAAAACAACTCTAAAACCAACTGCAGCATGAAGCGTTACAATTTTACAGCATCAAGAAAAAAACGACAGTATTCCGTTGAAAAACAAAAGTCAAAACGGAAGCAATAAATTAATAAACGACATGAAAATAGAAATGGCACCAGCTAGGCCAAACGACAAACACTTCTAACCGGCCACGGCATCAAAAAGACGACGGTAAACATATAACACAAAAACTCGGAAAAAGAAAAGAATGTCTGAATAACGACATCAAAATTTTTTTTAAAAAAATGACGACATCCTATAAACGAAAATAATAGGACGACAATATCAACAAAGGACCTCAACTTAGAAACGCCACTACGGCACAAAATCACTAAGGAAAACTACAAATATAATTAGTGTCAGGTTTGGATAATAGGTCAAGTAAATTTGAAATTTGAATACGTGAGAAAGATATCTTAGAAAACATTTTGAATAATGATCCATGAATGTTTTTTAAATTCAAAATGGTGTGCCAAAGACACTGTAAATACGAAAACTAAAAGAAGTTGTAATTATAGACAGAGAATAGATAACATCATTATTATTATATTTGGTAAATCAACTTAACTCAAATTTTTCATCTCAATTTTTATCTTTTCTGAAAAGTCAATAAAATTTATAACTATTTTTTAAAAAGTCAACTCAACTCAAATTTAAAAATTTTATTTCATCTCACTTAACCCATTCACTAAACGGACCCTACATTTTGGTCGCTCTCAAGGAAGTGTATAAACTGGCATTCCAACAAGCCCCTTACAAAATTACAGCCGTTATATTTTGATTTCCTTGCTTTATTTTTTTACCGTTCTTTTCCTCTGTGAAGCAATTGCAATCCATTTTCTCTCTAGCTTTTTAAATTCAAATTGAAAACAACATTGGCGAGCTTTCATAGCTCAGTTGGTTAGAGCACCCGTTTAGTAAGCGGGAGGTCTTGAGTTCGACTCTCAATGAAAGCAAAATTTTTTTACCCCCCTATTACTTTGTTCAATTCTAACACTAGACCATTGGGCCAACGTTAAAAGTCCAATTTATTTGGCCCAACACGTTGCGGATCTTTCACCATTTCAGGCAACGTCATTGCACATATAAATATATTTTTTTCTTCTTCTGAAAATGAAAATGAAAATGAGAAGGTAAAGGAAAAAATTCCTTTTACAAGACGATTAAGGTAGAGGAGATATAGAAAATAGAAATACATAGAAAAGAAAAAAACTTTAGAGGACAATAGAATTACTAAGGATAGACTTGGATGAATATTCTAAATAATTTCGTAAAATAAACATAACGAAATTGTTAAACACAATCTTAAATTTAAATTCAAATTCAAATTCAAAAATCTAATTTCCTTAAAAAAAATTCAAAATTCTAATTTTTGTTTCTCATTATTCTTTTTTTTTTTTTTTGAGCCACTATTTCTCATTATTCTTCAAAATGAATTTGGTTGAGAATTATTAAAATATTCTTGTTGCTGCGAAGGTTAGATCGAAACCCTTCGGCAGCAGCAACATTATAAAACTCAAAACAGGCCGTAGGATTAACATCCGACCGTCCACAACAAAAGAGCTCACCTTATAAATACGACCTCCTCCTTCAAGACCTCGCCTTCATTCTCTAGGTTCTGTTAGGGTTTTGAGAGTTGAAATCATTACTTTCTCCAACATTAGGTTTAGGATTTACCAGACAAATCTGCAATAGAAGTCTATATGGTTTCGCATCAATCTTGATTTGAGAAAGGTTGCTTCTTATGGTGGTTTCTTATAATCTGGTTACAATTTTTTCTTTTTTCGTTTTCTTTTACAATTTATGTTTAATCTCGTTTTCGATCTTTTTTCTGGAAAAATTCGATTTTAGTTGTTAATTCGGTGTCTTTTTGAATAACTGGACGGTTAATTTTCTGCAAAGAAATTCTTTACTAAATGGGAGCAAATCCAGTTGATGTTTGTAAAGTGCCCAATGTAAACGTCGTAAAGCAATTCCGCGTTGACGGTTCCTTCCTCCGCTCTTGTGTCTAATATTCCATGGCCGCTCCTTAGGAGTAGCTTTTGCTTAATCTCCTGGCGGCTTTTGTCCTTGGGCATACATTAATCCGAGTGATTTTTTTTTCCTTTTTCTTTTTCAGTTATTATTATTTGCTAAATGCCTATGATGAGATCTTTCATAAACATACCATCTTTCGGGACTGAATGGCCTTTTTGGGCCTTGCTGTTATTCTGCAATTCTGAGGCATTTTCTTATTTATAGTTATGTTTTACTTGTTTTCTTTTTGTTGAAAATGTTGTTTGCTCGTCTGTACCAATGACGATATCAGTTTCCAAATACCATCTTTCGGGACTGATATGGCATTCTATGCCTTGATGTTATTCTGCAATTCTGAGGTATTGGTAAATTTTATAGACAAATATATATATATATATATATATATGTTCGATTTTTTTTTTTTTTTGGGTATAAAATTTGATCTTGCCTTTGTTAACATTCTCTTTTAGACATTGAATTATCGTACATATGTCAATCTTATATTCTTGTTTGAGGCTTCTCTGTTATTATGTTATCCGGAAAGCCTTCCTTTGTCATGATGATCTGTTTCAGTTTCTGTGGTGACTACCCTGTATCAGCCGTCATAGGGGCGGTTTCCTTCTGGTTCCCGGTTCCCATTGTTGTGATCATCTTGGCGCTTGTTTTTATGTGGTGTTATGCCGACTAGTGAAGGTTGTTGAAACTTGATTTGCCAATATATATGTATATATATATAGGTGTCTCTGTGTTGTACAGGTCGTTACTTATTGTTTGATGATAATGAGAAATTGTTTGCTGCCCATTTTCGTTTCAGCTGATCTGTTTTGGTCGACTTCTGTGGAGAAACTGAAATAGAAATTCATTTGGTCGACTTCTGTGGAGAAACTGAAATAGAAATTCTGTGCAGTTGAAGATGTTTTCCGGGGCCAAAAAAAAAAAAAAGAAGAAAAAAAAACAGGGAAATTGTTAAGTAACTAGCCAGATCACTTGGTATAGGTGTTCTATTTCTGTGAGCAATTTTACTACGTATGAAAACAATATACCAGAACGGTATTTGTATCAAAATAAAATTGAAAATGCAGCCTCCTAGTTAGTACTGGTCCTGAATTTTGAAAATGCAGCCTCCTAGTTAGTACTGGTCCTGAAATCTTTTTAAGTAGGTTAAGATTATTTGATCCCTGTGTTAACGAATGAACTTCTCGACTATCAAAAGTCGTAACCTTGAAATTGAAGGTATTCCATGATCTGAATTTGTGGTCTGACCACTTTTCGAGCTTATGAGAAATTTCCCTAAGAAAATGCAACCAGGAAAATAAGGTAATTCTTGCGCTTGTAGTGAGAACTAGTTGAAGCCTCGTTTCAAAGATGGACCCGAAACGCATCATCTAGCCATGAGTGGACAAAACCTTCGTATGTGGCAAGATGCGGGGATGAACACATTAGAGGAGGGTGCTCGAAATGGGGACAGTTTGCAAGAGAGAATTATGGCAACTAGGTGGAGCGTCCCTCATTTTAATTTAACTCAATTTAATATTAAAATTTATATTTTTTGTATTATGAAATGATAAAATTATTACTTTTAATATATTATTAATTTTAATATTATGATGGCATAAATATAGGAAGATGTCAAATTATATATTCTTGCGGATAACTTAGTTGCTGCAAAATACGGAAATGATAACATTTCTTCAGTGTTGCAAGGCTCGTAGCAATGTGACTCTCTTCTCTCTCTTCTCTTTTTAATTATGTTTTTCTTAGGTCTCTAAGAAGACCCAAATATCCCTATCTTCTCTCAACGAAGCTCTCTTTCTCTTTTTATTTCATAAAACACAAATCTTTTAACTGCGTATTGTTCAACAGTTGAGGGCTTTATTTGCAAAAGCACAAGAATTAAGTTGTTACTTTTGGGGATTAATGATGGCGATCTAAGCTGTCAGTTTGTATTAACAAGTTATATTCTTATCAATCTATTTTTTTAAAGTGTCAAAATATATTAATCCTAACACAGCTCATTTATTGAACTGTTAGAAATTGCCAACATGAACATGATCCATTTATTACTAGTATTAAACTGTTAGAAATTGCCAACATAAACACGATTCATTTATTAATACTATCAATCTACGTATTTAATTTTTAAATTAAATGTTTAAGAAATAATTAATAACTATAACTAACTTAACATAATTATCGCACAATTATTGACCAATTTATCTTCTTTTTATATTTTTTTTCAAGAAAAATAGGTGAACTTTATTTATTTATTTATTTATTTTGAATAAAAAAATTTATTAAGCATTAGCATCAAAAGAAACAGCGACTACAAAAGGAGTCTCACAAATCCAAATATTGGTACTATTAGAGTTGAAACCAAATCTAACTAGGAGATGAACTACATGATTAGCACCACGGCGAATGTGATTAACACCTGTACTTCGTAACTGGATGAGTAACTGTCTAGCATCCTCCATAATTGGACTTTCCTCAAAAAGCTCCCGATCTTCCAAAACAGCCGAAACTACATTTATAGCATCAGTTTCCACCTCAAGAGAAACATGTCCCAATTCCTTTGCTATCATCAAACCTTTACGAAGAGCAATACATTCAGCCAAAAAAGGAGAAAAAAGTCCCCTCTAAAGCTTTTGCCACAACACCTAGGATGATCCATCTTTCATCGCGAATAACAGTGTCTATACCAATATGATTCGATCCTGGAGAAACCGAAGCATCAACATTTAGCTTAAGATAACCTGGTTGAGGAGGCAACCGAACATCTGAACTAGTAACTTGTTGTTGAATCAGAGCCTGGTTCAAAGCTTGCTATTCGCCAAAACTAACAATACTTAGATCAAGAATAGTGTATGGATCGCCAACAAAAATAGGTGAAGTTTAGTTACAAATTTAAAATTCATATTATTTGTATTTAATTAACTATATAAACTTTGGTGTTATATCATATATAATTCGGTTGTAAATTACATATATATATTTTGAAGGATTGTAAATGACATGTATATAATTAATATAAATAATTGAATCGTTCAGCAAAAAAAATATAAATCATTGTATCAGTTTGTATTAATTCAAATTGGATAAGTTAATCCGAACATGATCCGTTAATTAATTGTGATAGTCGTACCAATTTATTATTGACCCAAATCTTTTTATAGTAAATCTACATACATTAACTTCTTTCCTAAAAACAAATAAGCAAATAGATGCACTAACTTTACTCGGATTTGATTGCCTATTGTCGTATTATGATTCCTTTCTAAATTACACCCTTAATTATAATAAATCGGGAAAGTAGAAGCTAAATCAATTTTTGTGTCTTTGACTCAAACTATCATTTTTAAGAATTCATTTGATATTTCAACTTAACTCTAATTAAATTGTATTTTTTTATCTTAATTTTTATATTTTTTTAAAAATTAATAAAAAATTATAACTAAATTTTAAAAAAATAATTAATTTTAATTTAAAAATTTTATCTTTAACTGACAAACTAAACCCAAGTTAAATTTACAATAAATCGAGAACGTGGAAGCTGGATTTGACCAAGAAGGCCAGGCAGTCCTATCGGAGCATAAATTGAATTGTCAAACATGAGAAAACTCTGTCCTTTACTATTTCTCTTGTTGACTCAAGTGTCAAACACTCAAGGTCAACTGGTCATCCGAGCTACTTCAATCAAACGCTGCACGTGTTACATGTCACTCTAGTGAGTGTTTGAAAAACGTGTAAAGTACCTCCATAATGTCGACAAACGTTTTCCATTCTTCATAAATAATTAAAAAAAGGTAAAAAGTAGGTGATATCCTGTGTGGTGAGTAGTATGCGATAAGTACCAAAATAGAAAGGGCACTGCATTTCTTTTTTTTTTTTTTTAGATACATTGTTAATCATATGAAAATTTTAAAACATATTTTTTTTACTTTAAAATCGTACAAAAACAGTAATTGTTAGTATAATTTAATGATAATATGATACTTACCTTTAGTTAAAGGCATAAAGTTCAAATATTTCACCCTAAATTTAAAAAAAAAATACAAAAACTTAACTTATATACTCTCTATTTCATCTTTTCCTTCCATCACTTATTGACTAATATCTCGTGTTTAATATACAAAATTGTTTCCTTTTTTTTTTTTATAATCTGATTCTAGTTTATATGGTTTTCTTTGTATTTGTATAAGCATATGTTGGTTATTATTATTTTTGTTTTGAAAAAAATCTTATTTCTATTTTAGTTAGGAAAATCCCCCAACCCCCCCCCCCTTCTCTCCCTGTCGGTTTTTTTTTTTTTTTGGTTAAATAAGTTTTCTTTCGTTTGAGGAGTAAACAAAAAAAAAAAATCTTAACTTTCCATTTAAAAAAAATGTATATATATAGTTGTCGTTTAAATAGAAAATAATCTTAACTTTCCATTTCTCTTTTGAGAACGTATTATTATTATTTTTTAATATGGGAAAACTTTGAAAAAAGGAAGATAATCTAATTGACAGAATCTACAAACTGATCTCATTCGAAAACAAATTAATCTTATGACGACGTAATGATAGCTTTATATCTTCGCAGGCTGGAAAAATAAAAGAACGAAAACAAAAGCCTGAAAAACTAAATATTTGAGAAATAAGTAAATTTGGATTTACTTATTTCTTTAGTGCAACTATTCATTTAAATTTTTCTTAAGGATTCTTTCCAATTTTTATTGATTGATTGTGATACATGAGATTTAAATTATTTGTATTAATTTTCATTTTAAGAAATAGGAAATTTCTTAACTATAGAAGATTTAATATTTTTGGGTAACTTACTCCTTTTTTGTACTTGTAAAATATGGAAGCTCATTTATAATGTTCTTTACTAGTGAATTTTCTCTCTATTCTTAGTCCGTAGATAGAATCGTATTAATCTTTTACCTCCTCAATTTATCTTTTATTTTATTCTCTTAATTATTTATTTATTTGTAATTTTAAGACAGTGTTTATTAATTCATATTGCACAATACCAATTAATTATTTTTGTTGTGTCTTATATGAATGAATTTTTTTTTAAAAAACTCTGATTATTTGATGATTTAGTAGTTAAAATTTGGTGTCCTTCTGATGGATGATTCGACGGGGGATTTTCTGCAAAGAAATCCTTTACTAAATGGGAGCAAATGTAATTGATGTTCGTACATATATAGTGCCCGAAGTAAATGTCGAATAGCAATTCAGCGATTGACAGTTCCTTCCTCCGCTGTTGTGTTTCAATTTCCATGGCCGCTCCTTAGGATTAGCTTTTGCTTCATCTCCTGGCGGCTTTTGTCCTTGAAATATACATAAGCCAGTTCGACTCGTTTTTCTTCTCAGTTAGAGTTGTCCTGGAAATATTTGTAATTTTGAGGCGTTTTCTTTTTTAAAGTATTTTGTAATGTTGTTTACTCCTTTGTACTAAGGAGGATTTTTATTTCGCAATCCTGAGGCATTACTAATTTCTTTTCTATAGTGAATGTCAATTCTATGGAATTTCCAGTCTCTTAATTAATGGGGAGGTACTCTATTCATATACTGTGAGAGAGGACTTGTCTTAGGTACATATATATGTGCATTGCTAGACAGATTATATATGTACTGATACATTTACAAAATTGATCCTTGAAAGGTTTTTCTTTCTTCTCTCTCTACCATTGTTCCTTGAGCTCGGAGTATTGTGAGGCCTTCTGTTGTGATTCTTGTATCTTTGCTCGCTTGGGATCCGACCCGACACCACCTTTAGATGCTTTTGACTTTGGTATCAGAGCAGCTGCTAGTAGCCTCAATATTTCGTTGCTGAAAAGAAAGCCAGGAGAAGGTATAAAGCCCTAACACCGAAATAAGGTTAATTTGGTGAGGTTTCTGGCTTGATTTTTGTTTGGATAGTTGCATTTGTTATTTTGATCTGATTTTTCTTCGAATGGATACTGTGCACTGTGCAGGTGCTTTAGGCCCAGCTTTTTGCCGATTCGCACCTGATCCGAGGAAGCTGCTGGAGTAGTTGTTGTTGTTGTTGGGTGTGTTTTCATTTATTTTTACTTATTTTTTTATTTTTAAGGGAGTTGTTGTGTTTTTATGTATCTAATTTTTGTGGCAAACACTAATTTGATTGACTGACGAAATTTTTCACGTTTCCATTCGGGGAAAAAAAAAAAAAAAAAACCTCTTGTGCTATCTAAACATTTGAAATTCAGGCGTCAGTTTTTCTTAATTTGTCAAGGTCGCATAAGAGTAGAAATTCTTTTTCCTGGGGCATTGGATCAGAATGCCACCAAAAATTCGATCTTATTTTGAAAAGGTCCTTTGTTTTATTGGATGTTAAATTGTTGTTATTATTATTTTTTTGGTCATATGAATTCTGATTATTTAATGATTTGGTTGATTATTTTGATGATTTGGTTGTTAATTTGATGTCGTTTTTGTTAATTCGACGGGGGGATTATTTTGATGATTTACTAAATGGGAGCAAACCTACTGATTGATGTTTGTAAAGTGCCCGAGTAAACATCGTATAGCAAAGTGCGTGCGTTTCCTTGAGCTATTTTTCTTTCTTATGTCTCGACAATTGTTCCTTACAGGTTCTTGATTTGTGATAATCTTGCCAGCGTTATAATACTCGCACACCGTGAGCAAAAGGAGTTCTACAACCCGAAGTATCATGAGGCTTCCCGTTGTAATTCTTGGATCAAAGCTCGCTTCGAGATCTGACCCAACTTGGTACCATAGTAGCTGCTAGTAGCCTCCTAATACTGAAATAAGGTCAATTTTGCGGTATAAAGCCCTATGGAACAAAGTATAGAGAGAAGAGGAGAGAAAAACCCTTTCTATGAAATGACATGGTCTATACACATATATATTCCCTTCCTTTGAAAAAAGATGTATCTAGACAAGTCCTACGTCACAATATATTTATCAATAATATATATATATATTTATATATATTATCTTCCCACTAGAAGTAAAGCAGATTTCCTGATTTACTCCATCCGTCAAAAACTATGATTGTGAACATAATGTACAATTTTCTGCAAATGGTACTTTTCATTTCTAGATTTTATTACATATTAAGTCCGATCTATTGAGATTAGGGCATGCATCACTATAGACGACATATTTGGACAAATAAGGGTTAAAGTCTAACAGTTAGGATGACAATCTTTCTGGTATGAAATATGATCTTATATTTGACAAGATTTTTGTAATAACTTGTAAATCTGGATATACAACTGATGTTCCTAATTACACCTCTTTATTAACTTCTTTTTTGAGGCATTTTTGATATAATTACAATATCCAGAAAATCTTTATTTCGATGATCTGTTTCAATTTGCAAAACGACTCAAAGTTTAAACTTAACTACGTGTGTTTTAGAAAGATTAACTAAATGAAAAATCGCAGCAATGGTTCTTAAAGCAACTAGCATAAATCACTTGGTACAAATCAACTAAACTTCGTAATTCACATTACGTTCATTAGCCATCAACAGTTCAATTTCTGTGAACAATTCAACTCGGTTACTTTAGCTAGAACCATATAAAAAATGTATTAGAATATTTACCATAACGATAATTATATCAAAATGAAATAGAAAGCATCCATAGTCCAAATAATACGCAAACTTTAAACCAAAACAATTACGAATCCGTATGGTGGAGCCACTTACATGGAAATAAATTTACTCGTACATCTTTCCAAATGGATTTTTTTTTTTTATGGTTTTTTATTAGTAGTTTTCACTTGACATGAAGAAGACAAGCTAGAATAACTGATCCTATATATTATCCCTAAACTCTTAAACATGTTATAGCTAGCTCGGTTTATGTTCTTTAATTTTTGGCAAACAGACCCTCAGTTAAAATGTTAGCAATTTAACCATGCGGCACATTTTCGCAACAAGGAGAACAGCGATGGCGAAGGGCAAGGCTCAAGGGAAGGAAGTGGGTGGTGGAGGGCGTGCTCAATAGGGATGGGCGACAGGGCGTGTGGCACATACATAAAATCATATAAAAAGTGACGGAAAATTCAAAAAAATAATAATAAAAGCCGGATACGATTAAGAAGGCTAGGCAGTTGTTTGAGTCCGTAAAAATTTTGGATATGTCTTGTTAACATAAAATTCAAAATTCAAATACGGAGAAAAAAACACGTCTAATTGCATGACACACGTGGTAGAGATAACTCTAGTCAGTGTGAAAAACACGTCTTAAGTACTTTGTGGACTTTTTAAAGTATGCATTCTTATATTGCTTAATGTGTGACAAAAAAAGTCTGCATGAATGTCTGTAGGAGGACCATTCCGTGTTTTTTGTTTTTCATGAATAACCTTTTGTTTTGTTTTTTTTTTTTTTAATGAATATTATTTTGTTTTAAAAGATTTAAAAAAACATGTATATCTCAGTGAAAATACGATTAGTATGAAATTTTGTTTTTTGAAAAATATATTGTTTTCAGATAAAATAAATAAATAAAAACTTGATTTAGATAGCGTCTTATCCATCTTTTTCTTTCATAATATGGATGGATATCTCGAGTTGCATATATTGTTAATACTTTAGTTGAAGTACATTTGATTCATTCATTTATTTATTTATTTTTTTGGTTTTTGTAAGCATATCTTCATTAATCTTTTTAATGAAATAATCCTTTAATGAAATAATCCTAATTCTATTTCATTTAGCGAAATTTTTTTTTCCTTTTTTAGGAATAAAAATCTTATCTTTAGTCATCCTTCATATGGAAAATACAATCCCACGCCAATATCTCCCTACTATTTCGAAGGGACCTTATTAACTTTTTTTCTTTTTTGTTTTTTTTTCTTTTTAAGAAAACATTGAAATCTCAAAGGATAATCTATTTGACAGAATCTACAGCTTTGAATCTTTCCCATCCAAGACTAATAAAACACTATAAATTCAAAAACAAAAATTAAAAAAAAAAAGTTTTTCATCCAAGAAAAAAAAAAAAAAATCATAAGTTTCCAAATAAAAAAAAAATCACCAAATATTCGTTTGTATATACACACATATATGAGTCGCATTAGAAATCCAAAACCTAAAAATCAGGATTAAAATCAAACTCCTATTACTTTTCCAACTCCTCCGTATATAAATATACACACACACACATCATAATCTCGACTGAAACGCATTTAGTACCGAAAAGCTCTCAGTTTATCAATTTTACCGCCTTTTCTTTGTTTCTTTCCGCCTTTTTTCCTTTCTTTCTTTCTCGTAAAATCAATCATAATCTTCATTCAATCATTCATATGGCCTCGCAGGGTTTGTATCTCAAAGAAGCCCGTAGCGCTTATTTCTTGGTCATCTGCTCCGCTTCCGTTTTCCTTTAATCCTTTCCGATTTCTGATCTTCTTTAAACTCTAACTCTCTCTCTCTCTCTCTCTCTACTTGAGTGTTTCTCTCTTCTCTCCTTTTTGAGCAATTACCATGTCTTACGACGACGATGATTCGGAGCCATTCGTCGAGACCGACCCGTCGGGGAGGTACGGCCGGTACGGCGAGCTGCTCGGCGCCGGAGCGGTGAAGAAGGTGTACAGGGCGTTCGACAACCGACAGGGGACTGAGGTGGCTTGGAACCAGGTGCCGTTGAGGAGGTTTATCGACAACGACGTGATGCTGAGCAGGCTTTTCACGGAGGTGAAGCTTCTGAGGACTCTGAAAAACGACAACATAATCTCCTGCTCCCACGCCTGGAACGACACCAAAAACATGACCCTCAATTTCATCACCCAAACCTGCACCTCCGGCAGCCTCCGCGACTACCGAATGAAACACCGCCGCGTGTCGCTCAGGTCGCTCAAGAGGTGGTCGAGGCAGATCCTCGTCGGCCTCCACCACCTCCACTCCCACCACCCGCGCGTCATCCACAGAGACCTCAACCTGAGCAACGTCTTCATCGACGGCAACACCGGCCACGTCAGGATCGGAGATCTCGGACTCGCCGCTGTCATGAAGAAGAACGGGAACGACGCTGTTTGCTCGGTGGTGGGGACGCCAGAGTTCATGGCTCCTGAGATTTTTGAAGAGAAGTACGACGAGAAGGTGGACATATACGCGTTTGGGTTGTGCGTGTTGGAGCTGGTCGCCATGGAAATACCTTACAGCGAGTGCGACACTGTGGCGAAGATCTACAAGAAGGTGAGCTCGGGCGTGAAGCCACGCGCCTTGGGGAAGGTTAAGGATATGGAGGTGAAGAAGTTTATAGAGAAGTGTCTGGTTCCTGGGCCGGTGAGGCCGTCGGCTGCTCAGCTGCTTGAGGATTCGTTCTTCGATGGAATTGATGATGAAGCAGCTCAAGAAAACGACAAAAGCTTTGGACTCTGTTCGGGTTTTTCCATGTTGTCTATGAATGATGATAGTAACTGTAGTGCTGAACAGCGAATCATGTCTTACAGTAGGAGTTCAGTTATGGACGTGGGGCGATCTTTGATGTAATACAACTTTAGATACATACATATATATATATATATTGTCGGTCTTCTCTTTTGGTTGGTTTGATAAAGATTAATTTGGTGTCATTTGAGTTTATTCTGTTTTAATTTACCAAGAAAAAGCAAAAACTTTGGCATTGCGAAACATGTTAAAGGACATGGCTGAATAAAAACGGGAGGAGATTTCGTGAGAGTGAAGGTGAAGAAACAAGGTGCGGGAAAGGCGCCTTTTACGATTTATCGAGAAATTCAGTCTCTCTAAATGAGAGGAAAATTTCTACTTTAACCAACAAAACATTGAAAATTTTAATATTGGACTGATCGACGAGAAAAACTTACAATAACGGAAACAAAGATAACAGCTACAAGATCTTGCGATAAATTGGTGTAATTAAGTAAATTACGAAAAAATATGATCACTGATCCTAATATGCTAATGTTACAACCTTCAATGCATACATCTTCCATCCTTTTTTTTTTGGTGTGTTTTTGGAACCCGTATCTACTGACCTAAAACAACAATACGCAACCAAAAAGCAGTGCGGACTCGGGAGAAGCAGAAAAAGAATAAATAAACTAACTTTACTCGGATTTGATTGCCTATGATCGTGTTATGATTCGTTTCTAAATTACACCCTTAATTATAATAAATCAAGAAAGTAGAAGCTAAATCAAGTTTTGTGTCTTTGACTCAAACTATCATTCCTAAGGATTTGTTTGGCAATTCAACTTAACTCTAATTAAATTGTGGGGGTGTTTGGTGAATGAGTTTAGTTTAAGATTTTTAAGTTTTAATAATAATTTTTGTTGACTTTTCAGAAAAGACAAATAACTTTTTCAGAAAAAAATAAAAATCATGATAAAAAAAGTACAATTTAATTTAAAATGAACTTTGAGCCAAAGAAGACCTGTATTTTTTTTATCTTAGTTTTTGCCTTTCTTTAAAAAGTCAATAAAAATTAAAACTAATTTTTAAAAAATTAACTAATTTCAATTTAAAAATTTTTATTTCTAACTAACAAACTAAACACAGGTTAAATTTACACTAAGGGGGTGTTTGATGAATGAGTTTGAGTTAAGATTTTTAAGTTTAAATAGTAATTTTTATTGACTTTTCAGAAAAAATAAAAAAAATTTCGAAAAATATAAAAAAAAGTATAATTTAACTTAAGTTAAACTATGGTGTCAAATAGACCCTAAAAGGAGAAAGTAGAAGCCGGAAAAAGGCCAGGCAGTCTTATCGGGGCATGAATTGAATTGTCAAACATGGGGAAACTCTGTCCTGTACTATTTCTCTTGTTGACTTAAGAGTCAAACACTCAAGGTCAACTGGTCATCCGAGCTACTTCAATCATACGCTACACGTGTTACATGTCACTCTAGTGAGTGTTTGAAAAACGTGTAAAGTACCTCCATAATGTCGACAAACGTTTTCCATTCTTCATAAATAATTAAAAAAAGGTAAAAAGTAGGTGATATCCTGTGTGGTGAGTAGGATGCGATAAGTACCAAAATAGAAAGGGCACTGCATTTCTTTTTTTTTTTTTTTTAGATACATTGTCAATCATATGAAAATTTTAAAACATATTTTTTTTACTTTAAAATCGTACAAAAACAGTAATTGTTAGTATAATTTAATGATAATATGATACTTAGTTCAAATATTTCACCCTAAATTTAAAAAAAAAGACAAAAACTTAACTTATATACTCTCTATTTCATCTTTTCCTTCCATCACTTATTGACTAATATCTCGTGTTTAATATACAAAATTGTTTCCTTTTTTTTTTTTTTTAAATCTGATTCTAGTTTATATGGTTTTCTTTGTATTTGTATAAGCATATGTTGGTTATTATTATTTTTTTTTGAAAAAAATCTTATTTCTATTTTAGTTAGGAATATCCCCCACCCCCCCCCTCTCTCCCTGTCGGTTTTTTTTTTTTTTGGTTAAATAAGTTTTCTTTCGTTTGAGGAGTAAACAAAAAAAAAAAAAAATCTTAACTTTCCATTTTAAAAAAAATGTATATATATAGTTGTCGTTTAAATAGAAAATAATCTTAACTTTCCATTTCTCTTTTGAGAACGTATTACTATTATTTTTTAATATGGGAAAACTTTGAAAAAAGGAAGATAATCTAATTGACAGAATCTACAAACTGATCTCATTCGAAAACAAATTAATCTTATGACGACGTAATGATAGCTTTATATCTTCGCAGGCTGGAAAAATAAAAGAACGAAAACAAAAGCCTGAAAAACTAAATATTTGAGAAATAAGTAAATTTGGATTTACTTATTTCTTTAGTGCAACTATTCCTTTAAATTCTTCTTAAGGATTCTTTCCAATTTTTATTGATTGATTGTGATACATGAGATTTAAATTATTTGTATTAATTTTCATTTTAAGAAATAGGAAATTTCTTAACTATAGAAGATTTAATATTTTTGGGTAACTTACTCCTTTTTTGTACTTGTAAAATATGGAAGCTCATTTATAATGTTCTTTACTAGTGAATTTTCTCTTTATTCTTACTCTGTAGATAAAACCACTTTAATCTTTTACCTCCTCAATTTATCTTTTGTTTTATTCTCTTAATTATATATTTATTTGTAATTTTAAGACAGTGTTTATTAATTCATATTGCACAATACCAATTAATTATTTTTGTTGTGTCTTATATGAATGAATTTTTTTAAAAAAAACTCTGATTATTTGATGATTTAGTAGTTAAAATTTGGTGTCCTTCTGATGGATGATTCGACGGGGGATTTTCTGCAAAGAAATCCTTTACTAAATGGGAGGAAATGTAATTGATGTTCGTACATATATAGTGCCCGAAGTAAATGTCGAATAGCAATTCAGCGATTGACAGTTCCTTCCTCCGCTGTTGTGTTTCAATTTCCATGGCCGCTCCTTAGGATTAGCTTTTGCTTCATCTCCTGGCGGCTTTTGTCCTTGAAATATACATAAGCCAGTTCGACTCGTTTTTCTTCTCAGTTAGAGTTGTCCTGGAAATATTTGCTGTTATTTTGCAATTTTGAGGCGTTTTCTTTTTTAAAGTATTTTGTAATGTTGTTTACTCCTTTGTACTAAGGAGGATTTTTATTTCGCAATCCTGAGACATTACTAATTTCTTTTCTATAGTGAATGTCAATTCTATGGAATTTCCAGTCTCTTAATTAATGGGGAGGTACTCTATTCATATACTTGAGAGAGGACTTGTCTTAGGTACATATATATGTGCATTGCTAGACAGATTAAATATGTACTGATACATTTACAAAATTGATCCTTGAAAGGTTTTTCTTTCTTCTCTCTCTACCATTGTTCCTTGAGCTCGGAGTATTGTGAGGCCTTCTGTCGTGATTCTTGTATCTTTGCTCGCTTGGAGATTCGACCTGACACCACCTTTAGATGCTTTTGACTTTGGTATCAGAGCAGCTGCTAGTAGCCTCAATATTCCGTTGCTGAAAAGAAAGCCAGGAGAAGGTATAAAGCCCTAACACCGAAATAAGGTCAATTTGGTGAGGTTTTGGCTTGATTTTTGTTTGGATAATTGCACTTGTTATTTTGATCTGATTTTTCTTCGAATGGATACTGTGCACTGTGCAGGTGCTTTAGGCCCAGCTTTTTGCAAATTCGCACCTGATCCGAGGAAGCTGCTGGAGTTGTTGTTGTTGTTGTGTGCGTGTGTGTTTTCATATTTTTTATTTTTTTATTTTTAAGGGAGTCGTTGTGTTTTTATGTGTCCACTTTTTGTGGCAAACACTACTTTGATTGACTGACGAAATTTTTCACATTTCCATTCGGGGAAAAAAAAAAAAAAAAACTCTTGTGCGATCTAAGGGCCAGTTTGATGAATAAGTTTGAGTTGAAATTTTTAAGTTTAAATAATAACTTTTGTTGACTTTTTAGAAAAGATAAAAAACTTTTTTAGAAAAGACTAAAGATTTTTTCAGAAAAAGACAAATTTGAGTTTAAACCTGAAGTTTAAACTTTGGTTCCAAACTAAGCCTAAACATTTGAAATTCAGCAGTTAGTTTGTCTTAGTTTGTCAAGGTCGCATAAGAGTAGAAATTCTTTTTCCTGGGGCATTGGATCAGAATGCCATCAGAATGCCACCAAAAATTCGATCTTATTTTGAAAAAGTCCTTTGTTTTATTGGATGTTAAATTGTTGTTATTATTATTTTTTGGTCATATGAATTCTTATTATTTAATGATTTGGTTGATTATTTTGATGATTTAGTTGTTAATTTGATGTCGTTTTTGTTAACTCGACGGGGGATGTTCTGCACAGAAATCCTTTACTAAATGGGAGCAAACCTACAAATTGATGTTTGTAAAGTGCCTGAGTAAACATCGTATAGCAAAGTGCGTGCGTTTCCTTGAGCTAGTTTTCTTTCTTATCTCTCGAAAATTGTTCCTTACAGGTTCTTGACTTGTGATAATCTTGCCAGCGTTAGAATAATACTCGCACACCGTGAGTGAAAGGAGTTCTACAACCCGAAGTATCATGAGGCTTCCCGTTGTAATTCTTGGATCAAAGCTCGCTTCGAGATCTGACCCAACTTGGTACCATAGCAGCTGCTAGTAGCCTCCTAATACTGAAATAAGGTCAATTTTGCGGTATAAAGCCCTATGGAACAAAGTATAGAGAGAAGAGCATAGAAAAACCCTTTATATGAAATGACATGGTCTATGCACATATATATTCCCTTCTTTTGAAAAAAGATGTATCTAGACAAGTCCTATGTCACAATATATATATATCAATAATATATATTATCTTCCCATTAGAAGTAAAGCAGATTTCCTGATTTACTCCATCTGTCAAAAACTGTGATTGTGAACATAATGTACAATTTTCAGCAAATGGTACTTTTCATTTCTAGATTTTATTACATATTAAGTCCGATCTATTGAGATTAGGGCATGCATCACTATAGACGACCTATTTGGACAAATAAGGGTTAAAGTCCAACAGTTAGGATGATAATCTTTCTGGTATGAAATATGATCTTATATTTGATAAGATTTTTGTAATAACTTGTAAATCTGGATATACAAATGATGTTCCTAATTACACCTCTTTATTAACTTCTTTTTTGAGGCATTCTTGATATAATTACAATATCCAGAAAACCTTTGTTTCGATGATCTGTTTCAATTTGCAAAACGACTCATAGTTTAAACTTAACTACATGTGTTTTAGAAAGATTAACTAAATGAAAAATCGCAGCAATGGTTCTTAAAGCAACTAGCATAAATCACTTGGTACAAATCAACTAAACTTCGTAATTCGCATTACGTTCATTAGCCATTAACAGTTCGATTTCTATGAACAATTCAACTCGATTACTTTAGCCAGAACCATATACAAAATGTATTAGAATATTTACCATAACGATAATTATATCAAAATAAAATAGAAAGCATCCGTAGTCTTAATAGATACGCAAACTTTAAACCAAAACAATTACGAATCCGTGTGGTGGAGCCATTTACATGGAAATTTTTTTACTCGTGCATCTTTCCAATGGATTTTTTTTTTAATGGTTTTTATTAGTAGTTTGCACTTGACATGAAGAAGACAAGCTAGAATAACTGATCCTATATATTATCCCTAAACTCTTAAACATGTTATAGCTGGGTTTATGTTCTTTAATTTTGGCAAACAGACCCTCAGTTAAAATGTTAGCAATTTAACCATGCGGCACATTTTCGCAACAAGGAGAACAGCGATGGCGAAGGGCAAGGCTCAAGGGAAGGAAATGGGTGGTGGAGGGCGTGCTCAATAGGGATGGGCGACAGTGCGTGTGGCACATACATAAAATCATATAAAAAGTGACGGAAAATTCAACAAAAGTCCTTCAATTGTAAATATTTTAACAATTGGGGTCTTACACCAATTTTTTATATTAAAAAAAGGATTTAAACGTCACCTTCGAGGGACTAATGATGCCAACTGATCAAAAAATAATAATAATAAAAGCCGGATACAATTAAGAAGGCTAGGCAGTTGTTTGAGTCCGTAAAAATTTTGGATCTGTCTTGTTAACATAAAATTCAAATACGGAGTAAAAAACACGTCTAATTGCATGACACACGTGGTAGAGATAACTCTAGTGGGTGTGAAAAACACGTCTTAAGTACTTTGTGGACTTTTTAAAGTATGCATTCTTATATTGCTTAATGTGTGACAAAAAAAGTCTGCATGAATGTCTATAGGAGGACCATTCCGTGTTTTTTTTTTTCATGAATAACCTTTTGTTTTGTTTTTTTTAATGAATATTATTTTGTTTTAAAAGATTTAAAAAAACATGTATATCTCAGTGAAAATACGATTAGTATGAAATTTTGTTTTTTGAAAAATATATTGTTTTTAGATAAAATAAATAAATAAAAACTTGATTTAGATAGCGTCTTATCCATCTTTTTCTTTCATAATATGGATGGATATCTCTAGTTGCATATATTGTTAATACTTTAGTTGAAGTACATTTGATTCATTTATTTATTTATTTATTTATTTTGGTTTTTGTAAGCATATCTTCATTAATCTTTTTAATGAAATAATCCTTTAATGAAATAATCCAAATTCTATTTCATTTAGGGAAATTTTTTTTCCTTTTTTAGGAATAAAAATCTTATCTTTAGTCATCCTTCATATGGAAAATATAATCCCACGCCAATATCTCCCTACTATTTCGAAGGGACCTTATTAACTTTTTTTCTTTTTTGTTTTTTTTTTTCTTTTTAAGAAAACATTGAAATCTCAAAGGATAATCTATTTGACAGAATCTACAGCTTTGAATCTTTCCCATCCAAGACTAATAAAACACTATAAATTCAAAAACAAAAATTAAAAAAAAAAGTTTTTCATCCAAGAAAAAAAAAAAAAAGAAAAATCATAAGTTTCCAAATAAAAAAAAATCACCAAATATTCGTTTGTATATACACACATATATGAGTCGCATTAGAAATCCAAAACCTAAAAATCAGGATTAAAATCAAACTCCTATTACTTTTCCAACTCCTCCCTATATAAATACACACACATCATAATCTCGACTGAAACGCATTTAGTACCGAAAAGCTCTCAGTATATCAATTTTACCGCCTTTTCTTTGTTTCTTTCCGCCTTTTTTCCTTTCTTTCTTTCTCGTAAAACCGATCATAATCTTCATTCAATCATTCATATGGCCTCGCAGGGTTTGTATCTCAAAGAAGCCCGTAGCGCTTATTTCTTGGTCATCTGCTCCGCTTCCGTTTTCCTTTAATCCTTTCCGATTTCCGATCTTCTTTAAACTCTAACTCTCTCTCTCTCTCTCTCTCTACTTGAGTGTTTCTCTCTTCTCTCCTTTTTGAGCAATTACCATGTCTTACGACGACGATGATTCGGAGCCATTCGTCGAGACCGACCCGTCGGGGAGGTACGGCAGGTACGGCGAGCTGCTCGGCGCCGGAGCGGTGAAGAAGGTGTACAGGGCGTTCGACAACCGACAGGGGACTGAGGTGGCATGGAACCAGGTGCCGTTGAGGAGGTTTATCGACAACGACGTGATGATGAGCAGGCTTTTCACGGAGGTGAAGCTTCTGAGGAGTCTGAAAAACGACAACATAATCTCCTGCTCCCACGCCTGGAACGACACCAAAAACATGACCCTCAATTTCATCACCCAAACCTGCACCTCCGGCAGCCTCCGCGACTACCGAATGAAACACCGCCGCGTGTCGCTCAGGTCGCTCAAGAGGTGGTCGAGGCAGATCCTCGTCGGCCTCCACCACCTCCACTCCCACCACCCGCGCGTCATCCACAGAGACCTCAACCTGAGCAACGTCTTCATCGACGGCAACACCGGCCACGTCAGGATCGGAGATCTCGGACTCGCCGCTGTCATGAAGAAGAACGGGAACGACGCTGTTTGCTCGGTGGTGGGGACGCCAGAGTTCATGGCTCCTGAGATTTTTGAAGAGAAGTACGACGAGAAGGTGGACATATACGCGTTTGGGTTGTGCGTGTTGGAGCTGGTCGCCATGGAAATACCTTACAGCGAGTGCGACACTGTGGCGAAGATCTACAAGAAGGTGAGCTCGGGCGTGAAGCCACGCGCCTTGGGGAAGGTTAAGGATATGGAGGTGAAGAAGTTTATAGAGAAGTGTCTTGTTCCAGGGCCGGAGAGGCCGTCGGCTGCTCAGCTGCTTGAGGATTCGTTCTTCGATGGAATTGATGATGAAGCAGCTCAAGAAAACGACAAAAGCTTTGGACTTTGTTCGGGTTTTTCCATGTTGTCTATGAATGATGATAGTAACTGTAGTGCTGAACAGCGAATCATGTCTTACAGTAGGAGTTCAGTTATGGACGTGGGGCGATCTTTGATGTAATACAACTTTAGATATATATATATATATATTGTCGGTCTTCTCTTTTGGTTGGTTTGATAAAGATTAATTTGGTGTCATTTGAGTTTATTCTGTTTTAATTTACCAAGAAAAAGCAAAAACTTTGGCATTGCGAAACATGTTAAAGGACATGGCTGAATAAAAACGAGAGGAGATTTCGTGAAAGTGAAGGTGAAGAAACAAGGTGCGGGAAAGGCGCCTTTTATGATTTATCGAGAAATTCAGTCTCTCTAAATGAGAGGAAAATTTCTACTTTAACCAACAAAACATTGAAAATTTTAATATTGGACTGATCGACGAGAAAAACTTACAATAACGGAAACAAAGATAACAGCTACAAGATCTTGCGATAAATTGGTGTAATTAAGTAAATTACAAAAAAATATGATCACTGATCCTAATATGCTAATGTTACAACCTTCAATGCATACATCTTCCATCCTTTTTTTTTTTTTTTGGTGCGTTTTTGGAACCCGTATATACTGACCTAAAACAACAATACGTCAACCAAAAAGTAGTGCGGACTCGGGAGAAGCAGAAAAAGAATAAATAAACTAACTTTACTCGGATTTGATTGCCTATGATCGTGTTATGATTCGTTTCTAAATTACACCCTTAATTATAATAAATCAAGAAAGTAGAAGCTAAATCAAGTTTTGTGTCTTTGACTCAAACTATCATTCCTAAGGATTTGTTTGGCAATTCAACTTAACTCTAATTAAATTGTGGGGTGTTTGGTGAATGAGTTTAGTTTAAGATTTTTAAGTTTTAATAGTAATTTTTATTGATTTTTCAGAAAAGACAAATAACTTTTTCAGAAAAAAATAAAAATCATGATAAAAAAAGTACAATTTAATTTAAAATGAACTTTGAGCCAAAGAAGACCTGTATTTTTTTTATCTCAGTTTTTGTCTTTCTTTAAAAAGTCAACAAAAATTATAACTAATTTTTAAAAAATTAACTAATTTCAATTTAAAAATTTTTATTTCTAACTAACAAACTAAACACAGGTTAAATTTACACTAAGGGGGTGTTTGGTGAATGAGTTTGAGTTAAGATTTTTAAGTTTACATAGTAATTTTTATTGACTTTTCAGAAAAAATAAAAAAAAAATTTCAGAAAAGATAAAAAATTTTTCAGAAAAAGATAAAAAAAAGTATAATTTAACTTAAGTTAAACGTGGTGTCAAATAGACCTTAAAATGAGAAAGTAGAAGCCGGAGAAAGGCCAGGCAGTCTTATCGGGGCGTGAATTGAATTGTCAAACATGGGGAAACTCTGTCCTGTACTATTTCTCTTGTTGACTTAAGAGTCAAACATTCAAGGTCAACTGGTCATCCTAGCTACTTCAATCATACGCTACACGTGTTACGTGTCACTCTAGTGAGTGTTTGAAAAACGTGTAAAGTACCTCCATAATGTGGACAAACGTTTTCCATTCTTCATAAGTAATTAAAAAAAGGTAAAAAGTAGGTGATATCCTGTGTGGTGAGAAGTATGCGATAAGTACCAAAATAGAAAGGGCACTGCATTTTTTTTTTTTTAAAATACATTGTCAATTATACAAAAAATTTAAAACATATATATATTTTTTACTATAAAATCATACAAAAATGGTAGTTGTAAGTATAATTTAATGATAATATGACACTTATCTCTAGTTAAAGGCGTAAAGTTCAAATTTTTCACCTTAAATTAAAAAAAAAAATGCAAAAACTTAACTTATATACTCTCTATTTCATCTTTTCCTTCCATCACTTATTGACTAATATCTCGAGTTTAATATACAAAACTGTTTTCTTTTTTTCTTTTTAATCTGATTCTAGTTTATATGGTTTTCTTTGTATTTGTATAAGCATATGTTGGTTATTATTATTTTTTTAATGAAAAAAATCTTATTTCTATTTCAGTTAGGAAAATCCCCCACCCGCCCTCCCTCCCTGTCGGTTTTTTTTTTTTTTTTTTGGTGTTAAATAAGTTTTCCGTCGTTTGAGGAGTAAACAAAAAAAAAAAAAAATCTTAACTTTCCATTTTAAAAAAAATGTATATATATAGTTGTCGTTTAAATAGAAAATAATCTTCACGCCTACCTCCCCACTATTTCTATTTTGAGAACGTATTACTATTATTTTTTTATATGGGAAAACTTTGAAAAGAGGAAGATAATCTAATTGACAGAATCTACAGACTGATCTAATTCGAAAACAAATTAATCTTATGACGACGTAATGATAGATTTACATCTTCGCAGGCCGGAAAAATAAAAGAACAAAAACAAAAGCCTGAAAAACTACATATTTGAGTAATAAGTAAATTTGGATTTACTTATTTCTTTAGTGCAACTATTCATTTAAATTTTTCTTAAGGATTCTTTTCAATTTTTATTGATTGATTGTGACACATGAGATTTAAATTATTTTATTAATTTTCATTTTAAGAAATAGGAAATTTCTTAAATGTAGAAGATTTGATATTTTTGGGTAACTTATTCCTTTTTTGTACTTGTAAAATATGAGAGCTCATTTATAGTGTTATTTACTAGTGAATTTTCTCTCTATTCTTAGTCTGTGATAGAATCATATTAATCTTTTACCTCCTCATTTTATCTTTTGTTTTATTCTCTTAATTATTTATTTATTTTTAATTTTAAGACAGTGTTTATTAATTCATATTGCACAATACCAATTCATTATTTTTGTTGTGTCTTATATGACTGAGTTTTTAAAAAAAATTCTGATTATTTGCTGATTTAGTAGTTAAAATTTGTTGTCTTTCTGATTGATTATTCGACGAGGGATTTTCTGTAAAGAAATCCTTTACTAAATGGGAGCAAATGTAATTGATGTTCGTACATATATAGTGCCCGAAGTAAACGTCGAATAGCAATTCAGCGATTGACAGTTCCTTCCTCCACTGTTGTGTTTCAATTTCCATGGCCGCTCCTTAGGATTAACTTTTGCTTCATCTCCCGGCGGCTTTTGTCCTTGAAATTATACATAAGCCAGTTCGACTCGTTTTTCTTCTCAGTTAGAGTTGTCTTGGAAATATTTGCTGTTATTTTGCAATTTTGAGGCGTTTTCTTTTTTAAAGTATTTTGTAATGTTGTTTACTCCTTTGTACTAAGCAGGATTTTTATTTCGCAATCCTGAGGCATTACCAATTTCTTTTCTATAGTGAATGTCAATTCTATGGAATTTCCAGTCTCTTAATTAATGGGAAGGTACTCTATTCATATACTGTGAGAGAGGACTTGTTTTAGGTACGTATATATGTGCAATGCTAGATAGATTAATTATGTACTGATACATTTACAAAATTGATCCTTGAAAGGTTTTTCTTTCTTCTCTCTCTACCATTGTTCCTTGAGCTCGGAGTATTGTGAGGCCTTCTGTCGTGATTCTTGTATCTTTGCTCGCTTGGAGATTCGACCCGACACCACCTTTAGATGCTTTTGACTTTGGTATCAGAGCGGCTGCTAGTAGCCTCAATATTCCGCTGCCGAAAAGAAAGCCAGGAGAAGGTATAAAGCCCTAACACCGAAATAAGGTCAATTTGGTGAGGTTTTTGGCTTGATTTTTGTTTGGATGGTTGCACTTGTTATTTTGATCTGATTTTTCTTCGAATGGATACTGTGCACTGTGCAGGTGCTTTAGGCCCAGCTTTTTGCTGATTCGCTCCTGATCCGAGGAAGCTGCTGGAGTTGTTGTTGTTGTTGTTGTGTGTGTGTTTTCATTTATTTATTTTTTATTTTTAAGGGAGTCGTTGTGTTTTTATGTGTCTACTTTTTGTGGCAAACACTACTTTGATTGACTGATGAAATTTTTCACGTTTCCATTCGGGGGAAAAAAAAAAAACTCTTGTGAAACATTTGAAATTCAGCAGAGTTTAAACTTTAAGTTTAAACTTTGGTTCTTAAACATTTGAGTTTGTTTGTCTTAGTTTGTCAAGGTCGCATAAGAGTAGAAATTCTTTTTCCTGGGGCATTGGATCAGAATGCCACCAAAAATTCGATCTTATTTTGAAAAAGTCCTTTGTTTTATTGGATGTTAAATTGTTGTTATTATTATTTTTTGGTCATATGAATTCTTATTATTTAATGATTTGGTTGATTATTTTGATGATTTAGTTGTTAATTTGATGTCGTTTTTGTTAACTCGACGGGGGATGTTCTGCACAGAAATCCTTTACTAAATGGGAGCAAACCTACTAATTGATGTTTGTAAAGTGCCCGAGTAAACATCGTATAGCAAAGTGCGTGCGTTTCCTTGAGCTATTTTTCTTTCTTATCTCTCGACAATTGTTCCTTACAGGTTCTTGACTTGTGATAATCTTGCCAGCGTTAGAGTAATACTCGCACACCGTGAGCGAAAGGAGTTCTACAACCCGAAGTATCATGAGGCTTCCCGTTGTAATTCTTGGATCAAAGCTCGCTTCGAGATCTGACCCAACTTGGTACCATAGCAGCTGCTAGTAGCCTCCTAATACTGAAATAAGGTCAATTTTGCGGTATAAAGCCCTATGGAACAAAGTATAGAGAGAAGAGGAGAGAAAAACCCTTTATATGAAATGACATGGTCTATACACATATATATTCCCTTCTTTTGAAAAAAGATGTATCTAGACAAGTCCTATGTCACAATATATATGCCAATATATATATATATATATATATATATTATCTTCCCATTAGAAGTAAAACAGATTTCCTGATTTACTCCATCCGTCAAAAACTGTGATTGTGAACATAATGTACAATTTTCTGCAAATGGTACTTTTCATTTCTAGATTTTATTACAGATTAAGTCCGATCTATTGAGATTAGGGCATGCATCACTATAAACGACCTATTTGGACAAATAAGGGTTAAAGTCTAACAGTTAGGATGACAATATTTCTGGTATGAAATATGATCTTATATTTGAAAAGATTTTTGTAATAACTTGTAAATCTGGATATATAAATAATGTTCCTAATTACACCTCTTTATTAACTTTTTTTTTTTTGAGGCATTCTTGATATAATTACAATATCCAGAAAACCTTTGTTTCGATGATCTGTTTCAATTTGCAAAACGACTCATAGTTTAAACTTAACTACGTGTGTTTTAGAAAGATTAACTAAATGAAAAATCGCAGCAATGGTTCTTAAAGCAACTAGCATAAATCACTTGGTACAAATCAACTAAACTTCATAATTCACATTACGTTCATTAGCCATCAACAGTTCAATTTCTATGAACAATTCAACTCGGTTACTTTAGCTAGAACCATATAAAAAATGTATTAGAATATTTACCATAACGATAATTATATCAAAATGAAATAGAAAGCATCCATAGTCCAAATAATACGCAAACTTTAAACCAAAACAATTACGAATCCGTATGGTGGAGCCACTTACATGGAAATTTTTTTACTCGTACATCTTTCCAAATGGATTTTTTTTTTTAATGGTTTTTTATTAGTAGTTTTCACTTGACATGAAGAAGACAAGCTAGAATAACTGATCCTATATATTATCCCTAAACTCTTAAACATGTTATAGCTCGGTTTATGTTCTTTAATTTTGGCAAACAGACCCTCAGTTAAAATGTTAGCAATTTAACCATGCGGCACATTTTCGCAACAAGGAGAACAGCGATGGCGAAGGGCAAGGCTCAAGGGAAGGAAATGGGTGGTGGAGGGCGTGCTCAATAGGGATGGGCGACAGTGCGTGTGGCACATACATAAAATCATATAAAAAGTGACGGAAAATTCAACAAAAGTCCTTCAATTGTAAATATTTTAACAATTGGGGTCTTACACCAATTTTTTATATTAAAAAAAGGATTTAAACGTCACCTTCGAGGGACTAATGATGCCAATTGATCAAAAATAATAATAATAAAAGCCGGATACAATTAAGAAGGCTAGGCAGTTGTTTGAGTCCGTAAAAATTTTGGATCTGTCTTGTTAACATAAAATTCAAATACGGAGTAAAAAACACGTCTAATTGCATGACACACGTGGTAGAGATAACTCTAGTGGGTGTGAAAAACACGTCTTAAGTACTTTGTGGACTTTTTAAAGTATGCATTCTTAATATTGCTTAATGTGTGACAAAAAAAGTCTGCATGAATGTCTATAGGAGGACCATTCCGTGTTTTTTTTTTCATGAATAACCTTTTGTTTTGTTTTTTTTAATGAATATTATTTTGTTTTAAAAGATTTAAAAAAACATGTATATCTCAGTGAAAATACGATTAGTATGAAATTTTGTTTTTTGAAAAATATATTGTTTTTAGATAAAATAAATAAATAAAAACTTGATTTAGATAGCGTCTTATCCATCTTTTTCTTTCATAATATGGATGGATATCTCTAGTTGCATATATTGTTAATACTTTAGTTGAAGTACATTTGATTCATTTATTTATTTATTTATTTATTTTGGTTTTTGTAAGCATATCTTCATTAATCTTTTTAATGAAATAATCCTTTAATGAAATAATCCTAATTCTATTTCATTCAGGGAAATTTTTTTTTCCTTTTTTAGGAATAAAAATCTTATCTTTAGTCATCCTTCATATGGAAAATATAATCCCACGCCAATATCTCCCTACTATTTCGAACGGACCTTATTAACTTTTTTTCTTTTTTGTTTTTTTTCTTTTTAAGAAAACATTGAAATCTCAAAGGATAATCTATTTGACAGAATCTACAGCTTTGAATCTTTCCCATCCAAGACTAATAAAACACTATAAATTCAAAAACAAAAATTAATAAAAAAAAGGTTTTTCATCCAAGAAAAAAAAAAAAGAAGAAAAATCATAAGTTTCCAAATAAAAAAAAATCACCAAATATTCGTTTGTATATACACACATATATGAGTCGCATTAGAAATCCAAAACCTAAAAATCAGGATTAAAATCAAACTCCTATTACTTTTCCAACTCCTCCCTATATAAATACACACACACACACATCATAATCTCGACTGAAACGCATTTAGTACCGAAAAGCTCTCAGTTTATCAATTTTACCGCCTTTTCTTTGTTTCTTTCCGCCTTTTTTCCTTTCTTTCTTTCTCGTAAAATCAATCATAATCTTCATTCAATCATTCATATGGCCTCGCAGGGATTGTATCTCAAAGAAGCCCGTAGCGCTTATTTCTTGGTCATCTGCTCCGCTTCCGTTTTCCTTTAATCTTTTCCGATTTCTGATCTTCTTTAAACTCTAACTCTCTCTCTCTCTCTCTCTCTCTACTTGAGTGTTTCTCTCTTCTCTCCTTTTTGAGCAATTACCATGTCTTACGACGACGATGATTCGGAGCCATTCGTCGAGACCGACCCGTCGGGGAGGTACGGCCGGTACGGCGAGCTGCTCGGCGCCGGAGCGGTGAAGAAGGTGTACAGGGCGTTCGACAACCGACAGGGGACTGAGGTGGCATGGAACCAGGTGCCGTTGAGGAGGTTTATCGACAACGACGTGATGATGAGCAGGCTTTTCACGGAGGTGAAGCTTCTGAGGACTCTGAAAAACGACAACATAATCTCCTGCTCCCACGCCTGGAACGACACCAAAAACATGACCCTCAATTTCATCACCCAAACCTGCACCTCCGGCAGCCTCCGCGACTACCGAATGAAACACCGCCGCGTGTCGCTCAGGTCGCTCAAGAGGTGGTCGAGGCAGATCCTCGTCGGCCTCCACCACCTCCACTCCCACCACCCGCGCGTCATCCACAGAGACCTCAACCTGAGCAACGTCTTCATCGACGGCAACACCGGCCACGTCAGGATCGGAGATCTCGGACTCGCCGCTGTCATGAAGAAGAACGGGAACGACGCTGTTTGCTCGGTGGTGGGGACGCCAGAGTTCATGGCTCCTGAGATTTTTGAAGAGAAGTACGACGAGAAGGTGGACATATACGCGTTTGGGTTGTGCGTGTTGGAGCTGGTCGCCATGGAAATACCTTACAGCGAGTGCGACACTGTGGCGAAGATCTACAAGAAGGTGAGCTCGGGCGTGAAGCCACGCGCCTTGGGGAAGGTTAAGGATATGGAGGTGAAGAAGTTTATAGAGAAGTGTCTGGTTCCAGGGCCGGTGAGGCCGTCGGCTGCTCAGCTGCTTGAGGATTCGTTCTTCGATGGAATTGATGATGAAGCAGCTCAAGAAAACGACAAAAGCTTTGGACTTTGTTCGGGTTTTTCCATGTTGTCTATGAATGATGATAGTAACTGTAGTGCTGAACAGCGAATCATGTCTTACAGTAGGAGTTCAGTTATGGACGTGGGGCGATCTTTGATGTAATACAACTTTAGATATATATATATATATATATTGTCGGTCTTCTCTTTTGGTTGGTTTGATAAAGATTAATTTGGTGTCATTTGAGTTTATTCTGTTTTAATTTACCCAGAAAAAGCAAAAACTTTGGCATCGCGAAACATGTTAAAGGACATATGGCTGAATAAAAACGACATTAGATTTCGTGAAAGTGAAGGTGAAGAAACAAGGTGCGGGAAAGGCGCCTTTTACGATTTATCGAGAAATTCAGTCTCTCTAAATGAGAGGAAAATTTCTACTTTAACCAACAAAACATTGAAAATTTTAATATTGGACTGATCGACGAGAAAAACTTACAATAACGGAAACAAAGATAACAGCTACAAGATCTTGCGATAAATTGGTGTAATTAAGTAAATTACGAAAAAATATGATCACTGATCCTAATATGCTAATGTTACAACCTTCAATGCATACATCTTGCATCCTTTTTTTTTTTTTTTTTTTTTCTGGTGTGTGTTTTTGGAACCCGTATATACTGACCTAAAACAACAATACGTCAACCAAAAAGCAGCGCGGACTCGGGAGCACCAGAAAAAGAATAAATAAACTAAAATTCAAAGAGTCGTTGTTCTTCAACTCGGCAGGAACTATCCCTTTTGAGGCTCCACATCTTTGGCCACAACATCATATAAACGTCATGCTACTAACAAAGTAGGAAGTAAGAACCAATTTTTCCACGGAAATCAAACCCCTCTACTTCTTCCACTCCGCGCTATTGTCTTCAAGCACAGGAGTAGCTAATCCCAACATCCAAGAAAGACCAAGCAAGACGAAACATTGGTTGGACTCATAAAAACAGGGGCAATTTATCGACGAGTTACCTATTAGCTCCGCATAACTTCAAAAAATCTAACAGTAACTTTCTCTACATCAACTTCTAATTTGGTGGTCCCTGCAACAAATCATAAAAAAGAGCCAGAATTCAGTCTTGACCTTCCAATTTATGATCAACTGTGAAGTTGAAAGCAAATATGTCACAGACAACACATATAATAGTCGCAATAGGCCTCATTATGGGGAGTCGGCATAGATAGGGATTCACTGCTTCGAAGTAGGAAAGAGAGTATTTCTAGAAAATCTTATAACTAATTATAGATACGCGATGGAAAATAAACTCTCAAATTGCAACTCATGAGGTAGTTGGTAAGCGAGTGAATTTATTAACATACGCATATAGCTCTATTACCTCAAGAGTCAATATTGCTAATCATCTTCAACCTAGGCTCAGCTGATTCGAGACAGAAATCTTTCCTCTGCAGAATTAAAGTAGACAGCTGAGAGACTTAACTTACTCCGGTGAGTGACATGGCAACCAACTCCGAAGAATTGAGAATTAAACAACCATTAGATCCACCTGTGAAAAGATCAGCATACAAATTAATCAGAGCGCACACAACCAAATAAGTCCAAGACTCCACAAAAAGATTAATAGCATTTACTGGTGTAAACCCCCGAGGGGAAAATTGAAAATTAAAAAGAAAAAAAGAAATCAACATGCAAAAATTGACCACGTACAGTTAGTAATTGAAAACAGAGTGGATAGCAGCTGAAATACAGACCACGGAACCCTTCTCGTCATTGAACAAGCTCAAAAGGCCAAACAGGACTTGAAATTGTAAAGAACCATAGGCTTCCTTTCAGCCACTATAACTAGGCCCGGTAGAGTTCCTGATACCCCTTGTCACAGTCTTTCACCAAATTGCAGACCAGGATTATGCCAAGTCAAATCGAGGAGAACAGATTCAGACTGTAATTGTTGCTTCCTTTTACCAAATTGCTGACCAGTATATACCACGTTACATCATTAGGTATGAAGCCCTTTTCTACACCTCCATATAGAAGAACACAAGCATCATTGGCCATGCCTTCTTTGCAGTAAGAACTGATTAATGTGTTATAAGTGATTGCATCCGGACTTATTCCTTCATCTTGTAATCTTTCAAAGAGATTCAACGCCTCCCACATCTGTCCTACCTTACACAGACCATTTATTAGGCTATTGTAAGTGACGATGTCAGGTGTTAAACCCCGATGAATCATATCCCTTAAAAACTCAAGTGCATCATGTACTCTACCGCTTCTGCAGAGACCATTGATTAAAATATTGCATGAAATATTATCTACCCGAAGCCCCTTCCTCATCATTTCTTCAAACAGTCCAATTCCTCTCTCAACATCCCCAAGTTTGCATAGTGCCTTTATTAGGCCATTATACGTGATTTTGTCTAGAGGGCATCCCCTAAATAACATGTCATTTACGAGCTTAAGTGCGTCTTGGATTTCACCTCTCCTCAAAAAAACATGAATCAACGTGTTGTAGGTAACGGTGTTGGCAATAACACCTTCCAATACCATATCACGATAAAGTCGCAAGGCTTCTTCCATTTTATTTATCCTGCATAGTCCATAGATTAGAGAGTTAAATGTAAAGATGTCTGGCTTACATCCTTTGAGTGGCATTTCACTAAACATGCTCAGAGCCTTATTGACATTCCCACCCTTGCATAGAGCAGATATAAGGCAATTATATCCCACAGTATTGAGACACACTCCCTTTGCTGCCATTTCATTTAAAACATAGCCAGCTTCCTCCAGTTGGCCAGCCTTGCAGAATCCATCTATCAATGTCGTGTACGTTATTTCATTGGGCTCACAACCCTTTGCTGTCATCTCATTGACCAATGCATGAGCAGAATGCAAGAAACCCCTCTTGCAAAGTCCATATATGAATATGTTAAATGTAAAAACATCGGGCTGACAGCCAACATTTAACATGTCATTATAAAGAACTGCCTTAGCTTCCTCAAATCTCCCTCGCATCACGTAGCCATTAATTAGAGTATTGAAAAGCACAACGTTTGAATTTGGCACTTTGTTCAACAATGCCCTTGCTTCATCAACTTGCCCCATTTCACACAATCCATGCATTAAAAGCCCATAAGTAACATCATCAGGTGCAAATTCCCGAAGAAGCATACGATCAACCAATTTCGCTGCCTCATGAATACGACCAACCTTGCAAAGGCCATGGATAACATCATTGAAAGTCTGAACATCAGGTGTACAACCCATCAGAAACATTTCTTCCAAAAGCTTTAGTGCTTCATTCACATTATTATTCTTGGACAGTGCATGTATCAGAGTCTGGTAAACCATTGAGTTCGGCACACACCCATGTTTTGTCATGTCTCGAAGGAGCAAGCACGCGGAATCCACCTCATTAATCATACAAAGTGCTTTCATCACCCTTCCAAAAGTGAATACAGTGGGAGAGATACCCTTGCTCAGCATGTCATAGAAAACATTGGATGCAACTTTATGACAATTCCCAGCTACCAGTATATCCAACACAACATTGTAGGATCTAAAGGTCGGTTCACAAGAATAAACACCTTTCATATCCAAGAGCAGCCTAGTTGCTTGTCCTGGAAAACCAGCTTTCCCATAGTATTTCATAATTAAGAT
This sequence comes from Ficus microcarpa, assembly GCA_025413485.1. NCBI lineage: Eukaryota > Viridiplantae > Streptophyta > Magnoliopsida > Rosales > Moraceae > Ficus > Ficus microcarpa. The sequence continues at coordinate 26,116,714 of CM046375.1, forward strand.
GAAAAAGGACTCTCTAAACACAATCCCTTCTTCTTTCATCTGCACCAACAACCTATCAATAACCTTAAACTCTGCGGCAGCCCCAAGCTTATCAACCAACACACAATACACATCAAATGAGTGGCAATATCCCTTTTGGGCACCTGCCCTTTCAAATATCTCCAGTGAAGTAGCCACATCTAGTGGGAGCAGAAGCAACTTACAAAGCTGAGCTGGGGAAATTTGAACGAGCGATTTCTGAAGCTCTTTCAGGTCAAAAGGCTTAAGTAACCTTTCCCATTCATTCTCGGGCTCTGACCCATTATCATTCCTAAGCTCAGCTTCATCATGACGATCATTCAAATCCTGTGCTGAGCATATCCCAACACATGGGATTTTAAGCAAAAATCGCAAGCTTTTGCTCACATGACACGATAGTTGTGTTCTCTTTAACATTACTTAAAAACAGTAGAATCTTATATATCAAAACCGACCGCATGATCAAAACATTGGTGAGTCCAAACACTTCACTAAGTCCATCATCTTTCCCTACAAAAACAATTAAAGAGTATCATTAACCATGTAAAAGCTTGCAAGTTACAACATTTGAGTATACATTATGCATTATATATGATTAAGTCTTTGTTGTTAAACCATAGGTAGACAAACAACAGGAAAACAAAACCAGATATACAAGGAAAACGGTTGAAGAACCAAACAAGTGAAAACAAAAGTTTTTCCAACTAGCTATAACTGATACGATATCTCTACTCAACCAATTGGAAAGAAACCAAACCAGAAGAGAGAGAGAGAGAAAAAAAGAAGAAAGAAGCCAAAGTTCACGTTCTTCCCCTCTAATGTCCATCAATACAGTCCTCAAACACGTTTAGTCTATAGAGAGCTATAATTTTGAGTGTCTTTTCTTCGAACATCTAGAGTGCTAAATGAAAGAGATCAAAATTAACCTTAATTACACGACTTGGAGACGTACGTTGAGCCCAAATTCTGATAGAAACACAACTCCCCGTCATGGTGTTCGAATCAAGAATCGCAAAAACAGCAGAATAAGAAAGAAAGAGAAAGAGAGACAAACCCAGTTCCTGCAAGTCAAAGCACAGCATGTAACTTAGGCTTTTGTCTCTCTTATCTTGGTCCCCGTCGAACCCTGAAAGACTGAAAAAGGTGTTTCTTCGAAAGTTGTGCAATTTTTACAGGATTTTTTTTGAAGATTGTGTTAAGACAAGGGAAAAACAAAAGGCTTGACGTTGGAGACTGAAAAAATGGAGTGGAAAGACATAGCCAAGTTGGAGCGAGAAGAACTGAAGAAGCGAACGGAGAAAAGCGTTTCGTTCTCAAATACAAATTTTCTGTTAAACTTTGGGCCGGATCTCTTTTAGCTCGTTTACATCGTTCTGGGCTTTCAAAATTGGCTTATTAGACTCGGATTGGCAATTCTCAAGCCCCCCGGTGAATGGTCGTAAATAGCATCTTTTATGAAATATGGTATATATTTTAGTAATAATATCATTCATTGTTATATCTAAAAATACAGAATTTAAATCTCTCATTTTCAAATTCTAAAAAAATAAATAATATTTATCATTTTGAACTCAATAGTATTTTTATTGATAGAATATGTAAAACAATTAATTATAATTAAAACAAGAATAACATTTGCACTCTTAACAAATAAAAATGTAGATATCTAAATTTTACTACAACGACACCCCTTTACCTTTTACTTTATTATAAATACAGCCCAATAACAATTAACAGATCACCTTTTTAGATATCAAAATTTGTTTAATTGCATAACTTATCCTCGAAACAATTTCGAATAAATTTTCCCCTGTAAAATATTTATAGAATGCACTTTTGGTACTTAAGTATCATGCATGCAACCAGCATATGTTCAAAGGAAAATTCATTTTCATTTTTTTTATGTAATTTTTAATTATTTTAATTGGATTTGGACCTTTTCCAGATTTCAGCCAATCTTTATTTATTTTGTGAAAGCTTTTAATTACATACATGATGTAACATAAATGTTCCTTTTACTAAATTAACAGCTTAAATAAATTCTTTTTGAATCTAACACTTTGATTGTTTGTGTATTTCCAAATTTCACTTTAAAATTTAGTAGCAAACTTTAGTTGTGTTGCTCAAATGCATACTACTATTTATAATGTAATATCTTTTTTTTAATATTTAAATATTTAAATATTTAAAATTTAAATAATTTAGATGATATTAGAGAAAAAATAATGTAGAAATGATGATATGATGATGAATAGATAAAAAAATTTATATATTCATAAATAATAATCAAATGTTAAATTTGTTATATTCTTATGTTAAATTTGCTATCTGTTAAATTCTTCCATCAGTAGGGAAGTACCTTTTTTAATGTTTGTAACCAGAAATATTATTCTTATTATTTTTTTAGGTAGAAATATTATTATTGTTGTTAATAGTATGTGGGAGGTTTCCTTTACGAGAGAAGAAGCAGAAAAAAAATTTAAAACTAATTAAGAAAAAAACTTTTCGCCTCCATTCACCATGGGAGTTTTCCTAAAACACCATTGAAGTTGGAGCATCGAACAACATAGTAATACTTTCTTTTTTTTTTTTTTTTTTTTTTGGAGTTTTGATCTCCCTTTTCTAGAACAAGTTGAAAGTATAGTAATACTATTTAGAAATTAAAAATTATTACTAATTTCTATATTTTCTGCCTAAATATTGGTCTGCAATTTTTACGTCGACCGGAACATTAGACCGGCGAAGGCCGAAGGGGCTGGGTCGGTTCACAGTTCCACATGGGTCACGGCCATTCACGGAAGTGGCCTCCACCGTGGAACAAGAAGAAGAATACGCCTAGGTCGCGACCCACGACAGCGGCGATCTCGATGTGGGTCACGGCCCACAGTCGCCTCGCGTCATTTCCGCGTCGAGTGTAACAGGGAAAGAACAATTATCCCATCTCTTGATTGGATTTGGAGCCAGCCACAGACGCGACGAAGTACAACCAGAAACCCAATTATGCACCTGAGAAACGCCGATTTCAATGAAAAATGGTTAAAAGCTGTAGAAAGTTGAGGTTGAAGAAATGGATAATGGAAGTGAATCTGTAATGTGCACCGATCATCCTGCTAGTGTGAAATCCAGATTGAAATGTGGGGAGAGCTCAAAAGATTTCAGTTTCAAGGAGAAAAAGACACGTGTTCATATCCGAAGTACGTGTTCACTACATAACACTTCATGGCATTCTCGTTGCTGTACTTCTTAAATTTCAAAAATATCATTGAGAAACCCCAAAACACCTAAAATAACACTAAAGAGCTAAGAAAGCCAATTGTTGGTATATTTAAAACCTGTTTGGTAACACGTCTCAACTCTAATTAAATTATACTTTTTTATCTTAATTTTTATCTTTTTTGAAAAGCCAACAAAATTTATAATTATTTTTTAAAAAATTAATATTATTTAAACTTAAAAATTTCAACTAACTCAAACTCAACTCATTCACCAAACACCCTATTACTAAAATAAAGGACAAAAACGGCAAAAGAAAGATCGACAAAAACTTGTCTAGAGACTTAATAATATATAATAGAAATATATATTAAATCTAATAATAAATATATTAACCTTGTTATTTGTTATTATTTATTTCAAACATTTTAAAAACCTGTTTCAACAATTTTGTAAATGTATTCTTTATTTTTTGAAACTTCCTCAAACAAATAAATAAAATGCGACCCTTGCAGAAGAACCACAAGAAAAACAATAATAATAATAATAATAATAATAATAATAATGGGAGACAACAAAGACAATCTCAACCAGAGGGACTTTAATTGACTAACAAAAACCTAATTAAAGCCGGACTACACTAAAAAACACAAACATTACAATATCCTGGAGGACACAATATGGTGAGACAATCTGCATTTTTGTTTAAGATAGGAACTGAATTTCTTAATTACACTGAAGATCCACTACCAACATATCGTGTCACTTACCATAAAACCCACACGTAGAACTACCAATAAGAGGTGTCACAAATATTAATATTTCCCAGTGGAGTGGAAAATAATAGATATAAATCGCTATGTATAGGAACCACAGTGAACTTGAGATTCCAGGGCTACTCTCGTAGCCTCGATGACTGCTTGCCCGCTAACATAGTGCTGCCGGCAGACGGGCATGTAGACGTCTGCCCCACCGATTATCTCCGTTTGTGTCTCCTGTGTTTTTCTCAGTGTAAAGAAAGCCTTTTTTCCGCAGAGCTCGCATCTAGCAGTTAACTTTGTTACAGAATCCGCAAGAGGAATAATATCAAGCACAGAACCAAAGCTCCTCCTGTTAAAACATTGTCATTTGCCAGAAACAAAAGAGTACATAATGGTATACATGCGATAATAATATCGGCATGAGCACAACAATCTCATTAAAAAAACTGATTTTGAAACGTACCTCAAATAGTCTCCGTCTAGTCCAGCAACTATTACTGTTTTGCCATCATGATCAGCAGCTTTGCTGCAGAAATCATAGAGGTCCTCAAAGAATTGAGCTTCATCAATTCCAATCACATCGATCTGTCACCAAATGTTGCGTCACGAGTGAATAACACAACATAAAACCGAAATATGCTACAAGAAGCTGAATGAAAAGTTGAAAACCATAACCGAGAATAGTTGTTCAATCACACGTTTGAATTTCAAAAATTTTTTGAGGTCTTATTCCAACTAAGAATTGCCTTTCGCTTAACGAATAACACTAACTTGTAGCATACACTAAATAGCAAAAATAAGAAATAATTGCAACTACAAAGATACCTGTGCATATGCTTCAAGACCAACTTTCTTCCTGAATGACGACAAATCTGCCAGTGCCCAACACGGCAATTTCACACCATCATGTGTCACAATTGAATCCAATCCATATCTTGTGTCCTTATTTGATTTTATTATTGCTACACTTCTACAAAACAGTACACAAAAAGAGTTAATAAATGATAGTAGGATTCTCAAAATACATGTGCAATTGCTCTGACCAGTTCCACATAATATGTTTATGCAGAAATATTATCCGGACATGAACGTTTGTTCTCTGAATATACACACAAATTTGAGAGGGATGCACAATTCTAAACTATCAATCGGTTCGAAGGTAGTTGCAAATACTCATCATCTGCCATTACTACGGTATCATTCATATGGAATTGCTTAATCAAAAGCTCATATGCATCTCATTTGCACCACACAAGTTGACAACATATTAATAAAGATGTACAGTATAGGAGTAGCAAACCATACATATGTTAATTGCCATCACGTGGTCAATAAACATACACATGAGCAGTTTTATTTAGCTCATACCTAAATAGCCTTTTGCATTTTCACAGAAAGTGATAGAAGACGACCATTGTGATACCTAAATACATAGTTTTTTTGACAGTAACTCCAAGTTTAGAGCATCAAGCCCACTATTTCTTTTGCTTGTCTGTGTGTGTTATTAAAGGAACAAAAAAGCTCTTTATTTACTCAATAACCGTGCTTTATAAGAGATGCAAAAAAGTGAGATACTCGCAGGAAACGAACTCTTTCCCATTACCTATTTTAGCTTCCAATTAAATCAGGAACATATCCTAAGTCCTTTAAGATGCAAGTAATTGCTATAATCATCTCATAAATCTCCTCAGATCGTTTATGAGATTTATCACCCTTATAAAAGAAGTGGACCTCCTTTTGAACCTCAATCCTGCTATAAGCAGGTTCCTTTATCATTCCCGATTCCCTCATTACAGCCCTAACCTTTGCAACATCATCCCACAGCCCAAAGCTGGCATAAGCATTAGACAAAACCACATATTTTCCAGCATTTTCTGGTTCTAACTCAAAGTATTTCTCAGCTGCAAGCTTTACCAAGTCCGTTTGTCCATGACTTCTACAAGCTGCAAGCAAGGCACCCCATATTACCGAGTGCTCCTTATAAGGTGAGCTAAGAACAAACTCATAAGCCTCTTTTAGCCTCCCAGCACGACCTAAAAGATCAACCATAGCTGCATAATGCTGTGCTCTTGGTTGGATTCCATAATCTCTATTCATTGACAAGAAGTATTCCCAACCCTCGTCAACCAAACCTCCATGACAACAAGCAGAAAGAACTGATAAAAAAGTAACATAATTTGGTCGGAAACCTTCACCCTTCATTCTACAAAAAAGATCCAAAACCTCTACAAATCTTCCATGCAGACCATAGCCAGAGATCAGGGCAGTCCACGTGATGACATTTCTATATGGAGAGGTGTCAAATACCAGCTGTGCATCAGATAGGCTACTGCCCTTAAAGTACATATCCAAGAGAGCACTATTGACTACAAGATTTCCCTTAATATGGCACTTGATCATGACACAGTGGGCTTGCTTTCCAAGCTCCAGTGTCGCTAAAGAGGCATAGGCTTTAAAGACAGATGCAAAGGTATACTGGTCAGGTATCAAACCACTCTGTCTCATCTTGTCATAAAGATTCAACCCCACTTCTGCTTGCCCCTTTTGAATGTACGCCGCAATCAAAGCATTCCACGAAACCAGGTTTTTCTCCACTAGTTTGTCAAGCAAAATGTGGGCTGTTCCTAAATCCCCCAATTTTGCATACAATATCAACAATTTGGTCTTCAAATATTCATTTGGAACAAATCCCAAAACTATCATTTGCGCATGAATTCTTCTCCCGCTTTTGTATTCTTTGATGAATATGCATTCTTGCAAGAGAAGAGCATACGTTCTCGGGTGTACATGCAGTCCTGTACGGCACAACAGAGAGACGGCTTCCTTCAATCTTCCCGAAAAACAGAGACTCTTTAATGTTTTATCCAGTTGGAGATTGTTAATTAGAAGCCTGACCTGAAAGCTGGGAATATCTCACTGGTAACAATTTATCCAATCAACGAAACGAAGACATTCAAAGTCTTGACTTGTCCAGCCACCAAAAAAAATTAAAAAAAATAAAAAAAATAATAATAACAAGAAAAAGACTTTTAAATTTTCTAATATTCTAATAGTCCGATTTTTCTCCCCTAATTTCTCCAAATTCCATGCATTCGAAAAGCATTGACATACAACCTATAGTCTAATCCAACAATGCCACAGTTTGAAGCTTTACTGATTATTTGGATTCTGAAATATCAGACATAAATTTCCCAACCTTGCTTAAACACAAAGCTTCATACTTTCGAACACATAAAAACAACTACAAAAGCCCATCTCCTTCCAACATTTGAATGAGCAGAAAACCGAGTAAAATAATGCACATTAAAACTAGTTTCAGGCACAAAAACAGACAACAATTCGAATAAAAACTTAAACACAAAAACCCAGTTTCCTAACAAAATCAGAGAAGGGTTTACAAACCTGCCGTTGCTCCTCTCGGACTGAACCCGGCGGAGAAGCGTGGTGGTTTTCCCGGCGAACATTGGCCCGACAATCACGTGAATTTCGCCGGACGGAGTACGAGGTACGGATTCGGTTTGCAGGGCTTGTTTCTGGACCAAACAACACGAGGTCTGGCGGAGAGAAATGGCGGGTTTTAGGCGTAGAAGACTAGGGTTTTGGAGAAACCTTGGTGGGTTTCGAAGAATGGAGTTAGAGGCGACAGAGAACAGCGCCGAAGGTGAGATCTGAGGAAGGAGAGAAGACGAGAAGGGCGACCCCGTTGTTTGTGATACGAGATTCTTCATCCGTGAAATAGCTAACATGTACTCAGTAACAGACAGAGAGAGATACAGACACAGAGAGGGAGAGGGGAGACCAAGGGTTTAAGGGTTTTACAGCTCTCTCAGATTAGTATGACCATTGTTTCTACTCTCTCTCTCTCTCTCTCTCTCTCTAATAATAATGCCCGCGAATTCCTAATTTTTAGCTAAAGTGTAATCTCAGGATTCTTTTCGCACAATAACTATTTTATGTTATTGTTAGAAAATAAATTTTTTAACAATTTGATTAATTTTAAATGCCCAATTTGTTTTCAAACAAGAGAGAGACTATGACTTTTTTTTTTTTTCTTTTTAACTAAGAGATAAGAAATTCAATCTCTAAATCATAATATAAGATCAAGTGTGAAATTATTATTAGACTCTATCAGCAATCACATATAAACTATGATCTTTAAAACACATGTTAAATGCCAAATTTTATATGATAAATGCAGGATTTACTATATAAATTAAATAAACTATAAATTAATGTAAAAAGATGTATTGTTTACCTAATAAACCTATTTGACAATCTTCTAAATCAATTATTATTACGGGGTGTCTATTAACACCTCTCCGTTTGCTTTTCTCACCTTTTTTTTAATAAAATTTTTAATTATTGAACTACCCTTAAAGAAAATAACTTTTAAGGACAAAAGTGAATTAAAAAGTCATCTTCACACACCTCATTCTAATAATTGAAAAAAAAAACAAAAACAAAAACAAGACACTTTTGAAGTTTAATTGTTTTTCGTACTATTTGAATGCTGGAAATTTGAAAGTCCTATTGTTTTACGCCATGGCTGTCGGTTACAGAAGGTTCTGATTTGGGATTCTCACAAAAGATGCATTATTGATTATATATATATATATATATATATGTAAAGATGTAGTATCGGTTTTGCTATTATGCAAATGAAATTGTGAAGAACAGGGATATTTGGATAAATAAAATATAAAATGTTGGATTTCTAAGAAGAAGACAGAGAGAGAGAGAGAGTCTGTTTGGAAAAGGTTATTTTTCGATGTGATGATATTTTTGCAAATTCTAATTTTTTAATCTTTACATTAAATAATTTAATCTCATAACACCAATTATAAATGGAAGTTTTCTTCTGTCATACTAGAATCCTCTAAATAATACATTTTAATTAGTTTTATCATTATATATTTGTTTAAAGTACATGACATTTTCTTGCTATGCTTAAAAAAGAAAAATTCATGGGTAATGTGTTTTTGATTTGACAAACTACTATAACACATAAATAAATAACTAAAAAAATACTCCGTCATATATACACTTTTTAGCTGTCCAATAACTTGATTAAAGAAAAGAGAAATGAAAATAGCGATGTTGTATGCACATCATATATTACAAATATAAATGTATATTTTGTGCCATGGCCAATATGTTTATTGTCCACTTGCATATCATTTGGTAAGTCGACTCAATAAACCGTATAATGCGTGTTAGTTGATGTGTATTTGTTCATTTCTTCAATTCTACTTTAAAATAATTAAGCCACCCTTGCATGTGATTTCAAGTTCCTCGAACCAAATGATCAGATCAACCAAATCCTAATTCAATTCTATTTCTTTCTTTCTTTTCCATTTTTTTTTTTAAGAAATGATATAATAGAGGAGTCAGTCATCTGCATCTGATATTATATATATATATATTTTTTCAATTTTAAGAGGGATCTCGGATTTAAATTCTTGAAACAACTTTAAAAAAAAAATCGAGAGAGGGGGTTTGATTCAATTTTTCGATGAATAGAACAAAAATGACAAGGATGTAAAGCAACAAGAACTTTATGTATAATAAAGTTGCATATAAAGTCCCTTCAAGACAAAAAGAGCATAAATAAAGTCCCAAAAATATATTTTTAGCATCATTGTTGCAACTGTAGCATAGGCGTAACAAGATGATGTTCTGTCACATTAGTTGGCTTTCTCATAATGCTTCATTATTGACTTCATCACTCTGACCAATTCTAAATCAATCTACAATTCTACTTTTATGTCTGTATGTATATGTGTGTGTGTCTATATATATATATACACACATGTATGTATGGATGTCCAACTAAACATCAATCCAAAACAATATTAATAAATTGGTGTCTTAGCATTTGCCCCATTAAAAGCTTTTAATAGTAATAATTATAATAAGTTGATGGGAATCAAAGTGACACATGATACGAACTAATCCTTTTCTACAACATTATTATCTCTCTCTCCTCCCTCAATCCATTTAATTAGGGCACATGCATGTGTCTCAAACAACCTATGCATTATCCATTCAATCATTCATTTTATCACAAACTCTAATGGTTGATTCATTTATTTCTAACTATAAATACCAAAACCCAAAAGAAAGAAAAAATCACCCCAATTTGGCATGAAGTCTGATTAATGGTCTATACAAAGACAATATTCAGTTGTTCTAATTTTTCTTAATAAATAAGGCATGGTCACTAAGGCTTATTATAAGAGAGGTTAAAGAAAAAATACAGAGAATTTTAGAATTTACAAGTTTCGTTTAATGAATCTTTTTTTTTAACATTGTAGTTAATTATTGCAACATCAAACTTAAAAAGGATGTTGTCTCATACTGAGATTGGCATGTTCATGCTTATTCTTTTGTTCAATTATATGTTATCTTGGATTTACTATTTTAATGACTGTCTCCAAATAATATTATGTCATATAATCTAAATCTAAGAATTTAGTCAAATAAAAAATATTAATTATTGAAAGTTCTTAAATGAATTAATGAATTATCAAAAACGTATCAAGGAGATAATTTTTGAGACAGGAAAATGAAAAAGTATATACGGACTCTTTATGTAGATAATAGTGTTTATTTTTCATTGCCATGATGTTGAGCAATAATGAGATATAAATCAAGAAAGTGGAGGCCTATTACCTAAGCACAATCCCTTTCATAGTAACGTGTGGAATTCAGAGAATTGGGAACTTTTATGTGTCCATCAAATTAGGATTAGACTTTATGTGGAGGGCACGTGCTAGTGTTAATGTGGAAAGTCCACTTTGCTTTTTTTTTTTTGCCCTTTCTTTCTTTACTTTGTTTTTTGCATTCACCAATTGAAAATAACTTATCATGTCATAATAGTTGGTAAATAGAAAGTTGGCATGAAGGAAAAGTTGCCTACAATTCTAGATCTCCAACAAAAGAGAGACAGAACTACCAATGTAGATAAGATGGTCCGAAATCCATCCAATCCTTTTCCCTTGTTGATATAAAAAACAAAATCCCTTGCCAATTGGAGCATAAATATATATATATATACATATATACATATATATATGCAATATTCTAGTTCTTTGCTGAGATTTATATATATATATATATATATATCATATGTATCATATAAGGATGGCACTTTGAGTAGCATGTTAGCCTAGTACAACCTGACCTGTGGTATGATAATTCCTTCACATAATTGACGGTTGGGATCTTATTTCTTTAATAATAATAATAATATTATTATTATTATTTATTATTTTAATGATTATTATTATAAGCAAATAAACAAAGGAATAGGATGTGGTCACTAAATTAGAGGGCAGCAACGTCATGCATGTGGCCTGTGCATTTTGATGCATCTTCGCTTGCTTGCTGTATTTTCCTTTTTGGATGAGTGGGAGGACAAGCAATCCCTTCTGTCTCTTACACATCTCCCACTTTTCTTTTCTTCTTTTTCCATCCTAAAAAATATATTTTTTTGAAGTCGTAAAAAAGGTATTTTTGTAATAACCATCTCACTTTCTAAAATTGGTCCCAAAATTCAGACACTTCTACTATTTTCAGTTTGACCCTTTACCCTATAAGAATTCGGACAATTTAGCAAGTACAATTTTACAAGACAGAGAAGTTGGAAGACATATTAGATAATATTGCTTCATTTGGAATACAGATTCCAACCTAAAAATTTTAATTTAATTTTTGTCTTTTTTTTTTAAATTAAAAAATTTTTTATCTAATTTTTTGAAAAGTTAACCAACCCCAACATAAAAGTTTCAACTCAAACCGGTATTCTAAACACACCATTATTATAATCATTTATCCCTCTCACACACATACACACATCTTTATATATACATACACACACCAGCCAAACTAGGATTTTTTTTTTTTTCACTGGCAGCACTATCAAAAAATTATAATTTATTAACTAATTGCATAAATGTATATTTTATTTACCAATGTGGACATAATCAAAATTTTCGTATAAAGTAGGAATATAACTAAATTGTACTAAAATTTTAAGAGTAGAACAACATATCAAAATTTGAATGGGATCACAGTTGAAATTTTTATTACAAGATGGTGGTACAATTAAAATTTTACAACTAATTTAAGATTTAAAATCAATTTTAAAAAATAAAAAAATAAAAAGTAGGACGCTTATATCTATTGATTATATGTGGCTTCGTCACTGTATACATGGATGGTTTGAGTAGAAGACTCGTCTAGAAGAATACTGTGTCAATAAAGGAAAGGACTACTTATTGTAATGGACAAACCATACATATATGCCGACCAAACATGTATATCATCGTTTCCAACTCTCAAGATAAATGCTCCTATCATTTTATTAGTCAGTTTTTTTAATTATTAAATTATGCTTCGCAAAATATATATATATATATATTTATATATATGTATAGCCTGGAAGTTTGCTAAAGTGAATATTGAAGTTTCAAAACCAAGCTCGATTTCGTGAAAATAAAAGAAAAGAATCAGTTAAGTGATTACTACCATTTAAAAAGAACTTTTAAAGAAAAATGGACATAACTGCAAAAATTACACAAAACAATGGGAAGAATATGAAAATAACCAAAGTCTAAACGCTGAACAGAACATGCAGTGTTTCATGTCGTATTTCTTTTTTTTAATTTTAAATTTACTGTTATTATAATTATTTGTTTTTGAAATCAAACTTGGAAGTCGCCATCTTCCATCGCCTCTCCTTTTGTAACTTTCTTACACGAGCGGATAGCCAGGCTTCTCTCTTCTTCTTCTTTTCTTTTTTTTTTTTTTTCTCCTTTCCGCTCTCACATCAAATATAGTAGATATATAGATATTTAAATATTTATACATATGTAAAAGGCCATTTCAGATGCAAATTCCTTTTCTCCAAACACATTTTGTTCTCTCTCTTTAATGCATAGCTTTCGTTTAATCACGATACACATATTTACATATATATCTAAAATCTAATTGAATCAACAGTGATTGGGAAGAACAACAAAGGAAAAAAAGAGAGAGAGAGAGAGAAAAGAAAGCTTAAAAAGAGGGCCTCTCGCCCTCTAATCCTATTATGCCTCCTCTCAGATCTTAGATTCTCGTAATTTCCCATCTGGGTTCTCTTCATTTGGTAAGTTTTCATATGAAAAATAATAATAATAATAATAATAACGTTTTTGTTTTGTCAAGTACCTGCGATGAAAACAAAACAAAACAAATAACAAAAAACAGAAAAAGGTTTCTCGGTTCTGGATCTTTCACCAATCCCATGTTGGATTTTCATTCGTTTTCCTTCGGTTTTCAGGAATCCTGGGATTGCGGGTTGATCGGTAATCCTGGGATTCAATCCAAGGATACCCATTTCATATATAACAGCAAGAGAATCCAAGCTTCCTTGTGAATTTTATCTGTTTTAAGGTAGAGTGTTTTTTGTTTAATCTGCATTACCAGAATTTATATCTGTTGTTTTTCTCGGAGACATCGTTGAATTCTAAATTCCTCGGAGAATTCGGAAAACATGTTTTAGATTATGTTTCTGTACGCAATTCTTATCCAATTACGCGTTGCCGATTAGATCCGATGTGTGGCTTTGTTATTGTCCATTGGTTAAAGTAAAGTTGATATTTTCGTCATCAATCAATTTATCCTTCGCTTTAGAGGATTTTTTATTTTATTTTTTAATTTTTTAATTGATGAAGAGATGGAAATCTTGAGCAGAATGGAAATGGAGCCTGGCAAGCTTTTCATTGGCGGTATTTCTTGGGACACAACTGAAGATCGTCTTAGGGAGTATTTCCAGTCATTTGGCGACGTGGTGGAGGCGGTGATAATGAAAGATCGAGCCACGGGCCGTGCTCGTGGATTCGGTTTTATTGTTTTTGCCGATCCTAATGTTGCAGAGAAAGTTGTTACAGAGAAGCACGTCATAGATGGCAGAATTGTAAGTTTCTAGCTGTGAATCATATGTTCATCTCTCACCAACATGCTAAATCTAGATACACTAATAATTAATTACAACGTTTAATTAATTTGTACATGTGATTGGGAGTGTGTATTAATTTGCACAATGGTATTAACTTTTTGTTAGATTTTTAATCACATTCATAAAGATGATTGAACTTTTGTTGAATGTTACTGATAATAAAGAACAAAAAACAGATGCAGCTTTACATACACGTAGTCATGTATGGACACATAATTTAGAGAAGATAGCTTGCGTTCAAACACTTCAGAAAATCAAAGCAATGTCGATGTCAAGTTCGGTTCTGGTTTCAGTACCGCTAGGAATTTGGTTAGTTAGTTGCAGGATAAAGTTTAAAGTGTTGATCAACTTGATTCGTTGCTACATTAATCATTTGTGCCAAGGGATACTAAATGTATTCTATGGGAAGTCAATAGCCTTCTAAAGTGACCATTTGATGTTATGGTAGCATCAGCGTTAGCATTAACACGGTCAGATCTCTCAGAAAAATGAGTGAAAAAATTTTCTTTATCTTGAGCAGGGACATATGTTTTGTTGATAAGTTGTGTATACAACTTTCAAAGTTGCTTGCATATATAGAGAGTATGACGTCTTTGAGTATCTCTAGCAGACTTTTTGTTGTTGCACTCAGTAGTTAGATCACTGAGCTTCTGAACGTGCAAATTGATTATGCGACATTAAATTTAGAAAGTCTATTCATATGTTACGGTTCTGTACTTTTCTCTGACACCGTCCAAGTGCAAAATGAGCCTAATCTTCTTCTGTGTACATGTGTGAATGTATGTCTTGTGTATATAATCAAGACACCAGTATTATATATCTATATTGGCAAACATCGAATACTTCCAATATTTTTTTGTTGCTGTTTGCATTGGATTTTATAAGCTTCAACTCTCTGGTCTCTCTTTCTTTTAGCAGTATAGTCTGAAATTTACAAATTCATCTAACTATCTTTCCCATTCTTAGGTTGAAGCCAAAAAGGCAGTTCCTAGGGATGATCAGAACATTCCCAACAGAAATAACGGCAGCATTCATGGATCACCAGGTCCTGCCCGCACAAAGAAGATATTTGTAGGAGGTTTAGCATCGACAGTAACTGAGAGTGACTTTAAGAAGTATTTTGATCAATTTGGGGCAATTACAGATGTTGTTGTCATGTATGACCATAATACACAAAGGCCTAGAGGTTTCGGATTCATTACTTATGATTCAGAGGATGCAGTAGATAAAGTGTTGTACAAAACCTTCCATGAGCTCAATGGTAAGATGGTTGAGGTTAAGCGGGCTGTTCCTAAGGAATTATCCCCCGGGCCAAGTCGGGGCCATTTAGGTGGATATAACCATGGTCTGGGTAGAATTAGTAGCTTCCTTAATGGTTATTCTCAGGGTTACAATCTAAACTCAGTTGGAGGGTATGGTAGACTTAGTCCAGTTTCAGTTGGTCGAAATGGATATTCCCCCTTCGGCCCCCGTTATGCAGTGGGTATGAATTTTGAGACAAGGTTGAGTCCAAGCTATGGAGTTAGTGCAAACCTCAGTTCCAACCTCAACTTACGGGGATTGAGCCCCTCGTATAGTGGTAACTTAAACAGATTTGGTAGCACCCCTGTCCATGGTGGGGGCGATGAAGGAAATAGCTCTATCA
Organism: Ficus microcarpa; assembly: GCA_025413485.1. Classification (NCBI taxonomy): domain Eukaryota; kingdom Viridiplantae; phylum Streptophyta; class Magnoliopsida; order Rosales; family Moraceae; genus Ficus; species Ficus microcarpa. The sequence goes on from CM046375.1 coordinate 26,132,351, forward strand.
TAAGCACAGCGGGTCAGAATTTTTGGGGGAATGGAAATCTTGCTACAAACTCCCCGAACTCAAATGCTTTTATAGGTTCTGCAAGTGGCAACACAGCAATGGGTTCTTTGGGCAGCATTGGACCACTTTGGGGCTCCTCGCCTAACCCAAGTCAAGTTGGAGGTGTTGGTTCAACTTATAATACTGGCAGTCTCGGTTATGGCAGTGGAGATGTCCGTTTTGGATCTGGCGGTTTAGGCTATGGGAGAAATGTTGGGAGTGTAGCACCAGGATCATCATCATATGGTGCAAATGGTGGTTATGATGGGGCTCATGCAGACATTTATGATGGCGGTTCACTCTATGGGGATTCCACTTGGAAATCCTCACAATCAGAGCTAGATGGATCTGGCTCATTTGGATTTGGGCTTCGAAATGGAGCTTCAGACGTCATGAGCAAAAATTCAGGTTACATTGGGGATTACGCTGTTACTGCTAGACAGTCTACTAGAGGTATGTTCTCATATTTTCTCCTTTTCGTTCTTCTTCTTGAATTCATACCATCTCCACTTGAATGCTGTATAAAACTATTTACTTTTCAAGTAAGGTCAGCATTAGAAAACCTAGTGGATGTGGAATCCAAATTTAGGTTTAGAATTTCATGACATTATTAAGACTGCAATTGGTTCATCTGTACTGTACATGTAACATGATAATTGGCTAGTTTGTATTCAACAACATTGTTATTACCGGCAACGTGATCATGTTGATTTTGTTAGTCCCCTTTATGTTGGGCACGTGGAACAGTTAAACCTTAAATTAGCCATTTGGGTTGAGTAATTGGTTCTGTTAGTAATTGTTAGTGTTTGTTTTCACAATTGAATAAACCTAATATACCTAATACCTGTATTGCCATTTATCACAAATTCATCTGCTCTGGAATGTACCTACACTGGTTGCACCAACACAATTAGTGGCAGGTATAATACTTGTGTTTGCACATCGAGATCAGCTTTCTTGTGGTTACAGACACAAACATATCATTATTTATTTCGATACATATGCATATATACGTCTGATGCCATGTCACGATTTAGTTGCACATGGGTACTTCATCTGACTTATTGGTTGTCACTTTGAGCTTGAAAGAGATAATTAGTTTTGATATTGTAATTTTCATGGTGACGAATGACGATGCCTTTTCCTCAATATTTTCTTCAGGAATTGCTGCCTAGGAAGTTTATGAGACGGGTTTCTAAAGGCTAAATTGTAGATGGAAGTGTATTTGCGGAGCAGGTGCAATGTTGGGATACTACATTATATGACAGTATGATTAGAGCTAATTGGTTTTCCTGTTTTGAAGAAGTCACTAATAGAGAGCAATTCACAAAGCATTTCGGTGAAAAGGTTTGAGATTGAGTTTGGTATAGGTTTTGCACTCTTCGGATTTCGTTTAAGATGTATAAGCAGCTTGCAGAGTGTTACACGGAATTCTTGTATCATGTGTCATCTGATGAGAGTAAGAGAGAGCGAGCTATATATGAAAAGGAAAAGTGTTTTCTTTTCTTCTTTTCCGATCTTTCTCTGCTGTAATATCCAGCATATTTGTTTGTTCTTGTCGGTCAGGTATGGCTTTTTGTCATTTTTACTTTGATTTTTTGTTCCCCTCTCTTCGTTTCTGTTGTTTGACAGATCGTATGAAGTGTCTGATTGATTACTTGTGTAATACGCTTAAGCAATACTGAAAATAAGCCGCACATACTTTCACAACTTGTTCTTCAGTAATTTTCTATGTTAGATAGGTTCTTAAACTTGTTACTTTGTTGAGGATTGCAACTCATTCTCCATTTTATTATTATTGATTATTCATCTTATTCTAAGAAATTGTCATTCTTGTTGTAAATCTTGCAAATTGTTACTCCTCAGTAAATCTTACCGTCCATTTTTACTGTAGTAGTAGTTATATTGAGAACATCGTTTTCAACTAGAAGAAATGAAGTTCCTTCAAGTTGACCAATTAGCCACTGCCACGTGACCGGAGTGTCCCGTGATCAATATTTTTTTGGCTCTCTGCTAAACATCCCCGTGACCCCTTAAACTGTCTCCAGAAAAATGCTAGACTTATATCCTTATCTATACTTCAACAGTTAAAAGGATTTTGGAGGGGGGGAAAAAAGGTCATCTCATTTCTCTGTAGTTGTTGAATCTTAGAGATGCATAGAGCAAACAGATGAAATTGGGCATAAGAGACTTGTTTTTCACTCTTCCGTACGCACAAAAGCATATAGGCAATTCAAACATCGTGTATTGACAAAGATTCCAAATAACTTAATGGTAATTCCGCACCTGACTTCATCATAAAAAGTAAAGTTTGAACCCTCCACTCCGAAGTTCAAAAAAAAAAAATGGTATTGACAACACAACCTCAATCATGGATTGCAATGCAAATTAGCCATTTCCAAAGTCCTCAAAATGTGTGGTCAGTGGCCAATTTGGTTCTAATCCCACACGTCATTTACTGCTTTAGCTTTCCGTTTTCATGGTTGACAAATCTCTTCATCAATCATCACCAATCCAAAAAATTTTCTATAATTCATAATACAGTGGTCCACCCTCTACAAGTACCATTTTTTTTCCCCGACTTGACAATTAAACCTAATTGATTTAACACGGCCATGTAGTCGGTCTCAATTTTCTTTCAATTTTTCTCTTTCTGAAAGGCAAGGAAATTTCTTTCGAGAAAAACAAGGATAAAAGTAAAAACCAGTAAGTTTACCTAATGATGGCATAATAATTTCAATAATTGTAAAATGGAGTTGCAATGTCAAGGAGAAATCCTTAAAAATGCGAAGCAAGAAAACAAACGAAGTTGTTCATATTGTCTCCTTGCATAATCTATGTTTTTGCGTTTACAGAACCGACGAAAAATTGCCTCTTTTATGCTTCATGTGGAGCATCACCAACCCTCCTTTGACATCCGTTCCTTCTCCAGAATGTACATTCCTTCTTTATATTTTTGGCTTGGTTCATAAGCTTTCTCCTGAATTAAAGATCACAAGTAAAAGGAAAAGTTAGTTGAAAATGAAGAATTTAGAAGTGAGTGCAAAATCTCAAAAACATAGAAGATTAAATCCCCTAGGTAGCAAGTAGAAGACTGACATATAGTTGCTAAATGGAAAAGAAGAGAAACGAGAAAAATAAAAAAACGGCTGCCTGTTCCAACGGAATAAGATTTAGAAATAAGAAATTCGGATTTGAGGATAGGAGTTTCAAAAGACAAGAAACCGATATGTCATTCCTCCCCTTTTCCCCACGCCAAACATGGAAAACAGTTACTTTAGCTGCTAGTTTCCCAATTATGTGAATAATTCATATTTATCATGTAGTGATCTCAATTGTTCACATTTCAAAACAGCAGCTTCCTTTCCTTGTATAGGCACGTTTTCCGACATATCAGACTTTTCTGTTATGTTAAAGCGTCTCTATACCAAACAATTGCTCTGTCAAATCCGACTGAAATAATTTTCACTTTATCAAGTAAAACCATGGACTCTCCATACTATATAAAAATAAATAAAAAAACGAGATACAGGGGATGAAGCATTGAGAAAGACAACAATTATAAGACAATGAAAAGCAATCACCTACGCAAAAAACAAAGCACTTGTCAAGTGAAGTTCTTATTTTCAGGATTAATCGCTTGAGTGGAGACAAAAATTTCAAAAACACGCAGTATGCAACAAAAAACAACAGAAAATCATATGATACGACCAAATCTAGTGCAAAACTACAAAATGCTAATTCAACGAGATTTCAAGTTCTTGTCTAGAAGAGTTAACACAATCCGCATCGGAACCTCAGCACCAAGAATGTTGAACATCAATAAACTGCTAGTACAATCTTAAAAAAAAAAAAAAATTAAAGAGGATGTCTTTCAACTTACATATCTCCAGCCCAGTATCTGTTGGCATGAGCTGCAATAGATGTCATTCACAGTATGCAAACCGCTGGTGAGATGCCGCTCTTCGCTCGGCCCCAGCGATATATTTACCCTGAAAATTCTGAGTAGTTAGTCACGAATCCCTTCACTTCTAGGCCAGTACACGGCCAAACCCAACGGAGTGTCAAACCAGAATACATCATTAAAGTTTCTCACCAATATTCTTACATGGACATCCAAAAATCAATAATGTGGGTATGTACGAGACATGTGAATGTTGACTGATGCCAATCCAAGAACACCCCCATCAACAAGAACACCCTTTATAACATAAATCCTAAGACTCAACATTAGTTTACTTCTCCTTAGTTCTTCCCCAAGCAATCAGTAAATCGGGGTTTTACATCGGCACTTTGTGGGGCCCACTAACAGCCATCTAAGGATCCTCAAATCAACCACTCAATTACAAAAGAGAAGGTAACCAAAATTTTTCATTAAGAATTAAAAAAAAAAAAATCCTACTTTGATATCAATAAAAATTGAAAACTCGGAATTCCAAATTAAAATCAGATGATATGTGGAGACAAGTAATTGAATTTGGTAAAAAAATAATAATAATAATAGAAATAGAAACAAGATGGAGGCAATACACGGAACGGAAGAGGTAGGCACGGCCAAAGCGACCCTGAAAGTCCTTGGAAACGATGTCGTCGTGGGAGGCAGAGTCGACCTTGCAAAACTTGCACTTGAAGATCTTCGCCCCATTCAGCGTCTCTATAAATAGCCTTCCCATCGATTTTTCTTTTCTTTTTTTTTTTTTTAAAATTTTTCCCCTTCCTTTTTTACTGTTATTTTCTATCTTGCCCTAATAACAGAGCTGACTTGACTGCAGAAGAATACTAGAGAGAATCAAAGCAGAGTCTTCTCTTCTCTTCTCTTCTCTTCTGTGTGTGTGTTTGTGGGTTTTTGAATGAATGATATTGATGATCGGGTTTTCAAACTCCCCTCCTAGGATTTTACACCGCGTCTGCGGTTACTCGTTTGCGGGCTTTTTTTTTATTTTTATTTTTATTTTTTTATTTTTAATATTTGGTTCTTTGTTGGTCAGCTTTAGGTGCGGTTCACCATTTACGTGGCCTCGTCTCCAGAATAGCTGGACGCATACTTTACACCCAATCCTCCCTTGACGCGTGTAGTTGAAGAGGGTCTTTCTGTCATTTTAATGCTTTTGTGGGATTCAAATTCCAATATGACCCCCCCTCCAACCCAACAACTGTGCGTTATTTTTTTAACCAAAAAAAGAAAAAAAAAACATTGTTTGGTATGTTAGTTTGAGTTGAAATATTTTAGTTGTAATAGTAAATTTTTTTGAATTTTCAGAAAAGACAAAAAACTTTTTGGGAAAAAGATAAAAACTTTTTAGGAAAAAGACAAAAAAAAGTTTGAAATGAGTTGGAGTTGGAATGATCGCCAAACTTAGCCTTAATTTACTTTTCAATGCTATTGCTCCCCACTGTTTTATTCTCTCTCTCCCCCTCTCTCCTCTTATTATAGAAGCTTTTTCTCCAAGCTATTTTCTTTTCTTGATCTTCCGTGTATCTTTATTCTTTCCCGGCTTATATAATATTGTTGCCAGACGAGAGCCACAATTAAATAGTCCTTGAATTCTTTTAAACGTGATAATGTGGGTTTTTTTTTTAATCAAAATAATCCTAAACTCTTATTTTTTAGTTAATTCAGTCATTTTTGTCCAATTCCATTTAATTTTTAACAGAATATTATGCAAATGACCTTTTTTTTAAGTAAAAAGACTAGGTATGTATTTGGTAAAACGGTTTGAGTTGAAATTTTTAAGCTTAAGTTGGTTGACTTTTTAAAAACTAGTTATAATTTCTGTTAACTTTCTAAAAAAGACAAAAACTGATATGAAAAATTTAAATTTAAACTTGTGAGCCAAACGGAGCATAAAATACTCTTCAATCTCTCAAAAATCCCTCTCCTTTCACTTTTTCCCCTTCTCCCTCCCCCTCACTCACCCCCCCCCCCCCAAAAAAACCTTTGCAGAGAAGTTGGCAATCCCCAACCCATCTCCACCATTGTCCCCGCCACCCCCAAGTGTAGATCTGGATTTCCCCGAGTTCCGAGCAAATACATCCCCCTGAACTCAAATCTGGATTCCGTCAACGTTGCCCCCCTCTTGCGCCTACCTAGTGAGGCCCCCTCACCCCTTTCCCCCTCAAACTAAGATTGAATTCCACCCCCCTCAATCCGTTGGATTTCTAGGTTCTCGCCCTAATTCCAATCTGGTTCGGACCCGCCCCCCCCCCCCCAACACCAACACCCGAGTTCCGATTTGATTCCCCCCATCCCTAAGAAGAAAATTACCTTTTTGACATTCAAAAAGTATGAAATATACTTCTCACATGATCAATCTATTAGTTTTTTTAATGGAAATATTGAATTGACCAAAAATAGGAGTTTAAGAGTTGTTTCAACCAAAAAAAAAAGAATCAAAACGTCAAATTAAAAAGAGTTCAAAGACTATTTAGGTCAATTATTTTGATATTTATTATTATTATTTTTTAAAGCTTCTACGTTATTAGGGCTTCTCATTTTGCACTATGGATCCACATCCTCTGTCCAATTTTTTGTGTCTCAAATGATGTCTAATCAATTATTTTATGACACATCATTTGAAAAAGTTTAAAATAATTTATAACTGATTTTTTATATTTTAAAATTTAACTTCTATCAATGATGTGTTAAAATTTAATTGGTTGGATACCATTTGGGACATTAAAATTGAACAGGAGATATCAATCCTTGCATTATAGATATCAATTATTATTTTAGTTATTAGATTAATTTTTCATCGGTCTAATCTGAACATTTATACATCAACCCGTTACAGAAATAAACCACGCTCTCCTTCAATTATTGGAAATTCATGTTCACTCCATTTTCACTTTCTGTAAAATAGACAAAGATTGACATATTCTTTGGGTCCTCTGTTTCCAAAGAATCACTTCCAAGCAAAGCATACACACATTACACATACATCTCGACCGGCATAAACAAGGATAAGCAAGGCATTTCAAGAAAGCTCAGGAGGCAAGGAACCATGATCTTGTTGGGCAAGAAGCACATGAACCAGATAACAAAAAGCAAGAGCACAAAGACCCCGTAATGAAAAATCGAAATAAATAGACAGAAAAAAACTAAAAATTGAACGATGTATAACATAGCTTTCAATCCCCTTTCACGTCATTTACATTTTTTAACTTCATTTTTCTCTTTTACAGACACCAATTCACCCATTAAATAAAAGTAAAAATGAATTTAAATTGAATTAACATTTCAATGAAATCCAAGAAATTAGATCACAACAGGAAGGAATGTGGGAGCGTCCTAGAGTGACAACGAGACTAGTTAGAGAGCCAGCAAAGATTGTTCAATGCTTTCGTGTGTATGTAGTAGCTTTTAAGATGAGCAGCACCAACCTTTTTTAGGCTCTGCGTCTTCTTGGTTCCCTTCTCCCTGTAAAACCACAGTTTTCCCATTCCCTATCCAAGTGGGATCCTGTTTCTTGAGCTCTTGAGATAACATTACTTTTCGGCTTAATATGTTGTAGATCTCTTTCACAACCGTCTGAAAGGCAGCAGCAACATTGGATGAATCGAGAGCTGATGTTTCCATGAAAAACAAACCCTGTGATTCAGCCAAGGCTTTGCCTTCGGCGGTGGATACCTCCCTGGCATCCTTAAGATCAGACTTGTTGCCAACAAGTATTGTAACTACATTCATGTCCGAGTGAGCTGTTCAATTGAACACACACCCAATTAGTCCTCGTCTCATCATGCTAAAAAACAAGCAACACTTGATCATTAAAAAAAAAAAAAAAAAGGAGCACAGGAAAAAGAAGAAGAAGAAGAAGAACAACAACAACAACAACAGATCTTTAAGAAAGATTATTAAGACACTCACTGTGTAGTTCATTAAGCCATCTTCCAATGCTGTCAAAAGTCTGGCGTCGACTTATATCATAAACCAGAAGAGCTCCAACAGCACCTCTGTAATACGCAGATGTAACAGCCCTAAATCGCTCTTGACCAGCTGTGTCCCATATCTGTGCTTTAATTTCCTTGCCATTGATGTCCATCTTCTGTGTTTGGAACTCCACTCCTATAGTTGACTTGGAGTTGGGATAGAACTCATCTCTAGCAAATCTTGCAAGCAAATTTGACTTTCCAACAGCCGAATCACCAATTAGAACAATCTTAAAAAGATAATCCTCAGTTTTTTCCTCCTCAGAATAAAACGCCATTGTCAAACTTCACAACTGTCACTCTAAAGAACCATAGTAGTAAAGAGTAGCTTCTTGATTTTGGGCCTTTCGGGACTTATATTTAACCTAGGAGAGACCAAACTTCACCGTGTTCAAGACGAGGAAATGGAATTATCCATACATGAAGAAAACAGCTCACTCAAGAAACTTGGAAGGTAAGGCAGGTATATAAAGCAGATAACCCGCCATTCAGTATCTACTTCGATGCAGGGCAAACAAAATCTGTAAAAATGTGATGAAGCTATATTTTAACCAAATAAAGTAAACTCTTTGGCTCCACTTTCGGCTCCCTGTGCTGATCTGGTAGCTTTCTTTTTTTTTTTTTTTTTTTTTTCAAATTCCAATCATGCCCTCCATAAAAACAGACAGAGATCTTAAGTCCCTGTTGCATCACAAGAGCATCAAAAACGACATACTAGTGATGCGATATCTAATTTAGTAACTATAGAGTGCCGAGAGTACAAGAGAGCATGCTGCATGCACTGTGATTTCATGATACATCCCATAAAATGAAAGATACCTCAATCCCTCGTTTGGCCTCTTCCTACTCCAGCTCGCTCTGCAGCTTAATGCTTCCCTGGGGATGAATGAAATTTGGTAAATTTTTTGATAGAAATGCCAATCAGAAGCTTCGTAGTCTCCTTTAAACATTAGAAATTCAATAAGTTGCCAGCATTTATAACCTTATTATATGAGTTGAAGAGAAATATAAGGTAACAAGAGAGGACTGACCGGATGAGAACCAATTTGAAATCTATCTTTATACATTAAAAAATGGGGTTCCTGCCTTTATGAAGCTTTGAAAAATTTCATCTTAAGCCTTAAATTCAGCTATCTCTAATGGTAATAAGTCAAGTGAATACATTAGTAGTTTATAAGTCATTTTCTTCCATTATTCTATTGTTGGAATTGAACTTATGTCAATGGGCTTTTAATAATTGAGGTCCTACATAAATGAATTCGCAACAGTGGCAAGATAAGTATAAGGAAGCAGTAGAGATTATGTTCAGCACCTGCAGCTATCCCAACCGGACCCCCCCAAAAAATAATAATAATAAAATCTCCAATCCAAAGTAAAAAAAGTAATATCAGTGTAAGTTAAGTTTAAGAAATAATCTCCAAACACATCCAGGGTTTATCCTAAACACATAATAAAATGTCATTAATGATTCAACTCGTACAAAGATTCAAAGCCAAGTAGAGAACAGATTCCCCTTAAACCAAAGAAGGGCTAAATCTAAATGAACCTCTATACATCTGAATTGGATTAAAAAGAGAAAGGTCTTTGAAAGTAATCCATTGAGACTAAGGAGATCTAATTATTTGGCTTCCAAAGTAATCCACAAATCAAACCCCGTAACATACCATGAATACCATTTTAAGAGCACGCACAATTTAAGATTCTCATCTCCAACACACCCTTCAAGGGTGCGGAATTTCGCTCCTGAATTCCATGATTTTTTTTTTTTTTTTTTTTACCTAAAAAGCACCAAACTTTGTATTGGAAATTACATCAACCACAAAATGACGCAACCGACAGACAAATTCTCGAAGAAATTTAGAGTCTTTTCAAATCCTACGGATTATCAGATTAACTGGAGCTTGTCGAAACTTTGCACAAGTCAATTCATTCAGAATTCCAATCCGCACAATTCTAACCTAAATCCAAAAGCCCAAAATTTTTGCAAAACAAAATCGTGATGGTTAGTAAACCTAATCGTACAAACACGAGAAGATCATGGGAAATTTCAAGATCTAAAAGAACGACCGAGACTACTGGTTTAGAATTACAACGATTGAGATTATGATAGAAAAATCAATTCGAAATAAAATGCAAAAGAATGGACACAAAGCTTCAATTTTGTAACCGCATTTCACATCTACGATAGGATCTGGTGTCAGAACAGAACACGCCAAATGTGGTACTCCGTTGGCCGCAAACGATTATGTGTGTTCTGTGTTATATACATATACATATACATATATATATATGTATATATATGTAGAGAGAGAGAGAGAGACTGACCGTGGGATTGTGATCGGCGGCGAATAACAGTGAAGAACGGAGGTCAACGGAGAGAGGCGGAGACCGCGTCGAGTGTAAACGGCGAGAAAGTATGAGGATAAGGGTTCGGAAGTACCCACCGGACAAATGAGGATGAACGAACAAACATACAAAAGGGCAGTTTGGGTGATATACTGAATTGCTGAGGGCATTTATGTCTGACAAATTCTTCAACTTTTTTTTTTTTTTTTTTTTTTTTGCAATAAAATCTTTTTCGGTTAAATGGGAAATGAACGGACAAAACAGTATACAAAGAGGCTGAGGGACATTCCAATTTTGTTTGGGAATTTCTACAATACAGCCTGTTATTTTACATTTTTAATATGAATTTTTATTTAGTTATTAGATTAAATTTTTAATGGTCTATCTATAATTAGAGTAGTTATATGTCGTATACTATAAATTTTAAAAACGAACAATTATAGATCAAATTGTTAAAAAAAAAAAAATGCTAACTCAATCCCTGATATCTCCATGCAATGCATTGATCAGAGTTGGCCTTCTATTTACGCGTAGATATTTCATATGTCTATCTGATCACTCACAACCTCATGTCGTACAACGCGAAGCCAACTATTATAGAAATTACATGTCTGATGAATAAGTATGTCAAGTACTAATCAACATCGATCTTCAACTCCACAAATCTCGTAGGTGATCATTATCTTAGTATCCTACTCGTATAAAATAAAGAGAATGACTAACTTCCATATCTCCAATGCATGATCAAGTTGGCCTTCTTTACGCTAGAATTTCAAGTCTTCTATCTCCAATACGTTATGTAGTGAATTACAAAATTCGATGTCTCATGTAGAAAAATTATCAAATTGATATCCTTTTTTTTTCGAAATAATTAAAATTTTATTTATCTATTCGTTATTTATTCAGATTTTAATATTAAACTTTTAGGGTATCTATCATTTTCAAGAAAAAGAGTAAAATATGAGAAACACAAATTATTAATTTATTTTTCACTAAAAATAAAAAGAATGATGTGGTTAGAAGTGAGAAGAAATTCTACTTTGTGAATGAAGTCTCGTGTGAATTTGTTATTAAATTATATGTGCAACTACGTGAACAAAAAACAAAAAAGGTATACAAAATGAGTGGTTGATAACGAAGGGATAGATTATTTTGGAAAAATGCTTTGGTGCACATGCCATTAATGAATGAGACAGTCATGAGTGTGTTAAGATTTGATGCAAATATTAAATTAAATAATTACCAAAAGCATATGGGAAGAGAGTCCAACAACTCACCATTCCTTTAAACTGCGTGACAACTTGTACTGTACAACACCTCAGCAACATATGAAAATCACCTGAAAACATGTTCTTTGGACACCCTTTCAATTGTTTTTGTTTTTGTTTTTTTTTTTTTAATCTTTTTTTAAGAAACTTTTTTTTTTTTGTCTCATTTATACAGCACCGATTCTAACCTATGCGCTGTGCATAATAAGATACATCCGCATGCTTTTAGATGACGTAAAACCAGAATCCTACAAAATTTAGCAACAATAACAAAGAAACGACATGTCATTTTTCATTTGGATTCCACGGAGTAAACACAACTTCAAACAAAACTATGTAGTTAGAAAATGTGTGCTTTGTTTATAGGGAGGGAAAAAGAACAGTTTTGCTTGTGTTCTTTTCCATCAGCGTTAGAACTACATGTCGTTTCATGAAAGAACGAGTCTTTTTATGAGATGTATCTTTTTTGGAAAAATGGCATAAGCATTTATTAAAAATTTAATTTCTTGATTCTAAATTCGTGAATTATTTTTATATTTTAGAATTAAATAGGTCCTATTCAAAAATAAAAATTTAAGTGTACTTTATCTAAGGAAATTTAACTAATCTCTATATCAAATATACGTTATTTTCAATTTAATTACTTCCTTCGGATAACAACATTTTTGTAACTTAACTTATTTTCATACTCCTTCTACTTTCTCAGTAAAGTAAACGGTAGAATACGAATTTAATTTGTTATGTAACTTTATTTTTTTTATTGATTAGTAAATAGTTTTAGATTTTAATTCTATGCAATTTATTTTTTTGAGAAAATTTATTTTATACTTTTTTCAATTTTTAATTATTAATAAATGCACCCTTATAGTACACGACACTCAGACCAATATGCCGTTTTATTTGTAATATTAGAGAGAAAGATATGTGATGAAAATAGATTTCGTTTTATTTTGTAGACATATCAAAAGAACATGGACTTTATGTTTTTTATTAGTGTTTTTTTTTTTTTTTTTCCTGAAACATGTGTATATGATTACTAAATGAAAAAAAAAAAAAAAAAAGGCGAAATTGTTTTCCTTTGAAGAAACGAAGTTTAATTAAAACGACATTTAGTTTTTACAATATGTAACAATTTTTGTAATCAAATAATCATTGGGAAGAAAATAATTAAAGGAACGCTAATTGGTAAGTGTTTTTTTCCCCCTTTCAGTTTTCAGATTTGGACTGGGTTTATTTATGAAGTTATGTGATCGCTTAATGTCAACTAAAGATATCTATGTCACCAACAAGCTAGGTAGGATAAATCGGTCGTTTGTCTTGATAAATTCGAACCAGTCCCATGGTGATGGTCTAATTATATATGGATAACACATTTCTAGAGAAATTCATATACCATACACGAGACTACATTTACTTATGAGGTTATCTTGATATGTTATACTCTATCCATATATTTATATATATATATATATATATCAATGAGATACCTTGTTTATAAGTTTAAAATGGTGGTTTTAGAGTTCAATAAGGTGGAAGGGATGGAGAATTCTTATACCAGAAAAATGTCCTACTAGTACGATTGAAAATGGTGGTTTTATATTATCATAAGGTAGAGAGATACTTTTTATTTATTTATTTTTTTATAGAAGAGTAAAAGTGTAGAATAATGTAAAATGGTAATTAGGAGAAGGAGAATTCCTAGATACGAATATACCTCACTGAGAAGGTTCTATTTCATTAGATCTATACTAAGTAATACTGTTTTGTATATATTTAATTTATTGTGAAGTTATTTTGATTGTATTTAATATTTAAAAATGGACATTACTGATAAAAATATCATGCTGCGTAAAACTTTTGAAGGTTAGGCAGCGGTAGGCCAGGCTGCTAGTATATAAAATTAGACTTTGGGGGGAACACTCAACGAAGTCAAGATGGCCGAGTTGGTCTAAGGCGCCAGTTTCAGGTACTGGTCCGAAAGGGCATGGGTTCGAATCCCATTCTTGACAATTTATTTTTTTTAAATTTCAGAATTTAATCATCCTCACGTGTGTGTGTGTGTATTTTTTTTAATTATTATTATTATTTGGCTGAAATATAATAATAATAATTAATTATTATTTTGCTTTATTATTATTATTTTATTATTATTATTTGGCTGAAATATAATAATAATTATTATTATTTGGCTTTATTATTATTATTATTTTTAATTATTATTATTATTATATTTTTTTTAAATATAATTATTTTTTTAATTATTATTATTATTTGGCTTTATTTGATATTTAAGTTTAATTGAATTAAATTATATTTTTTTATCTTATTTTTTATCTTTTTCTGAAAGTCAACAAAATTTATAACTAGTTTTTAAAAAATAATGCAAAATAATTTCTTCTTTTTATTAATCATGTGTGGAAGATAACATATTTTTCAAAAGATATATTTTTTAGACAATATTCATGTTATTAGGAAGCAATAATTTTCAACAAATAAATGAATGACTAGTAAATAAAGGGTGATTTTATAAGTCTTAAAGAGATTAATTGGGACCATATATTTAGATCATACGGTACACTAAAGAGGCTTTTAAAATAAAGTTATTGCCAATTATGTTTTTCTTCATGTGAATAACCGAAGATTGATATGATATTCTTTCTTTCTTCCAAACTCTTCCAAAGAACTTATTTAGAACCAAGTATGACGAACGACCAAGTTGAAAAGAAATGTTCTGTTGTTTGAATAAAAAACTAAGTTTGTGTTTGGATGGTCAATTAGAGTTAAAATTTTTAAGTTGGAGTAAGTTAAATTTTTAAAAATTAGTTTTAATTTTTATTAACTTTTTAAAAAAAGATAAAAATTTAGCAAAAAAGCACAATTTAGTTAGAGATGAAATAGAGAACCAAACAAATCATTAGTGTCTATGCTAAGTACTTATAGCAAACATTAAGCGATTTTGCTGTTGCAAACATATACTAACAATAATATCATATCTTACTTCATCTAAAAATGTATAATTTGAATCCTCAATCCCAAATTTTTTTTTTCAATTTAATATTTTTATAAAACATCAGCTATTTATTAAAAACTTCTTTAAAAAGAGTCACTTGCTTGCATATCCCTTGAAAATGATTCTTTTCTTTGTTTGCAATTAATTAGTTATTAGAAAGAGGATTATGAGATGTCTCTTGCAAAAAGGAAAAAAAAAATCTCTAAAAAAGAAGAAGAAGAAGGATGATTATGAGATATTTGGAGAAAATACATATTAAATTCACCCCAAGAGATTATTATAATTATCTTTGGAGGATGCCCCAGAGAAACTAAAAAGAGACAAATAATCAATTGTCTATAGATAAGATTAATTTTTGTTCAGGAAAAACACTTGAATGACATAAATTTAGAGATCATTATACCAATATAATATAAAAAATTAGCTTTAGACTAATATGATACAAAATTGAAACTAAAGTTAACTAAAATTTATATCATGTTGATCAATAATGGGAAATCTGTATTATCTTGGTTAATAAATAAAAAAAATGTAATTATTTAGGCAATTTTCTCTTTTTTTTTTAAAATAAGATTTCCGAAATTAAATGAAGACATGACCATCTCTCATTAAATTTGTAATGTTTTATATATCATGTGTTATATATGTAGTTGAGATTATTTGCGTCATATATCATGTTGTTTTTAATGTTTTATATATCCTTTTATCATTCTCATTAAATTTTGAAATTTGTAAAAATAAAGTTCAAGTATCTAATTTAAATAATATGAAAATGAATTATAGATGAAGAAGTTAATATAGCAATCAATAATAATCAAATAATAAATTTAACATTTATTATAATTCAAAGAAAATTTATCACAAAATTTACCTTATGACAAAATTTGATATCAAAGATAGCACTCCAAATCACACTATTTACTCAAACGACAAAATTTACAATTGCACAATTACCACTCTAATGGAATGCTCTACGTACTAGGATTAAATTTTTTTTTTTTTTTTACGGAAAACCTAATAAATACGGATAAACTTGAACGTTTTGAGGTGTGAAGGTGATTATGTCAATGATTTCCGTTAATAAGGGGACTTTGAGGTGCAAAGATATAATTAGTCAAAGATTTCCTTATAATAAGGGAGCCTTAAGCCTTACATTTAATCACCTTAATCCAGCATTAATTGAGGTGGTAACTATGGTATTAAATATCTGGATTTCTATATCACCAAAAAAAAAAAAGGAAAAAAATAGCTGGATTTCCTTATGGTATTGGTGATTTAAGCAAGTGAATTAAGCATTTTAAATAGCAAATAAAAGATACAAAGAGAGGAAGCCATTTTTGTTTTCCAACAAATCTTGAAGAGACGTCAAGAACATTGGAAACTCGTCAATTTTGGTCTTCTCTTGTTTGGTAAGATGCCAATTTTCTTTTTGTCCCACGTTTTCTAAAGGTCCCTTATGTCATTTTCTCGAGTCCTTTTTTTTTTTTTTTTTTTTTTTTCCTGCTTTAAATTTTTTTTTTTTTTTGGGACCTCCTTTCTTTTTTGGTACCATCTTCTTTACGTTACCTTCGGTTCCACGTTGAAAAATAATGTCAATGTCTCTTCTTCTACTTTTTGAATATTGTTCTATTTTCATTCATTCATTTATAAATAATAATTATTTTTTCTTCTGGAGTCGCCGAAGTTGAAACATTTACTAGGATTTTCAGTGTTATGAATCTTTCTTTCTGTAATAACTTGAAATTTTATGAACATAGTTTACTTAAGGTTAAAAAAAAAATTGTAATCTTTTTTCAAACGATGAACGGGGGATTTTTTTTTTTTTTTTTTTTCTATATCCTTTAATTTTAGGGATATTGGGGGTGTTAAAGGTAAAAACAAATCTGAGTCCCATCTAATTGGGGAAAAAAGTTGTTTAAGTTCAAAACTGCTTAAAATATATGGTTTATACTTCATAGATATAGACTAATTAGCCAAAAAAAAAAAAAAACTAACTAACTAACAAACTAACTAAATTGAAAAAAAAAAAAACCAAAAACCAAAAATTGGAGTGAAATTATATCCTCCAGCCATTGTTATGTAATTAATATAGTTTATCTTCAAAGGAGACATGATATCAATCTAAAATCTATTTTAATTGGAAAGAAATCTGCTGAAAAAATACGTCTTCGATACACGATGTTCTTGAATATTGATTTCTTTCTTATAGGTAAATTAGCATGCATTTGGTGCTAAGCTTTTGATTGTAGGATTTTGGTTTAGATTAATAGTGTGTTTTTTGAGGTATTTGAATTGTTTGAGTTAAAAAGTGTAAAAACTTAAAATATGTTCGGAAAAATAATCAATATAAGCTTGTTTGGTTTTTCTTGAAATTTACATAATTTTTTAAGAAAATATTCTCATTTAGACTTACATATACAAAGTTATAGTCTTTTAAAATTGTATAAATGATAAAGCTAAGAAAAAAAATAAAAATTGAATTATGGAAATATAATTTGGATCGGAGGTCTAAACTTTAGTTAAGAATCTGCTATGAATGGCCTAAAAAAGGCAATGCAGTCGGTCTAACAATTAAGTAAATTTCTCTTTAATATTATTTTGTTTTCCTTTTTTTAGAACCCTTTTTCTTTTTCTTTTTCTTTTTATAGCTACACCCCCATGCTGTTTTTTCTTTTTTCCCTACTCTCTGACAGCTTTTAAGTCGTATGGAGTTAGAGGATGAGATCAAAACAGAATCCCGATCGATTGGGACCTTTTTTTTTAACTTTCAAATTCAAAATGACACTGATTTCTCTCTCTATATATACTATATATAATAATCTATACGTAAACACCCACACTATTTAGAAAAGAAAAGAAGAAAAAAATTCAACGATAAGGGAGAAAAAAATCGCATGCAAGAGTAGGGTAATTTTAAAGGTAATAGAATTTTCCTTGCTTTCTTGCTTTTCTTGCAGAATTTCTATCTTTCTTATTTAATTGCATTTAGAATGAGAACATTATAGACGACTGAAAACTGGGTTCGTGTTAATTTTCAAGAAAAAAAAAAAAAGGTTGAGCATTGTTTGTTTGATGTCTTCAATCTGTTAAAAGAGAGAAAACCAACCACATTTTCCCTTTTTCTTTCTTTTTTTTTTTTTTTTTATCTCTTCTAAATTTTTTAGAGAAAGTTTTCTTCTCTTTGATTGATCAATCTCGTTATTCTGTCCTCTCTTATTGTGAAATTTTCCTTCTCTGTGTTTGCTCTGTAAATGTCTAAGATGGGTCTGAATTTTTACACCATAATTCTGATAGGAATGAATCTTATAATAATTTAGGATTTGGGAATATGTAACATCGTACAGAATCTTTGTTCAAAGTTTATGGATTGTTGGAAGTAATAATAGCAGCTGGTTCGTTCAATTCTAGTTTCATGTTTTCAAGTACGTCAATTTGATGGCCTTAAATATCTCTTCAGGGTCTGGGAAATTCGAATATTTGCGCGTTTCGCAGTGTTAGTGAAGCTTTTGTTTTGCCGATTTGAGTGTCATGGAAGGCATTGTTCACGGCTCCGAAAAGACAGATTTCACGGAGTGTTGGAGGACAACATGGAAGACGCCTTACATTATGCGGCTTGCATTGTCCGCTGGCCTTGGAGGCCTTCTCTTCGGATATGACACAGGTAAAATTAGCCTCCTGCTGAAGAAACTTCATTCTTGTATTATGTGAGTCATTATTGTAGAATGGTAATCTTTATAAGCAGCCTAGAAGGTGATGAGTGACAATTACCTATTGGGGTCGTGCAGGTGTGATCTCTGGGGCGCTGCTTTACATTCGCGATGACTTTGCGGAAGTTGACAAGAAAACATGGCTGCAGGTGAGCTTCTCTCTAACTGCACGGCCTTCTCTATATGTTTAACAATCCAAATCATGTGTGTGAAATCTGAAACTGTTGTTTGATGATGAACTTCAGGAAACCATAGTGAGTATGGCCGTTGCCGGCGCTATTGTTGGTGCAGCAATTGGTGGGTGGTTAAATGATGCCTTCGGCAGGAAAAAATCGATACTATACGCAGATGTAGTGTTCTTCTTTGGTGCAATAATCATGGCATTATCTCCAGCTCCTTGGGTGATTATAATCGGAAGAATATTTGTTGGTCTTGGAGTAGGTATGGCTTCCATGACCTCCCCACTTTACATCTCGGAAGCTTCTCCCGCTAGAATCAGAGGCGCCCTTGTTAGCACAAACGGTTTGCTAATCACAGGAGGACAGTTCTTGTCATACCTCATCAATTTGGCTTTTACTAAAGTAAGTACATCTAAACTTATGACAGTCCTCAGCTTTTTAGATTTCTTATTTTCTTTTGAATCTGTTGAAGTTCCAAAGGGTGTTGCTCAAACAAAATCTCATTCTCGAATCGATTTATTTCAGGCTCCTGGAACGTGGCGTTGGATGCTAGGTGTGGCAGGAATTCCGGCTTTGGTGCAGTTCATTTTGATGTTGTCACTTCCCGAGTCACCCAGATGGCTCTACAGACAGGTGATCCTAGAAGTAGAAAGCATGTCTTAGTCTGTATCTAGCAAATGAAGATATAAGAGTTCTTTTGATTTATATAGCACACACTGATAAGTGTTCTTCTAAGTGACTTAATGATTTTGTATTGTGTTAAACTTGATTCTGACCTGGTGGATATTTCTCTTAATCAGGACAAAAAAGAGGAGGCCAGGGCTATCTTGCAGAAAATCTACCCTGCCAACGAAGTTGAAGACGAATTGAAAGCCTTGCATGAGTCCATTGAAGCTGAGAAGGCCGAAGCAGGAGAAATTGGCAATGGATTCATCACAAGACTGAAGGGTGCTCTGAGCAACCCTGTGGTCCGAAGAGGACTCTATGCAGGCATTGCTGTCCAAGTGGCACAGCAATTCGTCGGCATAAACACTGTCATGTACTACAGCCCAACGATTGTTCAGTTCGCTGGTTTCGCCTCCAACCAGACAGCCCTGGCACTTTCTCTCGTCACTTCGGGCCTCAATGTTGTTGGAACCCTCATAAGTATGTGTCTGGTGGACAAATATGGAAGGAGGAGGCTGATGATTGTCTCCCTCTTTGGGATCATTACTTGCCTTGTCGCCTTATCCGTGGTGTTTTTCCAGGCTGCTACCCATGCTCCGGCTATTGGCAGCTTCGAGTCCTCTCACTTTGGTGGAAACTCCACCTGTACAGCTTACGTATCAGCCCCAAATGCTCAGTCATGGAACTGCATGACTTGTTTGAAAGCAGATTGCGGT